>OX335684.1:17525000-18175731 GCA_946894065.1 Acleris literana | reverse complement strand
TGAAGCATCCTCAGATGGATCAGACTTTGGATATGTCTCTTCATTGAGTGAATCAAGATATTTGTCACTTCTTGGAGATTCTTGTAACATGTTTTCAACCCGAGATTTCTCTAGCTCTGCTTGCAGAGTTTCATGTGTATCTTTAGATATTGATTCGGAGGCTAAATTGACTGGGCTCTCTTCACTAATATGATAGATGTCTCTTGACTTAGGGTCAACTGACCATGATGCGCTTTTACTAGGGTCATGAGTGCTGGGATTGTCACTGGGTGAAAGTGGTAATGGTATATTCAAAGAGCTATTGTGAGAGGGATCAGTATCATGTGACTCAATTTTAAGTAGCCCTGGCTGATCACCACCAACACCAACATCACCACCACCACCCACATCTGATTCTGTGGTGGAGTAGTCCATTTTTGATGGTATATGTTCAGATATAGATTCTGTTTGGCTTTCATCCTCCTCAGTAATTGGATTTCCTGTGACTTTCTGTCCTGTGTCTATTTGGATTGTTTCTGTATCGGTTACCGCGGTCCCTTGCGCGGGAATCTGTTGAGAATGTACGACATCCGGAAGAACGTTCTAAAAATAAATTAAAAATAAAATCAATGGGACTGTTGATTTACGACCATCGACGGGTGAAACTTGAATGAAAGCTGCAAAACAACAGTTTCTGGGGCTCGCTGCTCCTGAATAGCGAGTAGGTCGGCCTAGAGCGCAGGTGAGGCACCGCCGCTATGCATTTTCTGAACTATTTTTAACGTATCGACGAATATAAACCTTTGACGCGATAGTTTGATTCGCTTTCACTTTAACGTTTAGAAACGATTAACAATCAATTAAAGGTCACGTTTACCTTGGCATCTGTTGTCAGCGGAGGCGTCTCTTGAGTATCACCCATAATTTAACAAATTCATATTATTTATCAATCGTACAATTCACAATGTTCACTAAAATTGGTTGTCAAGACGACGTTTCTATTCAAATAAAATACAAACTAAGGGCCTAATTAAAAAAAAAACAATCTGCGTTTCGTTTCTGCTGTTTTATTTAGTGTCAAATGTGACGTTTTCAACTTTCAAGTAAAAAATATTTTATGTCATTATTTGGATGTTGTACTAAATTATTTATTCATTTGACTTAAAAAATAACTTTACGTTGTATTTCTTTAAATAAACGTTTAAAGAAGGAAGCGTTTTAACACTACGTATAGAAGCAACCAAAGAGATATTTTAACAACACAAACTTTTTCTTAAAAAGGCCAAAAAGTGGTGTTGTCAGACACAAGAACTTATTGCTAATTTAGTTTTTTCTAGTTTTTACCTGCGTCGTGGATTTGAAACTTATTTTAATGCTAAACGAATGCATAATATATCAGAACGACGAAGATGCCTTCACGGAATTATTAAAGCTTTCACCAACCACTCGGTAATCTTATTAAGTACTAAAACAACCATCGGTGTACCAATGCACAATTAAATGCGTGCAGTGTAGGTCATCTCCTCTATAATTGAATTTAATATAACTGCAAGCTTACTGGCTAGTGACGAAAGGTAAGTACTAATTTCCTCGCATACTTGGTTTGCGTTTATCATACGACAGTAGCGCCACTATTACCGGAATAGTTCAAGTTCAAGTTTGTAATGCAATAATTATTGACGTGTTTTCTTGCAAGGATGTACACATATCAAAGTATATATTGTGTGTACATTGGCTTTCGTGCCGCGGTTTATGCTGGGGACCGTCGAGTGTCCTGACTTGGCCGAAAGGTGTCGTGTTCCGGCGGTTTCGGGGCGACCTACCGGCAGCGACCATGACGCCGATTTTGACAAAACAGGCCCGCGCTGTTTCTCACATCAGTGTTAGTTTTAAGTTTTATATTGTTATGTATGTAACAATGGCCCTCGTTGCTCGAAATAAAAATTTCTTATTCTTATTAATATGCGCCAGCAGGGATAGCAAAGTTGTATTTTCTTGCTTGTCGCTCAGTGCGTCTCTATCGTTACTGACTATAGGTACAGTGTGTCCCTGGATAATGTGCACAAAAGAATAGGGATGAAACTATACACAATTTCACCGACAAAAAAAAATATAAAAGAAAATTGGTGTCATAATTTTATTTTTTAAGATTAAAAAAAAAACATTGATTTCTGTGTACCCTATTGGAAAAAAGTGAAATATCTCGCCTCATATAAGATCTATTGAGATGAAATAAATGGTTTTTTAATCCTAGAGCATTTCCTGTGTCATACAAATAAAATAAAAATCGAAAAAATACACCAAACAAAAAAAAAAGTTTTTCTTCAAAATAATGTTTCTTTTTTGTAAATTCCTGATAATTCCTCAAATTACTTAAAAATATGGCCACATTACCTTATGTTATTAATGTGTTATTATTAGCTATAATTATTTGTGAACTCATTGTCTTCAATAAAAAAAAATAATTACGCGTCTAATGCAAACACGACATTTTTGTTAGGCGGTCAAAGATATTGTGTCGTTTAGTACCTGTGTTGCTAATAAACCTGTTTTTTTTGTTTGGTGTATTTTTTCGATTTTTTTTATTTGTTTGCCACAGGAAATTCTCTGGGATTAAAAAACCGTTTATTTCATCTCAGTAGACCTCATACGAGGCGATATATTTCACTTTGTTCTGATGGGATTCATACAAAGCATTTTTTTTGAAAAATGACGTGTTTTTTTTACACATTTTTTTTTTGTTGAAATTGAATCTAGTTTCATCCCTATTCGTTTGTGCACTTTATCCAGGGACACACTGTATATATAGAAAGGAACATCGAGTGACAACCAAGTCGCCGGCAACTTGTGCTAGCCGTGCTGGTGGAAGAAGATACAAATCTCTCATAGGTGTTTAGTACAAACCTAATGCTTTACCATGGTTTGGTACAATATACTATAGTAATGATAGGATATAATTTTCTTATTCGGCCTGAAGCTACGTAAAAAGTAAAAATAATATTTAGAGCACTGTCAGATGTGAAATTAGTAAGATACTTAATAAAAAATTAACCAAAAACCTGAGCTAGCTAGGCTGCTCGGTAGCTCAAAGATCCAAGTACCTTATAAATACGATCTTAGCTTAGCTCAACCTGTAACAAAGTCAAGGATGGCTAACACAGTTGTTCGCGACTAAATAGTCTGTCGTTCGCATCTCCCTTTCTAACTAGTCTGAAACAATAGAGACGCACTGAGCAACAATCAAGAATGTCCAAGTGCTAGCCGCTCAGGTGGAAAAAACATTATTTATGTAGAACTAACCAAGAACTAACAATACTACGTTCGAGTCTGCCAGTAGACGTATTAGTCATCTATCTGACAGCGACGCCACCGCCTGACCAAAAACTGGCACTATGGTAGGGTAGTACTGTACACTTGACCCTTATTTCACAAACTCACAAACCTGACAATGAGCGGTGATAAGATAAATGACCATTCAACATACATTCCAAAGTCGTTAAGTTCCCGTTTGCTTGGGAATTATCATTACGAACTAAACACTATAACCCCATCGAATGCTTACTCGCGATTTGTCTGTCAGGTATAAGATATTCAGTATAATAGTAAAATAAACAAACAAAATAGGATATCAATATACTTTATTACTATTTACACAAACATTTTAGAAAAAGCCGTTTTATTCTGTACATTTCTACAAAATACCAACAACTTAATTTCGATTAAGGCCAACCTACACTCGTAAATTAATTACACGTATTGCTTTGCAATTTATTGTGTTGTTAATAAATAGACTGCGCAGAGTCAGAGCTTGATTCCATTGACCTTTAAACCTTTTGACCTCTAGGGTCGGCTACACTAGAGAGGAGGTACATTGTATTAGCGACTTAATTGCATTGACAAACAGTACAATTTGCGTATGAAGGTTAAATAGACGCCCGCTGAAGTTATGATGACATTTTGCATTAATAATTCGTCTAAGCAGTAATTAGTACTTTATATTCAATGTTACAGTAAAAAGAGAAAACTAATTCAAGTAAATTTAATTTACAATGAAGTTAACATAAGTACGGTATAATAAGAAAAGTCTTCATTCATTATTTGTCACTTTAAATCAGCTTTACATTCAGGGAGTAATAATATATCTATCAAACAGCAATACAATCTTAGGGTATTCCATCTAAATCATAAATGCAGCCCGTATTTCATCAATATAAGCAACTAAAACATTAACCTGTGTTGCATTGCATCCCCATGCACCTTTACAGTATAATACGATGCGTTATTGCGGGCCATTCACGCGTGCAAGGGAAAATCTACGTGACAATTTTAGCAAAACTATTTACAGATGTACTGTATAATCATGCTTCATCGTAATTTGTTGGAAAAAATCGTATTCATCTTGCTTTCTCAATTAGCTCACGAGTATTATCTACCAATTGATTGAGGACGCAAAATAAAAACGATCTTCACCGACTAAATACGTTGTCGTATTATTTTTCACTGAATCTGTACAGGTATACCCTGAATTAATTTCAGTTCTACGGCCCTGTTAAAATGCAGTATAGTAAAATAAAAATACCCAGTTCTTAAACTAAAGATGTAGCACAAAAAGTAGACAGTCCATAATAATAATAATTGAAAAGGTATATTAAATACATCAGTGGCTAAAGCAGGTCCTTATTTAGTTTGTAAATTGAGAACATATTATTTATTTTCTGATTTTTGGATTTCCGAATACATCTTATTCATATCGCATTATATAAGATCTGCCCGCAGGGGGCCTAATATGGCTGCGTTTATCGCGTGACAAAGTCTGGATAAGGCATCCGTCACCTTCACGTAAATAAGCACGAAAGTGACGGATACTTTATCCACATTTGACACGCTATATAGACGCAGCCATACTAGGCCCGCAGATTGATTAAATCACAACAAACACATTTTATATACTCAGAGTTTTTACTGCACGGTCGATCTCCATCACATATTATTGCATATTGGCATATCGGAACTGATGTAGACAAATACATATATTAATTAATTAATACATCTTCCTTTCAGTCAGTACAGTTATGAAATGTTTTTAGAATGTTAGACGTCAAATACACGGGTCCATAATAAAGAGTATGCTTTGCGTGTAATAACTAATAACCATCTGTCATTTGAATCTGCGAGCGCTGAGGACACCGATACTGCCTTTCTAAATAAAAAGGACGCATGCGCCATTTGATAGTTAAAAGCAAATTTGGCCCTATAGAATAAAATAAAAAATAGAATAGAATATCTTTATTTCAGACTACAAGGCTCAACAAGGAAATAAGGATACTTATACATACGCAAACGCGGGCAAAATACGTTTAATACTTGCGAAAAAATCTCTGTATAGAAACGCACTTTAACGTTTATTTATTATAAAGTATTTTGACTAAACTAATCCCAAAGTTATACAAACAGTCAATAAAACTTTCGAAGCTAACCCGTTCTATTGAAACCTGTTCCTACACATCCTACTGAACAATTGTTTGCCTAAATAACCTTCGACAAGCCTATTATACTAGTCTATGACGTGACGACACTATACTTGTACAGTAGAGTAACGGTCGGTTTCATCATTGAATTTATTTCTTGTTTAGACCTACTGGATATATAATGATAATATTATTTTATTTTCCATCTCAAGGTTGACGAGGATGGTTTTATATCTTTAACTGTAGATGGGAGATAGATTGAGTATTAGAACTGACTGATAGTGAGGATTCCTAAAAAGGCGGCCTGATTAACTCATTACCTACTATCGATTTTTGAGGGCAATGCTTGATATTATTTGTCCTATGTACCCTTAAAACTTTGTAAGACGATGTACGATTCGTAACGAAGTTAATTCTACGATTTAAGTACCTACCTGGACTGAACGCGACAATTCCTATACAACATCTTCCTCTCAAGACCAGATTGAGTTGTGCCACTCTTGGAAGTGCCCAAGTAGATCCACTAGAATCCAAGATAATCTCTCATAAATCGATATAATTGGTCCATTCCATTATCAATTATTATAACCAACGGGTAATTTTTTGTGGATCAAAGTATAGTCTTTTATTATTTGTAGGTACACAAACAAGGTCTACTTTAACTTGCAAATGAATTAAAAGAATAAACCTTATAATAACCTTGGCAGTTTCGTCATTAGATCTACTTTGCAATTTCGGCGGAGTCATATTGGGTACTTATAGAAATGATTACCCATAAAAATGAAAGCTGTAGAGAATAGTTAAATGATAAATGTTATTCATGAAAGTGCAAAAGTAATAAAATGTACTAATATCGTAAAAATGTAAAAATATTTGATAGATTATCGATAAAATATATTTTGATCAAATCATCTTTCTTAAGAATGTGAAAAGTAATGCAACGTTATCAGGTAATTACATAACTAGGCTCCAACACTAAATTAAATTGCAACAGAAAAAGTCGCATTCACTATTATTCCTTTTAATTAAGTATATAAAGTAATTTGGGATAATTTATAATTTAAGAACATAGGCCCTAGACTACAACGTCTTGTTGATCTTAAGGAAAAGTCAAATAATGAGAAGGTAGTGTTGAAACATAGTACCAACCAATCTGATTACTGATTAGTACGACACGACATAATACTGATACAGTTAGCAGAATAAGTAAACCACTAAATAAGCTAAGGCTGGCAAAACTATCTATAAACGCTCTTACGCTCTAGAGGATAGAGTTGTGAAGGTACAGTCCATCTCCCTTGATCAGCAACTTGTTTAGCCGACTATACGACACCTCGCGAGAGTCGGACCTAACTGATTTACCAATCCAATTATCACATTATCACTGAAGGCAATGCGTGTACGCCGTATTAATTTAAACTTTATTTATACGACAGCAGATACTGTTTTACAATCCAGAAGGCTACGCGTAACTACAAGCGGAGCAGAATTATCGCAAATAACAATGCAAACTTAAGCACGTATATATGAAAATAACAAAAAATGGATTCCAGATATTACAATCTAAATATTTTAGTGGAATTTAAAGGATATTTCTGGGGCCCTAATGAAAAAACGGTCTAAGTCTCCTGAAGATCAAGTGAAGAAGGGTTTAAGTCATGAACACTCCGTTTATGTATATACTCTCTTGTAGAGCAAGTTAAGTCGACTTATACCCTTTTTCACTAGGTCCCCAGATTTATGTAGATATATGTCTAAATATTGGTGAAGACTATTATTATTTCTCTGATAGTAATCTGATTCAATCGAATTACTATTGGTAATAAGACTAATAAGTAATCGTGGGTTCATCTAGAGATTATCTTCAGACTTCAACCAAATGACAATTTATTGATAACGTTTTTTGCAAGTTCATTTCTTATAGCTTATAGAAGATCAGATTAAATGTTTTGGAGAATCTTCGTAACGAGAATATAATTTCAAAATAACTTTAGGTCAATTTTCATGAATTCACGACGCTTCTTGTGTAAACAGATAAATACTTTAGAATACATTATTTAAAGGAACATGGGATAAATCGATAAGTTTCACTTAAACAAATCACAACCAAATGGACTTTTCCGTTTAATTTACTTAAGTCATTCAAAACAAAGTACCATGTTCACTGAGCGGCGGATTAGCCTCACTCAATGATATTCTTTAACGCCGAATGCGCAAGAACTTATACCCAGGAGTTTACTCCAAAAGTCGAAGTTCGAAGAAACGTTTATCTTGTTCCTTTTTATAATCGCTTAATAACTGTAGTGTGAAAGAGATGGAGCTTCCGAAAGTTTCATAATGAGTTCTTCGTAGTAGTAACCTACCTACTTCAGTTTCCTAGATTCATTGCCTATGTCACATTCCAAAATTCTAACTCTTGATTAGACCTGCTTGACATACAAAAATACAAAGATATACCTTTTTTTTATCATCCGCCTTAAAAATAACGAGGATAGCTATACATCTCTAACTAAGAGATAGATTGAATATTAGAACCAGCCGTGAATATCTTAAAGAAAAAGGTTACGCTAAGTTCTGTTCCCATGTTCTGTATAGCCATGAAATGAAATGAAACCTACAAGACCCCATGTTTCATTAACAAGTCATATTAAGTATCAAGTATCATCATCATCATCAAGTATCAAGTTCGACTGAAAATATAGAATAGATTTAACCTGCCTATTTCCAATGCACTATTATTTTAGTAGTTTTAGTTACTAGCACTAGTGACTATTTACTTGCTATCTGTAGTCATTCAGCTCCGATGGAGAATTCAAGTGAACTAGTTACCACAGCGTGGCAACAAAGTCGTTACATGATAGAAGGCGCTTGCGACTTGCATCAAGCTATCGCCAATATCAGGAAAAAAACGATGCTAAAGCTGGTTGCCCAAGTGTGTTAGTTGGTTATAACGTTCATACGCAGCATTAAAATCCCAGCTGCAGCACTCTTCTTCCTATTTTAAAGTGTCTATCATTGCAATTTAAACAATTTTGTAGACATACCTTATAGGAACACCACGGTGTAAAAAAAATATTTGGCTTTTAAACAATATGCAGTCATACACGCTCTATGAGCCTGTTGGTTTCTTCCCCTGGAGCCAGGGGGGAGCGAGGAAGACCTGGCAGTCAGGTGCTTTTCTTCTTCTCCCCAGAAGAGGAGTCCTCTGATCCTTCTTCCTCCTCTTGCATAAGCAGTTGTCGCGCCAACTGTAGAGCCTGGAACCGTAAAGACTTTATTTTAAGACTTTATTTCAATTTAGGGACACATCAAGGGGAAACGGGAATCTTGGATCAGTCGATTTCGAAATTTGACACTTGTTGTATGTTTTTACGATAAACTAAAACAAAAACTTGTAACTCAGCGTATCTTGTATGAGGACCCCCTTACTATTTAAGTTTTTTATGGTTCCGTACTTTCCGTAGTCAAACTAGGAAGGAACCCTTATAGTTTCGCCATGTCCGTCCGTCCGTCCGTCCGAAGCCTAGGTCAGAGACTGTTAGTACTAGAAAGCTGTAATTTGGTATAAATATACATATTAGTCACGCCAACAAAGTGGTAAAATAAAATCTAGAGAAAAAAAAAATTGTGTACCTCCCCTTCACGTAACTTGGGGCTGTATTTTTTTTTCTCGTCCACCCCTTAGAGTGGGGTGTCTTAGGATAGGTCTTTCAAAAATACTGCGGGTTTGTGAAACCATTTTTCGATTAAGGTATCCGTTTGTGAAATATTAAGCTTTAAAGCGCTAATTTTTGTCAAAAAAATCAAAATCAAAATCAAAATATTTATTCAGTAAATCGGTCATATACGGGCTCTTTTACACGTTGTTATAGGCAAACCCCCCTACAGCCAAAACTACAAATACTAAAAATCTGAAAAATATCTCAAATGAAAGCACATATTTAATAGGAAAACTATCCCGACTTAGTAGAATTCATTGGTTCTTGAGTTACAAACGGTTTAAATGTTTATCCCTACCGAAAACTTATTTGGTGTTGGTCAACTGACCGCAACCTATGTCGATGTATCGGGATAACAGTTTTCCAACGGCAAAGTTAAGTTTGTCGCGAGGTCTAATTTGTTTGTAGTAACGGCTTCGGAACCCTACTCTGAGCATGGTCCGACATGCTCTTGCCCGGTTTTTTATTATAATTATTAGTTATGAAACCCGCCGTTGTAACAAATATTGTGTGAAAAAATCAACCGGCTATCTATTACGGTTCAAAAAACACAACTCTTAAGAGCTTAGTAATAGGGTTGCGTTTGGATATGGAACCCTAAAAATTAAAATACTAAATTAGTCCATAAGCTGATGGGAAACACTTCGATAAATTAAAGTTTAACTATATACCAAACACATCTTAGATCTATACTAGTATTCCATGAAGAAATATATGAATAATAGGTACAAGTCTAAAATGAAAATCAAAACTAGAAACTAACATTTTTAACAAGTTTAGTTCCGTGTTTAGCGTTATTTTCAACGCCATTTCTGTAAGAAATCTTTATTAATAACATCATCTAATTGGGAATCTCATAGTATTCAGTCACGCTGGCCTATAACTGGATACTAAGAGATCCCCAATCAAAGGCCTAAGGCTGAAATTACACTGACCAGAGAGTAGAGTCAGGACGTGATCTGCGACCACAGATAGTCAGATATCTATATAAAATTGGGATACACCTAATGTATACAATGCGTTGAAATTTGAAGACCATTTGGTGGTTATGTCCCGTGAATCACTTCTCAACATTATATGTAGTAAGTTCCCTCGGGAACCGTCTAACGTCTCCGGGCTACAAACTATATTTGTACTAAATTTCACGTCGATCTTTCCAGTCATTAAATCTTGAAAACGGAACTAACAAACATACTTAAGCACAATATTAATAAGGATAAACCTCACTAGCTTAAAGACAAAATGAACGAAGTAAGTATCTTAAGGCTCCTACACATACAGTTGACTGCAGTCTCTAGACTAAACTATATTAAAGCGAAAAAATTGATAATACTCGTAGATGATAGATGGCGTCAGCATACCCTTCGAGTATGAAAAAGCAAGCGATCACTAATATCGTGTATCTTAAGTAGGGTCTTGGCAACATAAGTGGTAGTGCGCCTGCATCGCTTTAATATTGTTTAGAATTTCGTAACAGACGTTTCTGTCAAATTAAAAGTCTCAAGACTGTCAGGCCGCCTAACTGTCCAAAATCTGTGAAGAAATGTATGAAATCTTATAGAGAAATAGATAAGTAAGTTCTTCGTATTTGATTACGATGACCTGACAGGCCAATTATCAGCGAGCGGACTGTTTGTCTGCAGTACGTTTTAAAATCGCCTATTATTTTCTAAAAAAAAACAGGGGACAATGTCACACCAATTGACCTAGTCCCAAACTAAGCTCTAGGCTTGTACTATGGGAACTAGACAACGATATAAATACGTACAGTCAACAGCATAAATAAGTGATCATTTATGTACCTTGTCACTTTAACGTCGTGTTTGAAATGTCATACAAAATTGTGAAACCATTGAAAGCGACAAGGTACATAAATGATCACTTATTTATGCTGTTGACTGTACATAGAGAAATATATACTTAAATACATAGAAAACATCCATGACTCAGGAACAAATATTAGCGCTCATCACACAAATATCTGCCCTTACCGGGATTTGAACCCAGGACCGCGAGCTTCGTAGGCAGGGTCACTACCAACTAGGCCAGCGCGTCTATATAAAATTATTAAAACTATAAGTATTAGGTATATCCCAATTGGCCACGCGAAGTGTAGCCATTTATTAATGTTTTAGTTTCTAGTCTAGACATAAGACTAGAAACTAACGCCGAATGTTAATAAAAACTTATAATATACTGTTACTATTTAAAAACAAGCTGATTTTGGAGACCGTACAGTCGAAATCAGATGTAGCTGACCATTTTTGTTTTCGTTGTAGGTAGATGGAGTGTAGCAATACTTAGCAAAAACCGAGGTCTATACCATCCTTCTGTCTCACTATAAAAAGATTTTCCATAAGTGCACTCTGTATGCACTTTCCCGATGACACGATTCAACGCTTCCAAAAACTCATTTCTGAGCGTCTTTTTACGGTCATATCGTCTTTTACTTACAGCATCAGCCGCAATTCTTAATTCCCGCACTTCTTTCTTTATTTCTTTAGTCTCATCCAAAACTAATTGAGTTCTTTGATTCATATTATCGTTCAATGTTTGAATCTGGTTTTGTATTTTAATTTTTAATTCTTGAAATAAGTCTTGCAAGTCATCCATATCAATCATTCCTGCTTATACACGACAATGTTTTTTTTTGTTACAAACTAGCACACACGACGCTTTTTAAACTAAGGCTACACACTAATCGCGACGCGATCTGCAAGACATGATAAGGAAACGAAAATTTACTTCTTACTGTTAATAATACCAGCTTTTGCCCGCAATAGTAAAAAAGCATGTTTTTACAGCTTCAGTAAAAGCTGATTCATGTAACAAACAGGTGAGAAATATTTTTTTTTGAATAGTTATAAAAATAACCAAGATATAAGCTAACAAAGATTTGTTCCTATCTGTTTCTAGCAAAATAGAATTTTACATGGAGTTTATATGACCGTACTGCATGATGACGTCACCGGTACACTTCAGATCTCTCCGTCTAATTAGCATTTTAAAATGCTTGTATCATCCGTATTACTTGACCGATTTCAATTTTACTTTTGGTGATCTCTTTTACGGTATTTTCATATTTTGTTTAGTAATGCTATTTAAAAAATCCATGCATATTCCCTATTTCGTCTGCCCATTATATCATTGTTACCTTTAGATTTTTTTTTAAATGTCGAGGCGAAAAGTATTTATCCTTTATTAATACACATGGCCTAATTTTATCAAAATATGTATGGGAATGTATTTTAAATCGGGCCACTCAACGAAACCTCAGCCAAGAAATTTGCCCTGCATACGGGTTTGTAACTTTTTAATTCTTCATTTTTGTTATTTTTAAGAATTTTCACTTACTTTCTCATATATTATTGCAATTGTATCTAAATCATCCCATATTTCTTTAGTTTCTTCAAATATTTCTAGATATCTTCCATGTATATTATCATTTAAAATATTAAAACTGTTTTTCAATAAGATATCCATTTCTTCAAATAATTCTAACACTTCTTGCTCATTGTCCATTGCCAGTATGTTTTATGACTCTTGATAAAAAAAGTTAATAACCCGCACACACAGTAAACCTTTAGGCTGAGACTACACAAAAAACGTGAAATTTTCCAGTTTTTTTTTTATTTCTTTTAAAGTTTTTCCCAATAGGTAAGTTTTCAGTCGACAGTCTCTAATTAAATAATGGTATGGAAAAGATGCTTGAAAAACGAATCCAAGGGGGAACTCAACATGTAATAATATTTTTTTTACATACAAAACAGACAGACACACCGAGTATGTTGCACCACAGAGAGGAGTTAGCTTAGAAAATACTTTTCCGGAAATCTGCAAGTAACTTATTGGTAAATAAAATTAACAAATCATTTTATCATCAAAAGAAGATAAAATAATTAGCGCAATGTTTCCACGAATGTACAAGAATACAGTTTTAAATCACATATTTTATGTCGCAAATCGCGTTGCGCCTCGGTGTAGCCTCAGCCTAAGTCTTGCAATACAATAAAAACGCTAAAGGATTTGCCGCACTGGATGCGTTCTGCGGTCTGCGGTCAGGTCAAACGCACGAGCACGCACGGTCAGATCGGATATCTGCAAAATATATAGAGACAGACAATGTTGTTCATACATCATGCGGGCTGCATTCAATTTGACCTGACCGCAGACCGCAGAACGCATCCAATGTGGCAAATCCTTAAATAAACAAAATTGGACGCGCGAATGCTACAATATGTAAGTCTTTAAGCATTGTTCATTATAGTATTAACTAACGCAACCAAACAGTTCGTCGACGAGCTCTGCAACGTAACAGTCGAAATAAACCCCTGAGGCCCGTTTCACGAAGCTACAAGTTACAAATTACAAGCGAAAGTCTCTTTCTAACTCCTTTTAGCTAGAAAGAGAGTTCCGCTTGTAATTTGTAACTTGTTGAAACGGGTCACTGGAATCGCAGTCACATTATGATTGATTAGGTATAGGTACCAGTATAAAGGGGCTTCTAAACCGGCCATACTTTCACTGCAATATGTGGCCGGCAACTATTGGTGTCTTTCTCTAACATACGAGTAAGAGAGGGACACCAATAGTTGCCGGCCAGATATTGCAGTGAAAATATAGCCCGTTTAGAAGCCCGTTAATAGAAACGTATTCTACACTTGCGTTGCGCGTCACTTGCTAGGCTAGGTCAAGGTTCACAGTATCCTGGCACCTATAACTCGTCGACGAATTCTCGTTTTCTGGTTTAGAAGATAACACCATTTAAGTGCCTTTTGGTTCTCCTTGTGTCATTTTATTTTATCGCAATGAGACCCCGATAAATGCCTTCCGGAGCACAATGTCCAAGGGTCAAAAAGTCCAAGGGGTCAATAGGTCCAAGTGTCAAAATGTCCAAAGAGTCAATATGTCGAAGGTGTCAATATGTCCAAGTGTCAAAATGTCCAAAGAGTCAAATGACCAAGGAGTCAATATGTCCAATGAGTAAATAGGTCCAAGTGTCAAAATGTCCAAGGAGTCAATATGTCCAATGAGTAAATAGGTCCAAGTGTCAAAATGTCCAAAGAGTCAATATGTCCAATGAGTAAATAGGTCCAAGTGTCAAAATGTCCAAAGAGTCAATATGTCCAAGAGGTCAAAGTGACCAAGTGTTAAAATGTCCAGTTTGTATAAGGAGTCAATATGTTTCAGAGATCAAAATGACCACACGTTAAGTTGTCCACGTGTCAATATGTTTGATTACCCATTTGCCTAACTGTCGAAATGGCTTCCTGGCCTTTTTTCTTTTTACACGTTTTGCATTAAGTAGGTATGTGCTTTCCCCGTATGTATATTTATGCATATGTATGTACATACATAGTCATAGTCATAGTCATATATGTTGTTGCCTTACATGTATGCATATTGGTCGAGAAGTTTACGCATTTTATACATTTTCAGACGATGCCAGTTTTATCGATGTTTGTTCTTAACTTTTTCTGAATTGATCACATCTTGATTAAATAATAAATAAATATCCATTTAATCCCAAACTAAGCAAAGCTTTGGGTACTAGACGACTATAAATACATAGATAAATAGTTGGGACATTAAGTCCCTTATTTGTACATATATGTGCAAAAAAGTTAAAATAAATAGCTAGAATACATCCAACACTCGGGAACAAATATTCGCACTCATTTGCTCATCACTAGGGATCGGAAATTCGGATCCTTTTATACCTAAACTTCGGCCTCAGTGCCTAGTTACACCGCGTTGATGTTAAGTAGTATGGAGGCGGACTCAATGGTTTTTATTTGTTTGTTGGAGATATAGAATACCTAATAAGTACATACAAAGTGTAACAAAAGTTGTGGTCGATCGTTTTCTGATAAGAAAATAGTTAATAAAGGAAACAGAAATTACATAAAAAAGATTACATTGAAATGAGAAGACGTACCTGCCCAATACAAAAAAGAAATGTTTTTACGTTTGAAAAGAGTTTCTCCTAATATTCTATAATCAAAACATTACTCCCTTTAAACGATTCACATTTTTTTTTGTTACACCCTGTTTGTAGTTTAAACTGTTTACCAACGTGTAGGTATGTTAACAAAATTGCTGAAAATAGTCATAACCTAAATAATTATATAATTGTAGTTTATTTTAGGTGTAGATTTGGGTTGTTTTAATTTAATTATTTAAAATATATGGACAGTAAGTTTTATACAATCCCGGAATCCCGGAAATTAAATAATTAAAATAATATTTTTAAGAAGCCGACTTCATACTTGCTGAGGTTTTTCCGGGAATTTGCTAATTGTAGGTATAAAAGCATCCGAATATTCGATCCCTGCTCATCACACAAATATTTGCCCTTACCGAGGATCAAACCCGGGACGCTTGGCTCATAGACAGGGTCAATACCCACTAGGCTAAATGTGTCGTCATAATCGATGTGCACTGATTGATTTATCATATCATAGAAAGCCGTTCATAAATCCTCTTCAGATAATAGGCAATAATACTGGCCACTTACTATTTGTTATAGTCATTTGATAACATGTCAAACATCTATCAACAAATCTAGTAAAAGTAATGATTATCGATTGCTAGTTAAAAATGGAGAAGAATGATGGCCATCATTCAAGTGCAACATTTACCTTTTCAACCAACCAAAAGGGTAAACCAACATTACTGTACGACAAATATCGGTACAACCTAAATGTTACAAACATAGGAGGCAGTACACTATGGCGGTGTACCCGACGTAACCAATGTTCAGCATCTATCACCATAAACCGTGACAAGAACAAAATATTAAGGAAAAATGACCACATGTGCGAACCATTTGATGTGGAAAATGAATTGTTTGCAAAATATCAAGAATGCAAAAAGGATGTGTCGGAAAAATATTCATCAGCACAAAAAAATTTTAAGAGCAAATTTGAACATTTGAGTCGTCCGGATGCTGAATATTTCAACAAGCTGCCATCGTTTGAGTCAAAGAAACGATCACTATACAGAGCCAGAAAACGTGCAATAAACGGCAATTCGACGTTCAATCGATTGGAAGATGTTCGGATCCCTAATATATTGAAAGATGAGTTTTTGGTGTGTGACGATGGTGCTAAAAACAAAATTCTTATTTTTTCAACACCTACATCACAAAACGTGTTAAAGTCTTTATCAAAAAGTACTGTTTTCTTTGGCGACGGTACTTTTCGAAGTGTACCAAAACCGTATTACCAACTGTACACTATTTCAGTTGACATGAAAAGTTTAATTGAAACTACAAGAATAGTGCCAGTCATATACGCATTATTACCAGATAAGACAACGGAAACTTACGTGCGACTTTTCAGCCTGATTAAAGAGAAACTTGGAATTGAAATAAAAAAGTATAAGTGCGACTTCGAAAAAGCACAAATAAACGGGTTTAAAAGTACTTTTCCAGATTCCGAAATTTCAGGCTGTTTTTATCATTATCACAGAGCGATATGGAAGAAAGCACGAGACTTAAAGTTGGATCTTAACAAAGGAGCTACAGAAATCTGTCGAATGTGCTCATATTTACCGCTTTTGCCTAAAGAGCAAATTTTGGGGGCTTGGAATTCAATTGTACAAAAAATGGCAGAGGATGAAGCGATGAAAAAATTCGAAAAATATTTCAGTAATGAGTGGCTCACCAGTAAAACCCTAATGTACCTTAGTTGTGCAGGCCAGAGACATCGCACGAACAATGCTCTAGAAGGGTGGCATGCTCGTTTAAATAAAAGGATGAAGAATAGGCCAAATTTGTTCTTATTCATAAAAAAGCTACGGAAAGAAGCTACATTCCAGAGCAAAATACTTTCAGACTGTTACTTCGAAGGAAGACGCCAAAGAAGGAAACAAGACGTTTTGTTCGATAAAAGATACGCAGAAGAGTTGAAAAAACTACAAGATGAAGATGTTACCGCTTTAGAATTTCTCAAATCCGTTATTAAATTGAAAAACAGCTTGTTTAGAAAGATAGATATGATTTAAAGTAAATATAAGGTAAAATTTTAATCGGTATCAGTAATATGTTTTTCTAACTCCAGACTGAATATAAGAAGAAAATACACTTTAGTTATTTGGAACTTTCGTATTTAGTTATTTTGTGATACTGAAGATTATTTTTAAGTTTTATGAGGGTTTAGTGTGCAAACAGTACAGTTTGTTATAATGCCTACACTAACGTATAATTATTATAATTATACCTAATAAATAATAAATAGTTTAATGAACAGACGTTTAACTGAATAAACAATTTTTATTTTAAAACAACTATCATTATCGTAGTTTAGACACCTCCGATATCGATGACGTACAACTAAAAATAGAACAGCCGTCATTAAACATTTATGGCATCCACACTCAAAAATACCTGAACACTCTTTAAAGCTTTGATATGTTTCATGCTTACTGTACGCGGTAGCAAACTCCAAAAAAGACCCATCAAACATTCTGCAATGCTATTTCGTCCACATTCGCATCTCGAGTTGGGAATATGGACAAGATCGAAAATGGGGACGAGATGGGAGTGGTGGCCAAATTGGGAATGTGGACGAGATGCGAATGTGGACGAGATGCGAATATACGAGATGCTAAAACGATTGGATCTTTGGACATATTGACTCCTTGGACGTTTTGACCCTTGGACATATTGACTCCTTGGACATTTTGACCCTTGGACATATTGACTCCTTGGACATTTCGACCCTTGGACATATTGACTCCTTGGACGATTTGACCCTTGGACATGTTGACTCCTTAAATATATTGACTCCTTGGACGTTTTGACCCTTGGACATGTTGACTTTTTGGACATATTGACTCTTTGGACATTTTGACACTTGGACATATTGACACCTTCGACATATTGACTCTTTGGACATTTTGACACTTGGACCTATTGACCCCTTGGACTTTTTGACCCTTGGACATTGTGCTCCGGAAGGGATAAATGAACAAAAGTTATTGAAATAACTTATAATTTTGCTGGTAAATATTAAAATAATGCTATGGCAACACTGGCGGTGCGTTGTCAAAATTCAAATTGACAAAACGACTTCACGATTTTTAAACGATTTTTTCGCACGTTTAATTACTTATTTAACTGATGTCAATAGCGAAGATAACGTTTGTTGTTGTGAATCGACAAATAAACTATGAATATAAGTGGTTTTAGCACTTATTCAGCACTTATGTATATAACTAAAAGAATAAAATTGGTAGGTAACGAAAATAATCCAGATTGTTTCGTTGACACTGACAGCCGGAAACAGACTATCTAGTTTTGTGTATACAGTTCAAATCGAGTTCCAATCCTATTAATAGAATAAACAATTTTTAGGAAATTTTAAATTCAGTTTAATTTCATAATCTACTAGGACTATCTATGTTCTACGTCGAGACGGGACGGTACGACAAAGCACAAACAAGTTTTATACATAATTGGATTTTTTTCACATTTGGTCGGCATGAGACAGATAATGCCTATTGCACTGAAAGAGTTTTAACTTTATTAAATTCATTATAATATTGTGTGATTTGTTTGTAATCAGGGCTTGAAGTACCGTCAGTATGCCGTTAATGACGAGTCTATTGTAGGTCGTGAGAACACAGTAAGTGATTTCCTGAGAACAGTCAAGATCTTGCCCTGCCAGCAATGCCGCAGCAAAGTAGCGCAGCGATTATAGGTTTCCATAGAATGGACTGAGCCTATACACACTCGTCTTTTCATACATAATTTCTTATAGGTTACTACAGTTAAACCAACATATTAATAGTAGGTACTCAACTGTCTATTGCATTCACCTGTGGCATAACAAACATACTGATAGATGCCAGACTAGAGAAAGATGAGTGACTACTATTAATACTATCGTTTTAAATTGTAACCTATATCTTCCTCTCATTCTAAGGAAAACAACAGCTGTTCCCAACATTAAAACAGTAGATAGATTTGGACACTAACTTAAAATATGATATGACTACCACATAACTAACATAGTTGCGGTAGAGTTGCGGAAACCAGCCCACTTATAAAAATAGCTACCATCAAAGGTACAAAATAAGAATTTTTAAGTTAAAGTACCTTTCTTGTTTGGGTAGTTAGCCAGTATTGATTTCCGACGATTTGCCACATACAATGTGTAAAAATTTAACATGCCTTATTGACTATTATGGACCACACCAGTTCATAAAAATGCAAATTGGAGAGACATATGTCTATGTCTGCAACTGGATATTGCTCACCTTAAAAATATATTGGAAGCCCTATAATGCCTTTAGTAGAAAACCAACTTCAAGCTGTACTTCGGAGCGTGAACAGCTTTTAATTCTGTTTTTTTTTCCAAATATTCATTTTTCTGTTTATTTCAGAAAGCTATGTTACGCTGGTGCGAATTTAGATTAAGTGCATAATTTAATTGCTATACGTAGGTTAGGTTAGTTTTCATGGCCTATTCCACACCAAATTCCAAATTTAATATTTAAATAAAAACCCAGTTGTCCACAGTGTGGACAAAGGGGGTGTGGACAACTGGGAATAGGCCGTTTTCATTTATAAGCAATACACTCTTATAAACTCTTATGCCCTTAATTATAAACCAGGAGTAACCGTAGAGTAGCTAAACCATGCTGTCCTTATCTGTCATTGTGACTTTTGAATTTGACAGATAAGGACAAAAAATGGTTTAATAATAATAATAAATACGCACCGTACAAGACTAAAATGTCATATGGCAGTGCACTATCCAACCTCGACACTGGCAGAATCATCAAAACATTGATGGGGCCATTATTCTCCTAAAAATTGAATTGAAAATAATAAATACTAATAGCTACTACAGGGTAACTCCACGTTTATAAACTACGTCCTAGAAATCTTTAATAATGTTGCAAATAAAAATATTTCAATTGGCAATAAAATCTTTTCACAATGTAGAATTGTCTACTAAAAGGCAAAAATAACACCTAGTGCAAACATACCATTTATTTTTATTTTTAGGATTCCGTTAAGTATGCCAAACAAGACCCTATTACCACCTGTCTATCTGTTCTACCTTTAAAGAGCTGAAACTTTTGAAAGTAATAGATAGCTGTCTTTCTTTTACTGAATAACTTTGGGCTTTCTAACAAATAATAAATAATAAAAATATGGAGGGTACAAGATGCGTTTTTTCCAAAGTATTTTTGTTTATCATTTTTTTAAATGGTAATGCGTACAAGCATAAAATTTGGTTTGATTACAGTGCAAAACCTTAAGGAAAAACCAAACATTTTAAGATGAACCTGTAAATTAATCTGAGTCACACACCATGATTGATCAGCTAGCCTATTGCCTACCGCACTCGCAATCGCCTTCAAAGTGGAACGATTGTTTTCATTTTATGTATGCAGACTCTCCTTCGAATTTCAAAATGAAAATGATTGGGAGTGCGTTAGGCAATAGCCGCCCAGTTCATGGTAAACTTTATCTGATAATGATAATTGATAATAAATGATAACTGGATTGATCATGTGGCCCTATACACAATCACACAGGGTAATCATCAATGACCTGACCTATAATGCTAATGGCAGAAGATTAAATTCATTATTTCTTATACACTTTAAGTGGGTCTACAAACCAATACGAGACCAACAATTTTATCTATATCCTGTGCAGATGGGTTGGTATCGCAGTTGTGGCGTCCTACCCACTTATTTCTTCATATTTGTTTGTTACACCAGGCTTCATCATGAAGTTTTTGGCCTTCACTGATGCGGGTCTGCCACTGGGTCCTTCTGTGAGCTTCTCCCATTCACCAGGTTTGATTTACATCATAAACCACATAGCAACTCACAGAATCTATTGACCTAACACAGTTAAAAAAGCACGCCAATCTACTTAAAAAATGGACTGGGGGCAGCAAACTACTACAAAATCAAATAATAAAATTAAGTGGATGAAGGGCACACAGTATTGAACATGTTATGAGCAAATAGCTTAACATTTACTGAGGTTACCTGACAGAATCGCCCCCGAGTATTATTTTCATTACTCATTTTACCTGGATGATCATAGCAGGTGATCTCACTGGATATAACCCAAAATAGTGCTTCAATTTTTACAATTATGCCATGAAATTGAAGATAGCCGTCAAAACAAAAGTAATGCCTCCACCGACTTATGTCTTAACAATAAAAAATAACTACACGTAGAAGCGAAACTCCCGGCTCCGGACGCGCGCTCGGCGCGTTAAATACCTACCGCCTGGCGACACCTGAGGTGTCTAGTCAGTCAGGGGTGTCACACACGGAATATATATGTATTAACCAAGATATTGTTATTGTGTCTTGAATTGGTTTTCGTATATGTGTTGATTTTAGTGTTTATGGTGGAACTAAGATAGTGTTTTAAAAACTGAACGACTATTTACGGCAAAATGATTAGAAATAGGTCATTGATAGAATGAAGGAGTTTTATTTGTTAAATAATACATCCCCTAGATGCTGAAGATAAAAAAACGGAAACATTAAAAACTAATTAATAGATAAGAATAGTATTTTGTAACTAAGCTTTTTCAATTTAATAAAAATTGAAATTAATGGTCCGGAAAGGAACGTAAAACTAAAAAGTAACTCCAGATCCCAGACTATACTAAAAACTTATTGAGCTTAAAAGGTTGTTTATTTATAGACTCGTTTCTGTGTTTTATAAAATTTATTAAATTAAATTAAATTTTCTGGAGATAATCTTAATATCATCAAAAATATTTTGTTACAAATCTAGTTCCTTTTGGAAATACTCCCTTTATTTACATTTAACTAAGTACAGAATTCAACATCTTTAATATTTGATTTAATTTTAATTCAAAAATATTATTACCTAATTTAACGTAAATGTAAAAAACTCATTTTGAAACAATGTTTCAATGTTCCAAGGAAAACATAATTACAATTCGTGCCTAAGCTTGTATGACACATCCATAAACCGATTAAAATATTTCACAAGTGACAGCCCTGACTTTGGGCGCGGAAGACAGAGGAGCGTAGCGGGGTGAAGGGGGAAGTAGGTATTAAAAGCGCGGCATTTGGGGCCTGGGTAAAGCAGATTCACTTCTACGTGTAGTTATTGTTTATTCTTATGCTTACGTCTTGATGATTTTTTTAATGATCTCACCTGAAACTCATTGTAGTGCATTTTCCTCTTCTTCTCAAAGTCGAGCCGGCGCTGCCGCGCTTCCTCGGACTCGTCGCCCTCGTCATCGTCGCTCTCCATGCAGCGCGGTGGCTTGTTCATGCTGGCCGCCAGCTTCGCCGCCAAAATGTTCGCGTCCACCTCGTCACCCCCTTCCACTTCCCCCTCAGCCGACTCCGAAAAAGGCGTCTTAGGCTCGTCGACCTTCATATGACCGTAATCCTTGTTCGCCGGATGAAACGTCTCCATAATATTCATCTCATCGAACCGCTGCTCCTTCGCTCGCTTACTAGTCGACGGATTTCCATCCGAACCCTCGTCGATACTCCGCGAAGTCTTTAGTATTCCCTTTGAGGGCTTCTTCTGCAAATTCTGAGCCATGTCTGACCGATCACATCTGCATGGTACGATTTGACGAGTGCAATTTTAGATAAATAGTTTTTACTTTTTCCGAATATGACAAGCGCGTTGATTTGATGGTTGGTTTCACGAATTTTACCACAGATTCGTACAATTCATTGACAGATCATGACAGATGTAAAATGTTGCTACATTGATACATACACAATACAATCAAATATCTGTATCGATTACTAACTATTAATTTCTTATCAAAATTACACCGTCGCTAATGAGACAGTTATAATTATATAATACAAATTCTTTGAGGTAACCAAAGAAACCAGTATGAGAGAGAGCGATATGATACCAGAAACTAGGCTGTATAATTTTACATCTTGCCTACCAAAGTATATAATTTATACCAATATAATTAGCTCACTCTATAATTTTAACATTGTTAATTTCTATAAAACCGTATACATTTTCTGAACTTTGTGTATTCTCAATAATTTTAGAAAAGAAAGTAAACAAGACTACAAGTTGACTTGTACTATTATTTATTCTGTGATTAGCTGTCAATGTCATTTCATTTTGCTGATAAGAATACAGACATGTTTATTTATTTTGCTTTTAACTTTTAATTAATATTATTTTTGTTATTACCTATTATCGAAATTGGTCATTGGTATAAACAGAATAGATACCCAAATAATAAAATGGTAGAAGAAGCAAATGCGAACTCAAACAAAGCCAAGGTAAGTCGTGTAAAAAGTTACGTTACGACATGTTTTTATATCTTCCTCAAATAACGTGATAACACCGTTTCAGACTAGGGCCACTCGCCCAAAAGCCGTGTACCTGTGGACTGAGGCTGATGTGCAGAAGTGGCTCAGGAGACACTGCAGCGATTACTATAATTTATACTGGGAACGATTTCATGAGGTAAGCAATACTTATTCTAAGCTTTTGCTCACATCGAAGAAAGTAAAAAGTAAGTAAGAATGACTCACTAACATAACATTCCTATATTAGTTTATCTCCATGAATTGTTATGTTTCACAAGATATTGGTAGGTAAACTTGTCTAGTAGTTTATATATTTCTTAGCCCAATCATTTCAACAAGCATTTTGTTTGTAATAGCACATAAGCAGTACAAAGAACACTTGATCAAGGAACAGCTGGATACAGGCATCTATCAGTTATAATATTATAATAATAATAATAATAATAAATGTGGTACATGAGGTTTCTTAGAATTAAAAGATTCCCACATTTAACCAGCATCCGGAATGCAAAAAGAAAACAAAAGAGCAACAAATTTTTGTTGCACCATACAGTTTGTCATAATTATTACTATTGATCTTATTTACAATGATCAAAATACTGCTTAACAGAATAAAACTACTCTGGAAGTAGGCATTTTTTTGAATGCACATTTAACCCTTCGTATGTTTAGACACGGATCTGTGCCAGCCTAAGAACTGCGTAGGCACGGATCCATTCTAATTCCCTGCTTCCCTAACTGCATTTTATTTTAAACTTTCTTATATAGCACAGTAGGATTAAAATTGATTGCAGGTGTAGCCAATAAACTATTGAAATTTACAAAAAATAGCTCCATATATAAACATATTCAATATGGCCGCCATTTCTATGGGTTTGATGTCACGTGACTGGTCAAGTCAAAGTGTCGCCGCAATTGACCCGTCAAATTTTGAAATGGTTCCCGCATACGAGGGGTTAAACCTGATCAGTGGCAGTTCTTTGATCAAATTGTGGAGTATGTTGTAAATACTAACTGACATACTGTTAACGTAATAAATGTGTAGTGTGCAATTTTTTATATAATTATGTACATTGTCTGATGATATGATACAGTTTGATGTAGATGTGATGTGATACAAAGGGGAAAATATCTTCTTAAAGTACATAATATTAGGTGATTTAATGAAAAGGACATCACAGAACAAAAGCATGGAATAACCAATAACTTTGTATAGTGGAAAGTACGGTAAAGTTTAAACCACATGTGACATATAATAGGGAATATGCATGGATTTTTTAAATCGCATTTCTCAAGAAAATATGAAAATACCGTAAAAGACCGTGAAATTAAAATTAAAATCGGTCAAGAAATATGGATGATACAAGCATTTTAAACGGTTACGTATCAGAACGCCTAAAATTAATTTGCCTAATTTCAAAATACCTAAGGTCCAAATACCTAATTTTTAAAACGCCTAACGAACATATCGCCTAAGTACATATACCTAATGGACGAAATACCTAATGGATGATTTACCTAAAATTGATTTCCCTAATGACCAAATACCTAAGGATGAAATACCTAATTTTAAAATACATAACGGTCATTTCGCCTAAGTGTATAATACCTAATGGACGAAATAACTAACCGATAGTTTAGGTTAGGTTAGGTTAGAGTTGTGTCAAGGCTCGAAGCGCCATAACTACGCGGAATAGGAGCTCCGCGCAGCGGAGCTCCGTCGACTTGCTCGTACTGTGACGGTGTACGCGGACGCACACTGCGACAATGCCGAGTCCTGTGAGGGCTCGACTTTAATACCTCTAGTTCAGGGATCCTAGTAGGAGTTTCACGGAAACAACGGGAGTTTTACCCAAACCAACACCTTAAATATAAATAATATGTCACACAACACAATTCACTTAACATAAATCACTTCGTGAAGACACGTATAGGAGTGAAGCTCCTGAATAACGGGGTTTGGCGTGAGGCGCCTTTTATGGGAAGAAAGACGGTTCTTTGAATCGCGGATGGAGTGAAGCTCTTAAGCCTGAGAATTTGGCGTGATGCGCCGTAACGGAGAGAAAGACGGTTCTTTGAATCGCGGATGGAGTGAAGCTCTTAAGTCTGAGAATTTGGCGTGATGCGCCGTAGCGGAGAGAAAGACGGTTCTTTGAATCGCGGATGGAGTAAAGCTCTTAAGTCTGAGAATTTGGCGTGATGCGCCGTAACGGAGAGAAAGACGGTTCTTTTAATCGCGGATGGAGTGAAGCTCCTAAGTCTGAGGTTTAGGCGTGATGCGCCGGGACAGGTAGGTGGAGGGTTTTCCCAAATCGCGGATGGAGTGAGGCTCCTTAATAGTATCTGACACTGCTAGCCTAAGCGCCCTCAGTCACAGTTCCAACGGGACGATAATCCTCGAGCCGCTGAATGCACTGGACCTAGGGAGATCAGGGGTTTGGTGTAGATACTTTCCAAAATAAGTACGGTAACGTTCCAAAGCCAACGGGACGATAATTCTCGAGCCGCTGTCGCGTTTGGACCTGATTTGGGAACGGGATTTCGGAGTAGGACAAGGATAGACACTTCGACAGTTAGATCTGAAGATAGGGATGCAGCGGGACGATATTCCTCCAGCCGCCAGCGATTCGCACCCTCTGCGAGTACACCGCGAAGTGTCCCTGCCGTTTTTTTTTTTTGGAATTGATTTGCGTAGTTGGTGGGTTTCTCACCGTCACTACTTCACTGTGGCTTTAGGTGGCGTGCCTCAGTCGGGAGGCACGCCGAACCTGTGTGTTGTCAGTGCGGCGACGGCCGCACTGATGGGCTCCTGCCCGTCGGGTGGACGTGTGTCCCTGCCGCTCCTGCGCAGGGCGTTATATAGGCGTGCGGGGTGCGGTGCGCGGCGCGGGCGGTACTACAGTATGGAGAGGCGGCCGCGTCGATTTGTGACGTCACGCTGGCCTACGTGATCTCGGGCACGCAGGCTGCGCTCCGCGTCAGCCCGTGACGTCACAGTACAATTCTTTTTTAGTTACTATTTTATATTTATTTTGCGTTAGTTTCCTCCTTTTTTTGTAGTCGCTTAATAAAGAAGTATACGAACAAGTCGACGGAGCTCCGCTGCGCGGAGCTAATGTTCCGCATAGTTATGGCGCTTCGCGCCTTGACGCAACTCTAACCTAAACTAACCTATAAAGGCGAGGATGACCTAATTAAGCAAGTTGATTTGCATTTTCTAGGAACTGATCCTATTTATTTGGTGAGGTTTAACGCTTGTGAATCTATTCATCCATTAGGTATTTTATACATTAGGTATTTCATCCATTAGGTCTTTCTTCCATTAGGTATTTCATTCATTAGTTATTTCATCCATTAGGTATTTCATCCATTAGGTATTTAGTCTATTAGGGGATTTAAATTTAGGCATTGAAAACTTAGGTCATTCAATATATAGGCGAAATGATGTTAGGCGTTTTAAAAATTAGGTATTCCGACCTTAGGTATTTTTAATTTCGGCAAATTAATTTTAGGCGTTCTGATAAGTAAACCTTTTAAACTGCTAATTATACAGAGAGATCCGAAGTGCACCGGTGACATCATTGTGCAGTTCGGCCATATAAACTCCACTTAAAATTCTGTTTTGGTAGAAAGAGATAGGAACAAATCTTTGTTGGCTTATATCTTGGTTATTTTTATAGCTATTCAAAAAATGTTTTTACTCCCTTGTTTGTTACATGAATCAGCTTTTATTGGAGCTGTAAAAAAAAAACATGCATATGCCCTATTATTTTTGAAAATGGTCAGTAAAAAAAAAACAACTTATGTAAACTTTTCTCGGTGTATCCCAATTGGAATATTAAGAATTGTCCATTTCAATTACAGCACGATATAACTGGCAGAGCTTTGATCAGGATCAACGACAACACTCTCCTCCGGATGGGCATAACCAACAAAGATCACCGTGAGGCAATATGGAGGGAGATCCTCAAGCTCCGGCTAAAGGCGGACATTGTCGACATACGAGACTTGGAACGGAGACACAGCTACTTCCACTATGACATGTGACAAAGCGACAGTGAATCCCCTGTATGGACTAACAAACGGAATTTCTGCCAGCGGGTTGTGGCACATTCCCATTCCCAAAATGTCCCCTTGTCTCTTTTGCAAAATGTTGGTGCAAACGTATTTTCGTTTTAATTAATATAATAGAATGACGATGTATATTTATATTTCTGATTTATATCTCAAAAACAGTGAAAAAAGTGAGTAAAATACACGGTGACTTTACGTTTTATGTGAAAATCACCTGAAAGTTGATTTTTCTAACTCTAGTTAGATAAGTACATAAAAATACTTGTTTGAGGCTGCGGCTCCACTGAAGCGGAGACGAGCGGAGCGGTGCGGAGCTGTGCCAATATTAACCAATAGAAGGCACATGCGGTCACGTCGAGCGCGCCTTGCGCACGTTGGTTTAGATTCTATTGGTTAATATTGGCACAGCTCCGCGCCGCTCCGCTCGTCTCCGCTTCAGTGGAGCCGCAGCCTAACATGTGGCTCAGTATCGGATGTAGATTTTAAGTGTAAAGAAGGAACTAAGAGCCGCTTCTGTACCGGTGACTCAAAGTAAGGTTTGTGCTGAAGTGATAACACTTGATTTCTCTTGTTAGTAGCTCGAGAACTTATTTAGATAGATGTATATTTATTATTGATGAAACTATGAACCCAGTTTTATAGTGTCCGTTGAATGTCAAATACTTGTATGAATGCCTAATTATTCCGATTTCTTTTGTCTTTAAAATATCGCGAGGAAATTGTTTAGTGTTTCAGCTGTCATGTTTTGAAAATTGAGTAGTAATTTAATAATCATTAAATCGATTTTTAACGATTTTTTTCATAGCATTCTTTGTTTCTATATACAAATAAAATACAATTGTATATAAAATGTACCGTATGATTCCTTGAATAAGGTCAATAAGAGGGCCGCGGAACGTTTGAGCTGCCCCTTTTTGAGGTATCATATTATATTAGTTACAGTCTAAGCACAAATACCTTTTTTATTCAGAGTAAAGTTATGATTAATTATATTTATCCATACGGTTGCAACCTTCATGCTACGGCGCACCAAACCCGTAACAGAAGCACGCGCAGATTGAATGCGGGCCCGCGCGTATTGATTATACATGAAACTAATTGAAATCGGCACACCAAACAGTAGCGCAGGCCTGCGTTTGAACTACTCCGCGCCGGCCACTTCTTTTGTTGTGCCGAAGCCTTAACATAACCATATAACTCAAACTATTATAAGGATATCACATCGTTATATAGGATGTTACAGTAAATTAAAACTATATCAAGAATATCCAATAAAGACTTTAAAAACACAAAAGGAGAAATAATAATGATACTGCATTATGAAGTAAGCTTTTTTTAGTGTGTATGTATGCATATAAACTCTGTATTGCTCTGTATACATATTTGATTACTTAAACCTTATAAAAGGCGTATTTTTTAAGAAACACGAGTAAAACATATCACTCTGCTTTTTCTTAGAACTTGTCTGGACACACTGCCGTGTGTCTAGATACAGTCAAAGGCGAGAGCGGGTGCGATAGCAAAGCAATGATGGCTAAATAAAATAGACATAAGTTGTTTTATACTATTTATATGGCAATTATTTTAAATAATACCTCCGATTTCTGAAGTATTTATCGGTTTAGCGCAATTCATCCTTCTAAGATGTGGTATGTAATGTAAGTGCTTACAATATGTAAATGAGAATTCATTCCTACTTTAACTATTAAATAGTGAAAGATATTCTAAATTAAATACGGGCTGCTGATTAAATTTATCCATTTAATGGATTAAGAAGTGTACAGTGTAAAATAATTTAGTGTAAATAAATTTATGACAATACCTGTTTTTCTATTTTGATTTATATTTCTTAGAGATCGACGTAACGTAAGTCCTTTATGTATTACTAGTGATCCGCCCTTGCTTCGCTTCGGTTTATGAGAGTTTCTGTAACTCCCGTACCTAAACCAGAACTTATTATACATATAAACCTTCCTCTTGAATAGTATCTATTGCTTAAAACTGCATTAAAAGACGTTGAGTAGTTAAAGCTTAGAAGTACCTACTGGTTAGTATAAGTCGACACACGTAAAAAGAGCCCTGAGGGCTCAGACAAGTTGCACTACGCTAACTAACATTTCTATTCGATTCGTTTTTAAACCAATCGCGTCACTGGTAGACCACGTGACTTTTCGTATCACGTCATCTTCCAGTGACGCGATTGGTTTAAAAACGAATCGAATAGAAACGTTAGTTAGCGTAGTTAGAGTATAGTAATCTGTGGCGTAGTGCATCTTGTCTGAGCCCTCTGAGCGACCTACCTGCGCAGTGAGCAAATTACAGACCAAATTGGTGGCCGCGGCGGGGGGAGCGTAAACCGCTTCGCTTTGCTGCCACGCTATTGGTTCCCAGTAATACACTCTTATCTATGATTGGTTTGTTAGTAGACAACATGCGCAAATATCCCCTCTACTAGCCGCTCGGAGCTCTTTTTACGCGTGTCGACCTTTAGTTTGTCTGGAGCAAATCCTCGCCGATCTACAGACATTTCTACCATATACAAATACAAATAAAGTTATCGACGAACAAACCAACAAACACGCGAATGCCATCTTAGTAAGAACTTACTTCGATCAATTAAATACCTACAGTCTAGCTCGGAAGTAGCTCTACGTCTTAGAACCTTGTCGCAGTAACGTATTGAAGTGAGACTCGTTTGAAGGTAGTACATATAACAGCGACACGGTACCGCAACATACGGCTACTTCCGAGTTCTGATGGATTGGCGACTATAGGGTAGACCTAGGCGAATCGGATCAATGGGTGAATCGGATCAAACGGGTGAAACGTAATACTACCAAATACTACCGATTGCGGAAGGTGCGGGGCGAGAGGGGGTCTTAAAACGCCAGTCGACTAAGAAATACGGATTTCTTATTTTGATCCGATTCACCCATGGATCCGATTCGCCTCGGTCTACTATATCTGATTAGCCGGGGCCGTTAACACCCCGCGTGTATGACGCCCGCAGCATACTGCCTACATTCTCAAACATAAATACATCGTATGCATTGATCTCATTGTCGTGCCAGATAGCGCGTGGTTCAAGTCACGATATCTGAGAGGTTCACGAAGAAAAACGGCACCACTAGTGAACCTTTTTGCACCTTGAGGTGACAAGATGCACAAATGGTTAGTTAACTGTGTTATTGCCTCGTGATTTTTAAGCGGGCTACAAACCATCAGTTTTAACTGCACAGTTTCAACTGTACAGTTTTATCTAATGAAATTTCGATTAGATATTTCTTAGATCTTCAGTTTAACTGCACAGTTCGTAGTACCTACACACATACGTTTTAACTGAACAGTTCGACTGTGCAGTTGAAAATGTGCAGTTAAAACTGATGGTATGTAGCCCGCTTTAGAGTCCATATAAGAATACGATCCGACCCGCACCCGACGCGCATCCGCGTTTTGTGTATTCACGCTTTTTTTTGTCATATCCATCAGTCTGTTTCACATCTGTACAATTTGAGTGTAACGTGGGAGAGGTTACAGTCAGCAGCAATAATATATTAACCATCTCTTCTTTGTAAGGTTGTTTGGAAGAGATCGCTGTGTAATCTATATTTTAGTCTCTTGTATATTCGTTACTTGGTGTATGTGGTGTTTCAATAAAGTGTTTTGTATTGTATTGTATTGTATATTATCCAACATTAAAAATATCCCACACGTCTCTATTACTGGAGGCATATGCGTGTGTCAGATATTTTTGAGCGCCAAGCTGAACAATATATTTTTGCTGGTGACTGTACAAGTGTGGGGGCTATGGTTGGTAATGTAGGGGAGACCGAGGGGTTTTGATACAGAGGTGAGTTGAAACAACGTCAATTTTGCGAAATCTGTAACCGTTTCGACCTGGCCAACAACGCTGTTTAGCCGTGCCCCACCGCCCGCAGGCCTCTCAGTATGCGTCCTTGGCTTAAACCACGCGGTTGCGGAGTTCTAGCGCACATCTCGAAAAAAATGCGAAATGTAACTTTTAATCATTATTTTTAGCTACCTATAATTTGAAAATGTGTTGGTGTTTTGGGTTGTGTTATGTATGTTTCGAAAGCTCATTTAACTAAGGACTGAATTAATATTGATGGTGCAAGTCATTGCTTGTGGTTTGGTTTTAGGTTGTAATTTTATAACGGATGGGAGGATTTTTGCTACTGAGGGGATTTGAAACAGAGTGTTATTTTGGGTGGTATTTTGTATTCAAAAATATGAAAAACAACATAAAACTAACTTTGAATCAAAACCTAAACTCAATCTAACTAACTACCCATTCCCCTAATTTAATAATTTGAAAAGCTTGTATTTCTTTATTACCTAATATAAATATAAGTAAGTAAAGTTTTTAAGAATTAAATATTAGTCTTATAAGAAATAAAGATTTTTTATTTTGAATAACAAAAGTATCATTTTTTGAAAACGATAATGATTAAAAAAAGAATACATTCATAAATTAAAAAAATATAATAGACAGAATCGACCTCCCGACCCACGGTCTGACCCTGTGATTAAGGCAGGATATCAACTAACTACGCCAGGGGCCCTTCAAGGTTAACTGGCGAAATTATCGATTCTAATACTAAAACGTCAAATAGTTGTAGCAAAGAATAATCGAACTGCCTCAGTTAACGACGCCATCTAGGTTGTTTCTTACGAAAGCGGGCTCACGTGTTCACAGCATTATAGACATTAAGGTGTCCATGCACTTATGAAGGCCACTGTACCTAGGTACTAAAGGGCGAAACGCGGCTGCTTGGCCAAGCGTTTCGATAATACCGGTTGAGGTTGCGCGTAATTTAAAATCTGCCATATCTTCTAAAGTATTTATTTAAATAATATAGTGCAAAGGACAATTTTAATCTACATTAAATGCCCAAGGTAACTAACGTATTTATATGGATAAGAATAAATACTGAATTGGAGCAAATAGCTTCGTAAATAACCTAATATTTTTTAATAAATTTTTAAAGGTAAAAATGGTTACTGTGAGTCAACCTTAGGAGATAGACATATGCCATCGCGGACTTTTCTTTAGGTTTTTTAAAGAACTACAATTCTTCAGTACATTATTTTGATATATCTCTTAAGGTTTAGCCAGCGTTTGCAATGTAAGCGCAAAAAAATGTGTTTATTTACGACATCACTTTAGAAAACTCTAAAATTATCAATGTTTCTCTACTATACTATGCATGTATTATACATATAAACCTTCCCCTTGAATTACTCTATCTATTAAAAAATCCCACATCAAAATCCGTTGCGTAGTTTTGAAGATCTAAGCATACATAAGTACAGACAGACAGCGGCAAGCGACTTTGTTTTTAACCGACTTCAAAAAAGGAGGAGGTTATACGTTCCACTGTATGTATTTTTTTTTTATGTATGTTCACCGATTACTCCGTCAATTGTCGATCGATTTCAAAATTTTTTTTTTGGTTTGATAGAATATACTTCCGAGGTGGTCCCATTGTCACCAAATCTGTATCTGATGAGGGGATCAGTGAGGAATTGAGGGAACTCCTCAAATATTGTAGGCAAACATATAGCGATTTTAGTATTTCTAGTAACAAGTCCAGCATTTGCATTCAGAAAGTATCATTTGGTGTAGTGGAACTGATGATGAAGACCACAGATGGCCACCGGAACTCCTCAATGGTACCGATTTCAAGGGTGGCGATAAGATATCTCGATTAAGATAATTGAGCGACTACCTACAACGAATAATATTTACTTGTTGAAATATGACTATGACTTTCCCGCGGCGTTGCTTGCGGCGCGCTTGATATAAGTTAAAGTTTCATTTCAACTAAGAAGTGGGACTACGTAACAGCGTATTATGATCACTAAAAAGTATAAAATAAAATAAATGTTTTAAAAAACAAAAAACCGCCTTCAAAAACGCAAAAAATAACTTTTTTTAAATTGTAGGCACCTAATAGGTTAGTCCAACTGAAGTCGGCGACCACAACATTTTCAACAAAAAGCCGACATCAGTTGGACTAACCTATTAGGTGCCTACAATTTAAAAAAAGTTATTTTTTGCGTTTTTGAAGGCGGTTTTTTGTTTTTTAATATAATATGTAGTGATAGTGATGATCGCCGGCTGCACGCTAGGCTTGTGTCGGTCAGGAACTAAGAACTAAAAGGAATGAATTCCCGTCACGGACCGAAACGAACTAGTTCTTCGTAAACGATCTTAATCGGTCTTCGGTCCTTTAGGTCAGTAGCAATTTTTGTACGTATGAGCGAAACAGAGCGAACGAGTAAAGAGCGCACGGCACGGCACTCGATGTGAACGAGACCAATAGTACCTATTTCAAAGCGTGTCTTGCTCAGATCGCAAAATTTGCTCCGGAGCTAAAGGACCTAAAGGAACTAAAAGAACGAACTAGTTCCATTCACCGATTGACCGAGATCGGAGCGCTCTCTTTAAAGACCGAGCGGGCACAACTCTACTGCACGCACGAAGCCCGAGCGTGCAAGCGAGAGCGTGGAACAAGTGATAGAGAGGCACGATCGGCCTAAGAGTTCGGCTTGTGTGTTTTCTTATGACGTTATCATATCACGTAAAATTATCGTCCGTAAACCGACTTTACAGACAACCAATGTTTTTTTACCCTGTGTAAGTCGCGGAACACCAAATCAATGCATGCTCTTTTTTTTCATTAGGTACATTATCTTCCTAATCGCCCCTGACTTGTACCGCGTCCATTTAGTTCAGCCCGTTACTTGCGGGCCAGACGGTCCGAAATAGCCCATTTTAATGACTCCCCTTTGTTTATTATTTTCCCTGTACAACCCGAAGACAGCCGGTTTATGCGTGACAGCCGGATTATCTTAATGAATAGAACTAAGCGGGCGCTGTCGCTAAGGAAGCTCGCGAGACGTCGATTCAGTCTTGTCGATTACATTTCTTCCCGCGATTTTCACTAGATCGTCGGCCCATTATGGGATATATGCCAACACTTCGCTTTTAAAGAACCGATGGATGCGAGATAGCGAGTAGGACAAGACACGGAGATCCTTGGGGTAGGCCTATGTCCAGCAGTGCACTCTTGAGTGATGCTTGTTTTGAAAAGTGACGATTATAATGAATAGGGTGTCATTCGATATCTACGTCAAGAAAAGGTATCTACTAAACCCTTTATTAATAAACGCACACTAAACTTACTTTCATTCAAGTATTCTTTGTCTCTTTCTCAAATCATGCTTTAAGCACACTATATAATATATATATTCGTTTATGAATAGGAGAGCTAATAAAAATAGTTAAATGCGTCAAACTAATCGCTAGTCTGCTTTAGATTTTAACTTTTAAATGATGTGTGGGAAGTCCATGATTAATTATGACATAATTTCGGTCCCGTCATTTGTCGAACGACATGACATGGCAGCGTTCTTTGGTGGTTCACCAATTAAAGTCCGTTAGACATGGTGCATTTGTTCGTACAGCGAAGGTTGGCATGACTTCGTTGGCAGCTCCCGCGCGACGACGGCCTCCAGCGTGTCAGCGTGCGCCCACGCACTTTCACACCTCATGTCATTTTTACACGCTCCTTTCAGATTTTTTACGTTTTTATGAATAAAGGCAGCAGATGTGCTTGCGAGTCACCGGATGACAAGTGAAGATCACCCACAAGTCCTGCAACAGAAGAATCGTGAGTGCGCTTCCAGCCTTCGATGCAATATCATGGTATACTTATATAGGTTAGTTAATCTGATGATGGAGTCCGAAGGCAACAGGAATCTCGACTGTATTTAAGGATTTCTGTACTTTTTGATTCTTTAGATGGGTCTTGGATCAAGACTCGCTTGACCGTGCAAAAAAATACGGTAGGCAACAAAAGCTTTATCGACGAAAACTAAAACTAACAAACAAGATAAAGAGGGAAAAAGAGGGTTTATGACGGTGGCTTTATTAGTCTAGGATTTTGACTAACTAGTAAAATAGCCTGTACTTACAATTGTAATTGTAACGATTTGTAGCTTCCGGCGACAGAGTCGACGGCGGGTGGATAATCCTGCCGACACTGTCGCAGGAATCGGTGCATATTAGTCCATAGCGGTAAGAAAATCACGACTAGTACCTACCTACCAATGAGTGGAAGGCGTAACAAAACGTACAAGTTGCAACTGTAACTTTTACCTTATGACTAATTAACCCACAATCGTAATATCCACGCTCTAATACAAAATTGTGCAACTGAATTACCAAGTCACAAGAGCCAAAATGCTTTGGCCGAAACCCTTGCGTCCCAGACGTAACTCAGTCCCAAAACAAACCGAATCATTGGCATCATTGCGAAATAGGTACTTACGTTCGAAACGGCGAACCTCGCGCCATTAAAGTCATTTGGCATGATGCTACTGCCAAATCGACTCCGAGAAATGTCCCGCGAAACCGTATGGTTATTATATTACGAAATTTACGCGGCGTGAGTCGGGTGCCTAAATGCTGTTTTATTGTGTCAAGCGGCATAGCTACACGCTGAGCGCGGGAAACGGTCGCTTCTCCGCCATTATTATCCTTTTGGCGGGTAATCGTTTGGATTCGTGTCTATGGATTTAAAAAGTGAAGTTTGTTTGTGGACTCTGTGAAGTTTATTGATGAGTTGGGAAACTTTTTGGTGGTTAGTATTTTTTATATTCCAGTTTTAAGAAATGCATTTTTTGCCCTGAAATTACTGACGAAAACCTGTGGATTTTAATGATGGTTATAAATCCGAAAACTTGACACAATAACGTTTTTTACGAAGGAAGTTTATTATAAGGTATATTTCTGTAGGTAATACTAATAATTAATCACTAATCATTGAATTGAAGTATTGACTTAAATTGACTTAAAACGTCGGACTGAAATTACATAATTAACACGCGTTAATTTTTTGGGTTCATCTTTAAGTTACAGTCAGTAAATTTGATTCCTGGGACAAAGTGATTTAATAAAATAAGTCATATCGCAAGAATTTAATTAATTACGTCTTCTTTTATTACAAGAAGTACCAACCTACTCGTATATACCTAAGTACTATCACGAACGTTAATTTTTGACCAATTTCAAGAAAAATATGCTTGAAGTCGTCAATTTCATTAGAGATGTCAAGTCATTTATAACTTTTAGGAAACTCAACCTTATTGTTGTGGAATGTCAGATTGACTTTGGACCTAAGGTGGGTACCAAATTAAAATTCGCGACTGTACCTAATGTCACTTTATCATAACTCCATAGTGGCGTAGGAATCCATTGAACAGTTTTATTATACCCATAACTTGCAAAAACTTGCAAGAAAAAGCTACCTAATGAAAAAAGCTTTTCTGGTAAAAGTTATTTTTAAACGATTCGATGTATCCATTAACCGGTTAAGTACCCGTAATCTCCGATTGCCCACGCTTCTATTTTTATTCATATAAATACTTTACCAAAATGCAGTTGAAGTGCACTGGACGCTGCACGCTGCTTGAATTTTAAATGCATCAAGTATGTCAGCTGTCACTTATTCGGAGATTTTTGGAGTATGTTTGGTTTTTTTTCTAGTTTTGTGGACTAGTATGGTCATCATGAGAAGTAGCTGATTCTAAGGTCTGTTCATCCTTACTTGTCTTATATAGTAAACAACTTTCTAACCTCAAAATGAACCTTTTTTTGACTAAATTTTAAACATAATAAAGCAATCAAAGACAATACATTGGCCAAGTGATGTCCAAAATATTAACTCGGTTTACTTTATTTACGATAAAAGAGCTGTTTTAGCCAAAAAAGGTTCACTTTGAGGTTAGAAAGTTGTTTAGGTACTATATAAGACAAGTAAGGATGAACAGACCTTATGTACCTACCTTGTCCTCTTCATTCGACCAAGTCGCACAATATCTCAAATCTATCGTCAAACCAATTTACATATAAGTACATCTTGAATTATTAATCCAATGCGAAACTGCACAGGTAGCACAAGTTGTATTTTCTCGCTTCTCGCAGAGTGCGTCTCTATCGTTACAGACTACAACATGTGCTAGCCGTGCTGTTGCGGAATGCCAATTGTCACTGACAGGGTTGTTTGGTGGCTCAAAAATTAAGGTTTTAAATCGTATAAAAGTGTTTTTTGTATAAGATGTTGACTGAACTTGAGCGGTGTCCAACCACCCTCACAAACACGGATGTCGGAGGTAGCATTTTGTAACTCCCTTCTAACTAGAGTACCTTCCTTAGTTGATATCATAAGTGCATCATCATAGTAAAGTTGCGGTAGGACCTTTTGCATTTGCAGGGTCCGTCCGGATCACTACTACCATCTTATCCTTTAAACTTACCGCCAAGCAACAGTGTTCTCATTGTTGTGTTCAGGTGTGGGCATAAGACAACAGCTGGTGATCTAGCATAGAGGCATTCCATCTTAATCCTCAGGATTAGCAATAGAGATTGTAGTCTTGAGAATTCATATGTCTATGGGACTCAGATCCCACTTACCATGGTGGCCTGTGTACTCCTGTGACTTCTCCTTTTCATAAAAAAAAACTTATCAGCCGTAGAACGACAATTGCTCGACAAGATATACCACCACGACGGTCCGTTTGGCGCTCCTCGCAGCTATCGGCATCCCGTGATTTTCACCAGATCCTCAGTCCATCTTGAGGGAGGTGCCAAAATTTCGCTTTCCAATACGCGGTCGCCACTCTAGAACTTTGGCTGCCCAACGGCCATCAGTTACAAGCAATGTACCACGCCCACTGCCACTTGAGCACTTGAGGTTTCGCTATGTCGGTAAGTTTGCTTCTGCGAACTCATTTCTCATGCCATCCCTTTGTGTTGTGATGGAAAATCCCAGCTGATCTTTGCGCCGGCGGCCGCAGCCGGGTGCCAAGGGGCGTGCGTGTACGCATACGCGAGTGATTTACTGCGCGCGCGCGACAGGCCAAGGGTGCTAGCGTTCGGATCTTACTGTCGCTTAGAAGATCTAATGTTTTCATGTTTTGATTCATACTAAATTAGTGAAAGTTGGAAATTTACTGGATTCATAAGGACGTCGTTGACGACTGATAGGGGAGGTATGGAAGAAAAAAACATTTTGCGCCGACCCCAAATAAGTTGGTATACGGGCAGGAGAATGAATGATGCTAAGGAGTCGTTATCCTAGGCCTCTTTTCCTCATAGTAATAGTCCATCGTGCTTCAAAATCATAATTAATAATAATTCTACTCGATAAAACCATATTGCCTTTAACCTGTTAACGTATTGTCAACGTTAAAGGGGTGATAGACGGGCGAGTACGCCGTACTTTCACGACATTTGGGCATTTTCACGAAAAAGTGTACCCAATTAAGGAACTTTAACTATGTCAGTTTTGTGACGAAAATTAGCTACCTATACATTGACGGCTGCCAAAACTGACAAAGTTAAACTTCCTTAATTTCAGTCCTTAATTGGGTAAACTTTTTCGTGAAAATGTCCGAGTACGGCGTACTTACTCGCCCGTCTATCACCCCTTTTACGAAAGCTCGTATTTACTTGATAATAATGGCGGCCAAGGTAAAAAGAATACGATAACATGTCAAAGACAATAGATTTTACCGAGTACAAAAGAGCGGATCGATGTGGATAAACGGGGTTAAAACAACTGTCACTTTCTAACTAGTAGTGTTGTGAGAGAGTGAAGAACGCTTTATCCACCGCCATAAAGGCGATCATAATATGGGCCTTGTTTTGACAGCTCTTACTGTCAAGTGAATAAGAGCTTTCATAAGTTTCATAACTGATTGTTGATGTTTCTTCAACAACCTTACATTCTCTAAGGTTATTGAAGAAACCTCAACAATCTATGGCCTTTAAGTACCTACATAAAGTTTGTTCAGCATTGTGCAGAATCCGTCTGGCTCCGTTTATTCGAGGTTTATTCACTTGTGTTACTTAATCAACTTATAAATTAAGTCAAAATACCACTGACACGTCACCATTCATACTTAGCGATTGAGAATTTGACAAATAACAACACGACCATAATAAATAAGCTGGAGAATCTTGTAAAGTAGTTCGAAGTTATAAGTGATTCCCTTTTTGTGGGAAACAAGCCATTTATAACCCAAGTGCTACAGTTGTGCTAACTACCTGCCCGGGTCAGCGCCAGGTCGACACGTGTCGCTATATTTTTGCCACTTGACAAGCGGTTAACCGCGTAAAGATGGCGTCAGGGCTCGGTAAAAAACATGCTGTATAAAATAAAAATTATACCATGCCTTTAATTTAAAATGTTTTAGATAAAAGATAATAATGCTTTCAATGAAAGTATTTTTTAAATATTAAGTAAGTAAGTACCTACATATACTGGCCCACAAAACTAAGTAGGTATCACACTTTTAATACTAGCTAGTATTAAAAGTGTGATAATTAGTTTTGCGGGCCAGTATAGTTTTATACTATGTAAAGACTAGCCTAGCCTTTAATTCGCATAAAACTTTTTTACTGTATTCCCTTGAAAACATGTTTTCCGGATAAAAATACCCTTTCCTGCGGGCCTAGTATGGTTGCGTTTATCGTGTGTCAAAATGTGGATAAAGCATCCGTCATTCTCGTACTTATATACGTGTCAAAACGTGACGGATGTTTTATCCACATTTTGTCACGTGATAAACGCAGCCATACGAGGGCTGCACTGAAAGTTTTGGGAATCTAATACTTACAAACATATTTTTGACACATATTATACCTTTTTATAATATCTAAAGTTTCATTATCTTAACGCACTGGCCACATAGAAAAAAAAGCTATGGTTCGGTTTCAATTGTTTTTTGAAGTCATCGAGTCGCTGCTGAAAATGGAATTGTCCCGTGAAAATTTAAGAGCTATGAATGCTATGATTTATTACGACATTAAAAGTGAATTAACACAAAAAAAATGTGGAGTCCGGATGATTGCTGCTTTTAGTAATGAAGTACCTTCAAAGACGACAATATACAGGTGGTATTCAGAATTTCAACGTGGGCGTGTAACCCTCACGGACGACGTGCGTGAAGGTCGACCAAGATCGGCAATCACGCAAGAAAACGTCGATGTTGTGCGTCAGCTGATAAAGGAAGACCGACATGTGTCATATCGGGAAATTCAAGAGTGTGGACAGCTCGGTGAGATCGGACGCTACTCTTGTTGTCAATCATTAGATTCTCCTAAGTTCTTACACGCATTAATATTGGATCGGATTGTCATTCATAAACATAATATACATTAACATCTTAAGTAAAGGAGTATTTTACTGAAGGCACCCGTTCCCAAATTGGTGACCCCGACGTGATTTTCTTTTACAGTACCAATGACTGTACAGATTAAAATTTAAATACAAATTGTTCATTATGTAAATTATATAGATATTAGTAAATGTTATCTTTTAAATTACCAAGTCATGTATAAGTTGGTAGATAATATTAGGAAAACCTTAGATTTTGTGTAAATGTAAAATTTCTAATTTTAACATTTTAATTTCATGCTTGCATATAATTATTTTTGTCGTTTTAATTAATGTCTTACATTTTCATGTAAAGTTTAACTCGTTCTCATGGTACGTGTCCCCACTTACCATTCTCCGTGGGGGGGTGGTTGTGGCGGACTAAAGCTAGCAACACTCGCTCCCACCGAGTTTCCTACTTCCGGGATCTGGCTCGGAAGGAAACTCCCTCCCTTCTTCCGCTTGGACAGCTCGGTGAGATCGGACGCTACTCTTGTTGTCAATCATTAGATTCTCCTAAGTTCTTACACGCATTAATATTGGATCGGATTGTCATTCATAAACATAATATACATTAACATCTTAAGTAAAGGAGTATTTTATTGAAGGCACCCGTTCCCAAAAGTGTTTGGGCATTGGAATGAGTCGGATACAAATTATTTTACAGGAACAATTAGGGGTGCGAAAGTTGTTTTCCCGTTGGATCCCTCACTTATTGTCTGACGAGCAGAAAACGACTCGTGTCAATTGGTGCCCCAGAACTCTGAATAAATTCAACGGAGGAAGCTCAAATACACTTTTTAGCATTGCATCAGGTGACGAGTATTGGATATATGCATATGAGGCTGAAACTAAAATCAAATCTCGAGTATACGTCTACGAAGACGAGCTCAAGCCGACAAAAAATATTCGTTCTCGCAGCACGGTTAAAAAGATGGTGGCTACGTTTGTCTCTAAATCGGGTCACGTGGCTACTATTCCTCTTGAAGATCGTAGAACGGTCAATGCCGATTGGTACACCACTATTTGTTTGCCGAGTATCTTTGCTGAACTCCGAAAAAAAGACCCTAGTCGCCGCATCATCCTTCACCACGACAATGCCAACCATCACACCGCTCGGAAAACAAATGAGTATCTGGACGGTGAAAAAGTCGAATTACTGGACCATCCTTCATACAGCCCTGACTTAAGCCCCAATGATATTTTCACATTCCCCAAAATTAAGGATAAGTTGCGTGGTCAGCGGTTTTAGAAGCCGGAAGCAGCAGTGGAGGCTTTTAAAATGGCCATTTTGTAGACCCCTATTCAGACTACATTAAGTGCTTTAACGACTGGTTTGAACGCATGTAAAAGTACATAAAATATAAAGGAGAATACTTTGAAAAACAATAAAAATACTTTTATTCAATTTAACTGCATATTTTTTTCTATTCCCGAAACTTTCAGCGCGACCCTCGTATAAGGCCCCCAGAGCCCGTATTATGGACGGCTTTATCGCGGTAGATAAATAAATCCGTCGCTCTCACACATACAATATTGGTCAGAGAGTGACAGCTGATGTTTTTATCTACATCTATTTATAAACACGACCATAATAGGCCCGCAGGGTATTCAGTCACTCACTTTATCCATGACTAGCTTCTACCAGCGACTTCGTCCACGTAGATTTTGTATTTTTGTCATCCCACGGGAACCGTTAATTTTTCTGGGATAAAAAATAGGCTATGTTACTCAGGGATAATGTAGTATTCTAATGGTGAAAGAATTTTTGAAATCGGTAGTTGTTGAGTTTATTCGTTACAAACATACAAAAATACAAATCTTTACTCTTTATATTATTTGCACAGATAAATATCAACTATAGACACCGGACAGACACCAAAGTTTCATCATACCCTTTTTTCCATTGTAGTAACCCTAAAAAACTTACGAAATGCTTGATTCATCTCCCCTTTTCCGTTTCGCCGACGCTTCTCAGTTAAAAATATGTAACCCATCATCGCAAATGTGTTACGCTTTTCCACACACGTGTTTATTTGAAGTAAAACAATAAAATGTTTATTTTTCGTTTCCATATAGACTGCCAAGCGTACGAAACACGTTAGGTAATATTGTTTTGACGTTTGGAATAGTTCGGGAAATCCACGGATTTTATTTGTAAGGCAAACACGAGCATTTCTTTAGTATCGCCAATATCAACAAGTAAAAACTTCGCGTGGTAACGTCCATTTCTGTAAAACACCGAACGTTGCCTAATAGTATGGTATCATGAAAATTTAAGTATAAGAGCCAAGGGAGTAGACCAGGTTTTTAGTAAAAACACAATACAATTTCACAATGCAATTAGCGAAAGGACTGGATACGATAAGTGATAAGTGGAATAGCCATAATGACACGAGATGTTTAGCCACGCGAGCGAGCGAGCGAGCGAGAGTGGCTATAGTTCGAGTGTCATTATGGTTGTTTAGTCTCGCGTTAAACACTCTACTTTTCACTTTGAATGCGAGGAAAAAAAAACGACGTTCTAGGTATACAAAATTAAAATATTGAACAAATATGTTACAAAGTTTCTGACAAATTTGTTTCGCGGTTGTTAGTTTTTTGTAAAGACACTTTACAAAGTGACACAAATGCTTGCATATTTAGCCAACAGATACAAACTTGAAAACTATTTGGACCATGCCTAATATATTTTTTATATATTTTTGCACAGTTGTCATTTTGAGGTTATTTCCACGGCCTAAAAATGGTCCGTACACAATCACTGAAAATGGCGATAATCCTCCATTCACGGACACCGTGATTGTCTGTTAAGGGGTTTCCAAAATAAATTAAAAAAAAACTTTAATCACTAGAATAAAAAAATAAATAAAAAATATCTTTAATAAGGAGCTTTAGTCCCGATGTGCAGAGACTAAAGTAACATTTTAAGAGCATGAGAAGTGAAAACAATACATTGCCGATAGGTTTGAATTAAATAGACCATTAATTACATCTTTTACTGCCACACGAGATAATGCTATTTAAATTAAACCGAAATGAATAGTGAATTATCTATAATAATTAAAGGAACTTGGGGCTATAGGTACAAAGTGGAATAGGGGTCGGGCCAGTATTCATGACGGTAAAAGCATGTCGTCTTTGACTTGTTATGGTATTATTTTTATCCGGTCGTCATTATTGTCGAGTAAATAAGAGCTATCAAAACGTTGAAAAGACGATATGGTTTTTACCGCCTAGAATCTTGGCCCAGTAAAAATATTTGGTCTCCTCGTTCTGAAATTATGACACTTTAAAATCAAGCTCCACTCAAAAACTTCATTTTGAATCTATTGTATTTTACGGACATTTTATAAATGTACAATCGTGATTCCCTCTACTTTATTCTCCTCTCATCATTGCCCTGAAACAGAAGTAAAATCCCCAGACTACTCGCAAAGAGAAACATTCTCAAAAGATCCAATAGCAAATAGTTCAATAAACTAAAGAGCCATAAATCCTGGTAACAGCAGCCGTCGATGTAAATCAGCAGACTCTTATTAGTTACAACTTGTATCAGCGGAGCTATAAAACGTTCAGTCGGAGGCGATACGTAAGATAGAGACGCCTGTAGCGCTTAGCGGCGGTGAAGACAGACGGCACATTTTATAGGGGTTTTAGCCGTTACTACACAGAACATCACATTGGCAAAACATTATATACGCATAAGATCGTACTAGCAAAAACCAATCCTCTGGTGTTGCGGGTGTTTATGGGTCGATAACACTTGCCATCAGGTGGCTCGCTCGTCTGCCTCCTTTTTCACATAAAAAAAACATAATATACCTACGCATTACATCGCACTATCAAAACATGATATTTACAAATAGTCGGGTTTGGTTATAGAATCCCACCCCAACCTCCCAGTAGTAGGAGCTCCGCGGTAGCGGAACTCCGTCGACACTGTCTAATTCATGTCTTACTAATAATGATGTGTTTCTAATGTGATGTTTTGCTACTAAGATGATTTGCGAATGTGATGTTTTGCTACTAAGATGATTTGGGAATGTCATGTTTTGCGAATATGATGTTTTGCTTGTATGATATTTTGAGAATATCATGTTTTGCGAAAATGATATACAACGACTGTTTAAAACTTACATTTCGAGTTCATTTAACTAGAAGTAGGATTTGCACAGGTATAACTTCGCATAAACGTATTATAAGAAGATGAAGCAACGCTTAAATCGTGTAAATGACAATTTTTTCTATACAAATATAACTACGGGAGGTAAAGTTTCTCATCCCATAAATCAAGTTTAATTCGTTCTCGACACCCTATCTTAACTCTGGTCGAAACGTATTAAGTACCTATTAGCAGTGTTTTGTAAAAGAATGCGTCCATACTTAACCCGTTAAGCATATCGTAACAGCGTATAGAATCGTTACACGGTATCGGTATATCCTCGTATCCGCGATGATCGGAAAATAATCGAACAATCAAAACACTTCCATACTTACCGATCATTATAGTACGCGTATCCGATACGATAGTGTGTGAGGTGTTTAAGTTGATACGGCGTATGTTACTTGATCGCGTATGTTTTCGTATCCAAACTAAAAATCATGATACGAGGGGCGGCTGATAAGTAATCTCCTTGGTCAGAAATATATACAAAAATAATGCTGGCTGGTATGGATTTATATTCGTTTGTTATTCTATTTTCAAAATGTATTACATTCATTTGTTTATTGCATCACGTTTATTTGTCTCCTACAATTGTTTCAAACATGTCGGTAGAAAAAGTGAAAATGGATAAAATCGAGCAGCGTGCGGTGATTAAGTTTTTGACTAAAGAAGGGAATACGCCTTCGGAGATCAGACAGCGTATGTTACGTGTGTTTGGCAGTTTGTGTTCTTCCGAATTTGTTATAAAGTTTTGGTCAAAGCAGTTTAAGTTAGGTCGTGAGAGTCTGGAAGATGATCCTCGTAGCGGAAGACCAGTTTCGGCCGTCACCGATGAAAATGTAGCCAGGGTGAAAAAAATTATATTAGAGGACCGACGAGTGAAGCAGTGGGAGATAGCTAGAGATGTGGGCGTCAGTAAAGAGCGAGTCAATGAAATAATTCATGAGCATTTGAACATGTCCAAGGTTAGTGCACGTTGGGTCCCCAGAATGTTGACTGCATTTGACATGGAGAGGCGTGTCAAATGTTGCGAAGAGTTTTTGGAGATGAGTCGAGGGAAAGAGGAAGAAATAATTTCTAGAATTGTAACATGTGATGAGACTTGGATTCGACAATGGGACCCGGAAAGTAAGCAAGAGTCGTTACAGTGGAAATTTAAGGATGAGAAGCCGCCTCGGAAATTCAAGGTCTGTCCATCGGCAGGTAAACTTATGGCTACAATCTTTTGGGACACAGAAGGGATTTTGCTCATAGATTATTTACCGAAGAAAACTACAATGAATGCTGATTATTACTCAAACTTACTATACCAACTAAGAGAGACAATAAAAGAAAAACGGCGAGGTAAACTAAACAAAGGTATTCTGATTTTGCACGATAACGCACCAGTGCATACCGCCCGCACAACGAAGCTAGCAATTAAAGACAATGGCTTCGAAACCATTGACCACCCCCCTTATAGTCCAGATTTAGCCCCCTGTGACTATTTTCTGTTTAGACTTCTCAAGAAAGACCTCAGGGGACGAAGGTTTATGACCGATGACGAAATGAAGGCTGCGGTTACTGACTTTTTTGACGACAAACCGAAAATTTTTTTTTTTAATGGTTTAAATTCAATATTTGAAAAATTTAATAAGTGCATTTTACTAGCAGGGGACTATATAGAAAAATAAAAAAAAATTAGCCACGTCAGTCTTTTGTTTCATTGTTAGGTAGATTACTTTTCAGCCGCCCCTCGTACGTACAACACTTCGGCACTACGCGACAGATATAGGTACGTTACAAATGATACAAGTGCGGACCTGGCTTTAATATTGAAAAATTCAATGATCGGGCAAATACCTTAAGCCTTAAACCTTAGATTTAGTAATTTATTTTTACCTTCTTTTAGGACTCGAATTGAATAGAAATTTCGCATACTTATGTCATACTGATGGCAACACAATAATATGGTACCGTCAAGCTGGCATGATGGAGTCGGAAGGTGGCCAAGTGAGTGGCTAATAGTGGTCCGTCACTATGAACTCGTCTTTTATTAGCAACTTTTAATGATTTAAAACGGAATGCCTCTATTCACCAGTTTGACATACAAACCGTGTCCCCGCGATTTCAGTGTCTTTAATTAAAAAAACAAAAAACAAGATGTTTATCTCGCCACGATCGTAGCCTATCAGTCTCCGTCGGGTGTCACAGTGTAAACAAACTCGTAGTAGGTCATCTTTAATTACCAGAGATCGGAATAGGTAGAGCTAATTTGCCTAAACTTGACGCATATTCATTCATGCGTGAGAGAGATGGGAATACATTATTGAATGAACATGCATCAAGTTTAGGCAAATTAGCTCTAACTATTCCGATCTCTGTTAATTACTCTTGCATCGCCAACACTTCATCCAATTTGTCTTTCTTAACGTCCATTGTTTTGTATGTGAATTTAATTGTGGTTTTTAGCTTTAAACAGCATGAGAATCGCTTATTAACTCGCAACCCAAAACGGGGAGTGGTATGTGTTTGATATAATATCTGTTTGTGAACAGATTTCATGAAAAAAAAAATACTTGGCACATAAAAAGTATCAGTTTACATGTAGAAGTTATTTCTTTACCTAAATACATTTTTTTATTACGGCCAAAATGGTCCCTCAGCTTTTATGCCTTTGAGTGTCATTGATACATTCAGTGACGCTGGTTTACAGTGAGACCATGAGAGCATGGCGGTGGCGTTAAAAATAAATAAAACCAAAATTCAATCTAAAATTCAAAATATTTATTCAGTAAATTAGCCACGTGAGGGCTCTTGTACACGTCGGTAATATCTAGTGAATGTACTAGCTAGATCATTTTCATGTTTCATGTGTCAGTTGTTTGGGTTATAATTTGAATCACAGGTTTGAATGGAAGTTACATTTCACGGATTTAAAAAAAATACAAAAAAAATACAAAAAACTTTATTTGCTAAACAACACCGAGTATACATAAAAAGACATATCTGGCGGACCCCAAACTAGGCTGAGCCTGTATCTTGGGACCCTGGAGTGCAATGTGTGAAACATATTAATTAAAGAAGTTATACAATATAAATTTCAAGGCAAGACTTTAACTCATGTTAACGAGTGATAAGATAAGCGCACGCGCCGTGCAGTACTGTGTGTGTTTGTGTGCGTGTGCGTGTGCGTGTGCGTGTGCGTGTGCGTGTGCATGTGCGTGTGCGTGCGTGTGTGCTTGTGCGTGTGTGTCTGTGTGTGTGTGTGTGTCTCTGTGTGTGTGTGTGTGTGTGTGTGTGTGTGTGTGTGTGTGTGTGTGTGTGTGTGTGTGTGTGTGTGTGTGTGTGTGTGTGTGTCTCTGCAGCTGAATATGTACCGACAGGAATTATCATTAGCTGGCAAGTAGAAGGGCCTCTGTGTCTTGATATGATAAAGTCAGTAGCCACTTCCTCACAGTCACCTTAACTTTACCAATTGTACATTGTTGGATGCTGAGCACTTTGCAGATGTTGTTATAAATACGTCGATGCATATAGTCTGGTGAACGCTTAGCGAGACTTGATCTGTAACTTGGCAGGGGGACCCTGAATGTGCGTTTGGCCAATAGTTCGGTGTAGTTTGGTAAGTTTGTTAATCCCGCATGCGCTCGACCTACTGCTTTTAATATATACAGCCGCCTTACACTCAGGAGTTTCGAATCCCGATAAAGAGCGTCAGTTGGGGAAAGAAAGGGCTTCCTCAACATCACTTTAATTACTGCGCGCTGCGCCCTCTCTAGTAGCAGCAGCGTACTTTTCGGGGTGCTGCCCCAGACCGTCACACCATATTGCAATATTGATTGACACAGCGCACAGTAAACAATACGAAGTACTTGTTCTGACGTGCAGTGGCGGAGTTTCTTCATTATATAAATGCATTTCCTGACTCTACTAGATAGGGCGGCAATATGCTGTCTAAAGGAAAGATTCTCATCAATAATAAGTCCCAGGTATTTAACTTTTTCAGATCTGACTATAGAACTACATGCGCAGGATGTGGAGCCACTGACCAGGTTGTGACATTTGCTCGAGTGTATTGGTAGATGTCTATCAAGGAAAGCACAAGAAACAGACGTTTTTGAAAAAGCAAGATAGGTAGATTTGCTCACATTGAGGGTAAGTAAATTGTTATCTAGCCACGCACTAATTTCTGACAACCCTCCTTCCGCGAGGCAAAATACTTCCTCCCATGTCGATCCGTGAAACAACACCACAGTATCGTCTGCGTAACAGACTACCTCCGCTCCATCCAGCCCAAGTCTAAGGATATCGTCCACATAAATAAGGAAGAGCGTCGGGCCAAGGATGCTACCCTGCGGCACTCCAAAAGTGATTGGTAACTCATCGCTTATGTACTCACCGACCTTAACAGCCTGGCGCCTGTTGGTTAGATAACTGCGGAACCACTCTAGAGTTACCCCTCTTATGCCCGAGGCATTCAGTTTACTAAGTAGGATATCAGTTGACACAGTATCGAACGCCTTACAAAGATCCAGGAACACTCCCGCACATTTACCACCACGATCAAGATAGCTGGATATTTTATTTGATAGATAAATTGCTGCGTCCTCCGTAGACTTTCCTTTTCTGAAGCCGAACTGATTATCTGAAAGAACTTTGTTTTTCTCAAGGAAACCCGTAAGACGAGAGTTAACTATCTTCTCTAAGATTTTGGAAAAAACGCAGAGCAGGGATATTGGACGATAGTTGTTGGGATCATTTTTAGATCCATTTTTATAAATGGGAGACACTTGAGCCAATTTCCAAAGATCGGGGAAGCAACCAGACGTCAAACTTAAATTACAGATATGAGTCAGTGGCTCTAGAATTAAATCTTTGATTTCTTTTATGAACAGGGGCTTGACAGAATCCGGACCCGGTGCACTGTCAGCTTTAAGATTAGAAATAATTTTATCTACTTCGTTTACATTTGTTGGATGGAGAAAAAAGGAGTTTGCAAATGAATTACTTGATTTTACTTTTGATGCTAACGTTGATTGAGTCTCAGAGAGTTTGGACAGGATATCAAAAGCCAAGCTCTGACCAACCGATGCGAAGTGCTGATTACATATGTTCAATGAATCTTTTGGAGAATTGGACAAAATTGTCAGATCGATTGCGGAATTCATACTATTGTTACAATGACAGATATTTTTTATCGATTTCCATAATTTCTTTGGGTTGTCCCGAGCTTCTGTCAGTTGTTTACTTTCGTGTTGATTTTTCAAGTTGTACAGTAAGTTGTCAAAGAAATTTCTATATCGCTTATAAATGGTCTGAAGGACATGATCGTTAGGTGCAGCTCTTGCTCTGCTATGCAGTCTATCTCTGTGCCTCATACACTTTATTAGGCCGGGTGTGATCCAGGGTTTGAGGTTTAGTTTAGATCGGCTCACCTTGAACTTATGGGTGTTAGTGTTTATTGCAGTGGATATAATTTGGTCAAAATGAGTAACCGCGTCATTCGCATCAACAGAGGTAGTTACCTTAGACCAGTCAGCTTTTCGTAGATCCAGGGTTGCAGCAATAAAATCAATTTTTGTAATCCAGCGTGGCCGCTTTTTAGGTTTACGAGGAGCAGCAATTGCGGCCATAGCAATGTCGTGGTCAGTAATAGAGCACTGACAGACGGCACCGACTGAGCTAGATTCAGATTTGATAAAGATGTGGTCCAAACACGAGCCGCTTCTTGTTGGGATGGTAACTGCCGGGAGAAATTCGTGCATTGCCAGAAGGTGCAAGTAGTCAGAAGATTGACTATGTGAGGAATCCAATATATTAATGTTTAAGTCTCCGATAACCACCAAGTTGTGAAAACCCTTAGATTCACCAAGTACCACATTCAGAGAGCTAAGAAAATTGTCTTTATTGTGAAATGAAGGGGAACGATAAATTCCAAAGATTTTGAGTTGATCAGATAAAGCCACTGCAAGACAATTTGCGTCGTCGAATCTAGGTTCGACAACAGAGACATTGAGAGCTTCCTTAACATATATGACTATACCTCCGCTTTTGTTAATATGCTTAGATGTGTGGTAAGCGTTATATCCTGAAAGACGGTTAATTACTGAGCATTCGTTTAACCAGCATTCGGTAAGTACAATTAGATCGAACGCGGCCTCCATTTGCTGTAAGGCTACTTCAAAAGCGTCGAAATTTCGTTGCAGACTTCTGATGTTGAGCGTCATGAACTTAAAAGAGTCAACATTTGCGAAAAAAGGCTTACACTGACTGATCGATTCGAGTCTCTGACAGTTAATGGCAACGGTTTGGTCAATGTCAACTTCAATGTCACGCGACGCCATAGATAATTAAAACATTAACAAAAGGTTGAACTTCTAGATTAGACCATAAAGTCAGTGCTCCGGCAGAATGACTCAGCAATGAAATAGGTACAATTCTTGAAACTATGTATGTGGTTAGAGTGTATGGAAATATGTGTGACATTATAAGTGCGAGGTAATGGTGTGTGTGTGTGTGCATGCTGGCAGCGCTACTATTTACTAAGACTATTACTGTGCAAATAGCTAAGTGAAAGTATACTAACATTGCTAGATAAAACTTATTAAACTGAAAAAGAAAACTGTGATGAAAATAGCTATCAATCGTCAACGCGAAAAGACGTGCAGGCCGCAGCATCCGTTGAGTGGTGACCATCAGGAAGGTTGCCAGGAGTGGCAGATGCCGGGGAGGCCAGATTGCCAGGGGGCGAACCTTGATCCGTTTTCCTTGTTTTTTCAAGATCCGCTTCTCCACGTATTGTGATAACGGGACCGCCCTCCGTCCTTCGCATGAAGATGCGTCCGTTAGAAGTCCAACAGTATTTGTAGCCATGCTTTGATTTATACTGCCTCGCTTCACGAAATAAACGCCTGTTCTCTGTCGTAAGCCTCTCATTGAAGATTTCACATTAGACAAACAGTGTAACCTTGATTTTTAACCTCTGACGTAAAAAGAGGGGATGTTATATGTTTAACATTTGTATCCGAGTATCTTTGTGTCTATCACTGGCATTGTGACGTATTTGGATGCGGTTTGAAAGAAAAACGAAGAAAAAACATTTCTCAGCTATGAGTACCTAGGCTTAATAAAAACAGGCTGTTCAAAAGACATATATCAGCAGGTTTCGCGATTATATGTATAGGGAGTTTTTATGTATTTTATAGTTATATTATCTTTAATTACAAACAAAAAACCAAGTTGTTTATCTCGCCACGATCAGATCTTGTTGCATCATTCTCCGGCGGGTGTCACAGTGTAAACAAACTCACAGTAGGTCATCTTTAATTATCCTTGCATCGCGATTCGCCAAGACTTTATGGAATGTGTCTTTCTTAACGCCCTTTATTTTGTATGTGAATATATTTCTGTCCGTGCCCCAATTTTAATCTTTTTATTGTTTAGGGTTATGGTTTAAATTGAAGTTATTTATCTTCATAAAATTAGGCCAAAGAAGATTTTTCAGCTATGAAATGAATTTATGTGTGCTTCTGAGTTATTTGTCAAATTAAACTACTGTCACAGCTAAACTGTGTTCTGTCGCAACAGCTGACCTGCCTCGTATTTATCGCTCTTTGTCACGCCGCATACAATTAAACTCCGGCGCATTCCGCCGCCGTTATTAACAAAACGCATGCATAATGCGGCTAATTCTGGCTGGATCGCGGTTTTGACTTGACATTTGACTACAGAACTAATATTTTTAGCTAGACTATAATAATAATAACTGTAGACTGAGACTAAATTCATAATTTGGTCTCGAGTTAGAGGCCTGTCCCAACATAAACGTCAAGTCATTGGAACGTCATTTCAATGGGCTTTGAGACGAGCATCTTACTCAAGAATATACTTTAATAATACGGCCTTTAGCCTTATGTAATCTTATCATCACATAGTAACTTTATTGCACACAAAGTAGGTACAAAAGGCGGACTTAATGCCTTAAGGCATTCTCTAACAGTCAGCCAATGGGCCAAACAGAAACAATTTAAGGTTGGTGCTGAGAAGGAAATAATGAAAATAAAATTTAGTCACAAAGAAATCAAGATGATTATCATATATATAAATGTATAAATAAATAGAACATACATAATACATAATAATATATAACTATGCCCTACATACCCGTGATGCCCGCGAATCTGTACGCGCAGAACCAGTTTTCCGTTACTCCCCCCTATTTCTTCCCGTTGGTCTTGTGGGTCTATTTTCCAAAAAAAAAAATTTATTGCACCCCTAGGGTACCCATATTTCCGCCAAATTCCAATTCCCTAGGTTCAGCGGTTTAGGAATTGCGTTGTCTGTCAGTTAACCTATGTATGTACTAGATTAGATCTAAAGGGGTTTGGGTAAAAGTGTTGTCATTTGTAAAATTCATATATTTTCAAGGTGAGCGGCCATTCGTAAAAGTGGTAAATTATGATAGAATTATTAAAAATAAACATATTTTGTTCCGTAATGTAATACTCTTAAGTGCATCGGAGCCGAGATATTTAAATATTCATACGTGCGCGTACTTTTGTACTAAAAACTGAATACTTAAATCTTTAAAATCTCCGCTCCGATATTATTTAACGCCATCCTCTAAATAAATATTAAGAAATCATCCGAGGCCGCTGAAAAAAAAATATGACTATATTCTTCAAACAAATTTACCCAATGCCCTTTCTAGACATTCTTTTTAAAATATGCTACTTACACCAAAGTGGTGCTGTAACGGTTTGCTGCGTCATTTCCTATTGGCTGAAAGTTCCAAAAGGAAAGACGCAGCAAACCGTTACAGCACCATGGAGGAGTGGAATGCTCTCCCTGGGTCTGTATTCCCGGAATCGTATAACCTTGATATTTTAAAGGCAATTGTGAATAGAGTTTATTCTGTTTACCACCCTCGATCTCGTCGTCACTTAACAGTCTTAACACCAGAGGGCCCTGCCAAGATGCTATGCGCTAACTAGCGTTTCTATTCGTTTCGTTTTTAAACCAATCGCGTCACTGTTAGATCACATGACTTTTCGTATCACGTCATCTACCAGTGACGCGATTGGTTTAAAAACGAATCGAATAGAAACGTTAGTTAGCGCAGTGCATCTTGGCAGGGCCCTCAGGTGAGGACTGAGGTCCAACGCCAACCAAATTATGATAAAAAAAAAACTTTTTCAAGTAAGCAACTTTGTCGATATTTTTAGCAGTGCGCTTGTAGTTAGTCAGTTCAGTATGTTCATCTGTATCCTCGTAGGTACCTTCTAGACTACCGATCGCATTTCCACATACGTTCTTACTCCATTCATATGCTTGGTCACTCACGATAACCAGGCAGTTGACGTCCAGTTTAAAAACAGAATATAATCCGTCCACAGTTATAGCACAATGCGCAGCTGTCGCCCGTTACGTTTGATGTGAACTCATGCGCCGGTTTTGTTTCAGAATCGCTGCCAGGATGAACAAGAAGGCGCATAAAAAGAAGGTATTGTGTTACGAGCTTATATTTATTTCATTAATTATATCCATTATCATAACTATAAGTCTAGATTGGATTGGCGTTAATCTACGATCTACGATGAACAACTTAATTGTTGAGCCACTACGTCGCAGAAAGCTTGTTGACGAAATTCCTTTTCCGTCACTTGAGGCTATTATTATGATAGGGTTCTATGGTGGCATATCAATCCATCAGTCATCACGTATTGCTCAACAAAAGACTAAAACGTAATTCTCGTAACCTAAAACGTAACGACGAGATATATTATGTAGTTCGAGTTAGCCTTGGGATGAAACACTATTTGTTACTAAAATGATGGATAATTTATCTGCAATATAAAAAACTAGACAGTCACAAGAATTAGTCAACAATCTTTTTCTTTAACGCTATCCTTTTTATATTCGTCAATGATAGCAAAAAGCGACAACTAAGTACACTTGTATGTGGAGATATTGTAACTACCTAAAAAAAATGACGCATCTCGAGACGAGCATTAGAGTTGAGTTTTGTTTATTAATACGGCCCTTAAATCACGAGTACCTAGATAAAAAAGATAAAAAAAAAAGAAAAGATGTTTATTCAGTAAGTAGGCCGCACGGGCACTTTTACACGTCAAAAATCTACCAGCGCTTCGCAAGAGACCACTGCTGAGAAGAAACGCCGCAAGAAACTCAACAGTCAGTCGTTTTTTTTTTTTAATTACTTATACAATTATAGAACTTAACCTAGCATTATATAAAACAATGAATTTAACATTAAAATATATATATCATGCGTAGTTGAGCAGGAAAATGTGTCAAAACTCAGTATGTTCAGATGAACTCTTAAATAGTAATAATAATAATTACACGCATACATACATATATATATATATATATACATATACTTACCCATGACGGTGCAAAACAACCACATAGTTTTGATACATTCTCCTACAGAAACCGTGTCCCCTAGACAATAATTATACCTACAATGTTTAGATATTTTCCTGACTAAGCTATTACTAAGTTATTTAGGTGTTTAATTTAGGCCAAGCATTTTTATCTGTTAGATAGTCCTCGACCCTATAATAAGCTTTCGACATCAACGACTTTTTCAAGTAATTTTTAAGTGCTGGAAATGATAACTTTAAAACTTCGTCAGGTAATTTATTATAGAAATGAATGCATTGACCAACAAATGATTTATATACCTTACGGACACGAAATTTTTTAATAGCAATTTTATTTTTATTTCTTGTATTCAAATTATGTATATCACAATTCTTAACAAAAGAGTCTTGATTTTTAATGACATAAATAATATTCTCATAAATAAATTGTGACGCTACTGTCAAAATACTAATTTCTTTAAATAGTAATCTTAAGGAATCACGGGAGTTTAGGTTATATATGAAACGAATGGCTCTTTTTTGTAACACGAATATAGTCTGTATGTCAGCAGCTTTTCCCCAAACCAGAATACCGTACGACATAACACTATGAAAATAACTATAATAAACTAAGCGAGCTGTCTCAACATTGGTAAGTTGCCTGATTTTCCTAACAGCATAAGCTGCCGAACTTAATTTACCTGCTAGTACTGCTATATGGGGACTCCATTGCAAGTTTTTGTCTATAGTTATCCCTAAGAAAAGCGCCTTGTCCACCATCTCCAAACACTCATCATTTAGAAATATACTAGATTCTACCGGTCTAACATTAGGCAAAACGAACCTAACACATTTAGTTTTCTTAGCGTTAAGTAGCAAATTGTTAATAGTAAACCAATTAAGTACTTTAACCAGCGTGGCGTTTATCCTACTGTAATCGACGGATTTTCGGTCCACCTTGAAAATTAATGAAGTATCATCAGCAAATAGCACAATATCACAAAGGTTATCTACCGTGGGTGGTAAGTCATTTATATAGACCAGAAATAAGAAAGGACCTAATATAGAGCCCTGAGGCACACCTAATTTAACAGTTGCTCCAATGGACTGTGTTTGGTTTACAACAACCGTTTGTGTTCTATCACTAAGATATGAAGACATAAGATTTAGAGAATTATTTGACAGACCATAATGTTCTAATTTTAATATAAGAGTCGCATGATCTACGCAATCGAAAGCTTTGGAAAGGTCACAAAAAATTCCTATTGCATCACAGGATTTCTCCCAAATATTGTATATATATTTAATGAGTACAGATGCTGCATCAGTTGTGGATCGTCCTCTGGTGAAGCCGAACTGATTACTGTTAAGCAGTTTATTTCTATTGAAGTGACCTAACATATCTTTTAACATTAACTTCTCAAAAACTTTACTTAAAACCGGTAGAATAGAAATGGGACGGAAATTCGTTAAATCACTCATGTCGCCCGATTTAAAAAGTGGTATGACTTTACTATATTTCATAAGATTTGGAAAAACCCCCTCTGAAATGCAATTATTGTAGATTAAAGCTAAGTGAGGTGCAATTATATCTATGACATGATGGATCACTTTAACTGACGCTCCCCATAAATCCTCAGTTTTTTTTAAACTGAGCGATTTAAATACCTTAACAATAGAAATTGAATCTACATGGCTAAAATCAAAGGTTACATTACATTTAGTAACATTAGCACAAAGTAGTTTTTGAGCTACAATCGCAGATGATTGAAGACATTTCGTTGTATTTTAATCGTTCAGTTTTTTTTAAACTGAGCGATTTAAATACCTTAACAATAGAAATTGAATCTACATGGCTAAAATCAAAGGTTACATTACATTTAGTAACATTAGCACAAAGTAGTTTTTGAGCTACAATCGCAGATGATTGAAGACATTTCGTTGTATTAATAGGTAAAAACAAATTCGGTATCATAATAATAACATTTTCATCAATTACTTTTGGGACAAGGTTTTATAGTTAGTGGCTTTACAATATAGTTCGCGATGGAACCAGCTATATTAAAAAATATCTAAAATATCAAATCCAACGACCAGTTGAGCTGAACCACTAATTAATCAATTGAGTAATGTAGCTGAATCCAAAAATACAATTTAATCACTCGGGTCACCAATGTTCACATAAAAACTGAAATCTTTCGGCGTGTGTCACTTCCATTAGGAGAACGGAAACATTTAGAAACTCTACGGTTTCAAAAGACACATTAGTGTGATTTTTAAATGCATTAGTCGGTTTATAGCCAGCTTCGTCGAGTTTATCGTCGCTCAATGTTGCTATAAAATAACTCAGAGTGGTGTTAGATCGTAAAAGGGTACAACTACCTACTTGGCTACTGCGTGGCTACTGCTATTTGGGGACCGTTTCAGGGGTGTTATTCTCTTAAAAACGGCGTTCGGTCGGTCGAACGAGTCAACGCGGCGAACCGGCGAGTTTAAGTAGTACAAAACACATTTTAGCGCGTCCATTCTCATTCTCAATTAGCCAGCAGGCAGCAGGGCTTCTGCCGAACGATCGAACGTAAAAAGGCTGCCTAATTAAGAATGCACGCGCTTAAATATATTTGTACGCTATGACGGGACTAATTAAACTCGCCGGTTTGCCGCGTTTATTTGTTCACTTCTTCGACCGACAGAACGCCGCGCCGGAGAGAGAGTAACACCCCAGGAGAGCTTCTAACTTTTATTACAAGCGACCTCTCTTCGCTTCGGTTTTTGTGAGTTTTCTGTAACACCCATACATAATGCAGAATATATTATACACAAAAACCTTCCTCTTGAATCACTCTATCTATTGAACAAAACCTCATTAAAATCCGTTGCGTACTTTGAAAGATCTAATCTAAGCGTACATACAGAGACCAGACGGCCGGAAGCGACTTTGTTTTATATATACTTCTTCCTCTTCTTAAAGTGCCTCTCCAACTTACTGAAGGTTGGCTATCAGCTCCTGGAATCTGTCCCTATCTTTTGCGAGGCGGAATAGCGCGGACGCGCTCGTAATTCCAGTCCACTCCCGGATGTTGCGAAGCAGCGACTTCTTTCTTCGCCGAACTCTTTTTTGCCATTATGTAAAGATAAGAAGCGTATCCGTTTTCCAACAATATGCATTGAAAGGAGAGTTCAACTTGTTTTATACGTAGCTTTCATGAAACGGGCCCTTGGTCACCTATTATAATGGAAACCTGTGTAAAGATGCTTGGCTGATGGATATACTTATGGCTGATTTCCATTGGTCCAGCATAAGTATGCCAGTAGAAGTACATTGCGTCGTTACAATAGCTCCCGCCTCAAACGTCAAAGCAACTCAAACTCGTCAATGTACTTTTACTGGCTTGCTTTTGCTGGACCAATGTAAATCAGCCATTATTCAATCATGCATCCAGAAAGGGATGTGGATGCCACCGGCTAGTCCCAGCGGCTCATATTTGGGTCCCCCTTTTTCCACCCTAATATTCAAAAACTGAAAATCTTGGTTTTTTATCTCAAACTTAATTAGTGAAAAAAAGAAGTGTGGTTAAAATGTTCATCTCTTTCGATAATTATAAGCTTTAAGTGTCACAATCCTACAGCAGGCTGCGAGTACTAAGGTGCTTCGGGTTTGTAATTCTCTCTTACTCGCTCTTAATAAGGTCGTTTGAGAGAGAGTGAGAGACAAGTACAAACCTGAAGCACCTTCAAAGAGCTATCGGACTGCACGTGTCGAGGTATTTTACATTGTTTAATCTGTCTCGTTGGGTATGTATTTTTAATAATTTATATAAAACACATACATACATACCTTCACGCCTGTCTCCCAATGGGGTAGGCAGAGACTAGGGAACGCCAGGTGCACCGGTCTAAACAGACAACTTTCGCTTCCTCTACATTCATCATTCTCTTCATGCACTTACGTCGGTTTCGGGTGCCTTTAATTTGGCCCTTATTCAGTAGGTACAATGGTACATCTTAAATCTGATCACCTTAAGTGCGTGTGAAATAAAAAATAATTAATCATTCTCATAAAACAATGTCGCCATCTGAACGGTCGCCAGTAGCCCAATAAAATTATATGGATCCAGTTAGCGTTGTTGGCGCGGCGCCCGCGCCGGCGTTGCTCGTCACTTGTCACGCTCGCGTGCGCCCGCGTCGGGCGCTGCTGCCCCTAATCGGAAGGTCGCTGTTGATGAAAACAGAGTAGACATTACATTATAATTACAGACTCGGCAAATTTTCCGTGCGTGTATACTCGTTTTTATGCAGGTTTGAGATACAAGAGCAAGCTGCAAAGTCACTGAACGCGATACCGGCGCGGCGTGTTGTTTGTCATCTGTAATGTTAGAACTTATATGAAAGAGGTCACACTTAACGCGGCTGCAAGAAAAGTGTAATGAATAGGTATCATAATTAACCTTTTTACAATATTCCGAGTAACGAAATCTGTAGAAAATTGATCAATCTCTATAAAGATTTCAATTATTATACCCAAAGCAACATGACAATTGTTTTGTAACGAAGTATATTGTTCTTTTTTGTTACTATATTATCTTATATCAACTTATAAAAAAGTTTATTACGTTATATAACATTATATTTATGTTAAACGAAGGCTGATTCATTCTCGATGTCAAAACATATGTTATTAATATACAGCAAAAAATCCCTTATTGACGTAAAGTGTACAGATTGCACGATGCACTGCCAGCAAACGTTGCCAACTAAATTGCCTTTCGCAACCTCGTATTTCAAATGTACTAGCACTTGCAAAACACACCCTGTTACTTTAGTTTTAGGTTAAAACTCGAAGCAACTGTTAAAGTATCATAAGATTATACGTCGTTTATTAGAGCAAATATATGCATTATCTTCGAATCTCAAGGGCGGGGATGAAACTGAAACGAAACTAGAGCGTTTCATGCGAATTTCTTGACGAATCTTGTATTTTAGGCAGGATCAAGATGACACAGACGAACTATTATAGTTCGACCGTGAAGATGGGCTTATCGCTAAAGGGCAGACACAGACTAACAGCGGCCCGTTTCTCGTAACTTACTAGACTAATAATATTAGTCCATGCGGTACATTTCACTAGTAGACTTGTAGAAAACTAGTATAATTATAGTCTGTGTCAATTGTAATTGCCAAAGATGTAAACAAATTAGTACTGTTTGACATATAACCTCAAATATTTATCAAGCGTGTTTTTATTTAAAATAACGCATAGTTAATAGTTATTTAATCTTACATTTAATGTGAAAGTAATGGTCAAGTCAAAGTATAAATAATTGCTAAGACCTCACTTGATTTTTAAAGGCAAGTGATTATCAAGTAATAATGTTAAATCGGTTCGTTTGGTTGTGTTTACATCTTTGCCAATTTCAATTGGCACAGACTATAGTCTGGTGAGTTTCGATAAATGGGCCCCAGTCCGTTGACCGATATTAGCCGATATTCCTATCAAAACACTAGAGTACCTATAGTTTCTCTTAAGGTTTCAAGTATGTTTCTTTACAGAAAGTCTCGATTTTTGAAAATTTCATTCGAAAATGAGAATAAAGCGGTAAAGTTCTAAATTTTTAAGTTCGGAGTTGGTTGTGATTTTTGTGACGTTTGTCGCATGCGATTTGTTTTCTACTTTCAAGTACTCGCTTCTTAAAAATCGACCTGCCCGTAAATTGTGTTATTCCATGGTCTAGTAATGAACTTAAAAAGGCTAAATATTGAATTCTTTTTCCACCATCACTTTCCTCCCTAGTGACAGAATAGTTATTTGTGCAACAAGAGAGCAAAGTTGTTTTTTGCTGCGAGTGTTAATTTTGAATCCCGAGTAAGCGAAGGATTCTATGATTCTAGGTTAGAATCCTGAGCGTAGCGAGGGATTCAAAGACACGAGATGTAAATAACTTTGGTCTCGCCTGACACATACAACTTTTCACCTCAGCAGCGAGAACATATTACATGATTATTTTTATACTAATGAAGGACTTACTTTTGCAGCGAGAGAATTGCAGACCGGAGCCTAATCTATTATATAAAATGCTAAGCTGATTGTTGATATATCAACGCACAGCCCAGACCGCTGGACCTAGAGACTTGAAATTTTGCACATAGATACCTTATAAAGTGTAGAGATCCACTAAGGAAGGATTTTTGGAAATTCCACCTCTAAGGGGGTAAAATAGGGGAAAAACATTTGTATGAAAGTCCGTCAGTTTTGAAGTTAGACGCTTCAAATTTTGCGTTTAGGTTGGCGATTGAATTTTAACTTATACGTGTCTCAGCGTTTATGATAATTTCAACCCTGAAGGGATGAAAAGGAGTAAAACGGATTGTTGATATATCAACGCACAGCCCAAACCTTAGGACCTAGAGACTTGACATTTTGCACATAGATACCTTATATAGTGTAAAGATCCACTAAGGAAGGATTTTTGGAAATTCCACCCCTAAGGGGATGAAAATTTGTATGAAAGTCCGTCAGTTTTAGTTTAAGTTAGACTATTCAAATTTTGTGTTTAGGTTGAAAATTGAAAATTAATTGATACATGTTTCAGCGTTTTTGATAATTTCATCCCAAGGGATGGAAAGGTGTAAAACTGACTGACTGATCGATCAACGCACAGCCTAAACCGCTGGACCTAGGGACTTGAAATTTGAAGGGAATATTCCTTGGGTACCCTAAGGGTACACTAAGAAAGGAAATTCATCCCCAAAAGGGTTAAAATAGGGGTTAGAAATTTGTATAGGAGATTAGTTATTTTTAAAATAAGCAATTTGGAAATTGGTATTTAGGCTACTGTTTATAAATAAAAAATACTTCTTTCAGCGATTTAGAAAAAACTACCCCTAAGGGGGGTAAAAGGGAGTTTTAGTTTGTTCCTCCTTCACGCTGCAATGGCGCTGGATGGATTTAGATGAAATTTAAAATGGAGATAGCTTATACCCTGGATTAACACATAGGAAAATCCCATCCCGGAAGTTTTAAAGGTTCCCGAGGGAATAACGACAATATCTTTGGTGTTTCTTGAAAAAGTTATCATGGGTGTCGTTTTCTTAGGTTGCGTTGACGCAGATTTCGAAAATGATATCAAATTTGGGATTCAAAATGGCTGCCATGATGTTTATTCAAAAATTCGTCATTGGTATCATTTTCTTACATTTTGGGGACGCAGATTATGAAAATGATGTCAAATTTAGAATTCAAGCTGGCGGCAATGATGTTTTTTGAAAAAGTTGTCACGGATAACATTTTCTTAGTTTTTGGGGACGCAAATAATTACTAATATAGAATAAAATTAGTAATTATTTGACAAAATTGCGCAATTGAATAATTTATTTCTCCTATGGCTTTTGTCATCCAGTGTGACAACATGAGATAGGCTTTGTACCTACATTCAGTTTTGTTAGTCTATATCAAAAGGAGCGGTGTCAGATTGAAGTTGTCAGCGTTGACATATCCAGATTTTAACATTTTTTTCCGCTATTTTCAATACTATTCACTATTCACGGCGTATTAATTCTACGGCTGTTATTTAATATTAGGGCGGTTATTATGATCACTTGAAAATAATTACGGACAGTCATTTAATTTTTCGGCGATTTGGTCGGTTATTTAATTCTAAAATGTCATTTCAAACAATACTCAAGGGGTAAAAAACTATACATCGATAGGTATACATAATATTGCTGTAGAAAGAAAATCCATACTAATATTATAAACGTGGAAGTAATTATGTCTGTCGTCTGTCTGTTTGTTATGCATTCAAGGATAAACCGCGGATCTGAATTAGATTAAATTTGTATCTCGAAAATCACCCCTAAGGAGGTGAGATTTGGGATGGTAGTTTGTATGACAATTTGGTCATTTATGTTAATTTTTTTAGTTGGAAACGTGGTAATTGGTGTTTAAGCTACTGTTTAATACTGTTTAACATAAAAAAAACTTTCAGTGATTTCGGTAAAACTCCCCCTAAGGCGATAAATGAGGAGTAGAAATTTGTATGGGAGATATCGAAATGGCTACATTAGGAAATTGATATTTAGGCTACTGTTTATAAATAAACAATACTTTCAGCGATTTAGAAAAAACTACCCCTAAGGGGGTAAAAGGGGGTTTTAGTTAGTTACTCCTTAACGCTGCAATAGCTAGATGGATTAGGATGAAATTTAGAATGGAGATAGCTTATACCCTGGCTTAACACATAGAAAAATCGCATCGCGGAAAATTTAAAAGTTCCCGAGGGAATAACGACAATGTTTGGTGTTTTTTGAAAGAGTCATCATGGGTGTCATTTCTTAGATTTTGAGGACGCAGATTTCGAAAATGATGTGAAAGTATAGGTAGGTCTGTCTGTTTGTTACGCTTTCACGGATTAACCGCGGAACCGAATTAGATTAATGGGCATTGAGTAAATTTGTTTGAAGAATATTGTCTTTTTTTCACTGATGATGTTTGGGAGTTCCGCCATTTATAATGATCAAGGATCGGAAAAACGCCCGTCATTTTGAAAACATAACCCTGTCCCGTACAGGAGAGACTTCCTTCTGATGTTAATTAAAAATATTATTAGGTATTTTACATTTATTATACCATTATTTATATGTATTCAGCAACAATATTATTAATGAATAAAACCATAATGGTTATGGAAAAAAACACTTTGGCCAATCAAAAAGAATGTCTTTTTTTTTAATTTTCGCCTTTTTATGAGTCGAAAAAGTTTGTTCACAGTTTACGGAGGACATTGGGGCAATCGTTGACATTGGTTTACTGTTTGTATGTGTTTTTGTGTTTTCTAATTAACATTTCGGTGTCATTCATTAATAAAATTGTCGCTAAGTACATATAAATTATTGTATAATAAATCTATAAAATACCTAATAATATTTTTAATGAATATTAGGAACAGGGTTATGTTTTCAAAATGACAGTCGTTTTTCCGATCCTTGATAATGATAGATTATAATTAATATTAAGACTCATAATATATTATATGTAATATTGAACTATGATGGATATTTTAAGAGCAACCAAACTATCATGGGAGGGATGGTGCTTTGAGACGGCGAATTTAGACAGATTCTCATCTACCGGTGATAACTAGGGGCACACCAGCGGATAAAATAAATGCATTTCGGCATCTACGATATGGGTATATATGTATATAAAAAATATACCTCACTACAATTATACCAGGAACTACGAGTACACCATGATACACAGTCGGGGCAATATATGCGGGAGCTCTACTAAAAATTGGCGAAGATCGTATGGCGAGAGATAGTAACGATTTGAGTATATTAAACCGCGAATTCTGTAATATTGTACAAAACACAGATGATCTAAAAAATAACGTGTACCCCGATCTAAAAAACAATATAAAGAATAGAGAATGTTTGTGCGAGAGGGCGATATTAGGACCGACTAACGAAATTGTCGGGTGGATAAATACAAAAATATGTCTCATGTAGAAGGCGATGTTGTGGAGTATCTCTCGGTAAACAATGTCATAGACACAGAGTAAGTCACGTCCTACCCTTAGAGTTCCTGAACTCTTTCGAGGTGTCGGGAGTGCCCTCCCGTAAGTTCATGGTTAAAGTTGGTGTCCCGGTAAATTTCGAGCTCAATATTACATGTGTTTGAAAGATCATTTTTGCCAGGGAGGACGTCAAACTATAGAATTACTTAAAACTATTAATTTACTTAACTGCGATAAACGAGTTCTACGCGGACGAAGTCGCGGGCAAAAGCTAGTAAAATATACATTTTAACGTCAGCGGCCGAAAAAAATTTGGACTTTCTAGATTTGTGCCCTACTGACATTCTCTTCAAAAATGCAATAAGTTTGGGATAGGTTTCAAAGTGCACGTCATCTTTTGTATTTATTGTGGTTTTCAATATTAAGTAAATACTCCACATTAAAGATGGTTGCTTCTTGATAATTCTATCAAGTACGCTAACAGTCTCAGAAAAGTGTCTCCATTGCTTAAAACTATCATAAGCTGTTAGATATTTTTTGCGAGTCTTTTCAGGCAGGAAACTTTTTTACACGTTGCTTCAATGCTCCGGAGTTAAATAGCAGACTTCGTCACTGGACTCACTCATATTTAATTATTATTACTTTTATAATATCCAAAGTGTATCGAAAGTAGATATAGGTAGCGTAACAGAAGAGAATAAACAAAAACAATAACAATAATCCCGCTATTTTTTAAGGATGCGTTCTGAAACTGGCCCCGCGGTTTATGTCACAAAATTCAAGATTGTTAGAACGATAAATAATATGTAGATACATGTTCTGCCCTACTAAGCATAATGGCGATATCTCAGACAAAACATCTGTAGAAATTGCAACCTAGTTACAAACATAAGAGAGTTGAATCTGCTTTGGCTATTTTATTTAGTTATTGCATTTTTGCTTAGGAGGGCAGTGTTAAACTTCGTATTTTTTTCATAAATATTTTCTTCATTTCATTTAAAAAAAAGTATAATCCGATTATGAATAAAAGAAATATAATAATCGATCACATTTAAAACTTTAACAGATAATTTGCAATTTTGCGGTTATATGTGTATCCGAACGTTTTATTGTTTGATTCTTTTTGGGCCTACTAGGTATCGAATTTGAAAATCGAACTTCGAATCAACTTTTTGCTATCTCTCGCTTTTTCTGTATCGAAGTGAAAGTGACAGAATAAAGTGAAGTTCAATTCTTTCGTATGTTGTGAATAGACCCAGCACTGCTCTCGGCATATAAAAAAAAAGAATTAAAAAGTTACTTTGTCTCACGCTCGCAGCAAAACCGAATTTTGATCACTGTTTTTAAGCAGCAAAACATGCTTGTTTGAGCTGCTGAGATGAAAATGTCATTTTCATCCCGCTATTAAGATACAAAATTGTATACATAGTATAAATCTAACGTTAGTTGAACAAAGTATTAAAAATGAAAACAACGTTACCTCTTGATAATACTAATACAGTCACAACATCTCTCTCTCTCTCTCTCTCCCTTGATAATGTTTACTGCCATGAGTCGAATCATCTAACCAGCCAAGACCCCACACTATGTCGCGGGCCGTGCCAAATGCAACGAGACGTGCAATTTGCAGCGCGCGCGCACTAGACGCGTCTCGCGCGGTGATGGATGGGGTGTTTAGTAATTGGAAGAGTTAGAATATACTGAAGGTAGGAAGATAGAAGTATAATGCTACCATTATACAATCGCTAAGAAAGAAAGTATAAATAAATTAGCAATGGTATTAGTGTATCTCCCCAATCGCAACGCAGCCGGCGTGGGGATAAGACATAACTAGTACGAGGGTCATGCCAAAAGAAATTAGATTCAAAAACTACAAAGTTTATTCTTTATTATTGCTATCTATTTTTTCGAAGTATTCACCGTGAGCACGTATACACTTTTTCATTCGGCTAAATCACTTGGAAAATGTCAATGACCATTCTTCTTTGGGTACCTCAGAAATTTCATAATTATAGGCAGCCAGGGCATCTTCTTTAGTTTCAAATCGCCTTCCTTTTAATTTTTCTTTAATTTTCGGAAACAGGTAAAAGTCACAGGGTGCCAGGTCAGGAGAATATGGCGGGTGAGGGAGTATAGTGACATTTTTCGAACTAAAATAGTCGAGTGTTCGGGCAGAAGTGTGCGGGGCGGCGTTGTCGTGGTGCCAGAGCAGGTGCTGGGTTCCTGACTTTGGCCGCTTGTCACACCAAGCTGACAACACTTGTGGAGCACAAACTGTCACATACCATTCTGAGTTGACAGTTCTTTGATCCTCTAGCACCACAGTCGCAATATGCCCTGTCTTGCAGAAAAATGAGGCAACCATTTGTTTCTGTGTGCTTCGTGCTCGGCGACATTTTGTTGGAGTCGGTTCATCTTCGAAGCACCATACCGTTGACTGCCGCTTTGTTTCGGGATCGTAGTTATACCGCCATGTTTCGTCACCTGTCAGTATATCATACAAAGTTTTCTTCTCGCCAGCGTCGAATTTATTTATCATAAATTTACACCAATCCACGCGGCGTTCTTTCTGCAAATCGTTGAGTTTATGCGGCACCCATCTCGAACAACGCTTTTGGAGGGACAGCTGTCCATGAATTATGGTTTGCAGTGCTGCTGATCCAATGCCTAGATCTCGTTCAAGCTCTACGTATATAATTCGTCGGTTCTCACGGATATTTTTTTCCACGGCTTGCACATTTTCTTGAATAACTGCGGTTGGCGGTCGCCCCGACTTCGCCTCATCTTCAAAGCTCTCCCGCCCTCTTTTGAATTCAGCAAACCAGTTAAAAACAGTTGCATGAGAACAAGCAGACTCACCAAAAGTCGTGGTTAAAAGTTCAAAACATTCTTGGGGCTTTAAACCTTTTTTAAAGTCATAATATATCATAACACGAAAATCTCTTCGACTAAGTTCCATTGTAACCGCAAATTCCCGTCAGATTCAATCAGAAAAAATCACGCAGATTTCCGGAGTAGTCCATTTTTAAATTTATAGCTACATAATCAGCCTTCACTATGGTGTATAACTGGCCAGTATCAAACAAATGAGCATGGAGTATCTAATTTCTTTTGGCATGACCCTCGTATAGAGGCATGGAATTAGTCCTAACTAAGAGTTGGCAATGCGTTTGCAATCTTAGGATTGCACGTTTGAGATTGTAGTCTTGAGAATCAGATACTCCGGGGTCCGGTCGTAATTTATTTTGTAATTGAACTAACATCTAAAGTCTTTTTAGCCCCTTTAGTGCCCGTGCAAATTTGATCGATCTTATTTATACCTAAGCCAATAAGGGCTATCACTCGCAACAGGATGGTATGGAATCAAGATGCAAATTGACAATCGTGTAAGAATCGTGTCCTTCAAACTATAATAAGAGGCAATCTTTTTTTTCAGTTCGTTATGTATCTGTTTAATGTTTTCCGCCAGTATATTTTGCATTTTCACAATTTATTTCGTTATTTGTTAGGCAGTAAAACAATTAGACAGCTAGCTAGTGAGTTATTTATAGCAGATTGTTTATCGATCGAGGGATTAAATAGGCCGTGTTGTAATGACACGCGGCGAGATGTTTGTCTACGCTAACAAAGAAAGGGTGGCTATAGTTTAAGTGTCATTATGACTTTTAATCTAGTTTAACATTCAACAGATAATATATTCATAAGATAGTACAACCTAGGTTTATTTGTATTGTATCTACCTAAGTTTAATTGATCTCTCTAAAATGATCTCAAAATCGGAGCGATATTATGTTTGGTAATTTAATATTCTGTTTTTGATTTTGTTTTACAAGGAAGTTTTAAATGAAAATTAAGTACCTACTTACTTCGCTAAGACAAAAAGTGTCGTCAGGGCCCCGTCACTCCGTACAACAAAGTACTTCTTGGTGGTTTTTGTTACTTACGTCCTTCTTTTCGTCTCCCACCACGACTGTTACTCGCACGCTACGCGCCAAAATTTGTTTATTGATGCGCGAGTAAACTGCATAATTATATTGGTTTGTCCGTCGCATAACGTTAACTTCGTTCCTAAGCGAGGGTTGGCAACTAAATAATAAATTGATTAGTAAGGTAATTGGTAGGTAATTGGTTATGTAATTGGTAATTAGTTGGGTAATTTGACATAACAGATATAAGATATTAAGGTGTACATACGCTACGTGCAAATTTTGACACTCGACTGATATTTTGTGTTCTCGGGGATACACTGGCCGGTAGGCAATTATAACGGTAAGCGGCAGTGAGTAACGTATCTGTTATATCTGTGGTGTCTCTTTAGTCCTGCTATACGCGGCTTTAAAGAGCCACTTTTAGAGCATTCGAATTGAAAAACAACACTAAGATTTGTATTTAACTCGCGCACGTAAGAGAAAGACACCCTAGCCACCTCTCATCACGCTGCGCCGGCGCCGACGGGCCGCGTGCTTGATAAAGGGCAACAAAACAAAAGAAAAACTGTGCCGAGCTCTCCGGAGCAGCTGTTCGTCGCCGATGACAGCAGGTCGATGACTGACGGGCATCATCGCGTTCCATTAACCTTTTGCCCATCTAACCTTTGATCATGTTTCCGAACACTTTAGTTTACGAAAAGTGACGATAGGAATCGCGGCGAGACGTCATTAAGTCCAGCAAAGATGCAAACACTGCAAACATTTCTGTTTCTATGGACTTGAAATGTAAGAGGTTGACATAAGCGGTCGACGTGATCTGTCATCAGCTTACGTCAATCCTATATTTGGTCGATTTTCGAAAATCGCTAAATTAGCGTTAGGCATTTTGACTATAGGGCCTACTGAACGGCTACGCTTTGGATCTTTTAGGTGGTAGGACTAATGGTCATCGCACACTTCAGCGCCCCGGCACCAGATCAGCACCGCCTCAGCCCCAAAAGATACATGAAAAGTGATCTTTGACTAGTGCTAATACGATTCATTTTTCAGTGGATGTCGCGAGGCCCGCGTCCCGGCAATCGTTTTTACTTTAACTTGAAAAATGTATCGTAGCGTAGGGACTAGTATGATATGAGTCAAAGCTCACTTTTTAATGTTTCAATTTGAGCAGAGGCGGCGCTGATCTGGTGCCGCGTCGTTGTGGTGTGCGAGCACCATAAACCGGTGCGAGGTCTGTTTGGATCGCTACCACCTTTTTGAATGGCATGGTAAGTACCAAAAGTGGGATTGGGACCAACAGACACTTGCATCCGGATTTTACTTGAATTGCAGTTGCGGAAATGCGTTGCCAACCCTAAAGTTGCAAACGCACTGAAAGCGGAGGCGGCGCGTTCCCATGGTAAAAACGCCATTGCCACGCTTTTGGCACGCTTTTTTAGTATGCACTAAAGGAATAAGATGTAAATAAGCCTCTGTGCTATTAATCTCGCTGGTGGTCTTATCCCCACACGGAACCCGGGGCCGCTAGCTTCGTAGTAGTTCGTAGGCAGGCTCACTAACAACTAGGCTAACCATGTCGTCAATGTACAAAGCCGAACGTTCAACTTATTAACTTCAATAATTGCATAAACTGGTGAAATTACTAGCATAGAGGTAGTCCATCTTAGTCGTCAGGGTTAGCAACGCATTTGCGGTCTTAAGACTCCAGTGTTAAGATTACAGTGTTGAGAATGCAAATGTCTACGGTTCACAGATCCCACTTAACATCAGATGGCCTGTGTGCTCGCTTTACCTTCTCCATGCCAATAGTACATTACTTAACAAGGGCTGTAAAAGAAAGAAAGCCCGAAATCGCAGGTATTTGAGACCCGAGCCGTAGGCGAGGGTTGTAAATATGCGATAGAGGGCTTTCTTTTTTACTGCCCGTGATGAGTACACAATTTTACGTCTTCACCTGGCCACAATGCGAGTTTTACCGTGCGCGCAGCGTGCGATAGTACTCACATTATGGCCAGGTGTAACGTAAAAAAGTTTACTTGTTTAAGTACTTACTTTTTTAGTTTCTAACTTATTCAATTTCAATTCAAGTTCAATTTCCACTAAACCCATCCTGAAACATGACTCGTACTTCAAAGAACCCATTAGCTTATTAAACGCATAAACATTTCGCAACGGACTTCTAAATCAATCGCTGATCTCCCCGCTAAACATTTTTATGAGGAAAGCATAAAAACCCCTTTATACACGATCATAAACCCGGATTGATGCCGTAGATCACTTGTCGATGGCTAGATTCTTTTTCGTTGGCTATTTTCGTCGCAATTTTAGTTGAAACGGAAATCATAGCGCTGTCGTCGCAGATTTATGTGACGAAGTCTGAAAACACCTTTAGTTACTGGTTTTACCACTGGATGGAAGTTTGTCAAGTTTGTGTGTGGGAGTTGATAATGGGTAATTTAACAAGTAATATTATGAGGAGAATTGTATTAGTCTTGTAAAGCGTCTGAAGATTACGGTAACTGCTCAATAACTAGAAGTAGGTACCTTCTCAAGAGAACGATTTACAATTTTATTAATAATCGGCCCACGTACTAAATTCACTATTCAGTAAGTCTTGATAATATTAAGATATGTATAAACCAAGTGCAAAAGTAACGTTTCTTGTAGCTAGAAAACTCCGCTGAGCAATTGAGCCAGACATAGACAACTTTCCGTCGCAAAATTAGTACTGAAAGTATTAAATTAAGTTAGAAAATAAACAGACACATGGTATTCTTTTATAATTAACTTGTCCTTCAAAATCCAGATCCAGTTTTCTCAAAAAACACTTAGTCATTTTGGCGTATCGACAAGTTTATTACCTACTCGTGATTCTCGTAAATGAAGCGATGATTTCAAGAATTGCTTTCAACCGCAATTTATCGGAGGATTCCCGTAATCTCATGTGGAAACCATTTAATATTTCCAGTAAGCAGATCTTACTCATCAGAACGTAAAGCTGGTATTACACATGAATTCTATATTCGTCTAAGTCTATGCATTGATTTAATCATCTTGAACTCTCTCCAAGATACCCAACAACACTAGTGCATGCTCTTGCGCAGCGCAAACGAGCTCGAATGACTGGCCTAAGTTGAACCGTGACGATGCGAAGATCGTATTAAGACTAGTGTCTATGTCTTTGATTATTCGAATCCAGGGTATTCTACGGTTGTAAACTGTGTTGTAGATAATAATCCATAAAGAATTGATCGCCTAACTAACAAACAACTAATTAGGCAAGTTTACCAACAATTTAAACAGAACGTCTGTTTAAATTGTCTGCCTATTCATATAATTGCTTACACTTCTTCAATGTATAGGCAAGGAAACGAATTGTTTACCAGTTTGACATAATACGCGAAATAGCCGTGTTACACATTTCCCGGCGTGACACGACTAATGACACGTAGAAAAAGTATAACCCTGCAAGTTGACGTATTACGTCAAACGGGTAAACAATCAAATTCCTGGACTGTACCTACCGGTAAACTATGAATTTTACGAGTAAAACTATAGCTTTGTTAGGTGTATCAGTTTCTTAAGACAGCCCTCTTTCCAAAGGGAAAAGCGCCAGAAACCTAACCAGTATCTTATCTTATCTTATCTTGTAGGTGGGGTCCTTACGGATACACTTCGACCCTATGGGATCTTTTGTGTAATTACCCCTCTTTTAGCAATTAGACCAATGCAGCCTCCACCCCTTCCAGAAAGCGGATAGTGGAGTGCAATGGCAGTGCCTTGAAGTCGTTCGGTTCTGGGTAACCACAACCGAGGATTTTCATTCTTACTCCGGCGAGGGCATCACATTCGCACAGTAAGTGTTTCATTGTTTCCTCCTCTTCGCCGCATAATCTACAATCTGTGTTGTCGTAGAGGCCCATCTTTGCTAGGAGATTTTTAACCCCAAAGTGCCCGGTAAACGCTCCGATAGTATATCGGAGTTGTCTTCTGCTGAGTTTCCAAAGTTTTTTGGTCCAGCACTGGTCCACTCTTTCTATGAAGAGCTTTGCATGCCCTAAGCCTACCGTAGTTTTCCACTCTTTTTGGTGGTGTTCTAGGGTGTTATTAACCTAACCTAACCAGTAAGTACCTAATTAAAATAAATGTCGGTAAACATAGCTATGTCTATCTAATTATCAAAGACTTAATCTACTTAGGTAATCAATCTAGATGCATTAAGTCTACTAAAGGTAGATCCGAGTAACCTTGCGATTATAGTGCCCCCACGGGTCTAGTTAGTCTAGACAGTGGTCGTCTTTGAGTATGAAAATAAATCCCCTAGTCGAGGTTTGAATCGAGTCGACGCTGCCAAGAACAACGCCGATATAATTAAGATTTAGACAGGGATAAAACGTTGAATCGTCTATTTACATTGTTTTTATGTGAGCTATGTTTAGCTGAGCTGCGTCATACTAATTATATTCTTATTGTAGCTTTCGGGATTCCGTTAGCGTAGGATTTAATCGCAGTAACTCGTAAAAAGACCATTTCGTCGTCATAAAAACCAGTCTACTTATATCATTGTTAAGCCAAGTTGTTACGTATTCTCATTGCAGTTTCCTTTGAGAGACGAGCCTATTTATTTATTTAATTACTTTTTTGCATTAAATTAAAATGAAAAATATACAAAAGCGTTCTCTACCAGTCAACTTGAAGGTGAAACAGATATCAAAAGTATGTAAGTGCAATAAAAAGACAATCTTTCCCTTTAACAAACCAATGTTGCTTTTGATCTGTTATCGTATTGTCAACGTTTTGATAGCTCTTATTTACTTGACTGTAATGGCGACACAGTAAAAAAAATACTTCTTAAATAGAGGCCCTGGAATAGTACCTAGTTTACGTTACGGTTGCGTAATGCTAATTACGCAGAGTCTCGTACAATACTTTATCTACTCACATATTATAAGTATTCTAAGATGGGTTCAGAAGCCGAAAGGCAAATGACCAGCTTTACCTTACCTGTGGTAGTAGGTGACAGAGATGACAGCTGTAACGTAATTTTGAAATGACATTATCGAACATAGTAAGTAGGGCTTGCAATTCGAATATTCGAATATTCGAATAATTCGAATATTCGGTACATTCAGATATTCGAATAATGCGGTGATTGAAATTCGAATATTCGAATATTTTTGATTACTCCAAATTTATTGATGTAACGTCATCTAGGTACTACTCGGAAACTATCTGGGACCGTGTGTCTCATTCCCACTATCCCCCCACCCACCATGACCATGTCGTGCGAATAGTAGCGATATTAACATAATATATTTTGATGGTAATCTTCAAATACCGACTACGAGGAACAAGGATGATGATACTTCCTTTAATTTCCGTAGTCACCTACGTACTAGGGCGCGTGCATACCGAAATCCCGGTATTTTCGGACCTATTTCTCTGATAAGTATTACAATTTTATTACTATTCCGGAATTGAATGTCAATCAAAATTATTTTATTTTTATTTCTTTCAAAACAATAAAAATACCACCGAAACTATCGAGAACTGAGTAAGGACTGAATTAGAATTAAACTTTTTTGTTACGTGAATACTGGTTCCCTATATAATTGTTATGAATTAAAAGATGATTCTATCGCTTTCTTGGGTCATACTCTCAAAGAAATAGTAATTGAAATTATACTCAGTCACTGCAATTTATATCAGTATGGTGTATACCGTTTTTTAATAAATTTTTAGGACTATTCGAATATTATTCGAATTATTCGAACACCTGTAAATTTAAAGTCGAATATTCGAATATCTGAATCTATCGAATATTTGCAAGCCCTAATAGTAAGATAATGAGATCCAAATTTGGAACATGTTCCAAAATTAACAGCTTTCATCGCTGTCACCTACTACCACAGGTAATGCTGGTCATTGCCTACGGGTTTTGAACGCATAATAGAGGACTTATGATAGGTATGAGTGTAGATACAAATATTTTCACTATTATTTGAACATGTGTTAAATGTGATCATTAGTCGTGGTATTTAAGTCTGTTTAAATGCACCATCCAGTCCTAATCAGCTAATAAATCGTTTGTTGCCGCTACGCTCTCCTCTATCGATGCATTACGTATTATCTGCTCATTGAAACATTTGAAACTGCTTTGCCTGTGGCAGCTTAATTCTATTTTAGGGTAGGCTTTAGTACTGACGTTAGTTTTACTGTAGGGCTTCGCTACGTTAAAAAAAGAGCCCAGTGGTTTAGGTTTCTTTTTAATATTTTTTGCTATTTAATCTTATTAGGGTTCCGTATCCGACGCGTCTAATGGGATACTATTACTAAGCCCCCGCTGTCCGTCTATCCGTCTGTCCGTCCTTCCGTCCGTCCGTCCGTCCTAGCTTTAGAAAGCTGTATCTTTTGAACCGTAATAGATAGCGCGGTATTTTTTAGAATATGTGATATTACGGCGGATTTACTATTAAATAAAAAAAAACAAGAAATGTTTTCATCTGCAATTTTTTTATTTTTGTTGTATCGTAAAAACGGAATAAAATTAAGTCGTCAAATTTCGTAAGTATACATAAGTAAGTACTTAATACAAACTCAAAATAAATTTCACCGAGCGGTCCCAACGGAAGACCAGCGTTGGCTTTACAGCTTTATGCTGAGTTGGGCCCGTTTCGCAACAATTGCACTTATCTGTCGTTTCTTTTCCTTATTTTTTGTGTTATATTTATGTGTTATTGTTGTGAATAAATGTTTTCTATTCTATTCTATAAACAACAATTACTAAACAATGTCCAAGTGTGGGTTGCGCTCGCGCCGATTCGATTCGAAATCGAATTCAAATCGGAATACAGGGTGTTACAAAAATACCCGTAAAGCCGAAAGGGGGTTAAATGGTGCCTTATAACAAGTCCATTTACAATATTTGAGAGCCGTACTATCACTATATGACTTACCGCCAAAAAAAAAACCATTATTTTTTTCATTCATGTGCTAACCCTATTTCAGTAAAATTAAAGAGTAAACTACGCAGAATGTTAAGTACATTTTTACCTAATTCGCGAAATAAACAAAATGAACAGAATTCGATTAGATCCATATTACAAGTCGAGTTTTGGAAGATTTTAAACGAAGAAACCTAAACTAACACTTTTTCGTAATGAACGTCAAATTTACAGGAACGGCTCAAAGTGAGCTCCGCCTTGCTCAATGCACAACCTCGATCGTCGGGATATGGCTTGTGTGGCATTTCGCACCATCGTTGGTGTTATTGACACGAACACCGATCTTACACGCTGCTCCATCTCGAAAACCGTTGGGCAATCGGAGAAATAGACTCTGTCCTTCACATAACCCCATAAGAAGAAGTCCAAGGGTGTGATGACCGGAGTACGAGTGGGCCATAGCCAGTACTTTTTAAAGCCAGTACTTTAAGCATAATGACATCATAGTATTGAACCTTTGTAGATGAAAAACAGAAAAACCACTAAAGTTGACAATTATTAAAATTGGTAGGTAGGCCTCTCTGTTAAATAATCTATGCTAACTCCGGTTCCCTGACATGACAGCTTACTAGGGTTGACAATATTTTGGCTTTGATAATTTATTATATTTTTCACGGGGTATTTTGTAACACGTTGTATAACAATACCTACTGAGGGCCCTGCCAAGATGCACTGCGCTAACTAGCCTTTCTATTCGTTTATTTTTTAAACCAATCGCGTCACTGGTAGATCACGTGACTTTTCGTATCACCTCATCTACCAGTGACGTGATTGGTTTAAAAACGAATCGAATACAAACGCTAGTTAGCGCAGTGCATCTTGGCAGGGCCTTCAGTGCGGCGGTACGGAACTCTCGGTGCGCGAGTGCAACTCGCACTTAACCGATTTTTCTTCACGATAAGCCATAAGAGATACTTCATGCATTACAAAAATTGCAAGAAAGCGGCTGCATTTTCAGTGTTTTTGAACGTAGATCGTAAAGACTTATGTATTTTCTTGTACCTTTCAAACCCTACAGGGCGCCCTTGATCTTCATCTGAACAGACAATTGTCCATTAGCTCGGTATTTTTCAAGAGTGAAGGGTATCGCTATAAATAATGATCGAGCCGTTCGGCCCGGACGTTGACTTACGACGCCCAATACCGCTAATGGTTCCGCGTTATTTATCTTACGATAATGCTAAATGCTTCAATGAGATACTAATGTATACACATTTCAGAAATGATGTATTGTATTAGAGAACATTTTAAAGTCAAGAGAAATTAGTCCTGACGAGACAGGTGACAGGTGTCATTTAAGTGTACAGATCTACCCCCTTACTAATAAACGTTGAGTAACGGTGGTATAGCTATACAACGTTTTGTCCTTATCTGTCATTGTGACATTTGAATTTGACAGAAAAGGACAAAACATTGTATAGCTATACCACCGTTACTCAACGTTTATTAGTAAGGTGGCTAGTGAATAATCCTTTCACATCGTGAAAACTCGGAACTCACGTCTATTTCCGAATGATGCCGACGTGTCTATGAATTATTGAATTATTAAGTGACATGTTTGTATTAAATAAATAGAGTACTTTAGTTATCAGTGTCAAATGTCAAACGACGAGTTTGAAGTATATCACACCGAAATGTTAAAACCACCACGACCAAATATATAGATTTTAGGTGTAGGTAAACAAGAAGAAATATAAATAAATGTTGAAAATAAGCTCACAGGCTTGTCGATCTTAACGTTTACCACGTCTTAATGCTTTCGGCATGACTATTAAAAAGAACTGAACACAAACTTAATCTTAATTAACAAAAAAATACTCTGGTATTAACCACTCTATATCGATTATCACTCTCGCGATGCGACGTTCCCCCACGTTGTCTTGATGGGTACTGAGTCAAACTGAGGTAGCATGACAAATACGAACATTTCCGAGAAAACACGATGTGAAAGGATATTTCACTACATCTGTACTTGGCGCAGCTTATATGAAACCCAGTGATATATCAGCGTGTTGACTTTGCAATGTATACCTACCAAGTTGTTACTTGTCAGGTGTCATTGACAAGATGGTGAAATATGGGGCAGGAAATATAATTTGGCCGTCGTTATCTACTTTGCGATCTTAGTTCTGCGTTAAGACTTACCGGACCTAACCTTAACCTTAACCTGGCCTTTTAACCTTTTGTTTGATATTAACAAAAAAGATCTTAGTGAAACGCACGCACATATTCAAGGGACTGGGCGAAAGCGCAGAATGACGCTTATATGCGTTGCTGGAAATATATGCGGCTAATAGAACAAGCCAGCAGGGTTTTATAAAACTACAAGTTACAATTTTACAGATCTAAACTGGTAACACTGCTCAAATGGCTGGTCGTCATTGGTCGAGGTTGTGTCAAATGGAAACTTGTAACCTGTAAATTGTAATTTGTAGCTTTATAAAACAGGCCCCTGGAGGTTATCTATCTTCTTCTATCTATCTTCTTATATATATAAAAGGAAACTGACTGATCGATCAACGCATAGCCACAACCGCTGGACCTAGGGACGTGAAATTTGGAGCGAGTATTCCTTGTGGGTACCTTAGGGGTGCACTAAAAAAGGTCTTTCCGAAAATTGACCTTCAACGGGCTAAGAAGGGGGAGGAGCGAGAAAATAATTCTACGAGTTCAAAGTCGAGGGCATCCCTTTCAATCATCAGCAATATTATCTTAGTCAATATTGGACCCGATTCTACAGTGGAGGCCACTGTAAACTTCCTAATTTTATTTAAGTGTCGCGAAAACACTTTGCTGTTCTATGAGCAGCTGTCATAATCAAATGACAGCGCTAATTTGAATCTGACGCTTCTTATTTTAGGCGGTCTTATTCAATATTATATTGACATACTGGAATAGCACTTGTTAAATCTGCCGTCTAAACTAAGTCTAAAAATTAGACAATTTAGTTTTCGGCTATTTAAGCGATCTGCAAGTAGAATCGGGTCCATTGGCTTTTAAAATATCAGACACGCTCGAATGCCGTTAATATAGACGTCTCAGTTATTTTTCTAAACCAATGTTGGCTAAAATATTATTGGTAGTGATGGATGCCTTATTTAGGGCTATCTCATGTCTGTGTTTACGTCGTTGATTTTGATTACTCTATAAAAGTAGCTCAATTTTTTTTTTACTATATCTTGATTGCATTGAAATCAAGTTCTAACTTTCGGAGAAAATCTTCAATCTTGATTAAGTAGGCCAGCTAAGTGTAATTCAACAACAATTTCCTTCAATTTATATTTACGTTCTACTTAAATATATTAAAACCGAAGTTTTAAAATCTCCATAACACTACCTCTTTCTAAACTAACCCTATCCGGCAATAAAGCAGTTGCCAGCCGCTCCGAACCTTAACCTATCTGCCAATAAATCACTCGCAGAAGCATTTTTACTCCAAGCCATTGGCACGAGAGTCAAGTGGTGCCCAGAATACACCTAGACAGTTCCCAGCACTCATTCATAACACGACGTCACTATAGCCCGCATGTCGGACTCGCATCTTTTAAATTTTTTGCCAATTCCCTCGCGATTTTCCCGGATGCTTCGCCGCATATTCAGGGTAAGTCAAATCCGAAACGGACACATAACTCTTTCTTCATGTGGATGTAGTGCCTAATTTAAACCGGATTCAGTTTATTGGAGCTGACAATCAGTTTTTTATTCCGGTTATTTCACATGTGAAATGTTTATTCAAGATTATATTAAATCATTTGGCTCGTATTTCGTCGTTGTCAGACTTCAAAGGACGGGGTTGTATTTATGTTTTTATGTGTGTGTGTTGAACAAGATTTTTGCGTTATTTTGACAGATGCGAAGCGCGATTTTTATTTGTTTTGAACATTATGGAATGATTAGTTGCTGATGTTCGTACGATGTACAAGTGTACAAAAACTGTACTAACTTTTCTTCATCCTTAAAACTTATTCAAGCTTTTCTAAAAGTCTATGATTCGTTAAATGGGATTGAGATCGTATGCTATGTGGTTGATGCGGTTGAATATTCAGCGTTAAATACCACTATACCATATGTATACCATGCCTGGTTTGGACTATTGCTGCAACCTCGGCCATCCCAATTCGGTTTGATTAGGTAAGTTGAAAACAAAAAAATTATTTATTTGTGTACAATTATTTTTTTTATCATAAACGCAGACCAGTTTAAGTATAAGATATTTTTTTTTGTGTATTGCGAAAATAGCATTTTCAAGCGTTACGTATACTATTGATGCTCCCGTCCAACGGCAATTTAAGTTTTGGGACGCTACTTCGTACAGTCGAAAGCAATAATATCTTCACAGCCATATACCTAGCCTTATTGTTAGTGGCATAGGGCGTTTAGATATTTTTGGCATCTTGGAACGTGTGTATTTGATTACTTTAACTGTAGCAAATCCTTTAATTTAACTATACTTAATAAAATATTATATCCATAATATGGATATGACTAAAATTGATTTAAAAAAAAGAACATCGTTGCTAAAAAGTTATAGAATAATATTTTTGAAGTAAATAATCATATTTTGTTCTATATTAGGGAATTTTCAGTCCATTCCTTGTATAGTTAACTATCCACTAATATGGGGCAAAATGCCCTCTGTACGTTCAGACTTAAGAGGGGCGTATTCGTAAATTGATACTTCACTATTATTTGGAACTTTGTCACCCTCACTCAAATTTCATATAAAATTGTAATCTGGAATTCTGTGTATAATTTAATAAAAGTCTTATCCATGTTATGCTGTCTTCACCATATTGCATCCGTCAGCCGCTCTTTACTAATCACCAACTCAATTAAACGGTTGAGAGTTGCAATGCCACAGACAGAAACACAGTGTTCCTTCCTATCGTGTGTGTACAGCGTGGAAGAAAGGAACGCCACATGGACGTACTACCTTAAATATTGGAAATAGCAAGTCCTACGCAACAAAAAACACTGCATTATTGGATTTTTGAAAAAATCCTATTCTTTAACCGGGAATCGAATATGGCAATCCAATAAAGTCGTGTTTTATGATACAGATCGAAAGGGTCATTGATAGTGATCATATATTTATACATAGGTACATCTTTAAATTGAATAAAGACCGTAAAAAACCCTTCTTTATAATTTTGTCATATTTGACCAGTTCGATTCCCGGTTAAGGCAGACAAATTTTCAAAAATCCATAAATGCAGGATTTATTTTTTCAAAAATAAAATTAAGTCTCCTTTGTGTAGAACTTGCTATTTCCATTATTCCTAGTTGCCGTCCATGTGTCGTTCGTTTTTTCCACCCTGTATATGTTCCTATAGGGGTTAATAAATCATGATGTTTCCGTTTGTTCCAGCAAAAGAAGCGCGGCAAGGGCGACGGGCGCAACAAGGAGAACCTGCCCGCTGCGCCGGCGCAGGAGTCGGACGAGGAGCCCGCCGAGCCGGAGCCCGAGCCCTGCTACGAGGTCAAACACTCCGATGTCATGGGGAGGTAAGGAACTGTGACAAGACCAAGTTCCAGAGCGAAAACAATTGTGTTACTGCTAGGTAGCAGTATTTAAGTAACGTATATACTTTTTTAGGGTTCGGTAGTCAAACTAGGAACCCTTATAGTTTCGCCATGTCCATCCGTCCGTCCGTCCGTCTGTCCGTCCGCAGCACAGCTCGGAGACTCTTAGTACTAGAAAGCTGTAATTTGGCATGACATACATATTAGCCACGCCAACAAAGTGGTAAAAAAAATCTACCCCATAGTGTGGGGTGTTGTTGGATAGTTTTTTCGAAAATATTGCGGGTGTGTGACTACAATTTTTCAATTAAGGGATCCGTTTATGATATACTTATTAAGCTTTTAAGCGCTTATTTTTGTGAGACTCAAGTGTGTCCCCCCTAGAGTTGAAAAAGTCCGGAATGAATCCCGTTTTTTTCCAAACAGCTCTTTTTTTTCGGATTTTTATGGAAAAATACAATGAATTTTTGTGCTCTTATTTTAATCTATATTAGGTCTTATTTTCACCTAAAATCGTTTACCCCCCGTAGCGTGTAAACGCTACCCCCCCCCCCCCCCCCCCCCTCCCTACAGCCAAAGCCAATATCTTATTATTAATGCCAATAATTAAATGAAAGCACATATAACGAATTTTAAAGGAAAACTATCACGACTAAGTAGACTTGATTGGTTCTTGAGATACAGGTGACTAAAGTGTTTATACCTACTAAAATGACCTAAGGCAGCCCCAAGTTTTTTGAGATAGTTTTTGTGTATGAACGGCTTCGGAACCCTATAATGAGCATGGTCAGACATGCTCTTGCCCGCTTTTATTGTACCCGTTTGTTAGATCTTTTTCACAACATGTATTTTTTCACAGTAGCGAGTATTCACAAAACTTTTTTTTTATAATCGTTAATATTCTTAGTCGCTTTTCTTCACGTAGCAATTTTTTAAATAGCGTTATTTAATTTACCTACAGTGATTTTTCCTATTCGCATTTTTAGCTCCGTCGACTCTGTCAACTTAGATTAGATGGAAAAAATGTGACCAATAAAATAATCTACTGGTAATTTTAGCGAATAAAATAAACGCAAACATTAAGTAACGCTATATGAAACACGCTACGAGAAGAAAAGCAGAAAATTCGCTACTATGAAAAAATGCTATGTGAAAATGTTTAATGTGACAGCCTCTAGGTATCTCTAAATCGCTGTCCCAAAGCCTTAATAAAAATCTTTGCCTCTACACACCAAGGACCACTGGTCTCCGTAGGCACCGTAACAAACTCATACACTGGTTTGAGCTCAGAGTATTTAGAGTGCTTGAGCCTTGCAGCACCTTCAGCGGCAGTACCCGCGACCCGTATCGTGTGGCTGAGGTGCGAGGGAGCAATAGTGCTAACGCACGTTGCATCCCACAGAATTCTACGGCCGCTAGCTCACGGAACCAGCGTTAGGGTGCGTGTCCACTGGAGCGCAGCGAGGCAGCGGAGCGGTGTGAGAGGAAAAAATCCACCAATAGGAGAGCTGCGCTGAGCGAGGCTAGGAAAATTAAGTATTCCTATTGGTGGATTTTTATCTTGCTCACCGCTCCGCTGCCTCGCTCCGCTCCAGTGGACAAACAGCCTTAAGCCATCTGGCCTCTTACGGGGCTTTAACACACAAGGTGCATTGGCCACAACCAAAGCCGGGCGAATTATATCGATGATAGTATCGCTGATTTTCATCCGTCAAGTTCCTTAAGACAATAACATCTGTATGCTCATTTACTCTTTGCCTTCTTCATGCCATAAAGTTTACTTTGTATCGATTGCAGGTACCTGGTAGCCCGGCGCGCCATCCGCGCCGGCGAGGTGGTGCTGGAGGCGCCGGCGCTGGCGGTGGGCCCGTGCGCAGGCTGCGGGCTCGTCTGCCTCGGCTGCTACCGCGAGCTGCCGGCTGCCGCGCTCTACAAGTCAGTATCTTGTCATTTCTACTGTTCAGGAATGAAGGGTTTCCATACTTCAATAGCTGGACGAAAATAGCCGTCCCTAAAGTAATTTTTAAAAACGAATTGGAAGAATTGGTAGTACTGTTAGGCGATGGGCTTGCAACCTGTCACTAATACGCTGGTAAATGTCTTAGCCTGGCCTAATTGTGCAAAATGTGGTTACAGAAAAGAAACAACAAGTTTTTAGAATTGTAGATAATTCTATAGCTCCCCTACCCCTCTCTGGCAACGAAGCCGTGCGTTTTATGTAATTGGTCAAACACAGCCATTTTTGTCTCGTTACAGACTATGGTAATCTTATATACATACATTAAGATATAAATCCGACCAAAGATGCCACTGGGCCCACCCGCGGCCCTACACATATGACGCCTGAATATTTGACAACGTAGTGTACCTATCGTAAAACTTTGCTGATAGGCTTTCGACAGGATTCAAGATAACGTTACAAATTCTTCGTCCACGAATTTTAAAATTAACAGCCTAAGCCATTGGCTTGAAATTTTGAGAGAATATGCTTAGGGGTGAGATAAGAAAAGATTTCAAAAATCGACTCCAAACGGAAATAAATTGGGCGAGAACTAACAAATTCTATACGAAGTCGCGAGCGTCCTGAAACTTATATCTTAACGCTCGATTGTTAATGACAGATGCGACGGTTGCAAATGGCCGCTGTGCAGCAAGTCATGCCCCGGGCGGGGGCGGTACACGGGGCACTCTGGCGCCGAATGCGCGGCGCTGGGCACCTGCCCCCCCGACTACAACGACCTGGAGGAGCTGCGGGAGAGCTACCACGCGTTGATGCCACTCAGGTGGGGGTGGTGGATATGATGATACCTGGATATTTTTAAAAGTAATAGTAGGTTTTGTGGTTGATAGGACCTTGGTGGGATACGTCTAAATCGCTACCAACATCTGACCTGCTAACCTGTCGCCACTATTGTTTTTGGAGTAAGAACAGCCAAGGGTTACTAGCACAGAGGCTTTCCATCTTCGTTCGTCAAATAGCTCCCTCGTACTCACCACCAGGGGCTCATTCTACTCTGTAAAACCATAATACTCTTGACATGTTATTGTATTGTCAACGTTACGATAGCTCATATTTACTTGGCAGTAATGGTGCCCGAGCTAAAAACATAAATACAATAATAATATAATAGAAACAATACGGTTTTACTTTACCAATTAGAATAGAGGCCTGCCCCAGGTGGCGTGTTCGCTTCGCTCTATCTTTTCCATATCATAAAAGACGCTCCTGAAATGTCGTTAGCTTTCTGACTCAATCATTCGTGGTGGGTGCTACACGTCTCTTTCTTCCAAAAATCGCTATCATCCTTCATCTCAATTTTCACTTCCTAGAATCCCTAGTAACTATAAAAGGTCATTAAAAAAAAGTGAGTTACGAGCGGGATTGCCTTCATTCACGTAATGGGATACCTTTGACGGCTGACAGTATCAGGGGACAATCTCACACCAATAAACCTACTCCCAAATAGTCGCTGGTGTTTGCTTTTTCATAACCAACAACCTTGTATTCCAGATGCCTCCTGCTTAAGAAAACGGACCCTGCCAAGTGGGATGCGCTGTGGGCGATGGAGGCGCATAACGAGCTGCGGCGCGCGCGCGACGACATCTGGCCCAGTAACGAGGTCCACGTTCTCCAGCGCCTGCGCAGCTGGAAGATGCCGTTTGAGGAGGAGGAGGTACACACAGTCTGCGGGATTCTGGAGGTAGGAGTAACTGTAATTATAATTTGTCTTAACTATTCTTCATAGTTTATGATATCGTGTGCTAGGAGGTGAATAGAGTCCAGAGAGACTAGCTCATCATCGTTGACAATTATTTCCAGGTGAACGCCTTCGAGGTCGGCGGTGGCGGCGCGAACGCCCGAGCTGTCTACGACAAAGCATACCTGCTAGCACACGACTGCACGCCCAGCACGACCCACACGGACGCAGAGATGCGGCCCAACAGGCCGCTCACGGTGCGGGCCGCCGTGCCGCACCGGGCCGGAGACCTGCTGTCACTGTGCTATGCGTACACCTTACAGGTACTGTGAGGCAAGATGCTTAACGCTAACGTAAACGATTGTCGAAAACTGGTAAAATGTATGGAATTAACGTAGGCGCTCGACGCGACAAACGCCGAATAGGTACATCTTGTCTGGGCTTCTGAACATTTAGGTCGCTCTTTTACAGTTTGGTATGCTTACAGAAAAAACATCTATCACACACACACACATATGAAAGATGAAATACAGATGTTTTTTTGTTGTTGGTTGCGAACCACCAATGAATATGCAACATCCTTTATTATGCATCAGACCCGTGAGAGATTGAGCTACTTGTATAAGGTGTGGTCAGTTAAAGGGTCACAAGTTTTTGCCAAGATCAGGTTATCTTGCTATTGTTTTACCTACTTATGATTGATTTCGTATTTATTTATCTATATACGTATGTTTATCGTTCTCTAGTACCCATAGTACAAGCCTAGAGCTTACTTTGGAGCTAGGTCAATTTGTGCGAAATTGTTATCTGATATTTATTCAACATAGTAATTTTATAAGTGCGGCATTTTTTTTCGTTCTGCCTAAGGGAAAAGAAGTTAGTCCCTCGTCAAAACTGACGGCTTACACATTCTCCGCGTAACACTAGCATTCTTTCATCTCCAGGGCACCCTGAAGCGCCGTGAACATATAAAGCACAGCAAGTTCTTCGACTGCTGCTGCCGGCGCTGCGCCGACCCCACCGAGCTCGGGACCTACGCGAGCGCCTTCCGCTGCCCGAAGTGCGCCGGCCGCGTGCTGCCCACGGCGCCCCTGGAGCCCGCCGCCCCGTGGAGCTGCGTGGACAATGGCTGCGGCTACACCATGCCGGAGACTGCTGTGCAGCTATTGTTGAAGAGGTTGGTGAACAAGTAGAAACACTACTAGCGATAAGTGTTCTGGAGGCCTAGTCAACATGCAAATGCTACTAACGTTGCGATTGGTCACCACGTGGACACGTCCCATACATTTTGAGCGATAAAAAAGAAAAACGTTAGCAATGCCCCTGAGCGAATGTTTTTCACGGCTCCGCTGGACCCTGCTATCTTGCAATATGGGCTTTCTTGAGTGCTGTCTACCCTTATTAGGTCTTCTTAGGACTATTTCTAGCAGCTTTGTCAGCCCGCTTTCTTATATAGCTATCGTCCCACGTGTTCACCCTGTACCCTGGCCCTTAAAGCCAAGAATGCTACTTATTAACTAGTGTCGTAAGGAAGGGATGCACTGAGACTTATAAAAATCGTTCTTCTTTTTTTATGGCAAGGAGAAGGCAAACGAGTACACAGGCCACCTAATGGAGATCTGAGTTAATCCCAAGACTACAATCACAAGTCTGCGAATGCGTTGCTAACCCTAAGGTGGAATGCCTCTCTGCTGGTCATTTAACCTTTTGTCTTATCCCCGTACCAGAAAACCACAAGCTTGGCAGTAGACTAAAGGATAAGATAGTGATAGCAACCGGGATGGACTCTGCGAAAGGTTCTACTAACATTAAAAGTTCCCGTCCTAACTTCCCTTAACCTTAGGTTGACAGACGAGTTCGACCAGATCGACGCCAACGACGTCCCCGGCTTCGAGACCTTTCTACACAAGTACCGCAACGTGGTGCACAGTGGGCACTACCTGCGGCTGTCGGCTTTGCACTCCCTGTCGCAGCTGTACGGGAAGGCAGCTGGCCACCTCATCCACGAGATGTCGGAGAACGATCTGCAGAGGAAGATCGAGGTGTGCCGCGAGCTCATGGCTGCGTTTGATGTCATTGAGCCGGGGTACTCGAGGTTGAGAGGTTAGTTTCTTAATGAGGTGAGGATTGGTGGATTGAATGGGTGAATGAAAGTATATAAGTGTGAAAAATAAATACAGGTTCCGGGATTTAAATTCAAACTAAGTACGATTTAAAGGACGACACTCACACAATCCACAGGAGACATTACGTTTCGTGTATTCAATTTATGGCAAGTCTTGCTCATCGGCCGATTGATTGGATTAACTGACCTTTAAATTTGCTTATAAACAAAGATAAAAAGTAAAGGAGATAAAGTGGACTTTGCCATGTTTTTACGAATGACAATTAAATTAGACAATTGACTGTATTGCATTCATCACAGGTTCATATTCCATTGGCAAATTTCGTTGTATGGTGGGTAGGAGGTTGATAGTATCAGATTGTACATAACTGAGGATGCTTGTGTCAGGGGTGACGCTGTACGAGCTGCACGCGCCGCTGATGATCCTGACCACGCGCAAGTTCGAGGCCAAGGCCATCTCCAAGGACGAGCTGCGCACGCGTCTGAAGGAGGTAACGCTCCTGTCAAACAACAACAACTTCGGATCACCTATACCTACCGAACCTAACCTAACCCTAAATAAAAGAATCGCGTTCTGGCAAGGGCTGGGGTTCGGAGGTTATGGGCCCTACAATTCCGTGATTGAACTGAAATATGTGCCTGATACGTCTAGGGTTTTTTTTACATATCTCAAGTTTAACTTTATATGGGCTGGCAGGAGAATTTGGTTAAAATTTTGGATCTCAGTACAATTTGGAGTTTTCGTAAACAAATTAAATGAAAGCATAAAATGAAAAAAACCTATTACATATCCCAATAGAACTTAAAAAATGGCACATTGTCATTTTCTTGTCAAAACTTTGCAAATTAAATAACTTACTTTCCAGATTGTGGGCTACCTGGCAGAAGCAGCTCTGATCCTGGGCTTTGAGCCCTCGCAGTCTTCGGAAGGTCTGATGGCATCCGCGGCCAAGGATGCCCTGAAGAAAATCAAGACATGGGAACAGATCATCGGCAAGATATCATGAGCACAAATATGGCGATAAAAATTGATTATGATGATTACATTTTGGAATTTTCGAGGAATTTGATGATGGTTTTTGATGGTAGTGACTTTGTTCGATGATTGACCTGTGACATTACAATTTATATGTTAAAAACAAATTCGACATGCTTGTAAAGGTCGCTAGCGATGCTTCGTGAAACGTATGTTGTTATGTATAGATTGGTGTTGTTTTAGAATTGTTTCTCTCAGTATTTATACTTTTATAATTTGGTATTTATTTATGTAATCTTACTTCTTAGTTTAGATGAAATGTTAACCGTTCATTCTTTTCGTTGTTTAATAATATAGGATGTAGTCAGTAGGATTTTTCTTAAGACCGTTTGTGAACAAAAAGTACAAAATATTGAGCTAGTAGCTTCTGCCAGCGACTTCGTCCGCGTAGAATTTGTATTTTTGTTATTCCACGGGAACCGTTCAGCCTATATTACTCAGGGATAATGTAGCATTCTAATGTTGAAAGAATTTTTGAATTCGGTCCATTAGTTTTTGAGTTTATTCGTTACAAACATACAAAAATACAAAAATATAAATCTTTAAATATTAATTTAGATTCTGGTTATACAGATAAAGCTATTGTTTAATAACGCTTTGACAATATTGATATAGATCCTGTCATAGTAGCCGCGTTAAAACTTACGGATTGTAAGTACAGTCGACTACAAAGGCATGTATCTACTTTTGGAACTTATTACAATGGACAGGTGAAAGGTAGATGGCTCTTTGTAGTTGATCGTACATAAATAACATTAATTAGTAGCGTCATTACCAAAGAAAACGCTGCATACACGGTACGGAACTATATTTGTGTACTTATAGCATTTTCTAAAAGAAAGATGGAGCATTTGTTTACTTTGTGCGTTCATAAATTTATTTGAATAAAAAAAATATGTTGTTTTAAACTAAGTACTTCTTGAATCAAGTCTTATGTATTTTTTTACCGGTATTTAGTCCCTGAACAGTTTTTGAGTAGTTTTAGCTAATCCATTGTAGGGTTTCTAACTAACTTTTCCATAATAAGTATTATTTTAAAATTTACATACTTTAAAACTTAAATGTGATCTTAGTAACCTTTAACCATGATCTTATTTTTTAGTCTAAATAATAAATTGATTTCTAACTTACAAAGCTCTCTATTTAATACATTGGAAAATCAACATATTTTTTTAAACTATTTAAAATACGTTATATAAGTATTTATTCATTCCTTCCACTAAACAAAAAGACATTTAAATGATTGAATTGTATACAAAGATAATTTATGTTTTAGATACTAATTTATGTTAATATTAAATTTGATAACAAAGTTTCATGTTGTGTTTTATTACTCGTAATATACGGTCGCGGAAGTTAATTTGCTACCCATTTCAAAGAAAATCTGCTTGTAGATGTCATTGTCAATAGAGATGCCAAGTCATTTGTAAATGATAGGAAACTCAACCTTATTGCTGTAGAATGTCAGATTGACTTTGGACCTAAGGTGGGTCACAAATTAAATTCCTTGACTGTAATTACCTTAACGTACGGTTGAAATCAGATGTAGCTGTAGATTTTAGTACCGTGTCACAGCTATTGATAGGTAAACTAGATTCAAACCACTCTCACTTTAATAGATACTTTATTGCGACAAGATACTAAAATTTACGACGTATGAGTTCGACTGTACCCACATAAAAAACCGGCCAAGTGCGAGTCGGAATCGCGCACGAAGGGTTCGATACCATTAACTATACAACACTAGACAGTTAAATATTCTGTGAATATTTCAAGCGACTACCTGGGGGGTTATTATGACGTAGCTATGCAGTTCAGTTTACGCTGAGAGAAAAGGACAGAGCTATACAACTGCTATAGCTCTGTCCTTTACGCTCGCCGTAAAATGAACTGCATAGCCATGTCATAATAACACCCCCCTTGCCGTTATAAAAATCGAGCAAAAAACGGCAAAAAAATCACGTTTGATGTAAGACTTAAATATTAATTTTATTCTGTTTTTAGTATGTTGTTATAGCGGCAACAGAAATACATCATCTGTGAAAATTTCAACTGCCTAGCTATCACGGTTCATGAGATACGGCCTGATGACTGACAGACAGACGGATAGTGGAGTCTTAGTAATAGGGTAGCGTTTTTACCCTTTGGGTACGGAACCCTAAAAAGTTAAATATTTCATATACAATTAACGGTATGGTATGACATGGATAATAAATCATCTTAACTAAAGTGAGGAGTAGGTGGGAGTTGGGTTGGGAGGAGGGAGGAGTCGGGACTCGGCAGTGAAGTTGAATGTCAATTAAAAAAACGGAACCCTTATAAGATCGATTGGTATTTCATTTTTTTTTAAATTCAAAATCCATTTTTCCCTAAATACCTTAAATAGAGCTGACATTTCTAATAGGTAAGTACAATTGTTTGTATCTCAGTTGGTTTAGTACAGTTGAAGTCGAATATGTTTACACTTTACCTCCTTATCACTTTGACCGCTGTGAAAATGTAGAATATGGCAGCTTAAACATGACCAGACAAGGTACAAAAAACAGAAAAGGTACAGGCTGATAGACAGGGTACTAACGCACTGAAAAAAGTAATTGGTCGCTTGTAACAAGATTGTGATTGTTGTGCATAAGCGTCTTGATCCCATACGAGCCTGACAAGACGATAGATACACCAACTAAGACGGTAGATGCATCAAATAAGATGTTAGTTGAATCACTAAAGAACTTTCTGTTGTTACTATCAGCTTTGGTTGATATAACTAATATCTTAACTATTGTATTCATTTTTTGTCAACTAAGAGAAAATCTCTCTTTGCTGGCTCCCATTTTTTTGAGTGCGCGGAAACATACTTTGGCAGTTTAAAAAAAAAGTATATAGTTAAGGACTAAAATTAAGAATCCGTAATTTTAGTCAGGTGAGTCACGAAAATTAATCAGTCATTTATGTACTGCCCTCATAAGCCAATAGGCGGTATCTCAAATTCAATAAACGAAGCAAATTCAAGCTTCACCCGTTAGTAATATGGTCGCACTTGCTACAGGAGTTTTGTCTGAGATACCACCATTTGTTTTAAGGGGTCTTGTTAGGTTTCGTGACTCAACTGATTAAAGTTACCGTTTCTTAATTTTAGTCCTTAACTATGTACATTTTTTTTAAACTGCCCATTTATGACTGTGACTGTACAAGTTCAATGAAAATATGATACTAGGTACAAAGCTGTCAAATAAAAGAGTCAAATTCTCTCTCGAACGCTGTTCCACTCTGAAAGGATGTCAAAGCTATTTTTACCAGCGCAAGCGCAGTTCGCCCGGCGCTTCGAGCCGTGTGGTAAATCGGGATCGAAACTGAACATAATTCTTAATTATTGTTAAGTGAAAGTGAAGTAAATATCAAATAAGGTATGTACGAGTATCTATCTGATCAACTTTAAACATTTGAAAATGTTTTATCGTGTCATCAACATATCTTGGTACTTGGTAATTTCGATATTTATGATAAGTAGTGCATAGTTATAATAGTTTTGATTAAATAGGTGTTTTAAATTGCAATTAAGCCAGGTGATTCTAGCAAGACCGTGGTGCGTTTGCTCTAAAGAGGTCATTTAAATGCGTTGTAGGTAAATATCGTGTTTCATGTGCAATACGATAAGCGGTGAGTTAATTTTAATAATAAGTACCATCAAAAAAGTAATTTTAAATACTTTATGGTATTTATCAGTATTTGATGTTATTAAGATGACATTTATTAGATATCAAATATGACGAATACATTATATCTACGAGAATGTACAGTATTTTTATTCTAACCGTACGTCGCAGTAAGCGGCGCCTATTCATAATGTAATAGCAATGTCTAAAGACCGGTTTTCATTTCCTGATAATTATTTTTTTCATAGATTAAGCGACGGCGCGTCCGTTACTTGTCTTGGGTTGTATTTTTTTTTTATGGTATAGGAGGCAAACGAGCAGAATTATTTCTTAACCCTGAAAAACAAGATGTTATTTTTACAAAAAACGTGACAGTAATTAAACAGTATCAAATACAATTGATTATCAAGTTTACGCAGTACTTTTATTCTTTAGTTAGTTAGTTAGCTATTAATTAAATAAAATAATTTACAAAGGATATAGAACTTTGCTCACTTACTAGTAGATTCAAATTCCCACTCACAAAAATCTCCCTCTTTATAGTATGGTGGACCTCACGAGGCTAGGCTGCACCGAGGGGTATTTTTGGACTTCTATCAGGTCGTCCACATAAGTTTACGCCAGTACCAAAGTACCTTGACTTTCTTCAAATTGACTTAAAATAATTAACTTCTGTACTCAGAGAAAATTAACTCGTTCCTTTTTCAAAATTGTGTACGCAAAATCGTCACTAAAGAACGAGTTATCGTCATATTAACTGACTCTTAGACGGCTGCCAATAATGAACATAATCAGGAATTATATACAGTCTAAACATATTTGACCTTTTCAGGCAATGAAGTCCCTCGGTTCTTGCTTCGTGTGCCTCTCCCCATCATCACAGAAGTGCTCCGGCTGCCAAGCCGTCCATTACTGCTCCCGCGAGCACCAGAAGCAGCACTGGAAGCAACACAAGCACCAGTGTACGCCGGTGAAGCTGAAGGAAGACGAGAAGGTCGGAAGGTACCTGGAAGCATCCAGGGATATCAAAGTTGGGGATATCGTGATAAAGGAAGCGCCGCTAATAACTGGGCCGTCGCAGGTACAGTCGTATAATTTATAATTTAGCATAGCATTCTCGTTTATAATAATCAAATCGCCACGTTTCACAGTGCCTTTGTAACCGTTACTGTTCTGTGTTATTTTTTGGAATGAATAAATATATTTGGTAGTGCGAACCCTGAAGAAAACCCATGAATAATAAAACCAAGTATGAGTCGGATGGTACGGAACCATCGGTACCTCACACTGGTTTTTAGTAAGACTTGTTCATAAAGGCACATCTTTAAGTGGTGGTGTTCCAGGTGACCCCGCCCGTATGCCTGGGCTGCTACAAGCTGCTGGAGGCTGGCAAGACGGTGGACTGCGAGCTCTGCGGCTGGCCCTTCTGCTCGCAGGACTGCGCCATGAAGGATGAGCACACGCCCGAGTGCCACTACACCGAGAAGAGGGGCGAAAAGGTAACCATGAATGGATTGTGATAAAAAAAGAGACAAACTTTTGTCACTCGACGTGTTGTTGTATACTTTCATAGAGTTCCGTACCCAAAGGCTGGCAACGGTGTCTATCCATTATCCTAACTCCACACATACTTAATCCTGCTTTCATTGTTCTTCTGCCATACCTATGACTCACTCCCATACATCAATTTTGGTGTTAATACTCCCTTAGCAAGGCGAGCATTGCTTGCAACGCCCCATTGATAATTTTTCTCGCTTTTCAATATCCCCCTCAAATTTTACATCTCTCGTGAACATCGAACCTAAATAAACAAACTCATCCACTTGTTCAACTTTTCCATCTCCAATCATTATTTTACATTCTGTTACAGAGAACACTACTATTACTAATAGTAGTGTTCTCTTGTATGTATTTCTCAATATAAGTATATTTGTCATATGTGGCCTCTTAATTTGGGACTAGGTCTACTTGAGTAAGATCGTCCCCTTATATTTATTTTTATTTTACACTGACCACATTTCTCCAAAGGTATCAATAACAACGTTTGGCCAAATCCACCCCAACTACCAGTGCATCACGGTCCTCCGGTGCCTCTACCAGCGGGACCACAACAGGAGCCTGTGGGAGAAGCTGCAGGCCCTGGAGTCCCACTGCGAAGTCCGCCGGGGCACGGAAAAGTGGCAGTACGACCGGAAGATGATCGCAGAGTTCATTTGGAAATTCTTCAAGCTGGAGGAGGTTTTTAGTGAGGAGGAGGTTATGAAGTGCTGTGGGATTCTGCAGGTGGGTTTATTGGTTTAGTACTAAGGTATACAGGTCAATATCATCATCAGCCTATATTAGTCCACTGCTGGACATAGGCCTCTCCCATTGCTCGCCAACGAGCACGATTATTTTCCAGAATACGGTAACAAGAAAAGATCTTAAGGCTTAGAGGATCGACCGACTCGTGATCGGTACCGAGTTCAAAGTTTCGAACCCCAGTGGTCACCATGTACAGTACAGTCAACAATTTAAATTTAGGACTCACCTTAGGTCCATAGTCAATCTGACATTCTACAACAATAAGGTTGAGTTTCCTAGTTTTCCTCAAGTTACAAATGATTTGGCATCTCTAATGACATTGACGACTTCAAGCCAATTTTTTTTGAAATGGGTCACCAATTAACTTTCGTGACCGTACCAATGAGTTTTTCGAACTTAATTACATAACCCGATGCTCTCACGGTGAAGGAAAAACATCGTGACGAAATCTGCACATCCGAACAGCTGAGTGTGTAAGAGGGTAATGGCAAAATGGATCCTAAAGGGGTCGAAGTGTATACGAAAGGGCCCATCTGTAAGAAAATAGTCCAAATGGGATAGTATGGGGAATTCGGAACCTATAAGAGTTATTATTAATCTGTTCTTAGGAATTGCGCAATATTGTTAATTTTGGTCGAAGAACTTACCACTTACTCTAACACCAATGAAACGATGAGTGTCTCCCCCTCCCCCCTTCATCCCTCTGAAGCCGAGTTGTCTGACAAGAAACCTAAATTAAAGCAGGTGGACCGGCTCAGAGGAAATACCCCCCGCCATTATTGTGCTGGTAATTTTTAGATCAATGGCCACGAAGTGCCGCTGCTGGAGCCGGACTACGTGGCCGTGTTCGACCGGATCTCGATGGTGGAGCACAGCTGCCGCGCCAACTGCAACAAGAGCTTCACGTCCGATGGGCAGCTGGTGAGTTTGGAGCTCAAGATAAATTAGGCGTGCTTTATGTGCCCACATTATGTATAACTTCAGAATTCAGATATAGAGCTCTGATGGCACAAAAGAAAGCAATTTGGCATTCCTCTATGGGTCTCTTGTAGAAAATATTTCCAGAAGTTTGGTATTCTCATAGTTCCTAGCTTACATACAAATATTAGTCACACATCTTGATTGTGCGTTGTGCGACTTGTGCGTTGTTTGTTGCTCGGATATCCCTTTCTAACTAGTCTATAACGATAGAGATGCGCTGAGCGACAAGCGAGAAAATACAAGACAGGCTAGACTGACTGTTTAAGCATATTTTAAGTTACGAGACAAAGTGAACAAGAGTTATGTAAGAGGTACGTATGTATGTTTGTATGTAAGGGTTATGTTTTGTATGTCTTCTAACATGAACTAAATAACTTTTTAAAAAAACCTAGGCTTTTAATGTATTTGACATGTTGCGCCAATAACTAGTTATTAAATATTAATACCATCAAGATAGTATTTCAAGTTGAATGTTATGTATGTATTCAAGAAATCTAAATATATAAAAGAAGAAACTGATTGACATATCAACGCACAGCCCAAACCGCTGGGTCTAGAGACTCCCAATTTGGCACATAGGTACCTTATGAGGTCTATGGGTGCGCTAAGAAAGGGTTTTCCGAAAATCGACCCCCAACGGGAAGAAATAGGGGGAGTAGCTCTAGTAAATTAATAAAAACATAGTACCTAAGTGCTAAAGTAATTTGGGTTGTCTGTCTAACATTCTCCACGCCGTCTCCCAGATCCTGAGCGCAGGTGTGAACATCCCACTGGGCAGTCACGTGACGGTGTGCTACACAGACCCCATGTGGGGTACGGAGGCGCGGCGCCACCACCTCGCCGAGTCCAAGTTCTTCGAGTGCGCCTGCACACGTTGCGCGGATCCCACCGAGCAGGGCACCATGTATAGTGCTGTTAAGTGCAGGAAGAAGTTAGTATACCAACCAACTCTGATTGGCAGGTTTTTAACCGAGGAGGAGGATCTAGGTTAGGCTGTATGTGTTTTTTTATGTTGACTGATTTCACCGTTAATTTGTGGACCTCGAGGTGGTCCCATTGTCAACAAGTCACAAAGTCAGAATCTGATGTGGGGATTCATGAGGAATTGAGGAAACTCCTTAAATAAAGGCATACACTAACGATTTTGGTATTTTCTGTAACAAGTCTTCTTTTCGGTCAAATGTTTAACTTATCCGAACCAAGTTTCCACTAAGTATCCATACAAATATTATAAATGTCAAAGTAACTTTGTCTGTCTGTTTTTTACGCTTTCATGACCAAACCACGGTACGAAGATAGCTTTAACCTCCCGGAAAATATAGGGCACTTTTGATACCGGAAAATTTGACATTTCCCAAGGAAAGAGCGAAAAACGACTTCTATGCGAACGCAGTCGAAGGCAACAGCTATAACGTTATATTTTTTATATTTTAACATTGCTCACTGGTTTTATTTCTTAACTTTCCAGGGACTGCAAAGGTTACCTCCTGCCAGAAACCTTCATCATCCCTATCCTCCACAAGACCATGAACCCCAACCCTGAGACGCGCAACCTGGACAACAAGATGTGGGTGTGCGGCGCGTGCCAGGATGCCGTCTCCGATGCCATCATCCAGCAGCTGCTGCAGGACATCGGCCGCGAGCTCAGCATCCTGCCCAAGGGAGATCTTGATGCCTGTGAAAGGTCAGTTGGTACAAGCCTGGATATAGATTTTCGATGGCACTGAGAAGGCAAACACACAGGTCACCTGATGGTAAGTGGGATCTATGACCCTTAGGTACTTACTGCCATTCTCAAGACAAGAGTCTTAGGACTGCAATCCTAAGACAGCAGATGCGTTGCCAACCCTGGAGACTAAGATGGAATACCTCGAAAAATGCATACAAAGATTTTAAAAATAAGTACGTACATTTTGAATTTAGGTAAATATGATAATGATTTTAGTTGTTGTGGCCTTTACAAATCTTATCAATATTCTGGTACTAGATAGATACTAACAGGCAGCTTTTTTTGGTGAGTTTTCAGATATTCACAATTGCATATGCTACACGTCGTAAATTGTTTACCCTTTGTCGCGATGGATAAAGCATCCGTCACTCTCGCACTTACATACTGGTCAGAAAGTGACAGATGACTTATCCACATTTATCCACATCGATAAACACGACCTTAATCGGCCCGCAGGTTTATAACTCACTGCAGCAAATACCTGCACCCTCGGCACTACTACCTGACGGACGTGTCCCTGGCGCTGGCTGAGCTGGTGGGCCAGGAGGGGGAGCTCGGCCTGGCCTCCGTCTCCGACGACCGGCTGTTGCTGAAGAGCCAGCTGTGCCGTGGTTTGGCGGACCTACTTGAGACCCTGGCTCCAGGTTAGCAATTATCCTACTAATATTATAAATGCGAAAGTTTGTGTGTCAGTTTGTTACTCCTTCATGCTGCAACGGCTGGACAAATTAGGATGAACGACAGATACTTTTTATCCCGGAAAAATTAAAAGTTCCAGAGGGAATAACGATGATCGGAATCGCATAAAACGTCCACTGTTAAATAAAAATACTTCTAGAGGATCACCACAGTGATTGATTTTGTAGAGTCCACTTCTGCTTGAGATCGCTCCAGGTATTCGACATAACCTCATGGTTAAAATGTGCTGGCACTGTTGGCTCATCTGGTTGGTTGAGAGCGAGCTTGATCTGGCTGTCGTATCAGACTGGCTACTGCTACAGGACCACCTATGCTACAAGATTAGCGAATCTGCTTAAAACCCTGGGTCAAAGTTAGCATCATAACCCTTCAATAAGGATATAGCTGCTGCAGCCACAGCTGGTGATGACCAGGACAGTGGCATTTCATCTAAGGTTTCATCAATCAGGCAATCTAAAGTTTTAGTAGGTGGCCTTCGTGGCCTGCATACTTATATGACATTTTTTACCATAAAAAGCGGGCGTTGGCTTCTTGGCTCCGCTATCACATGGGACCTCCCTTACCATGTTGCATATTCATCCGTTAGACACTCCGTCTGTAATGCTGGTTTCACTCGGAGGCAGAACATTGAACAGTAGAATACTGCTACTGTGTGAACACACGAAACAGTACTGTACTGTCTCCGCGTGTGCATTAACACAATAGCAGTACTCTACTGTCCACTATTCTGCCTTCGTGTGAAAGCAGCGTTAATGGTGACCCTTTTGTTCCAGCGGAGACCCGACTCCGCGGCGTGATGCTGTTTGAGTTGCACGCCGCCGTGGCCGAGACGGGCCGGAGGAAATCCCTCACCGACGGACCGGGGGTCATGCTGGGATACATCACGGTACGTACCCTACCCCCGCAGAACCCTGTCTTATGACAACGTCAAAATCATTGGCTTGATTTAGAAGCATTGATGTGTTAGCCCTTCTTAGTCCCAAATCTTGCGAGCGGCGGCGGGCGCTGGTGCATTATGCGTAAAATTATCTTAATACTCGTAGTGTTCAAAAAAAAGGAGGAGTTCTCAATTCGACGAAATCTTTATTTAAAAATACTTATAAGTTTCCTCAAAACGATGAGAAAAGCATTATTTATGTTTCGGCGGAAACAGCACTGCCTCACTCGTATTAGCACCACCTCGTAAGGCAATCCTCTACTTTCCGGGCCCGGGCAATAATTTTCTATTACCACGTAAAAAATTAACCGGTCAAGTGCGAGCTGGACTGGCCTAAGGTTCCCTACTGCCGTACAGTAGGTATAATATTCTGATGTGAATTCCATTTCGAATCGAATCAGCGTAAGCAGCAAATTAAAAAAAGGATACGCCCCCGGATGGACTCGAACGACCAATCTTTCGGTTAACAGCCGAAGGCGGCGGCGTGACAGCTCGAAACATCATATCAAATCTCAATAAATAAATAAAATTATTAACATTCGGAGACAATCTCACACAAATTGATTGAATCCTAGAGTCTGAGTGAGTGACGACACTAAACACACCGGTCAAGTGCGCGTCGGACTCGCGCACCGAGGGTTCCGTATTTTACAACATGTACATTACAACGGTAATTTTTGTAAATGATTGGCTATAAATCCAACAGTACGTCACGGAATATTATAAAAAAATAGTTTAGAAATGCAGACTAAGCATTTTCATATCACACCCCGATTGCTAAATCACTTTCACTTTTCAACCCCCCCATTCTAAACCCCTTTAAAATATTAAGATTTTTTTTTTGTTTACTAAAATCAGATGCGGGCAAGCAAGTTATACAACTATGCCAAATTTCAAGTTGATTGCTTCTATAGTTTCTGAGAAAAACTGCTGTGACATACAGACAGCCAGACAGACAGACAGACACCGAAGTCTCACTATAAGGGTTCCTTTTTTACAATTTTGGTACGGAACCCTAAAAATTTATAGAAGAAAATAATAAATGTTACAAAGTGAGCCAACAGGAGGATTGTGTTAATAACAATATCAATATCAGGGGACAATATCGCACCAATTGATCTAGTCCCAAACTAAACTCTAGGCTTGTACTATGGATACTAGACAAAGATATAAATACTTATATAGAGAAATATATACTTTAATACATAGAAAACATCCATGACTCAGGATCAAATATTCGCGCTCATCACACAAATATCTGCCCTTACCTGGATTTGAACCCAGGACCTCAAGCTTCGTAGGCAGGGTTACTACCAACTGCGTCCTTATCTATAATGTATGGTGTTCTCAGGAGGCCCGTAAGATTCTGCTGCAGTCAGTGGCGATGCTGAAGCACGAGCCCCCGGAGCTGCCCGAGGGCCGGGTGGCGCAGCAGGCGCGCTCCAACATCATCCACATGGACGAGCTCATCAAGAACCTCGCCGTCGCGCTGCCGGCGCCACTCTGATGACCTATGTGCTTAGACAAGTTACGTTCAGAGCCCGTTCAGACTAGCGGGAACCGCGCGGTACAGTCAAGGACTTTAATTGTTATGCCACTATGGAACCCTGTCGCATAACGTTCTATTCTATTCTTAATTAATGGCTTTCACTCCTGTTAAGGTGTATTTCGCCAATGTCGAGTTATTTATAGAAACTCCCATGGACTTATTAGAGAAATAAGTCCATGGATATCACTCGCGAAGACAATTGTTCGATAAAAGAGAATTTTCTCTAATGGACTAAACAGAAGCACATGGGGTTAGCTCCACGCGCTTCCGTCAAGTCGTCGCATAACGTTAATCATTCATTTAAGCGTATTTTCTGTCAAGTGGTTTGACGCTGTCATTATATATGACAGGGTTCCATAGTGGCATAACAATTAAATTCCTTGACTGTACCTAAACCAATCCTCCTGTCCTGTCCTGTCCCTGACCAATGTAAATCGGGCGTAAACCGTTATTATTAGTTATTTGTTAGTAAAAATGACGATTTTGTACAAACAACATCGGCATTATATGTATATTAATATCACACAGTTGATTAATTTAAACATGTTAAATAAAGTTAAGTTAGAAATATAACTTGTTTCATTTTCACACATTATACGGGTTATTGTTTCACGTTGCACAAAACCGATCGTATCGTGGAGGGCCTTGAAGAAGACCCATGGCCATCAGTGGACGGATCTAATTCAGCTGATATGGTTATGGAGACAATTGTTTCACGATGAGACGTGGCCGAAGAACTAATAAGTAAAGCCTGTAGAGTTGTTTTATCTCACGACGGGTGGGCCATGCTTGTAGTTGTAAGACGTATAGACACGCACACTACGGCGACGCTTAGAGACGACAGCTACGCACTCATAGACAACGTGCGCATGCATTTACGCACACAAGTATGGCCCAACCGCTTCCGTGAGATAAGAGAACTTTACAGTCACAGTCATAAATATATATGTATACGTTCCCAATTCCCAAGGCGTCAAAAATATCTACACGCCCATATAATAATAAGGTTCACAATATTTGGCGCGATAGTCGCATACATATTTTAATGCTTTTGACTGTACTAGAGCGGATAGCTTCAAAAGGATTAAAGCATTGGTTTGGATTGGATAGAATGCCTCTATCCTATTAATTTTTGGTATCTTATTATACCAGAAAAGAACAAGCACTGTTGGGTTTTTACCCAAGTGCCGAAGCAAGAGGATGCACGGTCACGAGCGTCAATTTAGGACCCATTTCAAGAAAAATATGCTTGAAGTCGTCAATTTCATTAGAGATATCAAGTCATTTGTAAGTTTTAGGAAACTCAACCTTTTTGTAGTAGATTGTCAGATTGACTTTGGACCTAAGGTGGGTACCAAATTTAATCCCGTGACTGTATGTATGGTTCTTTTTCCCTTGTAAAGGCTGAACGGATGGGTCAATTTCGACAAACGAGGTGTTGTAAGATTCGTCTTAGCGTCGCAAGTGTCACTGGGTACTTTACTTATTTTTTAAATGTGAAATTGGTGAAATAAGAAATTATGATAATTAACATTATATTGAAGACATTATCTAAACAGCAGGGTTTTTAAAGCTTGCTTTTTGTTGTTAGACTTGTTAGATAATGTCAAAGTAAATCGTACATTGTTTTAACGGAAGTGATGGAACTAATCGCTTCTCATATCATCCATCCGGCCCGGGTGGTAACTGCGATCACAAGTATTATAACGAGTCATCGCTTGCCGCTGCAGTGTTGTGTTTACTGTAATAATAATTATAGAGAATAATGGAAAAATACTGGAGTTACTTGATGCTGCTAGTTCTAACACAGGCCAGAGAAGGTACGTACGACTTTTATCTCGTCTTTAAGTGCCTCTCCGTCACTGAAGGCTGGCAGCCATACTCTTGCATGTTTCTTTATCCATTCATAGCCAGTGTAAAAAGTGGTTCCACGGTTTTAATACCAGTCCAGTCTCTGATGTTTCTCAGTCAGGACATCTTCCAATCCAGGCTTTCTCTTCCCTCGGATTTTCCCCATTATGATAGGACGCAGCAATTGGTATCTATCTGCACCCAAGTATGCAACCTCTCGCTGTTAGATGGTTTGGACAAACTCTTTTTCTTTCGCCATTCATTGACAAATTGTTATTTATTTTGGAATCGTTAATTAAAACTTTTAATTCATTCAAAACGATGTACATACCTTCACGCCTTCATTCCCAGAGTGGGGTAGGCAGAGCTACAGAATTACCAACCACCCTAAAACTTGTTGATAATTCTGTAACCACATTTTGCACAATTAGGCTAAGTTTACCAGTGAATTAGTGATAGGTTGCAAGCCCATCCCCCAACAGTACTACAAGCCTTTATTCCCTTAGCCTCTCTTACGACATCCACGGGAAGACATGGACTGGCACTATCCTAATCCGGCAACCACACGGACGGGACGGGGTGGGATGTTCAATATTTATGGTCTTTGATCTAAGTCCAATATGTATAACTTTGTCAAATTAAGGCTTTGTTGTACTAAGAGTCTCTATATAAGTCATACCGCCGACAGACGGCCATGGTGAAACTATGGGTTCTTTCTTGACTTTCCTTCAAAAACTGCTCGCTAGCAATTGTCAAATACAAAATTATAATTAAAGTAACGATATTATTTCAGGTGAAGCGATTAAATGCTGGACGTGCAATGAGATATTCGACGAGGCGTGTGGCGACCCCTTTCTGCCGAAAGAGAATGCTGGAGTGACATACATTCTAAAAAAGTGCCCTACTAGAGATTTGGGTCCATGGTTCACTAGAGACGAAACGCCAGTGTGCACCAAAATTGTAACTCAAAGTAAGAAAGAGGTATAAAAATTATACTAGCAAAAATAAATGTTCCATCATGGCCTCGAAAAAATCCTCCACTTCCTACGTTTGCCATAGTATCATTTGTTCTAAAATCGGGTACCTGATTTTCAAAAAACGCTATAGGTGAAAAACTTAAGTAAGTCACCTGTTGCATGTAGTAGTGTACAAAATTAATATGGAACTTACGTCAAATTTCAAATACAGAACGTCGAACGGTCTATACAGATATGTTACAACTACATGCAACAGGTGACTTACTTAAGTTTTTCACCTATATTACGTTTGTTATCATTATGAAGAAATTTCATTTGATCGAAAGGTATTTCTCACTGCATAATTATTATTTTTGGTAGTTACAAGACAAACTTTTTTTTTACCTAACCTTATCTACGTAATTAATTTTTAAGATTTCATTTCAGTAGAAAATAACATTCGATCCAAATTATTCAATCGATGAACTGAAATTCGATAAAAGTATGGATTAACTCTGAAATCATTTGCCATAACACTTTATAATGCCTAAAATAAATTAACCACAATGCTCAGTACATTTAAAAACATAATGTTCAAATCCCAGTTCGGGAACGGCCGCCCTGTTAGCAGACACCTTTGAGTTCCTTTGAGCGAGCATGACGTGCTCATGCTGCCGGACAACATAGAAGTAATATTGTGTGAAACAGCTGTCCGGCGAGAAACATCACAGTGTGCTCTCATCTAAAAGCGTCTTGTACACACAAGAACTAATAAAGATGAAGTACAAATTGTAAACATAAAATTTCGCATTTGAGTACACGATTTGCGAAGGCATGTTTATCAAGATACAAATATCAGAAATATCCTAGACTTAAAAAAATACCTTAATTAAGTAATAGCATAGCCTAGACACTACTTAAATACATCTTGGTCACCAATGAAGTCATTTACACTAAGTATGCCCTACCCAGCAACCAGCGCTTGATGTCAGACTTAAATTTATTGAACGGCAGATTGACGATACCTACTCATATACACATATACTCATTTATTCATATTTTTTTACAGAATATTACACGTCACATTATCATATTTACAAAAGTATTTCATTTAAAGTTAAGGTACAATAATATTAATGGTTAAGTAATAACAATTTTTCTACCCGGTACAATATTACAAGGTGATTACAATATATTACGAGTACTAGTAAATTTATCGAAGAATTCTGATATCTGGGATCTTATTTAAAAACGTACCTATACAGGGCCCCACAACCGAAGTGCTTACCTTACAGAGACAGTGACCTGGAAGAGCGAGCCTATCCCTATTTCTAGTAGGTATTTAAATTATGAACGTCGCCGTTACGCCTGAACTCATGTATGTGTTTGCGTACATACATGATATTCTCAAAGATATACTGCGACGCGACTGTAAGAATATTGGTTTCTATAAATTTATCCCTAAGCGAAACACGAAATCCCAATTGATAAATAGCACGTACAGCCCGCTTCTGTAATACAAAGATGCTCTGGATGTCAGCCGCATTTCCTCACAGCAAAACTTCATGCAGAATCGGTTCCGCGATACCCGGACCAAATATCAACCTTTAATTACTTAAGTAGGTACCAATTTCACCAAACGAAGTTAAATGTTAAAAAAAGTTAATCGACTGTTAGTTCATACATTTTGACCGCGGTTTACACTCTAATCGTCTGTTAAGTGGTTGGTTAAATTCGACAGTCTTTAATTTTTAATCACCTGTATGCAAATTGACGTCATCGGCAACAAGGTCGACCCCTGAACTTAGTATATTTTTATTTTACAGTCGACGACCTGAAGCTGGCCATTCGAGGATGCTCAAGCAGGGGTGAGAACGAAACGTCAAAGTGCCTGGAAGGAATAGACGGCGTACTGTTTTGCGAGAGCTGTGAAGAGGATGGCTGCAACAGCGCTTCTCGGGTCACAGCACTTGGCTTACTGTTTGCACCACTGTTACTTTTGCAAAGTTTTTTTTAGTTTCAAATGTATCTTGTGAATTGTAAATAAACATGCGGAATGGGTTTGCGAAGGACTTGTTTTTTTTGTTTTGGATAAAAGGAGATTATTTAGGATAATGATAAGCAATGATGTGTCACGTTTATTTAGACCGGAAATGATAAAATTTAATGTCTACTTACACACACAGTAAGTCTTGTCTGTCTCGGCAGACACTGAGAGTAAATATTGTTTTGTGTATATATCGCCTTAAATTTCGTTTTCAAACTGTTTCATTGGTCCGAAAATACATAAGTTCGTTTTTTTTTTTCTTGACCATTAATTTTTCAAAATGTTTAAAGAGATATTCTTACGGAACCTGTAAGTTAGGTTGGGTAAGGTTAGGTTAGTTAAATACGGTTTCTGAAAAAAAAAGATTGCCTAACTCATGAAAATTCGGCCTAACGAAACAGTTGGTAGGTAACTGAAATTCGACCTTATGATAAGTAACCATTGTGTTGTTTTAATACTGTCGGATAATTTAACAAAATAAGGCCATCGAGACTAGATAAAGAATGTAAACAAGCTTTCAGGAGTTCAAAACTTTTTTATTTGAAATCGTGTCACTTCGAACGCAATCCAAACAGGAATGAACTTCACAAAATTGCGGCCCTTATGTTGACAACTTCGGTACTGACAGCTTTCCTGTACCACGAATCACGCAACGACAGCCGTCATCGACCAACTAAAGATATGATTGCATACGAGAAATAAGGATAGAAAATAATCGCTCGCTATCGCAACATAACTATGTAACGGTCAGTTTGTTTAGCCGTACTTTATACGTAACCTTAGAATCGGCGGTATAGTAGTTATTTTAACCCTTATCACCTTAGACAATAGAGTCTATTTTAGAGAAATTCTGCTTAATAATTAGATAATACATTCTATGAAAAGTTTGTTTACATTCCAAGGATAAAGTAAGCAATGTGTGCCAACATGTCGTTATTTTATCACATCCTTCGTTAGCAAAGCAACTATTATTATGACAAATGGCAATACTAAGTAGTAAGGTAAGGTTCGAACGAATATTTAACATTGTATTTGTGTAATTAATAAGCAGAGCTCGGAATAGGTATTGCCTATTTACCTAAACTTCGCGGGAGGACGCAACTAAGAGTGGTTAAAACCACCAAAAATATTTATTTCTTGTTACTGAATGCGGGATTTCCCGGGATTGTCTGTATTACTCTAAAGGCTTAATGCATTTAACTTTACTTATAAATCAGGGTGGCAAACTGCAGGTAGGCTACATCTGTTTTTGTTGAATGCATTCTATACGATATTATAATTCTATTTAAATCAGCTAAAAAATATCAAACTTCAGGCTCCCTTTGATTCAATTTGATCTATATTATATTGTTTTATGACCAATTGTTATTTCCAGGTAAATAAATAAATAATATGCAATATAGGAAGATTTATAACTTATGACTAAAGTTAAATGTAATACAGACAATCCCGGGAAATCCCGCAATCAATAATAAGAAATAATTATTTTTGGTGGTTGTAACCACTCTTAGTTACGTCCACCCGCGAAGTTTAGGTAAATAGGCACTACCTATTCCGACCTCTGTTAATAAGTCTTGTCTTCATTTTTCACCGTGACAGCCTCTAAAGGTCCCTTGTACAATTTTTTTTTCATCACACTTTCTCATAAGTAGTGGTCTAAGATGCTAGAAAAATCGACCGTAAATCCAAAATAATACCCGCGGGCCTTTTTTTTACCATTACGCTCTATCGTGCGTAATAGCTTTTTTTTAAATATAATACGTGGACTCAAACTATCATAATACGCCAGGACCCCAATTCTTGTGCCATTCGATATGAAGTATCATTCGAGATGACATGTCAGTTGCATACAATTTTCTAAAAATCTCGCATATAAACTATTGATCTCTACTGTCACTAGAATCGGACTCCTGAATACGTTTGAGATTATCTGTGGTAAGTCATAGACAATGATGTAGTCTGCCGCTAATTTATAAATACTGATTATAAACTGTGTGATTCCAAAATAATAATAAAAGGGTGTCTTTGTGCACATATTAAAATTGCACATTTTAACGTTTTTTAAGTAAACCAACGCACGATTGATCTTACAAGAAAATTGTAGCAAAATCATTTTCTGAATGAACATGCGCTGGTAAAAATTAGGTCGCTAAGATTATATTTCTATGGCAATGAAGCAATAAAACAATTTATTAATTTTGGTGTCTAATCGTTTGTTTATATCCAAGAGTCGTAAAATAAATACTTCGCTACTTTTGCAGGAGACTGGCTATTCGCCGAGAGATGGCGTTAGCAACCCTAGAGCATTATTAATAATTATACTGGATTATTGCAAAGGTTGTTTTATTTTAATAGTCATTTATTTAACTATCACAATAGGCATAAATTAAAATACATAAATTACGTGGCGTAATTCATTTTAGTGGCATTGGGCGAGGCAGTGGGCGGGGCACATTGGTCGTAGGCCCGATGGCCGTTGGAGCGAGAAGGTTCTAGAGTGGCGACCGCGAACCGGGAGACGAAGTGTTGGCAGGCCTTCCACAAGGTGGACTGACGATCTGATAAAGGTTGCGGGAAATCGCTGGATGACCGCAGCAGAGGGCCGATCGCAGTGGCGGATCCACGGGGGTGGTCAAGTACGTCATGACCACCCCCTTCGGCACTCGTAGATACGAGTCAGATAGTAAATAGTCGTGTGGCATTATCTCGCTCTTGATCGAACTTCTGCGTTCATCAGTTAATGACCACCCCCTAATCTGAAAGCTGGATCCGCGCCTGGCCGATCGTTGTGGAAAACCTTGGAGAAGGCCTTTGTCCAGCAATGGACGTCTTGCGGCTGATGATGACATAATTTACGTATTTTTAACCGACTTCGAAAAAAGGAGGAGGTTCTCAGTTCGTCGGGTTTTTTTTTTAATGTATGTTCCCCGATTACTCGAAGACCACTGGACCGATTTGAAATTTTTTTTCGTTGTTTGAATGGGTATACTTTCTAGTTGGTCCCATTGTCAACAGGTCAGGATCTGATGATGGGATCTTGGAGAAATCAAGAGAACTCCTCAAATATTATAGGCACACCTATAGCGATTTTGGTATTTTTCAATGTAACTCGTGCATTTGCTTTTGAAAGGTACTCACTATATGGTGAAGTGGAACTGATGATGAAGACCACAGATGGCCATAGGAACTCCTTAACGGTACCTATTTCAAGGGTGGCGATAAGATATTTCGATTAAGGTAGTTGAGCGACTATGACGAAGCACATTTAGGTTTAAATATGACTATGACATTCCCGCGGCGTTGTCTGCCACGAGCTTGAAATGTTCTATAGTTTCTCATTAATATTTATTATAGCAAAAAAGAGCTAAAAAGTATAAAATAAAATAAATGTTTAAAAAAACAAAAACCCGCCTTCAAAAATGCAATTTTTTGTAGGTTCGCAACGTCCTAAAATTGGGTAAGCGCCACTTGCCGTGGAGGTACATATCTTATAAACCAAGTATTTATAGGAATTATGTTGGTACCTATGTAACAGACTACACGACCGTGCTAATTTTCATTTAAATCTATTTAGCCTATTAATATTTATAATATTAATAACCGGTTTTCTGTCCCCATAATTAGGTATGTGGACTTTCATCGTAATTTGTCCAACGGTTGGTTCTATAAGTAAAGTTTTGTACAAATTTGATTATTGAACGTATCAGACCCAAAACAAAACCGCGTTCAAATCATATGTGATTCACGGGACAGGAAATCAGCGGCTCTATTTATTCTACTCTGTAACACCATATTGTTCTAGAAAAGCCCCTGTTAGGAATAAGGATAAGGTACTTTAAACTTTAGCAGATTTAGTTAGTGGGTTTCAAGGAAAACATCAATACTAAATGACTAATCGTGGTTATTACAATATATATAATTATAATATATGCGAGTACCTATTCCTCATCCGGCGTGTGTGTCACATGGGAATATTAGTAGAGCTATCACTTCTTCCGCTGCAGTGTGTTATTATAACGTTTTTATGTACACGATATTAATATAGAATAATGCAAAAATATTGGAAATACTTGTTAATACTTGGAACAGTGTTATCGCAGATCAAGGAAGGTACGTCAATCTTTTTAAGTATATGTCTGACTATCTACATCGATTCTAGGCCTTTATTCCATTCCTATTTTTAGTTAACCTCTCTATATCGTTAGCATTTATAGGATAAGTAGGGTTGAAATATTATAACTCATATAAATTCAAGAGAGGCTCTTAATAACTAAGTTAGAAATGAGGGGGGAACAGGACCTTGCTTCGGATGTAGTTAGAGTACTACGGGGTGAGTTGTGCAACCCCGGGGTGGCGGGTGCCCTGGCGCTGAACGTGCCGGGCCGGTTCGTGCTGGCCGAGCCCGCAGCTCGCACGAAGCTGCTGAAGGACGCACCGCTAATAAAGTAGCGCTCACATTAGACATATTTGCATGCTCCCTGAACGATTTCACAAAGGCCCCTATGTTTATACTATGCTATACTCAATAACAGTATAAATACTGTGTTATGGGCTTTGTTGCTCGAAAAAAAAATCTTATTCTTATTAGGCCAAACAGAACAGTTGAGGTGGGTGAGAAGTGCGAACATATAAATTTCTCAGCAGTGGTCTCCTCTTGGAAAACGCTGGTAGATTTTTGACGTATACAAGTGCCCGTGCGGCCTACTTACTGAATAAATGTCTTTTATCTTTATCTTATCTTTAAACTAACTCATGTAATTTCAGGTAAGGCCTTAAAATGTTGGTCGTGCTCCTATGACAAGGCCTGTGGAGACCCTTTCCAGCCCGATGAGATCTATGGAGAGTTTCATGAACTAAAAGAGTGCCCCAGCCGAGATGTGGGCCTGGGCACTACTAAAGACGATACACCGGTTTGCATCAAAGCTGTGGCTAAAAGTAAGTACATACATACATAATCTCACGCCTTCGTTCCCAGAGTGGGGTAGGCAGAGCTACAGAATTACAAACATCTCTAAAAACTTGTTGATAATTCTATAACCACAATTTGCACAATTAGGCTAAGATGTTAAAGTAAGTACTTGTTACTTTATAAGTAGGTTTTACCGATTAGAATAGAGCCCATGTCTAGTCTATAGCTGCTGCCATTTATTTAAAGCATGTATCTTTAAGTAAGATTGATATTGCAAAATAAGTTTTATATTCTAAACAAATCGCTAAGAATTATTTTAAAAATACACATACATTGTAAGCGGTTGATTTGTGCTTGGGTTTATTTAATAAAGGAATATATGTAGTCTTTTGGGTAATGTAAGCGCATAACCATTTGACTCGGAAGGCACAGCCATTTCCTACGTGTTCGAGTATGTACCAGCAAATGACAGTTTCAATGCGGAGAAGGGAAAATGTTCTCAGAAAAGCTAACCAAGATGTATAACGCTGGCAATATGTCTGTTTTCTCTTGATTCGATATGTTTAAAGTTAACATAACGCTCGACGCGATCTGTCATCAGAGGGCCCTGCCAAGATGCATTGCGCTAACTAACGTTTCTATTCGATTCGTTTTTAAACCAATCGCGTCACTGCTAGATCACGTGACTTTTCGTATCACGTCATCGTTTAAAAACGAATCGAATAGAAACGTTAGTAAGCGCAATGCATCTCGGCAGGGCCCTCAGCTTACGCCAGTCCTATATACTTTCTATCGATTTTAGAAAATCGCTAACAGCATTTTGCTTCTTCACTAGGCCCCATGGTAGCTTATCAATTGGTACATTTGGTACTGAAGCTGAGATAGCGAGATAAATACGATCGTATCCGACAAAACACGATGTCGTATTAATCCTTACACTGTATTTTATTATTTCACAGTTCCTGGACCTTTCCCACATACCATGGTTGTCAGAAAATGCGCGACGAGAGGTGAAATGGAAACACTGAATTGCTTTCCACGAGGATTGGGAGTGGGAGAGCAAGTCTTTTGCGAGAGTTGCGAAGAAGACGGCTGCAACAGCGCTACTCGCATCAGCGCGGTTGTCTTACTGTTTGCACCACTAGTACTGTTGCTGAGTTGGATTTAAAAACGGAATTCGTGATTTAAAAAATGGCGGTTACGGAACTTGTGCAGAGGTGTAGTCACAGTATCTGTGTCTGTTACGTATTATGTAATTTTAATTATTAGACACAATAATTAACGGTATTTATATTTTTATAGGTAGGTATGTTATATATGATAATTTAAGTTACTGGGCTAGTTAAGGGGCCGGCTGAGAACTTCTTCCCGCAGTTGGGGTGGGGCCGCAGAGAAAGAGGATTGCTGGTATTACGGTCCGCCGTTGTCCCTATCCTCTGTGGCTGGAATTGCGGGGGGAGAGGCGTGTTGGTATTGAGATCTGCCACTCTCCCGACCCTCCGCAATCTGGCGGGATTTTGGGGCCGCAGAGGAAGAGCAGTGCACGCCCTTAAATGTGGTTTTTACGTTCTGACTACTTCTGGCGGAACAACGTCATCCCGCCGATTAATATGTGGCGCGTCGAGTTCAAGAATGAATAGTTTGAGAGGATCACCTACTTTATCTAAGCCATGATAAGAAAAAAAATAGTTAAGTGATTGCAATTTTTTTCTACATTTTTATAGATATATAGATCTAAGAATTTATCTTACAATACCTAATTATTTTAAGTAGTTAGGGTGTTTTGATATTCTATTTATTTTGCAGGAAAAATTAACATTTAAATTGCTGTTAAACTCGTTGTTTCTGTTCTTCTGTTTATGTTTTTTTTTGGCACTGTCTGTAGTTTTGTCATTTGTTTGATAATTTATGCAATGATTAATATATAACTTTTCAATCCCAAAAAAATAGATAGATCTACAGTAGCTACAGTAGTATTAGTAGCTGGGATTACTAGCACCAAAAAACATCTCTTGGAAATGTCCAATGGAAGGAACAGACAATTGTTGTGACCCTTTTTTCTCCCCAAACACTACAAGGTAATCAAGATGCATAACGTTTGATTGATTTTCGAAAATTGACAAAATGCATAGGATTGACGTCAGCTCAAACTCCATACGTTTGATAGAAAACAGAAAAGGACATAGATATTGGAAATCTTGTCGGATGACAAGAGCACGGCCCTTGCGATCGTCGGGAGTAGGTACTGATGAGTAGATAATATCAGCTTACACGTCGAATAAATTACCTGGTGCCGTAGCCAAGATGCAAACGCTACTAACATTTTGGAGGGAAGGCTAGCTTAGTAGACAGGCCAAACTTGTGTTGCCAGATCCAGTCTGTCATCGGGACAAAACAAAAATACCAGCGCTCTCGAATTTTGACGCAACGTCATATACTTATATGAACACTGGCGAAAGGCTGAAAATCGGGACAATGGGCGTCCCGATCGCGGGTAAATCGGCACGTGTCCATAGACCCCTGAACATTGATAGGTCCCGCAGAAATCTGGACGTCTGCTGACACTAGTCAAAACCAACTAGAGTCTACCGCGTCATCAATATGGTCTTCTTCGTGTTTTGTCATGAGTTGAGACCGCCAATACTTAGGGCCACTTGCACCAAAAATTTTACCCTGGGTTAAGACACTAACTCGAGTTAAAATGTAAATTTTTCGTCATTCTTGTATGCCCTTTTATTTACATTTATTTATTATTATTTGTTTTTATAGGGGCAAAAGAAGTTCAGGCATTCCATTTTAGTCCTCAGGGTCGGCATGGCAACGCATTTGAAGTCTTGAAAACATTGCAATTCAATTTACTCAAATCCAATTAGATTAACTCTGTTCGTGTCTCCGGTGGAGAAGCACCTTCAAAATTATTATTCGGACATATAATACGATGATGGTGATGAATATTCAACCGTTTTAATTAACTAATTAGAGGTAACATTATTCCCATCACTATTTCATCCTCTATCTAAATACAATTACAGTCAGGTATAAATGTAATTATTATTGTCATTGGCAGTCTGAAAACGAATAGACAGTAGTACGCAATACGCATGCACCGTATTCGCGCCAAACGCTCATTTGTCATTCACTCGAAAAGGAACCCAGTATTTTTTAATTTTCGTGACCATGGCGAACCTTGCTCTTTTGGTACCAGTGTTCCTACTGGCGTTTTTCATCAGAGAAGGTAGGTTTGGTAGTTTAGATAATTGTGATTGCGTAAGTTTTGCGCTGTTGTTGATGTCATAATTTGAGATACCTGTTGTTCGTTAATTTTGTTGGCATACAAAATTCAAATTCAAATTCAAATTCAAATTATTTATTGGTAATATATACATTATATGTCAGTATAAAGTTATAACAGTATACACTTATATTAATTGCTGATAAAATACATTAAATTGTTTTCTTAAATATTTCATTATGGTCGTAGAACGCCTGCTCGACAAGCCATTTTTTAAGCCTACGTTTAAATAGTGGTGCGCTTTGCGTAGTGGTAATGTCATCCGGGAGGTGTTTGTACACTTTAGGACCCATGACGTGGATAAACTTCTGGGATTTAGCTAGTTTGTGTGGAACGAGCGGCAGCTTTCCGCCGCGCACGCTGCGAGTCATGTGCCTGCGCGGGGCATCGATCCTGGGAGTTGTGTCCAGGTTTTCACGTGTTTGCACTGCCACGTGCAAAATTAAAAGTAAAGGCAGTGTCAAAATACCGAGTGACTGAAAGTGTGGTTTGGCAGATTCAGTTTGCGGCACACGTGCTATAGCACGTATCGCACGTTTTTGGAGACGAAAGGCCCTTGCCCAGTCTGCAGCTCCCGCCCACAATTCGATACCGTACTGCAGGTGTGCATGTACCGTTGCAAAATAGCACGCTCGGACCATATCAACAGGAACTATCCTCGCCAGTCGTTTTAGGGCAAAGCAAGCCGTTGACAGTTTAGTGCACACCTTGTCTATGTGAAGTCTCCAAGTGAGGCCCCTATCCAGTTCGAAACCCAGGAAAGTTCAGCTCATCACTTGTTCGATTGTGGTACCATTGGCCGTCACTGTCAACGGCTTCATCTGCCGGCCAGATAGATCAAAGTTAATATGGTGGGTTTTCTTTGTGTTAAGAATAAGGCCATTATTTCTGAACCAGCTGGATACCGATGCGGCAGTTGCATTCAATTTAACCTCCAGCTCGTCGAATGTCAACGCGTGTACAACTATAGCCACATCGTCAGCGTACATGAACGTCTCACCACTGCTAATAGCATCAGGCAGATCATTAAGCAGCAACGAAAACAGAATGTTCCACACAGAAGAGCCCTGCGCAACACCCATACTTGTGGCCACTACGTCAGATCGCACCTGACCACCATCGGCAACCACAACCTGGGTCCTGTTCCTCAGAAAATCCGACAGGAAGGCTAGCGCGGAACCTTCAAACCCATAGTGACGTAGTTTGTTGGCCAGAACTTCATGATCGGCTACGTCGAACGCCTTCGACAAGTCGCAGCAGAGAACTGCGGCATGTCTCTTTCGCTCACGAGCGTCCAATATCTGACGGACCACGGCACGCGCCAGCGCAGTCGTAGAGCGGCCCTTACGGTATGCGAATTGCCTATCGGATAACGCATTAGTTGAGCTTAAAAATTCAGTTAACCTGGAGCTCAGACCGTGCTCAAAAATTGTAGCCACAACAGGAATGATCGCCACAGGTCTGTACCCGTCAATGTCATCCCTATATGTTGTCAAACAAAACTTTAAGTTTTGTTCTTTACATTATTACTGCTTTTAGATACGATTTTATCGTCTTTCATATAAATAAATGGTGATCAAGTTATGAAACTGCTAAAACTTTTAAAAACTTCATGTTATTTTTTTTTTTCTGAATTTGTGACGGATTCCATATCTTCTTTCCTAGAGGTCGTGGAAAAATGTTTTAAGCCAAAAGTTACAGCAAATGTGATCTATAATATTGCTGAGCTATTTTGCGCTACAATGCACTAAAACGTAAATATGGAATTAAAACTAGAAAAAAGTAGCATTTTTAACGCTAGCTCCCCATAGACGATTTCATATCTTCGTCCCTAGGGGTCGTAGAACTGCTATTAAAAGAAATATGTTGGCGCGCCGATTTGCCAAGGTAACGCTGTTCGGGGCGTACTGTCAGGCGTTCTACACTAGCCAGCTGTGGTATCAGTACATTAAGCGATCTTTTGACAGACTCCGAGTACAGTATAACAACGCGTTCCGAGCGATGCTGCGGCTGCCGTGGCGGTGTAGCGCGTCCGGCATGTTTGCCGTGAACAGAGTGGATGACTTCTTCGCCGTGTTGCGGAAAAGACGTTGGTCATTCGATACGAGGCTGAGCAAGTCGGGCAACAGTATTGTTCAGGCGTGCACGTATTTTATTTATTATTATTTTCGGAGCGAAGTGCGTACAAGTATTATAAATTATAAATTATGAATGTTATGTTTGCATGTTTGATATTAAGTAATATTAGTTAATTAATTGATGGGTTGATACCTAAATAAAGAATCGTTTTATTTTATTTTTATTTTATGTGGAATTCCTAAGAGATAAAATTGTCTTAGGTATTAAAGATTCGAATTTAAAGGACAAACTCTTTAAAAAAGACAATTTAACGTTAAAGGAAAGGATTTAACGGTAAATATGTGCTTGGCATCGGAAATAACAAACAAACAAATGACTGCTTCCAAGCTCCCTGAAACTATAAAGAAAATTGATTCGGACAACACAAAACAGACACTATGCACTTATTCAAAAAGAATTGTGCCCAGCATGGGGTCAGATTTTCAATTCTTGTAAAGGAAGAAATCATTTAGAAAAAGTGTGCTAAAAATCAAGAAAATCCAAAGGAGTCAAGGAAACCAAGTTAGTAAAGGAATCTTATTTGGAAGATCGGTCATAAGAGTCGGATTTCGACTACGAGGGAATAATTAAAAGCTTTACAAATGAACATAAAAAAAATATGGCTGAATGCAAGTTACAATGCATAGTAGGTAGAATTTGGAAAAAACATACATGCCTATTACATCAAAGCTGATAATAGCTTGATAGGCTTGGCTTTACCGATCTGAATAATATGTTTGGAGAAGGTTACGTCATGACAAAACTACGCCCATGTACAAAATGTACTTATTTGCATTTGGAGGCCATAACATATCAAGGTAGCTTTGAAGGAGAAATTGACGACTCAGTGACATCAATCATGCAAAAAGCAAGAAGGGTCCCTGTTGCACTTAGAGAGCAATAACAAGAAGAACTGAAAAGGATGGAAAAAGAGGATCATAAAAGAGGATAAACACACTGGGTGAGTAATATTATAATGGTAAAAGAAAATGATAAAGATTTTAGAATATGCTTAGATCACCGCTTAATAAAGCGATCAAAAGGCCTAACTACCAATTCACAACAATAGATGAAATATTACCTGAATTAGGTCGAGCCAAGGTTTTTTCCACGTTTGATTTAAAAAAAGGGTTCTGGCACCAAAGATTAACCTGTCATGATGGCAATAATTAAATCCGCCAAAACTATGGTCGAAACGACGGTGATGATAATATGTGTGAAGCAAAAGATAAGATTTGTGCAATTAAACTAGAATATAGGTAAAAAACCTAAGTAAAGCTCTTCTTGCATGTAGTTGTGTACAAAACTTATATGGAATTTACGTCAAATTTCAAATATAGAATGTCAAACAGTCTATACAGATGTCTTACTAACACATGCAAGAGGAGCTTTGCTTAAGTTTTTTACCTATACCTAGATCCAGAGTGTACTACTGTCAAAGTATCTTTCTTCTTCTTCTTCTTTTTTTATTAATGACGGCCCACCGCGGTATTTCACACTGACTTCGCCAATGTCAAGTGAGTAGAGTACCTAAACCAGTAACTAAAGAGAATAAATCAAAAGTAAAAAGCCGGTCTTCTTCCAATCGGCCATCTTCGCTCCCCGAAGGTTACCGGAGGACCCAAAGTATCTTTACGAACGGCGTCTCTACATAAAATTGGTACTCTAGTAACTAAATAACATTTTCTCAAGTGGCCAGTTATAGATGATTTGCCCTATAGGTTATATCTCATCGGTCATTCTCCAGAATTGTGTTCTCAGTCTAATTAACACCGCCCTTTTTTTCCACTTGGTTTTTGATAAAATTTATGCAAAATGTAGTAACATATCGACCATTCAAACTTTAATATTTATTGGGCACTTAATTATTATTAGCGGTTAATTAACTAGAAGGGTTTTAATATTTGCGTGACGCGCGAATTAGAAAAGCGATGCGTTAATTAGGTTTACTTGCTTGCGAATTAAAAAAACTACGTGTTTATTAGATAAATGTTCATGCCAAATATATATTTTTTAGGAAATAAGACAAAAACTGTCAGACTGTCTATTAATTTTATCATATTTATTATATTGCAACGTTGAAACTATTAGGAACATAAAATATCCATCACGATATACATACATAATAAGCTAACTAATATTTCACTGAAATAATCGTTCTAATATAATCAACAATGAAAACGATAAAAAAAAATCAGAATTAATAACTTTATATTATACCTTAGGTATTATGAACAAACGATAACAAATAAATTGCCGTATCCGCTAAAGAAAAAATAATACTTCTTCCTCCTACTTTTTACATTCCCTATCTATCTTTAAAAAAAGTAATTTAAAATTTAAAAACCCGATGAACTAAAAGGATATAAATAAACTAGTTAATTTTATTGAATCTAAGGACACCTCATAATTCATAATGCTAAAATCCGTCGAGCCGTTTAAGCTTTACATACATAAGTTATGTAACATAACATAAATACATTCAACTTTAAGTATGTAGTTTAATTATTGCGGGTGGTTTTAATACATAATTTATACAAATATGAAGAATGATGCCGGGTCCCTAGGATTTTCCTTACATGATTAGAATTGCAGTTGTCACTTATTGTCAAATTGCAACTTTTTAATGCGGTCAGCAAAATTTTCATGTTTTCCAAGAGAAATATGCTAGGAAAAGTAAAATAACCTCTAAAAAACATATTGTCCAAACACTTAAGCACACAGATACGATCATAAGGATGATTTTAAGGTTAGGGCCCCTCTAATAACACCAGTTTGACATAATATATGTCATTCTAATCATGCCATCATTCTTACGGGAATTACATTTTTGTAAAAAAAATATTCCTGTCAATTAATTTAAACTGGTTTAGCTTAAGCGAGGAATTAGAAATAAAATACTTTTATGTACCAAAAACCTTTTTTACTACTCTTAAACTAATTAACGCGTTCATTTTTGGCCCGTGAATTAGACGTGTGTATTAGGGATTCTTGATAAAAAAAATATAACTTCTTTTAGGTACATGTGATAAACTACATAATCCGGTAACTGTTAAATACTGAGGTTCTTAATGTATACAATAATTTACAGAGCTATAGAGTTATTGGCTGATTTTAAAAACGTGAACGCGTTAATTAGAATTTACGAGAACCAAAACATGCGAATTAGATACTTACATTTGTAGTGTGCGATCCACACAACATTAACACGTCTTTCTCTCAAGAGGGTCTTGACATGAGTGTCTGCTCACGCAAAATGCATTACAGACGTCTGTCTATTTCTTCAATGGCCTTGCACGGACAAGAATGAAAGCGGCGCGTGAATTAGTACACGTATCGGGACAAAGTTTCTTTATTTTATATCTTAGTGATATATTACTAAATAAATTTGGTATTTTTTTTGTAATTTGGATATCTTATCTTTCATTAAATAAAAATACTTTCATTCATCTTTCCTCTTGTATATGATCGGGGAAAATAGTTATATTAGTGATTTCGGAAGTGGGACGCGCGGTGTTAATTAGGAGAATGGGGTATTGATATTTTTTTTCTCCTAGAAAGGTATTGAATATTTACTTGAAAATTCATGTACACCTCAATACGAGTACCTTCTAGGAACAAAAAATATAAATTATACCAAATTCAATAGTTTTATATTTTTTAAGCCCGAGGACATACAGAAATGGCTGTCTGGAGAATGACCGTCATATGATTTTAAATTTCCTACCATGGTGAGTCACCAATAAGGAATCGATCCTATAATTAACATTCATGAATAAAATATTCCATAATTAACCTTTAACTAATGTATTGCACACAAAACCATTACGAACATGAGCTAAATAAAATTTGCATTTTAATTATCATAACTGTCAGCGTAAACGTTAATAACAATGCAAGGTACGATATGAAGGATGTAATACTAGAGGATGCCCGCGGCTTCGTACGCTTAGAATTAGTTTCTCGCTACTCCCTCTATTTTAACTTCTTAGAATTGCCAAAAAATCCCTTCTTAGTGCACCCTAGGATATCCAAAGAATATTCCCTCCAAATTTTAAGTCCTTAGGTCCTGTGGTTTACACTGTGCGTTGATCGATCAGTCAGCCAGTCAATGTTTTCTTTAGGGTGTCCCAGAAACCGACGTCATCCCGCCTATATAGGGCTGATCAATTCAGATAAAAAGTTTTCGATGTAACCCTGAGGAAAAATCGCTAAACATACATAGGGGTTAAATTGATAGCTTTTTAGATGCTCTATCAGGGGCACGTTTTATAAAGCTACAAGTAACAATTTCACAGGTCTAAACTCGCAACACTGCTCAAATGGCTGGTCGTCAATGGTCGAGGTTGTGTCAAATGGAAATTTGTTACCTTTAAATTGTAATTTGTAGCTTTATAAAACAGGCCCCAGTCCTAGGCGGGTTGACGTCGGTTTCTGGGACACCCTGTATAAGTAGTGTTAAAAGTGCGTTGTTAATACCTATCCCATAAGTATCTCATCTTTCACATCATAAGTGTACCGCTTTAACGCAAGTCACTGTAGTGCTTTTGCCCTGCTATAATTGTCTATTCTATAATCGTAATTCTTTGTTCCGTTTAATTTAATTGTACTTATCTCTGTGCTGATTGTGAGCACCATCACCAACTACTGAACAACGGTTCCCTTTTTGCTATCGCTTCGCTGAACAATTAGCTCACCATCAACGGCATTAAGGACTCATTTTAATGCGAGTCATTAATTCGCAGGGTGTTACGGTGTTAGGTGTGTTTTTCACCGCAATCCCTGGGGCCGCCATTTTGTGAAAGCCGTGTCATCCCAGCTGCCGTTCACCTTTGCAGCGATCAACCCAGCCACGGGAGTACCGGACTGTTTAGCTGAAACAAGACGGGCTTTTTAAAATTCACGCAATAAATTCGTGTTGGCAATTGGTTGGTTTTCATTACAGCCTGCCACAAAACCCCAAAGGTAACACCACAGATACACAGACCCATAGACACATGGTTCACTATTGGATCTCATAAAATCATAGTGTTACGCATTTTTTTATTCGAAATAGCGATAAGCATAATAATATTAAGGCATAAAGTTACACGCATAAATTTAAAAAGCATATACAAAAATAGCATAATGTTCAACAATGCAGGCATTTGAATTATTTGGCATAATTACAAAATGTATAAAAAATAAAGAACCACAACCACGAGCCTGATACACTACGGGGAAAGTTCAGTTTTATATTTAAATATATTTAGGAACATCAGCGAGGTCAAAAGTCAAAAGTTTATGGAGAATAATTCGTTATTTACTGCCATGATCAAATTTAAATAACTGAACAAACGTGGACTCAAATTTTGACATTTGTTATTTATTTCGTCTTGACAGCTACTCTACTTTGTCAAGTAGAGATCTCATATTTCAGCCCCCCTTCCCTAGCTCTTAGGGCTATACCCCAGTTGGTTTATAATGGCAAGGAGAAAGCAAACGATAAAAAAATGATCCTGATGCACCTTCAAAGTACACGAGGCTCTAATAACATTTACTAACCAGCATTACTTGAACTCATAATCATAACCTTTATCTATTACTTCCAGGGTCACCAGTCCGCTGCTTGTCCTGTTCCTCGGAACTGAACCAGTACTGCGTGGACCCGTTACGCTACAACTCCGAACTGCTCCAGCAGTCCACCTGCGACGCCGACGACGGAGCCACCTACCCGTACTTCACCTCCTACAAGTCTGTCTGCAAGACGCAGAAGAAATACAGTAAGTGACCAGTTTTTTCATGGAGGTGTAAGAAATGTAGGTGCAAATTGAGAAATAATTAATTTAGCATCAGAACAACGAAAAAACGAAGACTATGTTATAATTGCTGTTATCACTATGCCAGACAAAATTAAAAGTAAGTCCAATATTGGACATTCTCCCAAACAAGCGTTCACAACTCTGATTTTATACGGTCACACTGGTTTTATCTTCGTTTTTAACATAGTCTTCGTTTTTTTGTTGTTCTGATGCTAAATTAATTCTTTCTCAATTTGCACCTACATTTCACAAAGCTCCATGAAAAAACTGGAAAAACATGAAGCAGGCCGTCGGGTTCCGCACAGTACTTCAGGTCCGAGGAACAAGACAAGCAGCGGACTGGTGACCCTGGAAGTAATAGATAAACGTTATGATTATAAGTCCAAGTAATGCTAGTCAGCAAATGTTATTAGAACCTCGTGTACTTTGCAGGTTCATCGGGATCACTTTTTTATCGTTTGCTTTCTCCTTGCCATTATAAACCAACTGGGATATAGCCCTAAGAGGAAGGGAAGGGGGGCTGAAATATCTCTGCTTGACAAAGTAGAGTAACTGTCAAGACGAAATAAATAACAATTGTCAAAGTTTGAGTCCACGTTTGTTCAATTATTTGAATTTGATCATGGCAGTAAATAACGAATTATTCTCCATAAATTACTCGGACTACTAGGGATTCAGAACCCACCAAGACACGCAGTTGGTACGGTAATAGCCGTTATTATTGTAACAATGGGAACCATTGTCCATTCAAACAGTTTATTGGCGACTCGAATGTGGAATAAATATTTTTTCTCAAACATGCTATGAAATATTGATGAAATATTCCTTATAATAAGCTGCGAAGTATGACGTTTCAGGTGCGGCTACGACAAGAGGTCGTTAATCGAATTTCATACCAATCGTACAGGCCTAGGCTGGCAAAGTCCTCTTTTTTAATTTCCATTCCACATAAATTTGTGGCACAGGCATCATGACATTCTGCCACTATGCGTATTAAAATGTACTATAAAAATAAAACTTAGATTTTTTTGTTGTTTATTTCATTGCATGTTTGAAAAAAGCACTAAACATGCCTCGGCGGGAAATATGGGGTTGCCCGCCTCAGACCTATCCGGCTTCGCTTTGCTCGGCCGTTTATATGTCTTCGGCCGGCAACCCCTTTTGTCCCGGCCTCTTTAATAATGTACTATTTCACATTAGCAGTTCAAATAAGCAGGTTTTGCTGTTTAAAAACAGAGAGCAAAATTCGGTTTTGCTGCGAGCGTGAGACAAAGTAACTTTTTAATTATTATTTTGTTAAATGCCGTTAGCGGTGCTGAGGCTTCTCACAAGTCTCAAAACATTCGAAACAATTGAACTTCACCTTGTTCCGTCACTTTCACTTCGATACGAAAAAAGCAAGAGCTAGAAATCAGTTGATTCGAAGTTTCAGGCACAAAAAGAAACAAACAATATAACTTCGGATACACATATAACCGTAAAATTGCAAATTATCTGTTAAAGTTTTAAATGTGTGTTTTTATATATAATTGAGTTATATTTTTTCGTAAAGAAATAAAGAGAATATTTATGAAAAAAATACGAAGTTTATCATTTATCTACATAATTATTTATCGTTTTAACAATTTTTAATTTTTGTGACATAAACCGCAGATGCAGTTTCAAATGCATCTTTAAAAAATAGGGGGATTATTTATATTGTGTTTGTTTACTCTTCTGTTACGCTATCTACTTTCGATACACGTTGAATATTATAAAAGTAATAATAAATAACTATGAGTGAGTCCAGTGACGAAGTCTGCTATATAAACCAGAAGCATTGAAGCAGTTTGTAAAAAATGCAGATTTAAGTTTCCTGCCTGAAAAGTCACGCGAAAAATATCTAAAAGCTTACGATATTTTTAAGCAATGGAGACTTGCAAAGGGCGCTATCACTTTTTCGCAGACTGTACTATTAGCCTCATAGAATTATCACAAACGAAGCAACCATCTACAATGTGAAGTATTTACTCAATGTTGAAAACCACAATAAAGACGAAATATGACGAAACCCCAAATTATTGTATCAAGAGTAGGTACTATTAAGAGAGCGTCGGTGGCCTAGTGGCTTAGAGGGTCGACTCGTGATCGTGAGGTACCGAGTTCGAACCCCCGCGGTCACCATGTACCAATGAGTTTTTCTAACTTAAGTGCATTACCCGATGCTCTTACGGTGAAGGAAAAACATCGTGAGGAAACCTGCGCATTCGAACAGCTGAGTGTGTAAGAGGGTAATTGCACAAAAGATCCTAAAGGGTCGAAGTGTATCCGAAAGGGCCCATCTGTAAGATAAGATAAGATAAGATAAGGTACTATTAAGAAAAGCATGAAGTTATACATAGTTTAAATAAAGGTTGTAGCGACTCAATCGAAGCATAAAAAAGAGGCAGCCGCGACATGGTGAAGAAAAGCTGGGATGGCACAAGAATCTAGAAAGCTCCAAATCGTATTGAATAAGAGAATTTTAGGCATAGGTAATAATATTAATAATAATAACTCAAGAATAAAAGTTTGAAAAAGGAACTTCCTTCGCCTTCCACAAGCACGTCATTTTTATAAAACGGAAACTATTTAAGCAAAGAGGTAGGTATACCAGTTATTACCAACCTGTTTGTTGTTATTTTGTTGTTTTTTTTTAACAAAAAGTTACAAATTTCACCACGGGCAGCGATACTTTTGGATGTTGCGACAGACACGACATTGCCACAGGCGGCAAAATGAGGTATTAATATAATTAAAAGTACTCCATATATTGCAGATGACTGATCATAGATGGCGCTACTAGTACTGAAACTACGGCAGCCGCTTCAAATAAGATTTGTGTACGAAATATTTTTTATTAAGCAATTGTAATTTTAAGTTTTATTAAATATTATGATTAGCATTAAGATGAATTTACTAAACGTCTTGGAAAGACATTTCGTTCACGCGTCTGGTCACCGATCGGAAGCCAGATATAAAGGGTTATACACAGGTACGTCTAGGGTTACCAGATGAAAAATCAAAAATCCGGAGAAAAGGCGTGTTTTCTATTGAAAAATCCTGAGATTTTGTTGGAGATAAATCCTGAGATATGGTAACCCTAGGTACGCCAGTACCAAAAAAACAATAAACAACGGAAGTAAATTATGATTTCGTTCATTTTTAGGTTTCCCCATTAACATGGTATATGATAATATAGTTATAACATTAAATTCGTAATATAATTTAATATAATTAAATATTTGTAATTTAAAATTAGTCAATTGATAACAATATTTTCATAGGTTAGGTTATTATTCTGTGGTCAAGGTTCATTTAATTAATTCTTTTCTACCTACGCCGGCCGGCGTTGTTAGAAGGCCGCCTTGGCAGTGCTTTTAAGTTCTAAGTGAGCTTTAAAGTTTTAATGGTTCCCATTGTTACAATAATAACGGATATTACCGTACCAACTGCGTGAATAAGCGGTTTCTGAATCCCTAGTAGTCCGAGTAATTTATGGAGAATAATTCGTTATTTACTTCCATGATCAAATTTAAATAATTGAACAAACGTGGACTCAAATTTTGACAATTGTTTTTTATTTCGTCTTGACAGTTACTCTACTTTGTCAAGCAGAGATATTTCAGCATCCCTTCCCTAGCTCTTAGGGCTGTACCCCAGTTGGTTTATGATGGCAAGGAGAGAGCAAACGATAAAAAAATGATCCTGATGAACCTGCAAAGTACACGAGGTTCTAATAACATTTGCTGACCAGCATTACTTGGACACATAATCATAACTTTTATCTATTACTTCCAGGGTCACTACTCCGCTGCTTGTCCTGTGCCTCGGACCTGAAGTACTGCGCGGAACCCGACGGCCTGCTCCACGTTTTTCCAGTTTTTTCGTTGAGGTGTAAGAAATGTAGGTGCAAATTGAGAAAGAATTAATTTAGCATCAGAACAACAAAAAAACGAAGACTATGTTAAAAACGAAAATAAAACCAGTGTGACTAAATAAAACCAGAGTTGTGAACGCTTGTTCGGAAGAATGTCCAATATTGGACTTACTTTTAATTTTGTCTGGCATAGTGATAAACAGCAATTATAACATAGTCTTCGTTTTTTCGTTGTTCTGATGCTAATTTAATTATTTCTCAATTTGCACAACTTTCTATTAAAAACGTCTGTATCTTCTAAAGTACAAAATCTATAATAAGGAAAATAATACTGAGGCACACATGAACGTAAGTACACTTATTCAAATACAAATAAGGTAAAAGTGTCTGATGTAGGCCTTGCATTGTACTTGTTGTATATTATGTCTCGTTTAAAAACAAACGGTCGCTATTCCATCGAGTCATTTTCTTTTAAATTTAAATAATTTAAAAGCAAAAGAAAGATAAAGTACAATGCAATAACATCAGACACTGTAACCTTATCGCATTACAGTACCCATTTGTCCCAAAATCGTTTATTGTTTTCAGTTGTTGAGTTTAATTTTCCTTTAAAGTTTGTTGCTATTGTTATTATCGTATTAATTAATACAATCTTCTCTAGAAAAAGGTTAACGACACTTCTTTGTTTACTGAATTACTAATGCTAAAAAAACGAAAATATATGGTGTGAGAAACGTTATCGCCCGTCGTCGGAGCTAAGTTTAGGTTTTTTTTGACAGTAACGCGATTTAAGCTTCGCTTCACAATTCTCTTAACGAACTGGATTTACTGTTCATTGATAACTTGTCACACCTATTAAATATTTTATCTACACTCATATCATAAACCCTCTATGATGCGTTCAGAAACCGCAAATTATGACCAGCATAATAATCAACTCTGTTGTTAGAGCAAATGTTTTATCTGCGGCAGTAATCTTATGGATTCTTAAGAACATTAATTTCGATGTTCTTATGACATTCAAATTTCGAACATCTCTGAAAAACAAAGAATTTGATTTGACCTCTATTCTAATATCAGTCGAGATGACGTTTAGTTCGAAATGAATTGTCAATTTGCATACAAATTTGACAAATGTCGCTCGTAAGTAAGATATCGAACTACATGATAGTTGGAGCCGACTCTAGTTAGTCCCTGAATTTAAAAAAAAACTGACAGCTGCCAGAAAACTATTCAAACTTTTCATTACCGCCATTACCGGTTAAAATTTAATATGCGGCTCCTGAATGCATCATGGAGGCTTATGATATGTGGGTAGATAAAGTAGTGTATGCAACTGTACATAATTAGGCCTTAAACTCGCTGACGCTCGTTTCATAAAACCACACTCGTATTTTAAGGCCTCTCATTATGTATCAGTTGCATAAACTACTATAATTCTTCCACAGTAAACGGCCAGCTGGTGATCTCCCGAGGCTGCAGTTGGAAGCGGTCTGACGACTACTCGAACAACTGCCCCAGCACCTCCAACGGCCCCAACGAAGTCACCATCTACTGCAAGACCTGTGACTACGATGGCTGCAACGGCGCCGCGGCCGTTGGCAAGACCATCGCGCTATTGCTGGCGCCCATGGCACTTTTCTTGCTTAAGTGAATAGTGGCCTAAGGACTAACGTAAGTAGGGACGCAGCTGTCTGTTAGCATGAGAAAGAAATATTTCTATCTACTTCTAACCAATAGCCCTCCCTCCCTCCTTACGTAAGTCGTAAGTTTCAATGTAAAGGCCGCCTAAGGGTTTAATCTTAATGTTACAGTAAAGTCTGTTTATATTTGAAAGTTTCGTTTGTATGGATGTACCTATTAGCCGACTTGAAAAAGGTAAATAAATCCAAGTGTCATAATTTTTAGGGTTCCGTACAAAAAATTAAAAAGCGAAACCCTTATAGGATCACTCGTGCGCCTGTCCGTCCGTCTGTCACAGCCAATTTGCTCCGAATCTACTGAGCCAAATCAGGTGACCTGAATCTATGACCCAAACACAAATGTGCAAAGTAATTTTTGTTTTAAATAAGGGTCATTTTCGGGGGACAAATTAGGAAATAAAAAAAAGTTTTGCAAACCTTACTGTGTCATATATGAAATGAAAGGGCTCGTTGTGAGGATCTGAAATATATATATTTGTTAATATATAAAATAAACAGTTTTAATTTTATTCATAAAATAAGACGAAAATTGACCCTCCCCCCCTGATCTCCAAAACTACTGAACCTAAAAAATTGAAAAAAAGTACAAAATATACTTTATTGCTTGTAAATTACAGGAAAACCTATAAGAATTCTATATTTAAAAAAAAGTATTTACGGAACCCTCTCCAAGTGAGTTCAACTCACACTTGGCCGGTTTTTCTTCTCGATTAACGATACAACAATAATAAAAATATTTTAAAAACGTATTTTTATTTTTTGGTATTTAAAATACAGACTTTATTTACATCCAACTAAGTACAGAATTCAACATTAATACAATTAAAAATTAAAACTAAACGAATTAAAATTAAAATTAAACTAAGCTACTCAAATATTAAAGATATAAATAATAATCACCACTATAAAAAGAACACCCCCTCTAGCAGGTCCGCTCGCGGCATGGTCCCCATGACACTGGCTGCATTACCTCTCTGGATAGCTAGCCCAATCCTTTGGGAGAGGTAAGCACCAGCTCTAGGATCTCCGGAGGATTCTATGAGCCGAGAGGACAGGGCCTTAATAAAGCTTTTCATATCAGCTGACCAAGGTCCCATGGTTTCCACTGCAAGCGCCACAAATTCGTAATTATTTTTATTTGTTAGCGAATCCTCTATAATAACACATTAAAAAAAAACAATTCGTTACCTTTAACGGTTTAAAAGATATAGCGGACTGCGCAGGCTCAGTTATAGGGTCCCGTCGGGCCCCCTTCGGGCATGGAATGGAACCCAAAAAATGTGAAAAAAAATTACAATGTAATTTTAATTGTCTGCCAATAGGAGGTGGGTTTCATAAATTATTAGAATTCAATAGAAAATTAAAAAATGCCACACCTTTTTTTTCATTTATGGTTTACCAACGAATATTTACACCAATACTTAAACAACGATACTTACAAATACAAAGTAAACCTAGTGTAACACCACTAACACCCACTTAAAGTTAAACACCGCATGCAATTCTTAATTAAGGAATATTAAATTATATATTTTTAAAACATTATCAATTTAAAATTTAGAAACAAAGACTTACGAAAACTACAAGTACCTACATATATATATACATACATACATAATCTCACGCCTTCGTTCCCAGAGTGGGGTAGGCAGAGCTACAGAATTACAAACATCTCTAAAAACTTGTTGATAATTCTATAACCACAATTTGCACAATTAGGCTAAGATGTTTACCAGCGTATTAGTGACAGGTTGCAAGCCCATCGCCTAACAGTACTACAAGCCTTTATTCCCTTAGTCGTCTCTTACGACATCCACGGGAAGACATGGAGTGGATATATTATAATTATAATTTAAGTACTATCAGACATGGACTTTTTGATTCGAGGAATTCGAAAATAAAATGACATTCTACGAAACGTTTGTTTATGGTTCAAAGATAAACTAGAGCAATACAAGCAAACGCGTCGTCGTTAAACAAAAACGAATACCTATTGCCAAGACATTAAAGTATACAGTATAGAGTAACTAGTTGAAAGTAAAACAACGCCGCGCAGCCATTCGCGGTCTTTCGTAACCAAAGTCGTGGGCTGAGTCAAAGAGCAAACAATGTTATCAGACTGATCACTTTATTGAAAACCTCTAAATAGTAAAAGGTTAAGTTGCGTTTTCTCTCTGTCTGTTGGGTGATTCCACGGGCGTTTCAACCGCCGTCAGTCCGCTGTCCTAAGTATTTAAGAAATAGGCGATAATATACTTAAAATTCGATCAATTGTGGCAAGAAGTACGATAACAGTATAGCTCTGTGTGAACGTTAGCTGCTTGGCGTAGCTCATTCTTTCAATATTTAAGACAGCGGACTGACGGCGGTTGAAACGCCCGTGGAATCACCCTGTTAATCGCCGTTTATATACTAAGTCGTCACAAATCAAAAACAAATATAGTTCGATTTAAAACTTAAATTAAATAAAATTACGAATTGTAATGCAACACAAACACATTTTCATTTGTGTCGCTTTTGTATATAAGAAGCGGTTTGTCCGCTTATTTATTTTAAATTACGCAAAAGATTTTGATAATTTAATGCATACTATGCTTGTTTTACTAAGATAATGTTTTTCGAATGCTTTTGCCACGCCAATATATCGGTCGTATAGAGAGAAATTTAGAGGCATCCCAACTTTAACGTTTGGAACCCATTTGCTATCTTAATATTGAAAATGCATATGAGCTTGTGTGTTCGTCTGCCTTCAACGAGTCATAAAAAAATCGTGTAATGGCAGTTCTATGCTGAATTCTAAAACATTTTAAAAAAGTATAATAATATAAGTAATTTTTTTTTTGTATTTCATCTCCTCCATTCATTACAGCGACATTCCTGAAAATTCCTTGAAAACCGCTAAATCTCTTGTTATTCATTTAGAGTTGCGGTTGTTACTGGGCAGTGGCTCTCGGGAGAATTTAAACAACTATTAAGATCTCACGCGAATTGCTTAAGAAAATTAACGCTTTACCACCGCTAATTGCGTACGATTAACGTACAAAGATATTTCTTGTTTTCCCAAACCTTAAACAATCACAAGTAAGTCTTCCCAGAAAAGTTGTATTCTAGAAGCAGAACTCGAATAACATGTTAGCTGACGTTCGTTTGTCTATTCATTAAATTCCATACGTGTTGACCGTACAGCAAATTTGGCAAACACTAAAAATTTCGTGTGTCGCGTCTGTTGCTCTACCATCACTCTTTACTGCACGCTATGAACGTAGTACGCAATACGCATGCACCGTATTCGCGCCAAACGCTCACTCGTCATTCACTCGCGAACGAACCCAGTCGACCCGCTCGTTCAGTGTTCGAATTTCGAAATCGTGTTTGTGTTTTGTTTTTAATTTTCGTGACCATGGCGAACCTCGCTCTTTTGGTACCAGTGTTGCTATTGGCGCTATTCATCAGAGAAGGTAGGTTTGGTAGTTTATTTGTGATTGCGTAAGTTTTACGTTGTTATTGATGTCATTATTTGATATACCTACCTGTTGTTCGTTAATTTTGTTGGCATACAAAATGAGTATTTGCTGTCAAACAAAACTTTAAAGTTTGTTCATTACATTATTACCGCTTTTAGATACGATTTCATCGGCTTTTATATTAACAAATGGTGATCAACTTATGAAACAGCGAAAACTTTTAAAAACTTCATGTTATTTCTTTCTAATTCTGAATTAGTCGACGTAATTTTTACGCAAGTTTATAATTATTAATAGTCGCATATAAGCCGCCAAAATTTGTTTTTAATTCGTTATACAACGTTCACAAAATCGCAGTTTGCATAGATTACAAACTTTGATATCGTTATCATAAAGCTGCGGTCTTAATTAACGTGCTAATTGACGAATTAATGGGATAACATCTATTAAGGACGCTAACACAAAACCAACAGGGCGTTGCGTTAGTCGGAGACGTCGCAGTAGCATAACTACCTATGTAACTTTCTCAAGTAAAAGTGTTTAGTTTATAGTAGAGTTCACCGTTCTATATGTTGACCCGTTAACTCGTAACACTTGGAAGTGGGAAACCAATCGTCAGCAAACCACAAGACCACATTTTTATGCGTATTACGTAACTAGTTAAGTTATTAACATAATGAAATAAGACTGTTAACATAAGCATTAACTACACAAAAGTGCGCAGGTTGTCTAAATGCAGAAATCATTATTCATTAATCTCTCGGAATACGTTTCGATTTGGTTTAAGGAATTAGCAGGGAATCAACCATTGGGTACCAAATTGTTCGCGGCCACGGAGGTCAAAAATGTTGACTAAAGTTTTTATTTAGAACTCGTTACCACTTAAGGCCCCTACACATTAAAAGCGGGACGACTGCGCAATGTAATGCTAGCAAAAACGCGCCTGCGTTAGTTACAAATTCTGTCACATTTTTAAAGAGTAGTGTCAGTGTGTTCATTCTTCCTCTGTTATGCCAAGAAATAGGTGTATAGGAATAAAAAATGCATTAAACGGGCCGTTTTGCATATGTTATTAGTTAGCTAATGATATCGCTAGGCTGCACGTGGGCTAACGCACGACACGCTACGCGTACGTACCGCGTTTCGTGTCTCGAGGGCTTTAGTTTAAAGGGCTCGGTCGGAAACCAGCTAAACCTGTTTAGTACTTGCAACATCGTTCGCCGTAAGTACTTGATGCGAACGTGTTTTAGCAACGAAAGCGAATTGAATAGAATCTGTTACGGTGTGCGTGCTTATGTTAGGGTTAGGCCTTTCGTTTTTTAAGTGTGCGTAATTTCCAATTACCTAGATGACAATCGAAATCGAAATATGTTATACATATACGCTCAAATATATAAAAAAACTTGAGAAACGAGTTGATTGTGTCTAAAATGTCTCTAGAGTACACGGGTAAGACTGAGCTTTTAAGACCGAGGTAAATACTTATTGAATGTGTCGAAGTAAGTTGTTGTATCTATACTCGAAAATCTAATTAAAGACCAAAATTTGACAGTTTCCATCTTGATTAGTTCGTTATTTTGAACATTATTTCATAAAAATATGAATGAGAACTCGTGTAACCAGTAATATTAGGGTAAGTTTTATTGATAAAAATACCTACACTTAAACCAAAATGCAGTAATCACAGCGAATGTGCGCCCGTTTAGGTTAGGATTTTGGTCTTAAATTAGAATTTCGAGTATAAGTAACTTACATAAGTGATTTTCTGATGAAACAAGTTTAATGATATAATATAAGCGTTTTCACGTGTAACATCAGAAAAGATTTGCCTATATCACCTGAAAAAAGTTCAATTTGTGACCTTCTAACTAATCATAAAAAACTAAAACTAATGACTTTTCTATAAAAAGCCTATTCTAATCAATAAATCTACATCGAATCGTCTTAAACAAACTAAGAGGAGGAAAACTAATTGATTCTGCGTCTCGATTAATTAATCCTTCATCTAACCATCTAACTAACGATAGATAGTTACTTTATCTATGCCACTGGGGAAGGTTAACCTTGGACAACGTCATCCATTGTGCATTATCCTAGATTGAATACCTATAAGTCTTGATTGAGCGACCGCGTGACTAAAGTGCATTAAATACAAATGGAAAAAGGTCACAGTGTTCGTAAATTTGTATGACAAGTGACCGATTTGTTTTAATATTTGAGTGTTATGCTAAATATCGTTATAAAGTTCTGTATTTTATTTCACATTTTATATTCATTATTTATAGTTTAATTTAATGACTCAGTTACTTCTGCGTCGTATTTTTTACTGTGTAATTATTATTTGATAGCTTGTTCTTGTGTTCTACTGCTGGGCATAGGCCTTCCCTCTGTGTCTCCACTCTTCCCTCGCAAATGCGTCCAGGTCATCCCGCCATTTCCTTTTTGGACTTCCCCTACGATGTCTGTCTCAGAATACCAATCGGTTAAGATACGAGTAATCTCGAAACTGTAATTTAAGACCAAAAAAACTACGATAGATACGTCACTGTCACAAGTGCCAAAGTCGCTTATGTCAGTGTCAATGGAACATTTCAGAGTTAGCCAACCTTTTTGCATTGATAATCAAATTGTTGTAAATATTTGTAGATAATTCTAACATTTTCAATATCAAAAGTTATATTTAACAATAGGGAATATGCATTAAATGTTTTTTATACCCGATATTCAAAACATTAAAATATCCCAAAACAAATATTTTCTCATATAGTGTGTTAAGTAATTAAAGGGCGGGTGTGTGTGTTCAATGGCGATTTTTTTTATCAGCTAAAACAAAATGACAAGCTAAATTCGGATGCCTTACACTTGCTTGACATGCTTGATTTAAACTTGACAGTTACCCATGGACCCCATGGTGTCATGGCTGGTAAAATGCCCTATGATTGTCATTATAAAGTGAGCTACACACTTTTGGCCTGTTATTTTGTCGAATAGCTAAACGTATGTAATATTTAAATTGCATCTAACGTTGTTTACAACTATTGTTTATTTATCGTACCAAATGTTATTAATACCTGAAGTATTACAAGTGCAATCACAGTTTTGCTACCAAAAATCTTCTATGGTTAAATATTTAATAGGCCATCTTGTATTTGTGTAAGTAACTTGAATTAACTTGTTTATTTAAATGGAAGGTTTAAAACTACCTACAAATAAATATTCTTAGTGCGGTCTTTTAAAAAGTGGAAATATACTAAGGCAAATATTTGTTTAATTAGTGGCAACCCACGTTGGTCTTTAATTACAGTTTCGAGTATAGGTACCTATTGTTGCGGCTCAAGGCTCCTATGGGAGATGATGCAGGGAACCTAGTGTTATCTTCAATTAATGATTTTATTATACTGAATGACAGTGATTTATTATATGTTACAGTAATAAAAAATACAGGTAAATGATATGTACGCGTGTTCGTTCCTTGATGGTAAGCCACTCGCGTGCTTAGTGTAACCAGAGTTACCAGTGACAGCCCTTATTTGCTTCTAAATAAGGTTGATCAAATTTGCACGAGCAATCAAGTGGGTAAAGAGTCTTCGTTGACTAACTGTCAATTTGAATGTCACAAGATGACGTCACAAACACTTTCGTTTTGGATGCGATCTAAACAGGTATCAAAAATACATCGCGCATGCCGCAGACGTGCCCAGCCCAGTCTCACTTCAACTTCGCGGTGTTCATCCCAAAACATTTGCAACCTCCAAAAAAGCACCTTGTGATACAATTTTCCGTTATAATTATACACCGTCCCTATCGGTTAGTTCATTGGAGGCACCTAATTACATTACTCCCGCTGAATCGAGTTGGGAGTTCTCTATATATTAAAGATAAAACAAAACTTGGACTTGACAGAAGCGCGTGGAGCTAACCCCATGTGCTTCTGTTTAGTCCACCAGAGTAAATCTCTTTAACCGAACAATTGTCCTCGCGTGTGATATCCATGGACTTGTTTCTCTAATAAGTCCATGGTGATTGTCTAAAACTCGATACTGGCGAAATACACCTTGTTAAACACAAGGAGTGGAAGCCATTAATTAAGGAAAAAAAAAACAGGTATGTAAAATACATCGCGCATGCCGCAGACGTGCCCAGCCCAGTCTCACTTCAACTTCGCGGTGTTCATCCCAAAACATTTGCAATACCAGTCCTGTGAGGCTAAAAAAGTTGCTCAACGCTAACGTAAACGATTACCGAAAACTGACTAAATGTATGGAATTGACGTAGCGCTCGACGCGACCGTCTGACAGCTTACGTCAATCCTATACATTTTAGATAACGATAACGAACGCCGAATATATCTTGCCTAGGGCCTTTGGTGGCCTAGTGAACATGCATATCGCCAAGTTTGCGATTTTTCAAAATCGACATTTTGATTGACGTACGTTGATGATGACAGATTGCGTCAACTGCCTCTTAACGCTAAACATTTCTAGTCGATAAATAACAGAAACGTTAGCCTCTTTGTTAGGCCTACTGGAACGCCGCTCTGTTTTTCTGACCCTATTGTACACACCTACTTACTTAATAAGAATAAAAGGGTATTAATTAATTATTTGTAAAGTTGGTTCTTTGTGTGGTATTGTCCATCCTGTTGTACCGATTTGATAATGGTTAATGTAATAAAATTAATAATGAATATTCGCATTTTATATTGGTTAGGACGTTGCGTTTAATAACATACAAACATACCTACACTTTTGTACAGCTAAAACCTACTTAACACAAACATAATATTATCAGTAACTTTTAGCAGCAAAAGGGAATATTCATGACTAATTACACAGCTTAAATAAAAGCTGATTCATGTAACAAACAGTTGAGAACAATATATTTTTTAACGCATTCACTGCCACCGACGCATATATGCGTTCACTGTCATACAAGTTTGTTCCTAGGCTACGCCCCCTGGCAGTGAATGCGTTAATAGCTATAAAAATAACCAGGATATAAGCCAAGAAACATTTGTTCTTGTCTCTTTATAGCAAAACAGAATTTAACATGGAGTTTATATGGCCGACATTTTACATGAGACGTCTCACGGCGTATCGGATCTCTCTGTCTAATCGCTGTCTTATTAGCGGTTTAAAATGCTTGTATCATCCGTATTTCTTGGCCGATTTTAATTTTAATTTCACTTTTGGTAATATATTTTACAGTATTTTCATATTTTATTGACAAATTTGATTTAAAAAAATCATGCATATTCAATGTACATAACCGGCCACAATATTAGCTGTCTTACTCTAAACTTTGTGTGAATAGAACGAGACGTGAAGACGACTTTGCAGGCTAAGAATAGCTCATGTAACTGCCCTTGACAACCGGATAAAAAAACACCGCCATTATGGTTCCATTAGTTAACAGTTTTCTTAATTCAAGAGGAAGGGCGCGGACAATGAAGTCTGGACTGGGGAGAGTTTATCGTCTCGACGGTGAAAGGCAAAACCCCTAAAGCGAAAATTTGAGATTTTTACTAGAGAGCTTTTTTTATTTTTGAGAGGTAAAAAATTATTAAGCCTTTTTTTCGGTAGTAAATACTCAAGCGCTATTTCCATAAAAACCAAGCGATATTATGCTGTTTATGACTGAAGTTACACGGTCATATTTTTGTACTCATTACGTCCCAACAGGGTACGTTTTTTAAAACCGTGATCATTTTTACAACACCATAAACGACATCAACTTTGTTAGGTAGACTAGACATCAAACTCAGCCAAAAGACACGGAAAATCAAATCAATCAATCATCTCAATTTAACCCCAAAATGTTGGTTATAGGGTTTTGCCTTTCAACCGTCGATCTTATTAAAAGCTCCCACAGACAGTCGATCAAATAAATATCCGGCCAAGTGGCCGACCCTCAAGGGGCATGCGCGAAGACAATGTGACAATTTTACGTGATGACTGGTAACACTTGACATACGGGAGCTATGAAAGCCATATGGAAGAGTTCAAGGACTATTCGACATTGACAATTGGAATGGAATTGATCACATTGTTAAATGTTTGAAAAGTAAACGCGAATTTACCAATTCAACATTAAAATATAATAATGTAAGAAACAATTTGTCCCTAATTAATATTTATCCTGTTAAATGTCATGCCAACTCGCGGTGTAAAAACCAGATGAACGTAACTGCAAAAAATTCATAAATCGTTTTTTTGCATAAAACGGTTCAGAATGTGCTCCTGCATGAAATGCCAAAACGACGTTACGGTACGGTCAATATTACACTAATTCCAAAAAAACGATTTATCATAAGAACCACTTTTAATCGAAGCAGATGAGCGTATTACGAATTTCGTTAAATTACTTTTAACCACTTTCGTATCAATTAGAGACACATGGACGTATATTTTACAGTAACATTAATCTTACCATTAAAATATCATTTAAGTCACCTAACACGTAAGAACCACAACAACTTAAAAGCTTATGCACAGGTCTGGCTGCCAAATAATACTTCATTTTAAGTTAAATTTAAAGAGCCAAAACAACACATGTCAACCAATTCGAGAAAAAAAAAATATTCCGCCTATATATGTACGTGAACATTCGCAAGTGTTGAACTTTTTCAAATCTTTAGCAATGTAAGAATGCATCAATAAATATATAGGTCTCGAAAATCATAGTATTAGCGCTAAAACTAATATTGGAAAGTTGAAGACGTGAATTCGCACCGTTTTTTTGCTCTCCTGTAAAATAATAAAAATGTAGATTCGTTCATCTGGTTTTTACGCCGCGACTTAATTTGATAGTATAATCGTATATCGAACCGAATTAAGAAGCACTCGATTGCAGGGTAGTAAGCGCCAAACCAAAAAAAAAACTATTAAATCAAAATTATCGTTAAACCCGTAGGGTTTCAAAGGTTTAACCAAAGGCGTCTTGTCGTATCGTATTTTAATTTTCACGATCAACAGATAAAAAATTACATGTTTAATGCCTACCTAAATCCAAAAATAACGTAAAGTCCTTATGGTTATTGAAATCCAGATCGCTAAACCTATTGACGTTATGCGAGTCGTGAATGCGATAAAGTACAAAATTGATCACTTTCTCTCAACGTCTAACGCTGACTCGCAAGGGACACGACAGGAAAGCAAATCGCGCTTATATCACTCTGTGTTATTGAACTGTAGAAGATTTCACCATAACCAGTCGGATAATTATATAACGTCGCATTGAGGGGACCGACTCAGTGCCCAAGAATCGTGATTTCTATACGAAATGAGCCTTAACTTGAGTCGTCGGTTCTGAATGCGTAAACGTATTCATAGCCCATGACACACACTGTCCTTTGATAAACCTTACAAATGACGACATGGGCGTTGACGTGTTAAATGAGCAATCGGCAGCGGGCCAGAACGACTGGTAGAATATTAATAGAAATTAACATTCGGATTAAACTGCGGTTAAATTTAAAGAGTTCACTGGAAATGCTTTTGTTTCGAATCTGTGGCAGAGATGTTGAGGAATTTCCGAATTCTAACTTGTTCAGTTCATCTTTAAAGCTTAAATAACAGGTTGAAGTTTTAAAATAAAGAATTGAATAAGGTCAGGCTGTGCTATTCTGAATGAGGGATAAATGCGTCATTGTTTTTTTTTCTCGAGGAATGCAACGTATACTTATTAATACTATTTTTACACCCCTTTATAGTAGTTTAAGTACCTACATTTCTATAAAAGGGAGCAAAAATAGTTTTAGAACGTTTTATTCCTTTAAAAAAAATGTCGGTTTTATTTACTCTGTCGGAATAGCCTACTTTAGTATAAAGTTCAATGAGGAACGGAAATAAATTTTATTTTGACTTAGACAAGGTTCAGTTTCTCTTAGTAACATAAAGATGTACATTATGTTGACGACTCTGTTCACTTAGTTGGTAGTTAAACTGATTTAAAGTGCATCCCGTGTTTAAGTTCAATTTATATCACGGTTTATTTTTAAATAGGTGTGGTCAAAAGGTATTCAAATCCGTTCGGCTGTTTTGCTTGATTGAGTAACCACACTTTCACTTTATAATAATGCAATACATCATCGTTAAAGATACAAAATATTTCGTACAATGAATGCTACTTACCACTACCGCTTCTACTATAATAGCATTAATTCTTCCCACTACTATAACCACTAGGTACAATTTTTTAAAGGGCTAGCTTTAGGTAGGTACTTACATTTTTATATTACACTAGCTTCTGCAGTGACTTCGTCCGCGTAGAAGTCAGTTATCGCTATTTCCTTGGGAACTATTAATTTTTCCGTAATATAAAGTAGCCTAAGGGCTATTCCAGGACCTATCCTATATGCGTGCCAAGTTTCACCACAATCCGTTCAGTAGTTGAAGCGTGATTGAGTATCAATCATCCAAACATCTAAACTTTCTTATTTATAATATTAGTACCTAAGATAAGTTTTGGTTTGTATATATATTCTATTCTTGTACAATAAAGAGTAATTCAAAAAATTCAAATTGTTTATTCAGTAAATTGGCCACATGAGGGCTCTTTTACACGTCGGTAATATGGAGTGAATTTATTAGCGCTTCGGAAAACACCATCGTTGCGGAGAAGAAGCGCCGCAAGAAACTCCAGCAGAAGGTAATTTTTTCCAATCATAAAATACAATAATACTTAAAAGTACCATAACAAGGTAATAAAGTAATAAATAATAACCACAAATAACACAATACATACCTACATACCGACTTAAATAGAACTTTATCTTCACAAGGTGACTAAACAACCATACAATTAAACATGCTGGTACGTATATTAGTAGCCTGACTACGACTTACGGCGAAGACATCTTGTGACATTGTTAACTACTAAAGTACAAATATAGCTACAACTTTCACTAATGTTATCGCTGTTTCCATTTGACACACTTTGGCCCTTTCCCTTTATGGGCAATGTGCGGGGGGAGAGGCAAAGCAAAGGGCATGCTTTCTACCGCATCCGCCATTTCCATTTAATAGTGACAGTGACAGACGATTTTATTGTACTAGCTTTTTTAATATGATTGTGTTGATTTTATTTAAGATAACAAAGAAAAAGTGGTAGTAGTGGTAGTGTATCTCTCTACTCGTTAATATTTGTTATGTACGAGAGAATGAATGAATGAATGGATACGCCGTGTTCACAGATTATATAAAAATTATGTTCAATTGATCCTAAAAAGTGGTCCAGGTTCAGGTTGAGTAGGTTACACTAGACAAGCGCATGAGAGCGAGGCTAAGTGCCTCTAATGAGTCTAATGTTGTTTTTTTTTAAGTCCAAGTATAGGTACGTACTGTGTGTGCAATTGTTCATGTTTTATTAAAATGTACAAATGGATTTTTTGAAACAGAAAAGGATGAGCGCATTTCTTTTAATTTAAGCACAAGACCGACCTTCGTGGAGACCCTCGGAGAAGGCCTATTTGAAGAGAACGTCTTCGGCTGATAGCTATAATGAAGATGTTTTTTTATTACTCTGTCATGTCAATGACTTTATTTTCTTTAGGCACGTTTCCCTTTCCATAATGCTATGTTTACATTCATAAAATGCATGTGTATAACGTCCGCATTACTTAATACTATCCATTAAAACTGTTTATGTTTGCTGTAAACCCGAACGCACCCACGTGGCTGTGTCATAACTGAAAATACGAAAACATTCACTTCATTATTTTGCATCGTGACCAAAACAACCAGTGTGTTTTGATTTTATAGTGACTTAAAGTAGGTAAAAGCGGTCATGGCCGCCCCCGCTGTATGTCCTTTCCTTAACACGTTGGGTGCCAACGACACGTTCAAATTGCGACAATGGCTAGTTAGTGGCAATGAATGAATGAATGAATGTTTTTGTTAACATAGGTAAATGGTGTTAACTGCCTGCCCAACCTGTCACCTTGATAAACATCAAAAAGAGGGTCTGTGGGTCAATACAAGTCGCATTCTGCAAATGTTAATGACCTCAGAGATGGTATTTAGAGCTGTTTAAACCTGCCAAATTCCAGTTAATGAAAGAGATGGAGCTATAGGAGTAATAAATCGCTTTCATTTTTACTGCCTGGCATTTTTGCTTTTATGAGTTCACTATGGGCTCAAATAATAAGTATAGTGTTGACGTATCACATAAGCTGTCGTTCATTCACGCGTGGAATGACGACCCGCATACTTTATAAAATAAGTACATAAAAATCAAGCCATATAGCGCCATAATCACAATTTAATAGTGGTGCAATTAAACTTTTTTGATAACTTTGCTAGCCAAATAGACTGCCCTTGATAACTAAGTCAATCAAAATCTGCTTAAATTAAAATTGTAGGCAACGTTTGCCCGGAAGTTTCGAAAATTTTAACAGCTGAAGCATTTATACGGAGCATCACGATTTGTGGCCGACCCAGTTTATCGTTCGCGATACTATTTTGGCTGGGAGTCTCGCCTGGGACATTTTCAAGCTGAGACGCGTGTCAGGATGAAAATTATATTTGTAGCCTATTGCTTTTTAAAAACTTCCGCTGTTTTTTAATTGCATCTCGCAAAGAATTCCGATGCGCTGGGGTTTTTCCAGCATTAGAAGAATATACATTTCTCGAACATATACATACTGTGTAAAGGTTTAGGTAAAGTCGGATAAACTGGCATAAGAGCCTATAAAAACGAGTAAAGAAAAGTGCAAACCAGGGGCCTAATATAGATGCGTTTATCGCGTGACAAAGTGTGGATAAGGCATTCGTCACCGTCTGAAACGTGAATAAGTAAGAGAGTGACGGATGCATTATCCACATTTAACACGCGATATAGACGCTAGGCCCGCAGATATAGTTTAAAGAGTAGACAGTAAATTCATCGATTTTGAACTCGATTAGTCTAGTCTGCTTATAATGCAGAAAAGTTCTGGAATTGTACAATGTTGGCAGTGGATTGACGATCTGGCAAAGGTCACAAGAGAACTGAGTAGCACAGGATCGGTCGCGGTGGAGAGCTTTGAGATGGCCCTTCTAGTCGTGCGTGGACGTGTTTCTATGACTCCAGTAAAGCCTCAGCACGGGTAGCACAAGTTGTATTTTCTCGCTTGTCGCTCAGTGCGTCTCTATCATTACTGACTAGATAGAGAGGGGGATCCGAGCGACAAACAAGTCGCGGGCAACTTGTGCTATCCGTGCTGGAAAGATGATGACGGTAAATGCATTTTTATCAGTGGTACAACTTAAGTATCTACGCAACAAAGCATGTCATAAAAATAAAACAAGTAGAATAACCTTGTTTTAATGATTTCTTTTGTCTTAACACGATGATTAATATTCTTTTGCTCCTCGTGTATATTTATTCAGTATAAAATTAGCTGAAGTTTTATGAGTATTTGACGCATCACCGATTACGTCTTATAATTAAAACCCTACAGTAAACAGTTAATTAATAAAATTACCATGGACAGGAATAAAACCCGCCGCTTCCTGTGACACGCTTTAATGGTTCCATGGTGTTACATAGTTTCGAGGAAACACTGGTGATGTATCTCTGGTCATGACAACAACGACTTTAGCTTGGCAAACATGAGTTTGGGGAGTAGGATTTTTGTGACTGAAAGTAGCATCATGTTCCGATATACATATATGTACCCAGAATCTGATGCGTAATGATATCTAATATTGCAGTAGTATAGTGCCCGGCCGATTAAAAGTCAATTCTGACACCTGTCACACAGGTGCCAGTACAAATTATAACCACTTTTTTCATCGAATTCTACGCGGACGAAGTCGTGGGCAGAAGCTAGTAGGTTATAAATTGCACTGCGATTACAGCGATGATTAACTTATTATCGACCGGGTACTATAGTTGCCTCTTGAATTGAACTTTATTTGTCAACTCCTTTAATAAATGTAACTCTAGCCAAGACTTCAAAATAAAAACAAGTTGTTTCCGTTGAAACACTTATTATACTGAAATATTATTTAAACAAAAGTATTTTCAAGGAATTATTTACAAATAGATAAATGTTAAGTAGATGAATGATAAATCTCTCACAGCTTGACTTCTCTTCGTTAAACCTGATTTACTAAATCGTATTTGAATATAAAATACTCATAACAAGTAGATAACGTTGTTTCAAGGCAAAATTAAAACCGAAACTGCATTAAAAAGGCACATGGCCGCCGTCCAAGAATGTTCTCGTTTGAATTGTTTAACATTTTAGGTTATAGGCAATAGGCATGTTGCGGAAGAAATTTTGGCATGGGACTGTCCCAAATATATAAATAGCTTGAGTTGTAACAAGCTAGGTATTTATAAAATAGACTAGATCGTACCCCTCACTGCTTCCCTATAAAACTTCTTTACGGTTATTGTCTTAGAAACTATGTTACTACGAGTAGGACTAAAATCCTAGGTATGTCTTAAATCTAGGTATGTTTTTATCGATATAGATAAACGTGGATAAAACAGCTGTCACTTTCTGACCAATAGGTAAGTGCGAGAGTGACGAACACTTTATCCAACACGATAAAGCCGAACATAATACTGGCCTAGAGCATCGACTAAACATGCGCTAAATATTCATCCAAATCGGTTTAGGCATGATTGAGCCCGAACAATCCAAACATCTGAACATGTTTTTAATGGTTTACATTAGTTTGATATTTTATTGTACTTGCTTGTATCTAATCATGGATACATTCAATCCATGCGTTTTAAATAATAGTGAAAGTATTTGAACATGTTACTATCAATAGTCAATAGCAAAAAAAACGGGGTCATTGTTGCACTAAACGTCTCACAGTGAACTGCTATTTTTGCTCGCCACTGTAGTTTTAACGCCCTACAAACGACTTGCACTTACAGTGAAGATAAGATAAGAAAATTCTAGGTGAGCCTAATTTTAATACCGACAACTAAACGCATGGTCGTTTAGTTGTCGGTATTGAAATTAGGCTCACCTAGAATTTTCTTTTTTCACCTAGAATTAGTAGGTCACTACTTTTAGCCAATTAATGTACGTAAACACTTTTTGTTCCATACTCTTACTTTTTTTATGTCATTACCAGCTAGTATTTTATATTATAATGCCAGAGGGCTCAGACAAGATGCACTACGCTAACTAACGTTTCTATTCGATTCGTTTTTAAACCAATCGCGTCACTGGTAGACCACGTGACTTTTCGTATCACGTCATCTTCCAGTGACGCGATTGGTTTAAAAACGAATCGAATAGAAACGTCAGTTAGCGTAGTGCATCTTGTCTGAGGCCTCAGGCCTACACTCTCACCGAAGTTGGGCGAGGCGGACATGCCGTCCTTTTCTAACTTATGATAGGTTTGAGAAGGATGGCGAGGCATCGCCCAATTTCGGTGGAAGTGTTAGCTAGCATAAAAGTTAGATCGTCGGATAGTTAGCCTTAGTTTAGACTACGACAGTCAGTGTATACACCAGGGTGCTTACCACGAGACACTAAATTTGAGACTTCGGGTGCCGCATCCCTTTCACTCGTCATTACTTCACTAAATCGAGAGAAAAGGATGGAGCTAACGTAACTTCTAACTTCGATTTTCAAAGCCGAGCCTCAAGTTTGCCTACTTAATTCAACAATCGAAATATAATAGCATCGGTGAAATAAAATTCATCCATGATAAATGTAAAAATATCGTTACCCTGGTCAACAACGCCCTCTTTTAGCTAGGCCGATAATTAACTAGAATTCATTCCTTATACCAATAGAATTATTACTGAAGCCATAAACGAGATAATTTATCTGTGATCAATACGATACGACCGGCGGTGACCCGCATAATTTGAATGATATTCAATAAAAAAGCTACGACCCCACTGGCGCGTTAACAGCCTTTGTGAACTGAATGAGTGAATGAATGGTGGCGAATCACACCATTCGTTTATATTAATAAGCGATAACGAACGCTTTGAAGTTCTTTCCCTCTTTTTAACGTTTGTGAGAAACGATGTTGAACGAGAGTTTTGGTGTTAATGGTGAAATCATGATAAAGTATTTATAATTTATATCGTTTTCTACCGTTTTCCAAATTACAATATAAATGAGTAAAAAAAATGACAAACGGTATGTTTTTATGTAAACCGTTGCTCTGTTTGGATATGATATAGTTACGTTAATGTTGGTTGAATGGTAGGTAAAAATCGCGTTTATAAAAATACTAAGGCTAAGCGAAATAAAGACATTTTACACTTTATCGTGCATATTTAATACTCGGTATTTCTTCTAAGTTTCACATTGTTTTAGCGGCAACGGTACGCTTGAGCACGATAAATCGATTTTATGTCCCATTCCTATACTAATGAACGAGCAATATTTGTATATAAGAACTTACGTAGTCACCTATATTTGTCAGATTCTCGAAAACGCCTCTAACGATTTCGATGAAAGTTGTAATAATGGGTTTACGGGGGCGAAAAATCGATCTGACAAATTGTCATCTTCGAGAAAATTCGTTTTCAACCCGACCGACGCTCGGTGTTACAGGTACTTTTCAATATTATAACGTAATTAAGTAGGAAAAAACTTAGGAAATATTTATTTCAGTAAAGTCATTGTTGAGTTCAACGTGCTTATCACTTCTATAACAAACGGTACGAGTAGTAAGTAAACATTTCCGAGACGGTTTCTAACCACATTGCTATTTATATGCGCCATACATTTGTATTAAAATCGTGTACGGACTGTGTAATATAACATTTGTCGTTTGTTACGTCGAATCGTAAATTATGTTTAAAAGGGTATGATGGCGTTTTGTTTATTAAAACCATACAAACAATACATAGAATGTTTAAGGTAAGATCATTTGAACCTAGCCATGATGCAAACGCTGCAAAAGTTTAAATTTTTATCGACTCAAAATGTATGGAGTGTTGACATAAGCGTTCGACACAAACTATCATCAGACATCTGCCACTCTCGGACCCATGTAAGTGCGAGAGCGACGGAAGCTTTATCCATCGCGATAAAGGCGACCATTACGGGCCTTAACATAAATCCTACACAATTTGTCGATTTTCGAAAATCGCTAGAATAGACTAAAGTTTGGAAAACTTGTAAACCCGAAGGTAATGCAATATTATGTTGGCTAAGATATGATTTGATGAGGAATCGGAATGCAATAAGATTTATTTTATTCCGTTGAATCGGGGCGAAGCCAGGGCACGTCACTAATCTTAATGAGCTAAGCAGCCAAATTTAAATTGAGGTCAGCTAACGATATTAGGTATATCCCTCTAATAGGTGAACCATGTAAACCCGCTAATAAAGCAATAATATGGTGTCTATATAAGAGATGATTTGTAGTCGGAAAGCGACAGGCTTTATTTAACTCCGTTAATGGCCGAACCCTACATTCAAACCGCGGGCAGATAGACATACTTCGGATTACAATTTGACACATTTGACACATTTTGTATGGGCAAATCCCCAATTTTAAAGCCGAGCCACACCGGTTGCGTGACGTGCACGTGCACGTGCGCGTTCGCTTTCCACTGCGTTGTATGGCGACATGTCGTAATGAGAATTCATACTATACAACGCAGTGGAAAGCGAACGCGCACGTGCACGTGCACGTCACGCAACCGGTGTGGCTCGGCCTTTAACCCGAAGTAAGACTTATCTATCCGCGGTTTAAATATAGGGTTCGGCCGTAAATCGGAGCGAAGCCAGGGCACGTCACTAGTCTTTAAAAGCTTGGCAGCCAAATTTTAAATTGAGGTCAGCTAACGACATTATATCCCTCTAATAGGTGCAAGTGGATCATAGAGGAGTCGCGACCTCTTGACATTGTAATTATAGGTTAGACTTCCTTGTACAGTGTGTCATCCATTACTTGCACTCAGTCAAATGCATATAACTGCACCTCAACTGACAAACTAAATTAAACCTTATTTTGTCAGTGATAAGTTTGTATGTAATTTCTAACAGAGTTCTTTCGTAGATACGTTATTTTAAGTAAGGAGGGTAATACTACTTAAATAATCCAGATGGCTCGTGGTTAGAGTTATGGTTTTATTACTTAATTATACAAGGTTTAAGTAAGTAATAGGTATTGAAATTGACATCGATTAAAAATACTACTTGATTTATACAACTAAGATAGAGGCTAAAATTCAAAGATTAATGCCATTTTACTGCCGAAGAAGGAGGGATACTTTAATTTAAAAAAATATACCTTCTTATGGTAACTTACAAAATTATACAAATAATAATGCTTCAGGGCAAAAAATTCAAAATTGAGTTACTGAGATGGCTCCTTGACAATTGTTTCTACAAAGTTAATGAATATATAAATCGTAATTAACTATTTTATGACTTCCAATATCATTATAATATCATTTCACTGTGTGTTTTATCTTGATATTAAATTAATAATGGAACCTGATATTTAATTTTGTAAATGGTAATCTAGACATCAATAATTGGATATAATTTAAGTTGACTTTATGTACCTAACCTACATTTGCATATCGTTTTATCGATTGAATGCCTGTTCTACCTAATAATCTGACACCTATGTATCGCATTCTAGCAAATAAACATTCATTTCATTTCATTTATAAACATGCAGTCGGGTTTTTAAAACCTGTTTTTTTGTTAGACTTGTTTTTCTTGCTGAGGTTTTTCTTTTTGGATTTTTTACTCGACTGTGCGAAGCTTTAGTAAAAGGAACACAAGAAGTGAATCCTGAGCGTGATATTTTACTTATAAAACGAGGGTCATTACCCTCTTAGGTCTAGCTCTAGCTTACCAGCGGTGTATGTCTTTTTATGCGCGGTCAAAAATCTTATGTTGTTATACAATAACTCTCTTTCATGCATTACATAAAAACGAGCTGCCAAATAACATCTTAAAAACACATGATTGTCATAGACACAGGCCCTGTTGTTTGATCAGTAGTTAATCAAACTAATTGTTAAAATTCGAAAAACGAATGGAAAATTTGACACATTTCCTTGAGATTTTAACCATTAGTAACGTTTTTTGACCATTAGTTAGTTTAACTACCGATCAAACAACAGGCCGTTAGTCATAATAGGGTGTGGTTAACTGTGGTTCGTCATATGCTTATTCAAACCAACCTGTTTTTTTGAGACAATGTTGAGTTAATTCTACAAAAAATCTTTTCATTTATTATATGCATTTCCCGTAAGTAATTTCGAATTTTGATTCTATTAAGCGTTATTTTCATTAAGAAACAAATTGCTCCTTTGAGTCTAATTTAATTAATGTAAGAAGCCCCGTCGCTCCCCTCGGTGCTATAAAGATGCCATTATTTTTTAGGGCTGTCAACACTGTAATAGCTCAATGAGGGTAGCAGTCTTTGTGAGTAGTGGTAACACTAAGAACGCCTATGAATCCGAACAAAATTGACGCTTACGATGTGTTTTGCTCCGTTGTTACTTATTGGTTATTCGTGTTGTTAGGCCACGACTCTAAATAAACATAATTCATAGAAAATATATTTATCATGCTCGTAATTGTACAGTCAACGACTTTAATTGTTAAGCCAGTATGGAACCCTGTCATAATGACAGCGTCAAACCACGTGAAAGAAAATTACGCTAAAATTAATCATTAACGTTCTACGACAGGGTTCCATAGTGGCTCAACAATTAAAGTCCTTGACTATACTTACGCAGAAAAACCGTAATTGACGTTGCATTTAGCAATTAAGACAAAAAACTGTTTAAAAACACTTTCGTGAAGGCGGTTTTTTTAGTTTTTTTAACCAATACATTTTTATACTTTTTAGCGATTATAATAATGCTTTTAAGTTGTTACACTTTACAATTGATAAGAAACGATAGGATATTTCAAGCACTCCGTAAGCAACGCCGCGGGGAATTCAAAGAGTATTTAAACCATTTAATGTGGTTCGTCATAGTCGCTTAACTATATAGGTAATCGTGATAACTTTTTGCCACCCTTAAAATAGGTGCCCTTGAGGAGTTCTGTTGGCCATCTGTGGCCTTCATCATCAGTTTACTAAATGATAGTTTCTGAACGTTAATGTTGAACTTGTTATTGAAATTACTATAATCTCTAGATGTAGTTATGCCTATGATATTTCAGGAGTTCACTCAATTCCTCACGATCTCCTCATCAGATACCGAGTCGGTTCCGATGTAGGTACTTGGTAGTTTTTGTCGCAAATATCAAAAATATCGAGCATAAAGGCCGAGCCACACCGGTTGCGTGACGTGCACGTGCACGTGCGCGTTCGCTATCCACTGCGTTGTATAGTATGAATTCTCATTACGACATGTCACCATACAACGCAGTGGAAATCGAACTCGCACGTGCACGTGCATGTCACCGGTTGCGTGACGTGCATGGTGTGGCTCGGCCTTAAGTAGGCTATAACGAACAAACTTAAACTTTTTAAACTGTATCTTTATAGTTTATCGTTCGTTAGATACCCTTTAATAATTGGTCAAAATTATATCTCTATATGGTTATGTGGTGTTATCAGGTAACAACACGACATCAAATAATAAAAATACTTCAACATTTTAATCACGTTAAGATATGCATGATGATGTAAGGTCAAAAGGTGGCAGATAAAAATATGACTTATAGCAACATAACCAAAGGTGATGTCAGCGCTCTTGAATATGTGGAACTTGCTAAACTTGATCCTTTGCCAAATAGTTCGTACTGCACACTAAGTAGTACGTATTGTTCGCATTGTACTAAATGAATGAGTGCGGTGATTAATGGTTGAAGTACAAAGATATTCACTTTATTTGGGTTTCATATTGGCTACAATAGACTTGGGAACTAGCCTTTTCCTGAGGTTTCTCTGGAGTCAGCGAAGTAGGTTTTTTAGCTCTACATTTAGTTAGTTAAATAACGCTACACACACATCACACAGTTTTTTTTTTGCGATTGAATGAATGAATATGGTGCATGATACAAAAAAGGAAACATTGATGATGATGATGATGGCAATTACCAAATCCGCCAAAACGCACGATGTATATTGACAAAATATACATCGTGCCCGGGACGTAGGTACCCAAAGGATTTTAACAGCGTGTTCCTTAGTTAATTTGGAGTTAAAAATGTCGTATAAAGCAGGCACGGTGTATATCTCGTATCTTTTTTCAATTTCCTACCAAGCTAAGTAAATACCAATAAGGAATCGATCTTATAATTAACGTTCATGAATAAAATGTTCCATAATTACTTAACTACTCGTAATGTGTTGCACAACAAGCTAAACAAAACAATTACGAACGTGAGCAAAATAAATTTTGCATTTTAATTATCAGTAACCGTCAGTGTAAACGTTAATAACAATACTAGGTACAGTCGAGTTCATAAATATGTGTACACTTTAGTACCTTGTCACTTTAATCGCTGTGAATTATATCGTCGCTTTACTTTCTCAACCTCGTATCTGATCGAATAGTTAGATAGGAATGTAGTCTGTATTATTTAAGGAACATGAGTGCTTTTCCCATCTAACTATCCGATCAGATACGAGGTTGAGAAAGTAAAGGGACGATATGGCAGTTTAAACATGACATCAAATAGACAAGGTACCTACCTACTAAAGGGTACACATATTGATGAATCGACTGTACGATATGAAGTATGAATGACTAGAGTACGCCCGCGACTTCGTACGGGGCCAATTAGTTTCCCGCTACTCCCCTCCCCCCATTTTAACCCCTTAGGGGATGAATTTCCAAAAATCCCTTCTTAGCGCACCCCTAGGATACCCAAGGAATATTCCCTCCAGATTCAAATATTTTCCCATACCGGGAATCGAACCCAGGACAGCTAGCTTCGTAGGCAGGGTCACTACCAACTAGGCCAACACGTAATCTCAATTTATTAATGTATTTAAACTTTCAACAGGGAAGTGATTCAAAATTCGTCAGTTTAGAATTCGTAATTTTGACATCCCACGGGAACTGTGATTTATTTCGGTATTAAAAGTAGGCTATGTGCTATTACAGACCTATCCCTGTATAACCTATCTCTGTGCCAAATTTCATCCAGATCTGTTTAGCGTTTCTCGCTTGATTGAGTAACAAAGATTTAAACTTTTGCATTTATAATATAGTACGGTCACGGACGTTCATTTGTGACCCATTTCCAAAAAAAATATGCTTGAATCCGTCCATGTCATTAGAGATGCCAAGTCAATCGTAACTTATAGGAAACACAACCTTATTGTTGTAGAATTTCGGATTGACTTTGGACCTAAGGTGGGTCACGAATTTAAGTCTTTGACTGTACTACTAGTAAACATAAGTATAAAATTTTGTAAAAAGAAAAATAATCACTAAAACGGTCCAAACGGATTAAATTCCAAATTTGTTGGTCAGTACATTATTTACCTTTTAGACATGAAAACAAATTGGAACCGGTTTCTCATCGTTGAGAAATATTTGAAGCGCAGACGGAGGTCATAGAAGTTACCCATCGTATGCAGATCTAGGTTATGTTGGTTGAGTAAATTCTGCATGGCGGCCGATGGGTTACGAAATACCATCGGTTTGAAGTCATTTGCGTGTTCAATCGGTAAATAAGCGGTCTGTTCCTAAGCCCAAGGTAGAATTTAGCCTGCACTTTATTAAACAAATAACTATTAAATAGATTAAAAACTCTGATATATTGGCGACTTTGTTGACCCTTTCTTTATGCCACAACCAACAAACACACACACAGATACAAACGTTAGACTTATAACAATCTAGTATGTCTGTCTTAGCGACATTTCAATTTCAAAATTGAAAGACCATTTATTTGGCCTACATTACTTGATATGGTAACATACATGGCTTACGCGTCGTAAATGTTATAAACACAGAATTATATCTACCTTTTATGAATTCGATGAGACATTTGGCCTTCTTGCGTGTCGAAAACGGAAAATGTATTCATTTTATTCAAAGAAAATTGAAGTCGCAGGCAGAAGCTCGTCAATATCTTGTTTGGAAATCGTGTTATTTGTGGATCAAACATCAAAATCTATCTCCGTCGCTGACTGTCCAATACTGAGCACGTACTCAATAAGTTTGCTGCCAAGTTTCAATTATTTTCCAATGAGCAATTCCTTTTTTTAGACAGCATTTAAATTCGTATGTACTAAAAGTTGTCCTGAGTGAGTCGTGAAGTCTTGTCAGCAAAGACATCATCCTTATAAAACACAAAGTATATCATTGTAACATCGGGGTTGTAAGATCTGTAACATTTAGGTTAAACTCTTTGTGTAAGCGTTTAAAAAAACTTTTAACAACAAGATCATGATACATTTTGGACGAGTTCTCTCTGATAATTAAGTCCACTTAAACTTTCAATTTACATCTTTTTTTCAGTGCTAGTTATCCTTCGTAAATATAAAATGTTATACTCGTAATGGATTTTTCGGTTTTGCCACACAACATTATATCATGATGTTTTTAAAACTGCTAATTATGTTTAAACATCGCACATGACACAGTAACCTACTTCAAACAATATCCCTGAAACCTACCGATACCGTACCATGAAAGTATTGCACCGAATTTCATTAAAAACTAACAGAATGGCGTCCATGTCAAACCTTAGTGAAAAGACGAGCAAACAAATTAAGTGACGGTAACCTCGTGACCTCATTCAGTGGGGTCACGGAGAGCCATAAAAGTGAGGTGAAGAAAAATAAAAAGCGAGTCCGGTATTCAAATATTGGGGTCGCTTTTATTGATAGCGGAAAAACTATCTCACTTGGACTAAGGTTTTTTTTTTCAATATTACTAGCGACCCGCCCTCGTTTCGCTTCGGCTTATGTAATTTTTCTGTAAAACCCGTGCCTACATAAACCAGAATTTATCATTCCCGACCCGACACTCCGTCCCGAACTTTAAAATCCATCAAGCCACAAGACACATTGCAATAATATGTGTACAGCAAACTGCTGTTATATCTGTAAATAAACTAGAATACCTAGGTGCAGAAGTATTACCCGGGGTACCGTTAAGGCATCTTTACTAAAGGCGTCAGTAGGTATATAAAATTGGTAGCTAGTAACTAAATGAAAATTTCCTGGCCAGTTGTTGATGATTTGTACCCTATTGACACAAACGTTAGCGTTTTTTCTTGAGCCATTAATCCCTGTTGAAATTCCATCTGAAGAGATAATACATGTTTTACAACATCGTGCTACATTGAGCTCTTGCATATGGGAATCGACAGTCGTTTGTCCTTGCAATAAGTGAACGTTTGTTGATAAATTCTAGTCAACCTAAACAGAAAACAGTCAAGTGGAAATTGGCCATACAGCGGCAAGCATGACTACTACCGTTTTAGTGGAAAATAACTACTTATTCTCCTTGTTGGCTGATATTTGATATTGATTATGGAAATTCATAACCGTCGACTGTGTTTTGCCTACTAGTAATAACTTACGAGTCGCAAAAATTTGCCTACCTAATCGCAAAAAATAATGCAATACTTAATGCTTATGTTATGTTAGGTTTCTTATACATACATACATACATAATCTCACGCCTTCGTTCCCAGAGTGGGGTAGGCAGAGCTACAGAATTACAAACATCTCTAAAAACTTGTTGATAATTCTATAACCACAATTTGCACAATTAGGCTAAGATGTTTACCAGCGTATTAGTGACAGGTTGCAAGCCCATCGCCTAACAGTACTACAAGCCTTTATTCCCTTAGTCGTCTTCTTCTCGTCGGTTTAGTCGGTTTCGGTGTCGGTGGTTTCTTATGTTTAAATTAATAAGTAGGTGGGGGTGCTCTTTTGATCCCAACAAAAAATATGGTTTTCTTTCTTTCAATAATCAATTGATACTTGCGAGAAACTTCAACATCTACGATATTATTATAGTTATGATGCATATACCAGTTATTGCGATGGAGACGTTATAACAGGGACTCTATTCTTCTCGGTAAAACAGTATTGCTTTTGACTTGCTATCGTATTCTCCACGTCCACGTTATAAATGTTATAATAACTTATTTACTTGACTGTAATGGCGGCCGAGTTAAAAACAATAGGTACGATTTATTGCATTTTATAAACATTGTGTTATGTTACACATGACAAAAGCAATATTGTTCTAAGTACCTACCTAGAAGAATAAAGGCTCAGTTACCTAAGGAATTTTGCTACAGTTAACGATATTTATTCAGTCTCATTAGAACACCTTTTTTTGTGATGCAAACAATATCACATTCTCACTTTGCCTAAAATTGCGTCAATATCCTAAGACACAATGGAACTAATTTTCGCAGATGTTAGTGAAACTTGCTAATCAATGAATGCTAGTTTGAGTATCTTGCACAGGTGTAAAAGGTCTGGCTAAATCGGTCAATGTAATCGACTCGCTGCGATTATGGTCTCTTAGCTCCATCTATCGAATCCCTCGTTCTTAATCAAGTATTAAGTGTTTAGGTAGGTACTATTGAGAGGTCTCCTTCAAGCCAGACACCACAGCATATTGCTAAGCCATCGTGTTTCACTGCCACGAGATCACATTTCGTACTTTTTCTGGTTACCTTTGTCATTGATCATTGGTTGGGGAATCAAATCTTGTTTCCTTCAGTCTTCTTTCTTTTAGTATTTTTTATAAGAGACTAGGTATTAAGTTTGAAAATTCTTAATATTTTGCGCAAAATTTTGGTAAGAGTTTTTTTCATTTCCAAATATACTCATTTCTATTGAATATTGAATTTGGAATTTTATAATGCAGTATAGGTAAGTAAAATAAATATTATCTTATAAGGTTGCATTCGACCAAGTTGGAATGAGGTCCTATACCTAGATTAAGTGCCGAATTTGAATAAGTAGACTATTCTCGGAGTAGGTAAGTCTTATTCCAGTTTGGTGAAATACCGCCTTATGTTGCATTCGACCAAACTGGAATAAGGTCTTATACCTAGATTAAACGACGAATTTGTATAGACTAATCTCGGAGTAGGTACGTCTTATTCCAAGTTTGGTGAAATGCGGCCTTAGTGGCTGTCCCAGAATTTTGTTTTAAAAATTAAAGCAGTTGAAATGCCATTAAAATATGTTTCATACTTTTATACTTACCTATAAACTAGATCATTCACTATGCCTAACATCAACAAGTCAAGATAACAGCAGTAGGTATGTGCCTTTGCATTGAAGCAATTAACTATGCTACAATGAATCACTATAGTTACCTATCCATCACCTGCTTCTTACGCAACATAAACGCGATCCTTCTCCGTACGCCGTTAATGAACTGTGACCAATAACTCATTACACTTTTCAATACCACCACCTAGAAATTGTATGTAAATCGAACCAGCCAAGAGTGTCATCGGCACTGAATATGTTACTGCATTCAGCGCCAGACTCCCTGATACTTATACAAATTTGACCCGTTTTGGACCACTTTTGGCATTTTTGGACCATGTAACTGCTACACAATACACGCATTCCGAGGCGTCGTTACATTTATGTGCGATTTGGGGTTAGTGTTACTAGCTTTACCTGTTCGGAATGGGGAAATTTTGGGGAAAAATTTACAATGACATGTTACTTTTGTGAATGGGCAATATTAACATAGTTTTATTTGTCACACGTTGTTTAAATCGTTCCTTTTTCTAACCTGTGTATGAAAAATCGTTACTAAGGATCGACTGAATCGTCATTTATCTGACCGAAAGTCATTCAGTACCGAATGCCTTTTTAATTAGAAGTAAAAAGTTGTAGGAATGATTGTTTAATTCTTCCTATCACACACAAACGGCAGAACGGATCTGGACGAAAGTTTGCACACAAACAGCCATGTCGTGGAAAAAAACAGCAATAATTTTACAGCAGATTTCTCATGAGACTAGGTAACGTTAAACGGATTGTATACGGATAAGCAAATATACATAGATGTATATGTAGTTGTTAACAACATGTGTGACGATCACAAACCGTAATAGGATGTTGGCTACGTAAAGTAATTGTTTGATATTAAGTTGAGTACCTACTAGCATAGCCTTCATGCTTGAAGCATAAAAGGAAGTGAACTGTTCACATTTATAGACGTAAAACCACGTCAAAACAGCATGTTTTACTAACTAAATGTCTCAAAATGTCCACTGAAATTCACTTAAGTATAAAATAACTATGTTCCTATTAAACTAATTTGTCTTATTCCAACGAACAGCTTGGTAAAAATACCGGCCAAGTTCGAGTCGGACTCACGCACCAAGGCTTCCGTACCATTATTGTATGGGGTCTACGTTCGTTCACGAGTTACAGCCTGCTGGCAGACAGACGGACTAATGATGGACAGCTTAGTAATACCCTGACACCCTTTGGGGACGGAACCCTAAAAAAGACGAAGAATCTGATAGATGCAAAATATTTTGACTAATATGTAAAAAAGCGGTTAAAATTTACTTTTAAAACTGGTCAAAATTTGAACGTTCTCTTCTATTGTAAAAACAGGCATTATAGCGTATAATTTTTTGTCCATTAATCATCGATATGAAAAATATACGCTCCAACGGCATCACGTCCATCTCATTGTCACTTCCTACGCCCCGTGACGGCCAAGTAAAAACCTTTGACTACAAGGGCCTTGCGGTACTATTCACTTTTTATTGTTGTCCAAACCCAGCTGAAGGTCGACGACTGACCATGTCGGAATTGTGTATGGCTTCTTAGTTCGTCATTGTTCTGATTTTTAGTTCGGAAAATTTAGATCTTAGGTTTCATGAATTTATTTATGTTTGATACGTAGTTAAACTAGGTACTTACCTCTATTTCTAATTATTATGCAGAGGACGGACTAGGTAATCAATTCAACGCAATGTTATATGAATAAGTATTATACTTACAAAGAATAAGATGCTATAATCCCCGGACCCCGACCGCTACCTACCTCATGACTCTGTCTGTTCACAATAAATAAATTATAATGCAGTTTATTTAATACGTTGGATTTTGAGAACGATTTAAGTAAAAATGTACTTAGTTTATTTTGTCTTTCTTTCTTTCTCACTTAGCTTATCGAAAGATGCTAAAGTAAGTATTCATTACATCTGTACTGTACCTACCTGCGGCATAATGCGGGCAAAGCCACAGGCCAAACCTATTTCAAAATAATACTCGCAGCCATGATTCTCGAATGTACCAGGAAAGTAATTAATGTCGTAAGCCGGTAATCGTAATGACGTGACCCGCACAATTTATAATGACCTGACTAACTATTCTTACAACAAGATAAAGGAGGTTATCATATTCGGCACTGCAAGCTGAGAAAAACAAACAAATGTCAAAAAATGTTTTTTAGAGACAAGCTTTTATTGTTGATTGTATATTTTTTCACAGTAACCACCTACTTATCGAGACCAAGAGTCCGAACTGCCATACCAAAGAATGCGTCCGCATAGTAATAAGTTTAAGCCTTTTTATATTTAATGTGATTATCAATAGATTAAGTATATAACATTTGTAAACTTTAATTTATCTCAATTGTTTAATTTAATGCGGTTAACTGATAATGTTTAAATTAGATTAATAACATCGAGGAACAGGTATTAAATATCGGGTAACCACACTTAAGGACTTTAAAAACTAGTTTTATTAGAAAATTAACGATAATTACCTACCGAGTTAATGTGATAGGTACACTATTCGTCTTAACTGAGCCCCAACAATCAAGTGTTTTGTACTACCAAATTGAAGTCATCCTGTATAACTATATTTAGCTCTGTCTCTCCACTTGCCGTAAAAAGAACTACATAGCCGTATCATAATACAGGGGTGTAGCCATATTTCGGCTCCATCCTCAGCCGTATAGACATGCAATTTTATAAGTTTACATTATGTAATTCAAATTCCAGCCTATCCAATTACGGTAACTGGATAATTTTTTTTAAGTATTGTTAAGCCCGTAAAACGTTATGTCATATACATTATGTATTACAATATCAATCTTAGTTGGAAACACTCTGATTTCCAAATTCAAATAATCCTGAAGACTGACATGTAGTCTACAGGACGCTCCACGGGTTAAATAACGCTTGTAATACCGTCTGTGTCAATTGAAATTACCTACCAAAGATGTAAACAAATTAGAACTGTTTGACACATAACCTCAAATATTTATCAAGCGTGTTTTTATTTAAAATATCGTATAATTAATAAATATTTAATTTTAAACTCAATGTAAAAGTAATGATCAAGTGTAAATCATTGCTAAGACCTCGCTCGATCTTTAAAAGCACGTGATTGATTACCGAGTAATATTGGTATATTGGTTCGTTTTGTTGTGTTTACATCTTTGCCAATTTCAATTGACACAGACTATAACTAGGAATTAAAAAGATATAAACCCCTGATATAATGGTGACCCCTACATTGAGAGTAGATATCTCATAAGCGGCCAAACCGATTTTCATGAAACTAGCTAAGAAACATAGCGATTACACTATCTCTCTTTAAATCCGATGCCACAGACAGGCATTCAGATACTCAGATACATAGACACACACACACACACATATATATATATATATATATATATATATATATATATATATATATATATATACAAATATACATAGACACGCATATACATACATACATAGACACACAGATTAAACGTATAACCCCCTCTTTTACTCTTAGGACCAATTAAACAAGGGTCATTACAGCTGTGTGGGTGGTTCTTCAAGATCCTTTTAATCTAATCCTGTTACACACAATAACACAAGTCTTATAACATGCGATAGAAGAAGGTTGCCGGTTAGTAATTCATCCACGATCTCGTTAGCAAGTTGTATCAATCAACGCCCTGTAACTGTGATCCAACGGAACTTAGCGCGAACGATAACATCAGAGTGTAGTTGTAAAAACAATTCATTATTCCACACATTCGTGTCGCCAATAAAAACTGTTTGAATGGAAAATGTTTCCCATTGTTACAATAATAACGGCTATTACCGTACCAACTGCGTGTCTTGGTGGATTCTGAATCCCTAGTAGTCCGAGTAATTTATGGAGAGTAATTTGTGTTACTGTCATGATCAAATTTAAATAATTGAACAAGGACGTCGACTCAAATTTTGACATCTGTCATTTATTTCGTTTTGACAGCTTCATATCTTTATTATGTAGAGATTTAATTTCCAGCGGGCTTGGTATGGCCGCGCTGCGTCTATATCGCGTGTCAAATCTGGATAAAGCATCCGTCACTCTCGTATTTATTTACGTTTCAGAAGGTGACGGATGCCTTATCCACTTTGTCACGCGATAAACGCAGCCTTATTAGGCCCCCAGGGCCTCTATTCTACGCGGTTATACAATGTTGCTTTTGAAATCTTACCGTATTGTTACGATAGCCCTTATTTACTTGACAGTAATGGTGGCCGAGTTATAAAAACAATACGATAGCATGTCATAGACAATACTGTTTTACCGAGTAGAAAAGATAAGAGAGAGAGAGAAGCCATAAAAAAGACTAAAGTAAGATGGAATACCCTTATGCTACTCATTTTACAATACTCAAGGCTCTAATAACATTTGCCGACCAGTGTTACTTGGACTCATAATCATAACGTTTATCTATTACTTCCAGGGTCACCAGTCCGTTGCTGGTCCTGTTCCTCCGACCTGAACCAGTACTGCGCGGACCCGTTCGTGGCTGGCCGCTACGACAACTCCTACCTGCTCCAGCTGTCCAACTGTGATGCCAACACCGGAGCCACCTACCCGTACCTCACCTCCTCCAAGTCTGTCTGCAAGAAGCAGAAGAAATACAGTAAGTGATCAGTTGTTTCATGTAGGTGTAAGATCTGTAGATGCAAATGGAGAAATAATTAATTTAGCACCGGAACAACAAAAACACCAAGAGCAACAAAAAGAAAACAAGCCTTTGTGTGAATTAGAGTTGTGAATGGTTGTGATGATGATGATGACGATGATGATGACGATGATGATGACGATGATGATGATGGTGATGATGATGATGATGATGATGATGATGATGATGATGATGATGATGATGGTAGTGATGATGATGATGGTGATGATGATGATGATGATGATGATGATGATGATGATGATGATGATGATGATACAGTTCCTAATAAAAGAAGTGAATTCAGCCACAGAGCAAAAATTGATCGTCATCGGACATTAATTAATTTACCACGGTAATAATCCATATTTTAGGGTAATCTCAGATCTCGGCCACATTATTCTCTAACTCTAAAGAGACCGAAGATACTTTACTGAACTTAATATCGTAGGACGTTTGCGTGTTGCAGAAAACGAGTTTGATATTATATAGTTAAAAACAAACTCAGTTATCATGCATGTCATGAATGAATACTTACCTGCTTGTGACTATGCCTGTGTTGCAACAATGACTCAGTGTTTACCTAGCGTACCGGTAAACCGCAAAAGTATAGGAAAATAATTCACTACTGACCTTGCCCAAGGGCTCCCTGCGAACTAGAAGTACTAGTCAAGGTCATGAGTCATCTGTTTTTTAAGCATATTAACGAATCAACCAACCGCTTTATAAGCTAGGTACATTTGGAGGTGAAGTGCTTCTCGGGAATGCTCTGAATTGATTCATTGTTCTGAACCGTAACAGTAAATGACTGCTACATTTCTGAATGGTTGACATTTTGCAGTTCATTTAATTTAAATTTTATTATATCTACGTGAAGGCCGACGATAAATTTAATGAACTTGGGGCTGTGTCGCTGTGTGTAATCATAACATTCTATAACTATTAAGTAGATGAAAAACCCTGTCTGTCATCTTTTATTCATTAACAATGTAAGAATCTTAAATTCGTCATAGACCAAGTCATAGTTAGCCAATAGGTAAATAAAGCTAACATAACATAACCAAAGTAGTCACCTATTTTGGCACGCCAATTTGTAGCAAGATACACTAACCAAAACTCTAATTAACACGGGAAGGTCTGAGTTACGTTAGTTACTCCCACGTTTCATATGGCTTCTCAATTTGCGACAAATCATCTACCGACGTTGTCAATGTCATTTCTGAACACAACCTTCCAATTACCCTCCCATGTGAGCAGTAACTCATACACCTCCATTCTATTGTGTTGTCTAAACGACGCTAATTATTCCACGATGGCATACAGACTTGCTATATTTCGCGGCTTCCTACTCTTCGGCAAAACTTGCTGGTGCCAAGGTTATCTAACTATCTTGTCATGGTATGATTCACGGTACATAGAGTAGTTATATGTGCCCTTCGAAGTTAAACTGTATCACGCGCGTGTAGTAGGAAAAATGTATGTATGGGATGTTTTTTCCTCTAGCAAATTCGTTTTAAGCACGTGTTGGAGATAATAAGTGTATACTAAAACGGTTTATGATGAGTAAAGTCATTTTTTATTCAGAAGTCTTGGCAGGTTGAAGCTATTTGATTTTATATTTCTACGAAAGGTTTTAAAAAAATATACATTAAAACGCAGTTTTTCAAATTCCAATCTTAGTCAACTTTGCAAATTGGTTTTTCACTTTTTTCATACTATTTCTCTTGGTTTTTTTTACAAAACAAGATCAAACTGCAGTCCATATCAGGCCGTCATTGTATGCTTTGCAACTTTCCTTGCATTTCTTTGATCAGCTCGCCATGAACTGAGTTTGAAAGTGGTTAGGTACTGCATATTGCATTTTATCTTGCCTATCCCAGTACTATTGGGCAAAAGCCTCCGCAGGCCTATCCACGATTCACCACTCAGTGACGCCTGGCCCAGTCTTTACAGATCTGGTCCAGTTCGTCCTGCCATCTCATTCATGGCCTGCCTCTTCATCCCTTGTGGCTTGGTTTCCACTGGGTGAAAGTTGGGACCAAAGCTCATTCGGCATTCGGCAGACATAACCAGCCTAATCCAATATAAACTTGACTGTTGCTAGGCTTAAGTAGTACGTAAGAAGTGCATTAGCAATCTTTGTTCTTGATCGTATAATCGTTTAATCGCTTACCATCAGGCCAGGGACCGGAAAACCCCTTTATTTGATTAAGTCTATCGATTGGGTAACTACATCATATGCTCTTCCAACGTTAGCGTATCCCTATCGATAGGCTTACTCTAATAATATCGAAACTGCTTAGAACTAGTTAAATACAACCATTGAGGTTACCAGTTTCGCAAGGGTTTCGGATTTAAGCACTTAGCATTACGTTAGTGTTACCCTATCCATTCTCCCTCTCCGTTGACTCTGTTTCGCAGATTCGTGTGATTGTTTGGTTTCAAGCCTATGTGTCTGGATGGCCAATCAATTGCTAAGTAGTGCAAAAATATTTTTTTATGGACTGCGCTTAGAGATTAAAAATAGCTTGAAGCCGTTCAATAAACACTTCATAGGGAAAGCCTAACCGAGGGTTTTAAAGAATTGGTAAGCGCTTAGTCAAATTAATTGTATCGTATGGGATAGTTTTTCATTGGGGTAAGTCGAAGATATGATTATCGCATCGTTAGGGTTTGTAAAAACCAGTCAATTATATACCCTAACGAAAACCCTTTAAAGTGTAAGCGGTTCCGGTCCCTGCATCAGGCGCGCCGTACGCTTGTTTGCCATCATCGTAGCATAAAAAAAACTTGTCGGATTTGGTCTTGATATTTAATGCCCAAGGTGCTCAATCGCACGTTGGCAGATCCCAAGCTAGAACTCTGGAGAATCCGTCAAAGACCAAATTTCATATTTGTTGTAAAATATCGACTATTACAATTTAGGCTTGGTCCTGTCTTGAATACTGTGCAGTTACAATTTTGCCTCCAAAATCACAGTGTACTTACCTAAGTACTGCTACTGACCAAGTAAGTAGGTAAATGCAATGATATTTTATATAAAGATACGTCATCTGCGCGCAAAAACGTTCCGCAAAAAGGAAGGCAAATTGCCTTACTTTTTATCTATTTATCTCTTTCTAACAATAGCGTTCGCTATGGATTGCCGTGTTTGTCTCTGTCAGTAATTGGTCACGGGTTTTGAATGCGTTTAGTAAGCATAACGTATCTTAATATAAAATATCATTGGGTAAATGAAATATCGAAGGTATGTTGTGATCTTACGTCATGAAGGAAAATACTATATAATACTTAATAAAAACCGCAGGGAATCTTAGATCAACAACATTATTATGTTACATAACTAGTTAGAAACAGGTTAACAGTGTACAGCCCACTGTAAAGGGATTTTTTTCCTTATTGCAGTGTAATAAGGTCGAAATGTGGATACATCTCTTTATAGTCGACTTTAATTACTCTAACAACTGCATTGTTAAGTTATTTGCTATTTTTATTTTATTTTATGGCATTGAGAACGCAAAGGAGCAAACCTTCGATCAACAATACAAACACGACGATACCACGTCACGACATGATAAGTTAAGCCGCACGTCAAAAACCAATTGACGCAGTGAAGTACAACAAAAGGGTCAAACTGAAAACAAGCGCTGTGTCTTCTGCATCAGCAGGAGCCAGCTCACGCTGAGTCTGACCCTTTTGCCGCAACTTACCGTCTAGAGCACAACTTTTGTATAGTTAAGAACACTATCTGTAGCTGTTTGGGCAATAAAGTGTTTTTCTTTCTTTCTTTCTTTTAAAAGCATTGATTGTCGTCGTAGAAAAGAGGCCGTTCTGGTGGCCCAAGAATTCACGTTGTAGACTGAACAAAAAAGCGATAAGTTAATCTATAATCACATCGGTTTATCGGTTAAGCGGTAATCATTGAGAACTTCGAGCACCAAGGCAACTTCGCTACCACCATCTTATTCTTTAACCTACCACCAAGCAGCAATGTTCGCATTGTTTTGTTCCGGTGTGGGGATAAGACTTCGACGACTTCCTGTTGAGTTTCTTGCGGCGTTTCTTCTCAACAGAGTCCCTTGGAAGCGCTGGTAGACTCAGACATGTAAAAGTGCCTACAGGGCCTACTTACAGAATAAATGAATTTGAATTTGAATTTGAATTTGAGACAACCGGTGAAATAACTATAGTGCCCGGCCGTTAAGAAGTCAATCTTGACACATGTCATTTCAGTACAAACTATAACCTCAAACCCTAGTATAGGTTAGGTATAAATTGTACTGCGATGACAGGTGTCAGGGTTGACTTCTTAACGGCCAGGCACTATAGCATAGAGGCATTTCATCTTAGTCCTCAGGGTTGGCAACGCATTTGCAGTCTTAAGATTTCAGTCTTAAGATTTCAGCCTTGGGATTGTAGTATTAAGAAAGATTGTAGGATTTTCTATATAGGTTTCAGATCTTACTTTCAGGCGGCCTGTGTGCTCGTTTGCCTTCTCTATGCCATAAAAAATACTATTATTGAATTGATTATTGATATTTAAGGGCGTTTTCACTCAAAAGTGTACCCAATTAAGGACTGAAATTAAGGAACTTTAACTTTGTCAGTTTTGTGACGAAAATTAGCCATACATTGCGGCCGTCAATGTGTAGCTAATGTTAGTCACAAAACTGATAAAGTCAAAGTTCCTTAATTTCAGTCTTTAATTGGGTACACTCTTTAGTGAAAACGCCCTTAAACAGTCTCCCAATGTCAAATTAAAAAAACAAGCAAAGAACCCCTGCTAAATGTGAATAGTCTTGATCAAAAACGGAGTTGTAGGTACGAGTACATTGAGAGGCCGTGACTGGCATAACTTGTGTTCTCTCGCTTGGCGCTCATTGATTACGTCACTTTGACATAGTTTCTAGTTCCCATGGCCCACAAATCTTTTGGTTTACTACACATATTAGATAGGTTACATTCAAGTGTAATGTAATGGTTGTAAGGCCTTGTGCAGGGTCTATTCGGATCGCATATTACATTGCTCGTAAGTACTCGCATTGATGTGTTACGGTGTGGGGATAAGACAACCGGTGAAATAACTAGTATGGGGCCTAAGTCCTCAGCGTTGGCAACGCATATGCGGTCTTGCGATTGTAGTCTTGAGATTGCAAATGTCTATGGGTCTCAGATCCCACTTACGCCACTATAAACGCAACATATTCAAAAATCGTGGAAATCGGACTTTATATAAGGGGGTGGAAACGTTATCGCCCGGAGCTAAATTTAGGATTTTTTTGACGATAACGCGATTTACGCGTCTCTTCACAATCCTCTTAACGAATTGGTTGTAGGTACTGAATATTGATACTTTGTCACACCTATTAAATAATCATTTTTCCTCAGTAAACGGCCAGCTGGTGATCTCCCGCGGCTGCACTTGGAAGCGGTCTGACGACTACTCGAACAACTGCCCCAGCACCTCCAACGGCCCCAACGAAGTCACCTCCTACTGCGAGACCTGTGACTATGATGGCTGCAACGGCGCCGCGGCTGTTGGCAAGACCATCGCGCTATTGCTGGCGCCCATGGCACTTCTCTTGTTTAAGTGAATAGTTTAATAAGTACCGTTAAGTAAAGCTAAATGTTACATTTAAGGTCTGTTTTATTTTAAAGTTTCGTTTGTATGGATGTATTCTGCCGTCTTGAAAAAGGTAAATAAATCTAAGGCATAAAACTAGAGCAGTTAATAGTACACTTTTAACCCTACCAAAAATAAATGTAAAGCTGGAACGATATAATATAATTTATTTGTTGATTGCAATACACATGAGGAACAGGGCGGCAGAGAATGCAACAGTACAAAACCTACCTTTATTTTTTAAACACTGTTTTGTTACAATATTTGTAATATGGTTATTTTATTTTACAATGTCTTGTCGAGTTTTCTTTTTCTCGACTTGGGATCGATTTTTTAATCTCATCGTAAAGTATAATTTTCATAAGTTTGATTCAATAATCATCTCCCTGTATGCACAAATATTTAAAGAAAACGCCTAGAAATGCGGCTACGCACATTTGTAAAATAACTTTCGATTAACTTTGTAAGAGATTGATGCTGCTTACTTTATTGTAATTAAACTAAGTGGTCACGACGTCTGTAAAAGGAAACTTGACTAAGTTTAAGTCTTACTTAATCAACATAATAGAATAGACCGACATAAAATGTAAAATACTTATGAATTATATTCCTTGCTTACGACTATTTGTTCAAGTGCGGTGTCGAAACATTGGGGCTACTGTATTTATAATGAAAACCAATAAGAAGTTTTATTTATTATATAGGTGCCAGTTTTGCAATGCTAATAAGTAAAAAAAACAGAAAAAGATAGCTTCAGCAAGTGTTCTGCATAAACAAGAAAAGAAGGATAAAGACGCTGTTTGTCGGGAGACTTTTTAACCTACTGCAATACAAACTTTACTTTCAATTATATATTTTTTCATTTTTCCCTAAGTAATTCGTATTCGTCGTTCGTCGTAGATAAGAGTAGATATGTTTTTCGTTCAAGGATGAATCGTTTTGTTGTACTTTTCTTGGAATTTTATCATTTGTATCTTATCTTATTTTTTAGACAAATTTCTCCAAATATAACAATTACATTTCAACCCTAACAAAATAATTATATTTATATATTTATCAGACGCTGCACCTCTTTTGATATCATCTCTGGCTAACTCAAGCTATAGTAATGTACTAAAAATGGTGTCCCCTTGTTTTACAGACAGAAAAATTACAGAATTTTGTTTCACAGAAAATGTTTCATATACTATTTGGTCCTTGTATTTTTGCTTCGAATATTATTATTTTTTAAACTATTCACTTGAAAGAAACACATTCCACAGAAAATCAATTCAATGAATTTTATAATTTTATTTTTTCATTACACAAACTTATCAAACAAAATATTTGTTTTTTAGCGAATAGCGACCAAGACCTCTCTGGGCAGAACCGACTTGAATAGGTTAGGTTAGAAGGCTATGGCGGGAGCGAAGCGAAGCAAGCTCCCGCCTTAGTCTTCGAGGTTATTTTTTTTATATTTTAAATAAATAATATTAGAACAAAGAATATTTAATTTGCTATTCTATGATATGAAAAAAGAAACATTGATTTTTATTTGAAATAAAAAACGATGATTTAAATGTCTTCAAAGTAATTATTCTACATATTGATTATTCTATGAAATGATAATACGAGAAAAAATTTATATGAAATGAAATTCTAAACAAATTCAGTCTGTAAAATAACGTACAACCACTAAAAATATAATAATAAATAATAAGAAAAAAAACCAACCTTGTTACCCGCCGATTTATAATTTAGCGATAACAACATTATAAAGTACAAAAAACCTGAAACCTAGTTCAAAAGAAGTGATAATACCTAATTCAAAACATAACGGCTTACTATTCCAATACAAAAAGCCTTTCGTGCCTTATTTTTTTTATCGAGCATTTCATGATAATTTTAAGTACCAGTGTACCTTAATCTTATAAATATAATAATTGAAGAGGACTAAGGAGTTATTGCTAAATATCCCAAGCACGTGGGTAACGTAGTTTAGTAGATAATATTTAACGTTAAATGTTCACTCGACCTCATTTAAATAAAGCACTTAAAAGCTGTATAAATAAAATTAGTTTCATAATGTTGACTATGTAACTACAATTCATAATTATTATTATTTACTACATTAGTTTATCTACTCTACAAAATTTGTCCAACAATTTTACTAAAATATTAGTTAACTATTCACTTTCATACTAACATCTGTAAATATTGTGTTCGTTTCTACTAACGTGGGATATTTTCGAGATGTTATAGTTATTAATTGTTATTTGGGACGAAATCTGGAAACAAGGATAAAATGTGTGCCTTTCGACCATTAGTAATATTTTTGTGCTCTAGCATCAATTATATCTAGTTTGATGCTAAAGAAATTGTGACTAAACAGAAAGAAGGTGCTAACAATAAATTTGATCACTAATAATGACGTTTCATTTATTTTAGACCCTACTTCTTCACATGTCATTTTACCCGTAAACGTTGTTTATTATTTGTCGGCTGTGTGATATTTCTAATGCTCAGATATTGAAAATAACTTCAGCACAAAGTACTCGTATACGAACGAAATAAGAATAAATTATTGACCCAGAATGATTCCCTGAGGCACTCTTTGGCAACAATGAGAAAACACAGTCAGCACTTTAGTAATTTTAAAATTAAACGAAGTGAAGTTATTTCTGCCACAGATATCTGGCAAACGTCATTAAAATCAAGCTAACTAAGTCATGATTATAAAAAATCGGGTAGAAGAAGAAGAATTCATTGTGTCAAAGGCGCGGTAAAAGTCAAGGACTGCAACTAATTTTTACTATTAATGGCTGCGCAAAGGGTCGAATTACAGTCGACAAAGTGAGAAATGAAAAGTTTTTAACCAGGCCTAGTAGCAGGGCTGCGTTTATCGCGTGATAAAGTTTGGATAAGGCATCCGTCACCTTTTGACACGTAAATAAGTACGAGAGTGACGGATGCTTTATCTACATTTGACACGTGATATAGAAGCAGCCATGCTACTAGGCCTGATCAAACGATAACATTTTAAAAACTGTTGATACGTGTCCTTCAGATCAAGAGGGCTAATGAGACTGTATAATTATATTACATTATGTAATATTATAGATGCGAAATTAGTTACTCCTTCACACTGCAACAGCTGGACGGATTCCGATAATAGTTGGAACGGAGATAGTTTATATACCACTAGCTGTTGCCCGCGACTCCGGCAGCGCAGAAAAAAAAAATAGCCTATGTTACTTAGGGATAATGTAGCATTCTAATGGTGAAAGAATTTTTGAAATCGGTCCAGAGGGCCCTGCAAAGATGCACTACGCTAACTAACGTTTCTATTCGATTTGTTTTTAAACCAATCGCGTCACTGGGAGATGACGTGATACGAAAAGTCACGTGGTCTACCAGTGACGCGATTGGTTTAAAAACGAATCGAATAGAAACGTTAGTTAGCGTAGTGCATCTTTGCAGGGCCCTCAGTAGTTTTTGAGTTTATTATTTACAAACATACACACACACAAAAATACAAATCTTTCCTCTTTATAATATTATTATTATAGTAAGAAGTATAGATATAGATAGATGAATTAACACGATTGCTACCTTTTATCTCTAAAAAATACTGTTGCCGTACGATGGTAAACGCGAACGAAGTTGCGCACAGAAGCTAGTTTTTAATATACAGACTTTTTATCTTCTTCGATTGTAATATCCTATAGATTCTGTGTCCAAGAAGGGCTCAGCTATGGCTCAGCTACAAGCACGCTACAACGAAGGATGCAACGTCAAGGTGCAGTGACATCTTAGTGACATGGCAGGCAGTGACATGACAATATGGTGACGATAATAAAGAACCGTCAGCCGTGTATTTGCTTTCACCGACTAACTATCACATAATTAGTAAGATATTTTGCTTTCTTTGTAGGCGTGTGAATTTTCAAATAACGGTCATCACGTTCATTTGGTTTCGTAAACTATAAGCGTGTTTCCGCGATGTTCTCCGTGTTTCCAATGGTGCTGCTATCCATAACTTATATGGCAAATGAAGGTTTTTCTATTTTTACTCGGTAGTATTTATGTACAAAACACACATTCCACTCCTTAGAACAATATTTTGAATTAATTTGTAAGTATAAGTATAGGAAAACTATGATGGCTCTTAGAAAAGCCTTTGGGTTTTTAACTTTTTTATGGGAGGTATGTAGAAAGCAAACACACAGACCAACTGTTGGTAAGCGGGATCTTTGACCCATAGACATTTGCCATCTCAAAACTACAATCTAAAGGTTGGGGTGCAGCGATATTTTTTAACCGACTTCAAAAAAAGGAGGTTCTCAGTTTGACCTGTATGTTTGTTCGCGATTATCTCGCGTTTGGCTGAACCGATTTTGATCCGGTTTTCAGAAAAGTATTTGTAACACTCAGGGGAAGGTTTTGGTATTTGAACCAACTTAAAAAAGGAGGTTCTCAGTTTGGATTTTTTATCTCACCATCAGACGGCCTGCGGGTTCGTTTGCCTTCCCCATGTCAAAACAAAACCCTTCCCAAGCTGGAGAATCGGAAATCTAAAATCTGGGCCAAAAAAAATTTTGTTGTTGTTCTGTCCCGTAAGCCAGGAGACAAAAGTGATAGAGTTTACATACATACATACACAAACTCACGCCTTATAAGTATATTCTATATTCCCAGAGGTAGTTAGGTAGAGCTGCAGAATTACCAACCACTTTTAAAACTTGTTGATAGGTAATTCTGTAACCACATTTTGCACAATCAGGCTCAGATGTTTTCCAGTGTATTAGTGAAAGGTTGCAAACCGCCTCTTACGACATCCACGGGAAGACCACATTGATAGTCTATCAGAAAAAAAATTATAATGTACAACTTCTAGCACACTAAGGAGAAAACCCAAAATAATGGGTTTGTAATTGCCAATAAAACTGATTTTTATATCCTTTAAAATCATAGTTTTAAAGTGACCCAAGAGATATCATACAATGGCAACGAAGTCCGGGTATATCCCACTATTTCTATTATGAATTTCTATCCAGGGTCTTCAACTCTATGCTGGACGTGCTCTTCGGACCTCCAGCTCAAGTGTGCGGACCCGTTTGGACCTGGCGGTGACAACATGCAACTGAAAGTACGTTATTAGTACCGTTTGATATAATTTCAACTTTTCAAGATTGTGACCACCGTTATTTCAACTTTCGACGACACGTTGGCCTAGTTGGTCGTGACCCTGCCTAAGAAGCTAGCGGTCAAATCCCGATAAGGGTAGATACTTGTGTGATGAGCGCGAATATTTGTTCCTGAGTCATGGATGTTTTCTATGCATTTAAGTATGTATATATTGCTCTACATAAGACATTTATATCGTTGTCCAGTACCCATAGTACAAGCCAAGAGATATACAGAGCGATAGTAAGGGGAAATGTCGGAAGGGGCCGCCCCTCGCGTACTTTTTCGAATCAAATCGGAGAAATAATGGAAAAGGGCCGAATCTTACATGTATGCAAAGCATGACTTGATGTATGAATGTGGAAGAAGCGAAAGAGATTTGTCAGGATCGTAGCAGGTGGAAAGAAAGGGTCTCTGCCTACCCCTCTGGGAAACCGGCGTGATTTAATGTACCTATATGGGCTATATGCGCATGTATGTACTAAATACCTATTAATACTATACATATACTAGGAGGACAACATGTGCTTTACGATTTATCGACGGTTATCTATCTCGCGAGATTGTAAAACTAACGGTGGTCACAATTTTACGGTGACACATACGCAATGGTAATTTAAGTGGTAGGGCGTTTTTTCGTGACATTGTAAAAATCTTTTTTTGAAGTTACTATTGCCAGCTCGTGTGGTTGGAACAACTTTTGTAAGTGTGAAATCGCTTTATGTCCCACTATATAGCTGTTTTATGTCGTGTTGTTTGTTATTTGGTTGTTGTTATATGTTGTAATGTTCACCCCCTAGCTAGAAAAATGCGAAGTCGGAGTTCACCACAGCTTCCCCAACCTCGTCCCACCCGTAGCTGGCTGCATGAAACTCAGGAAACGTTGTAAGTGGCGGCTTTAAAATTCCATTTTGAAAAATCTGCGAAGTGATACGTTCTATGAAATGAGTGTCTATTAGGAAATGCTATTTAACCGGTTATTCGCCGTTTTTGTATGAAAATAATCGGTTAAAACCGGTTATAACCGGTTATTTGCATTCCCTAGAGTCTATAAAACTACGGTAAAATCCAAACCATAATAATGATTGTTACTATCCATAGTCGTCATCAATGGAACGATAATAACGATCCGCAACTGCACCTGGAAACACCCGAGAGACCACTCGAACCAGTGTCCCGGGCTCCGCCTAACGTCCGACGAAGCCGAAGAGTTCTGCCAGACTTGTCTCTACGACGGCTGCAATGGCGTAGCGGCCGTTAGCGAGACCATAGCGCTACTGCTGGCATCTATGGCGCTTCTTATATTTAAGTGAAGAGTTAATCATATCATACGTACTACCAGCAAAAACTTCTATGTGTAATAGACCGGCTCTCCAGGGCCTTTATTCTTGGCGGTAAAAACCATATCGTCTTTGATTGTACCTAGGGTTGCAATCCGTCCGGGTTTCCCCGGGTTTGTACTAGTTTAGAGGGCGTCCGGGAAGCGTCCGGACGGAGTATCATTTGTAGTCCGGATTTAAAAAAAATAAGTCTTGGGACGCCGCGCCGCTTAGCGACGCGACGGCGGCGGCGCGACTCGCGAGCCGCTGTGTGGACAACCGACGAACAGTCTGGGTTTTGGGCTCCAAAATCCGGGGTTTTCACGCGTCTTGTCCTGGTTGCCAAATTTTAGAGATGGCAACCCTAATTGTACCTATTGTCAACGTTTTGATAGCTCTTATTTACTTGACAGTAATAGCGGCCTTGTTAATAACAATACCATAAGCGATCGCTGAGCGAGTGAGCGAACGATGAACTATAAACTTAAACCTCTCTCTTTTATTTACACGGGAGCGATTGTCTTTTGTTCGTTTCTTGGGCAAGAAAATCGCCGATAGTTCATCGCTTACTCGCCGGCGGTAGGACCAGTGCTTAACAGGTCAAAGACGATAAGGTTATTACCGCCTAGAATAGACCAAGGGTCAAGAGAATTTACCTAATTGCGCACCAAGTATCTTCGTTATAGTCGCCTACATCGGGTTACCATCAGTCCGGATTAGTCCGGACATGTCTGGACTTTTAGACTCTAGTCTGCACTTTGTCCGGCTCTTTAATTCCGGATTTTTGCAATGCGAGCTTCTGCTACCATGACTACCATACCACTGTAACTAAGTGAGTAATGTTTCCATTTTGTGACTAAAAAGTTCGGCCTTTTATCGAAACGTCAGGTTTTTTGGTCAGGACTTTTTAACACTTTCGTTGCCAAGGTCTCTGATTTTCATACAAAATGGACCCGCCTAGTGGGGTCGACGGCAATGAAAGTGTTAAATTCCTAAATGGTAAACTTACCTGCGGGCAATGGAGAGGAGGGTCCTGCCAAGATGCATTACGCTAGCTAGCGTTTCTATTCGATTCGCGTCACTGGTAGATCATGTGATACGAAAAGTCACGTGATCTACCACTGACACGATTGGTTTAAAAACGAAACGAATAGAAACGCTAATTAGCGCAATGCATTTTGGCAGGGCCCTCTGTTAGTAAAAATTGCGAACGTTTTTGGTGACGAACTACCTACCTCGTATTTTGATTTCAATAATCCATGACTGTTATGAAATCATTATTCACGCGCGCACTTTGTTGACACAATTAAAAGTATATTTTACGCTTGTAACTAATTTATTCCGTTTATTCTTACGAAATAGTATGTCGTTTATTGCAAGCGCCATCTTAGAAATCACTTGAAAGTTCAGCTCGCAAAGTAATGCCGTAATGAATGTAATTATACTTAATGATAGTCCTCGATTATTTATGTAAATATTGTGTTCGATTCTACTAACGTTGGATAATTTAAAGATGTTATTATTATTAAAATTAGGATTATTTGTAGTATTATTTTTTTGCGATCATGTAGTTAGGTTACAGTCGAGTTCATAAATATGTATACACTTTAGTACCTTGTCTATTTAAAGTCATGTTCAAACTGCCATACATGAATTATCACAGCGTTTAAAGGGACAAGGTACTAAAGTGTACACATATTTATGAACTCGACTGTACATTCGCCTTTATAAATAGCTGCACACTTTAGTACAGTCAGCAGCAGAAGTAGCTACGCAACCGAAGAAGTCAAAATGATCTGCACTCGACTCTATTGTCAAGAGAATACGTTGTGTCCATACTCGAAAATGTAATTAAAGACCAAAGTCTGACAGTTCCCATCTTGATTATTTCGTTATTTGAACATTATTTCATAAAAATATGAACGAGAACTCGTGTAACCAGTAATATTAGGGTAAGTTTTATTGATAAAAATACCTACACTTAAACCAACATGCAATAATCATAGCGAATGTGCGCCGGTTGAGGTTAGGATTTTGGTCTTAAATTAGATTTTCGAGTACGTATAGATAATTTTGAGCATGTTATTCTGCTTAGCTACTTTTGATGCTGCTGTACCTAGTCGCTTTGGCATCTTTGACAGATTAGTGAAACATGATGTTGAAGTGACAAAGCACTAAAGATTGTAGTTACTTATAAGGCCCAGTGTACATAGTTAGCTACTATAGAAATCGCGACTAAACCGAAAGAAGCGAACAGTAAAATTTATCATAAATATAATAAGGATGTTTCATTTCTTTTATCGAACATAATTTAGGCATCACATTATTATCGCTATTGTAAGCCTCAATTATTGACATCCAAAATGTTCTTCGTTATATACAGGGTGGAAAAACCGAACGCCGCATGGACGGCAACTACCTTAAATATTGGAAATAGCTAATTCTACGCAAAGGAGACTACTTTTAAATTTGAATACAAAAAATACTGCATTATTGGACATTTGAAAAAATCCTCTTCCATAACCCGGAATCGAACTGGTCGAATATGACAAAAAAATAAAGTCATATTTTATGATATACCTAGATCGAAGGGTTATTATTGATAGTGATCATTTATGTACACATACTCATATTAAATAAAACCCGTTAAAAAACTCTCCTTTATTATTTTGTCATATTCGAGCAGTTCGATTCCCGGTTAAAGCAGCCGAATTTTCAAACATCCATAAATGCAGGATTTATGTCGAACTTGCTATTTCCAATATTTCAGGAACTTGCTGTCCATGTGGCTTTCGTTTTTTTCACCCTGTATATCTTATCGCCACCCTTGAAATAGGTACCGTTGAGGAGTTCCGGTGGCCATCTGTGCTGTGGTTTTCATCATCAGTTCCACTTGACCAAATGATACTTTCTGAATGCAACTTATGCTTACTAAAAATACGAAAATCGCTATATGTATGGCTATAATATATGAGGAGTTCCCTCAATCGTATCCCCTCATCAGATTCGTATTTGGTGACAATGGGACCTACTCAGAAGTATATACTCTCACAATCCAAAAAAATAATTTTTAAACACAATTGACAGAGAAATATGTGAACATACAAAAAAAATACATACAGTGGGACATAGAACCTCCTCCTTTTTTGAAGGTGGTTAAAAATATCAGTTACATGCGGCCCAGATAGGGGTATTGTAGCATCTTATTAGTGAAATATTTTTTTAAATCGGCTCATTCGTTGCAGTGATACTCCCTTTAAAAAACAAACATACAACTTTACCTCTTAATATTAGTAGTGATTGTAGTATTTCACCTCTATCACCTTTTAATAAAGTTCACGGTGCCGATAAATGGTAGGGTAGTTTCCCCTTACAAGATTGTTTTATGAAATATGGGGGCCCTCCCTATTCCACATACATTTCCACGGGAATATACCAATTTGGGCAATCTTTTTTAAGATAAGATAAATAAACTAAGTCATTAAACAGATTTTAGTCAAAAAACTTCTTTATTTACTACAAGTATTGGTGTATACAAATTCTATATATAATTGTCAATGCTGGACGGAATAATCAAGTCTTAATTCTTATCATACATATATAGCTCATGAAAAGTTAACTTAAACCTTCCATACATAACATATATAAATAAGCTATACATTTAAAAAAACAGGCTTGTCAGTAGATCTGAGATATCATTTGACATTAAATCTGTTAAGACTAGCTAACATTTGCATAAATATTGGCAAAAAAAAAATGTTACACATTACAGTTGGTTCTGCAATATTCTTAAAGTGTTAACACTACACTTAGTGACAGTTTTCAAGTAAGAATTGTATCATGTTGCCAATTTTACTCTTACTCTCTTTTTCAAAATTCTTTATTGTCAAGTATACATACAAACTGGTCAGTACTCAGTCGAATATTTATAGACACTTGATAAACGTATTTGAATTGAACAAATCCATTAAAATATTCCATTACTCAGATCTCATTAAAATTTACAACTAAAACTAAATCTATACAAAATCGAGGCTTAATCTATGCTAGGCAGATATTGGAGATTCAAAAGGCACAAAAAAATCAATAGGGCACTAGACATAAACTCCCAAATTAAAAAATATACTTAGGTTCAGAAAAAAATAATCATAATCAATTTATTGCTCGAAATAATGTTACATGGATCTTAAAAATTAGTTAATACAGTTCATTATTTCGCCTTTAGGGCATGCAATTTGTAGTCATACGTACACATAATATTAAAGAAAAAAAAACATAAGGTACATTAAATCATTATTAAAGTTAAAAAGTCTAACACATCGATCTACATTTCATAAAATATTCGTCAAGAGAGTAAAATGCTCCCTCAATTAATAATTTAGTAAGTTTAGTCAAGAATGCATTCAGGAAAAAGTTTATATAGTAGGGTTGTGTAGTGCATGTACTAAGAGCCAAAAAGAATTAATTCCCATCACTATACTAGAACGAACTATTCCGTAAAGTTTCTGCTCTTAGTTCATTTAGTATATGCGGAGCAAGAACCGAACAGGGCAGGCAGAGCAGTGAGTGACACTGACAGCAAAGCCGGCCATTCATTCGGTCAAAGGAGCATGAACAGACCAGTTTCTTTCAGTGTACTAGTGTACTAAAAGAACTATAAGACCGAATTAGTACATTAGAGCGATTGTTCTAGTTTGGAGCGATCCGCTCAGTGAACGAGCGTGCACAACCCTATTATATAGTAGGGAGAGTTTTGTTTGTTTCAAACCTATTGTATTTTTATAAACAAGGATGCCTAAATGGATGCAGACTTTATTGACTAAATTTAATATAAGTACTGTAGTGAGACTACATAGTAATGAGTGACATTGTAGCAGCATGTTATTTAACTTTTTTTTTTATAGATGGTTGGACTTAGGTTAGATATGTTATTTAAAGAGCATATTGTAAACAAAGATACACAGGTTGAGTACAGTCTAAGGTTAGTTTTCTACGCCTCAAAGAATTCTATATTTTATAAAAAAGATTCTTAGTATTAGATTGTCATTAACATGACAGTATAGTGATAATTTGTAGTTACATTCTTTGCTCAGCTGCCAATCACATAGTAAACTAGGTTTTACTATGAAAACATCTTTATCAAAAAGCTAACACCAACCAGCAGAACCAGCATTAACGGTGACGGTGTGAATATGTATGATGCATTACAACCATCCTTGCTGTTACACGTGCAGTATTCAAGGAATATGTTATATGTACCAGTCCTCATGAGGCAGAAGCGCTCGTCACCTTGGATCCCCACTTCACCGAGGTACGCACAGTCTCTGAAGTAACGCCATTCTCCATTTACTGAAATGATTGTTTTATACTAATTAGCATGCGCTGGTTTGATAAACATTATAGATAACCTTTTGCACCCAGTTGAGTATGAAATAAAGGATAACATAGAATTTCTTTAGTAACCAACCGGTAATATTGTCTGTAGTTCGTTCGTTATACAAAGGTTATTTGATATGTAAGGTTAATTAATATCAGCTAGGGTGTAAACAGATAAAATTTGAATAATAAGTCCTTTTAACACTAATAACACAATTAAACTAAAGATTTTTAAATTTCACCTTTTTGCCTTATTTTTCGGCACATTGTGGGCCTAACGCCCGGTAAATGAGACAGTCCTTTTTCTTGCGAGCAGTCCGTTATAGGCACAGTACTATTGTCGAAAGGGTCTGCGCACTTAGGATCATTGTTCGACCGGCAATTCCAGCATTTTATAGCCGATACTGAAAACAAAAATTGTCAATAACTACCATAATTTCAAGATGGGTGTGGTACGACTGTTCGCACTTGCTTCTCCGTAATCACAACAAAACCACTTACCGTATGGAGTGAGGACAGTTACAATAATCAAACTTAATGTAATCTTGGATATACCAGTCATTTTATAATAGTTTTATAATAATTTCATACAAAAAAGTAACTTTGAAACAAAACGTTATGCGTTCGGTTAAGCGTTTGTTTGACACGGTCACAGATAGACACAGACCAAGTAGAGAACTAGTTTATAATTTAATTTATACAATACAATAAAGATGTCGCGATACCGGATACCGGTACGAGAGGTAAAATAGAAGCAAGTTCGTTTTTATGCTTGCTTCGTTGATATAAATAATGTATCAATCCCGGCTTTGTTAAGTAATCAAAAATTATAAATTATTTTATTCAATATTTTTGGAAGTTTCTCCGGACTTCAAAGTTTAAAACCGATAAGACTTCATCTTACCGCAACACCATCGCAACACTAAAGATTGGGTGTGTCATTCGTTTCATTCAATATTCAATCGTTCTTTCAAGTTTCATTCAGTCAGTTCACTCATGTCTGTTTCTAAAACTGTTGGAAGTGTTGTTGAAGTGTTGTTTATAGTTCAATTGTTTCGATTATTTATCTTAACTTATTTGTCCATTGTTTCTAACAACACTTAAAATGACGGGTATATACTTTTTATTAACACTCGCCTGTGCATTACCGGCAGGTAATTATACATTTCATTAATAAACTTTTTATGTTCAGTCGACTGTTCTAGTTGGAATCATTTACGAAATAGTCTGTTTTAGTTTTTAGCGTACGATGTTATCAGTGTGCATCGTCGCAGAACCTTCAAGAAGATACTTGCGGCGCTTACAAGAAGTTTGATAAAGAGAGCCACATAGCCGTTGACTGTTACAGTGAGGAGACTAATATACAGGGAGCGTTTTGTATGAAACTAACCCAACAAGGGCCCAAAGGGTTTATTTGTGAGTACTTCATGTCAACTAGCACCATTTAGAGTTGTCGAATGAATTTCATGTAAGAAGGCTGTAACTGAATTCCATGTGTAGTTTTTGGGTGTGTCATGTCTAAGGCGGCCAACTTTATAATAGGTCAATGCGGGACACCCCTATCCACAACAAGACTGAGGATTTGTTGGAATTGTTGGTGGAGTACTTAAATTAGAAACAAACAACACTACTACTGAATTTAAGTCATATTTTTCACAAGAGTGGCATTTTTTTACTAGTTCTGGGTTTTGGTTCAGAATGTCCAAAAAGTTTTCACAGCCCCATATTATATTTTACAATTACCATTGCACGTAATGTTTCTACTTTTAGTGACAACTTTTCAGATGTTTGAGCAACAGAAAATGTCCATTCCATTTATTGCAATGCACTTCTGAAGGTGTAAAAGACTTTTGCAAGAAAGCAAATTCTTTTTACAAGTCCTGCGGGGTCTCATTGTTTGTATTTTTTATGCGAGCGAGATGATGGGGAACGAGGAATCCGGGATATACGGGTCGCCTTAGACGATTTGCGGGACTATTTTATTAAATATTGCAATGCGGGATTACAACTGTCATTATGGGATGGTCCCGCATTTGCAGGACGGTTGGCCGCCTTAGTCATGTCATGCATAATTTTGATGATTGTAAGTATTGATGTTTGGTTTTACGTAGATTGTCATGCCCTTATAGGGTTGTACATAGCCTTCACCAGTTATGTATAATTGCAATGAATAAAATAAAATGTTTTTTTTCAAGGGTATACAATGTTTTCAAATTTTGAACCCTTCTATAGTACCTACTTACCTACATTTCTATAAGTAAATGTGAGCAAAACTAGTTTTAGAATGTTTTATTTTGGCAACTGATCAAAAATTTCTTAACCAATTTTCTTTCCAGTTACACTTATTGCTAAGTAATAAACTATAGTTTAAAACTTTAACAATTTCACAGTTTCATGCTGTTGAAAACGAATCTTTCATTTTATAAGGATTTGAAAAAAAAAACATTCTCAAGTTTTGCAACTTTGTACGGATATGTCAGCACGAATTTAGCGGCCTACGAAGCTAGAGGCCCGGGTTCGAGCCCCGGTACGGGGAAATATTTTTGTGATGAGCGTGAGTATTTCTCCCTGAGTCTTGGATGTTTTCTATGTATAAAAGTATGTATTTCTCTATAAGTAAGTATTAATCGTTGTCTAGTACCCATAGTAAAACCCTAGAGCTTACTTTGGGACTAGGGCAATAGGGAATATGCATGGATTTTTTAAATCGCATTTCTCAACAAAATATGAAAATACCGTAAAAGAGATCACCAAAAGTGAAATTAAAATTAAAATCGGTCAAGAAATACAGATGATTTTAAACTGCTAATTAGACAGAGAGCTCCGATGTGCACCGGTGACGTAATTGTGCAGTTCGGCCATATAAACTCCATTTAAAATTTTGTTTTGCTAGAAAGAAATAGGAACAAATCTTTGTTGGCTTATATCTTGGTTATTTTTACAGCTATTCAAAAAATGGTTTTTCTCACCTGTTTGTTACATGAATCAGCTTTTATTGAAGCTGTAAATAAAAACATGCACATTCCCAATTGGTGTCATTGTCCCCTGTTAAAGACGAAAAAATATATATCTATTAACATACTGACTAAATTAAATCATACATGTCTATTTGTTCGAAATATAAATAAGTAAAAGGGCAAGAGTTTTTTTTCATAGAAGACAAATCCCTTTTATTTAAATTTTTATTGACATACTATTGATTTCTGTATTAGTTTGTGAGAACTAAATAAAATGAAATTGTTTCTTCAGGGGACGGTCGATGGCGTCAAGTAATACGTCGCTGCGCCTCTATTGCTGACACTGGAGTGACGACTGTCTGCAACTGGGGCGTCTACGACAACGGTGTCTACTGGGAGGAGTGCTACTGTGCCTCGGATGAATGCAATAGTTCTACTTTCACCAGATCATCTGCTGTGATGGTACTGAGTACTATAGTGTTAGTATTTTTACGTAAACATGTTTTGTGATGTTTTGGGTCCAGATAACTGTACTGTTGGGGAAATTTTCGGATTATTGAAAATGTTAGGTACCTACTTACTTAATAGCAGGATTTAATTAATCTATAATAAATTATGTTGTATACAAATATATTATCGACATTATCGTGCAACACTATCGAGCTGGCAACAAGCAAATGTATAGACAATTAATTAAAATGTGTATGTATGTATGTTAACACTATTAACTCATTGATATCATGATATCAGTGAGTTAACTAATGTTAACAGAGCAATAAACAAAGTATTTTTCTTATAAAAAAATGGACATTTGTGGTCATAAAATTTAATTTACGAGTGTTTTTTGTATAATTTATTTGATTCTGATTAGATAAAAATATCATTGTACTTTTAGTTGAAAAATCAATTTAGATTTTGTTTTGAAGTATGCTTGAAAACTTACCATATAGACAGGTACACCATTAAAATTAAAACTAAAACTTTATTATTGAAAAAAACTTTAATATTATTCCTTTGTAAGAAAGGATAATATTATGGGACTTTTATAATTCTTGTCTAGTTTGTGTTATTTTGTTTTTGGAATCTCATCAACTTTCTAAGAATGTTTATTTTAGAGAAACTATTTTAACACATATTATTAAATTTATTCGTATTATATCTAAGTTAATTTTTCTTTTAAAATATATTATGTTTTGTTCTTTGAATATGCTTGGTTTTGTAGATCAATTTACTAGAGCTTGCAATACATAAGTTAGTATATACAAACACCTTTTTTGACTGTAAGTGACAAGGAGCCTGAATAGTTAAGAAAAGCATTTATGTGTTGTCTTAGAAATATAATAAATTACCGTCCATTTTTAGCACTAGAATTTAAGTATACACGTATTTTACCATACATTCCTAAGAATTCGCTTTATACATTTTCTAAAGCATTAATAAATTTATATTTACAAATGTTTGACAGGTTTCTCTTATCTGTTACCACCTGGATACTTAACTATCCATAGTCTTTGCATAGTGTACGACGAAGTCGCTTCCCGCCGTCTGTCCCTCAGTATGCACGCCTAGATCTTTTAAACTACTCAACCGATTTTAATGCGGTTTTCATCAAGAAATAGAGTGATTCAAGAGGAAGGTTTTTGTGTATAATAAATTCTGAATTATCTACGGGTATTACAGAAAACTTACTTAAACCGAAGCGAAGCGAGGATGGGTCGCTAGTAATATTAAAAACGTGAAAGTGACTGTCTTTACGCTTTCACGTCTAAACCGCTTCGATGAAATTTGGTAGGTATAGAGATAGATTGAGCCCCGAAGAAGAATAGGGTACTTTTTACCCGCCATCAACGACTTATATGCGAACCGAGTCGCGGGCAACCGTTACTGATAAGTCGAGTGGCTACAGAACTGTATTGACTATAACTGTTTTATAGGTGAAAAACTTGAACTATTGCATGTAGTTGTGTACAAAACTAATATGGAATTCAGGTCAAATTTAAAAAATAGAATGTCGGGCGGTCTATACAGATGTGTTACAACTACATGCAAGAGGTCATTTACTTAAGTTTTTCCCCTATAGTAACGTAACTTGTAGCAAGTCAGGCCGCTTGACAGTTGGAAATCTGTAAAGAAAAGTAGGTATAACCTTAAAAGAACCTGATAACCTGTGTTGTAATACGATGAGCTGATAGGTCAATTCAATATCATCCGATGGACTGTTAGTCTCTAGTGCCTTTTAATGAATCTCATTTTGTATTAATGTTTTATATTACATGTATGTATTACTGAGTAATGAATTTTATGAGTAAATAAAGACGTCAATTAAATATAAATGGTTTTTGAAACAATGCCCCACTTGTTCGCAATTTAGCATTGGCAGTGCAAATTACGAAGACAATGCTTTCTGTGTTATTTGATAAGCTCTAAATGGATGGGAGGTACAACTCTAATAACACAGATTTTTAACGAGTTCGCTAAAAGAACAGTTTGTTGGCTTGATTGATTTATGTGTATTGATGTGTATTATTCTGCCATCCTACGGAAAAAAGGAGTTTATTCCCACTAGTTCAGTTGTCCAGTTCAGTTGACTGAACTATTGGGATTCTTTTTCTCGCTTGTTCAGTTGACTGAACCTGGTCAAAATGTGTATCATAAAAGAGAGGTAGGTTTAGGTTATGGTGAATGTTCAGCAGGCCCGAAGGGCCAAATACACCAAGAAATAGGAGCTCCGCTGTAGCGGAGCTCCCTCGACACTATAAGGATATACCCCCTTCATCCACGTTCGTAACTAAGATTTCACAACTGAACAGACGAGAAAAAGAATCTCACTAGTTCAGTTAACTGAACTGGACAACTGAACTAGTGGGAATAGAGGAAAAAGGCACATACTATAAGAATTGTATTGCACTTTCAACCTTATTATAACCTTTGAGAGTTTAATATGCTTCTATGAAGTAATTGCACTTGTGCCTTTTCTCCGTAGGAGGGCAATTAGTTTGTGTTGCAAATTAGTTTACAATTGGTAGAGACCTGCAGCGGTTCGCTGTGAAAAGGTGCCAATTGGTACTTAGTTTGGGACTTGGGCCTCTTTCCTACTCGATAAAACCATATCGCTTTATGTTATCGTTTGACGATTGTTTTGACTCAGAACTGCCTGTGTTGCACAATAAACAACCTTAACCCTAGGACGCCTGGAACGCCTTAAGGTGTCATGTGCTGTCGTATGTCTATAGTATCCGTAGCGCGCTAAGGGCAAGCGTACCGTGCCACCGACGCATGTATACTCGAAAATCTAATTTAAGACCAAAATCCTAACCTCAACGGGCGCACATTCGCCGTGATTACTGCATTTTGGTTTAAGTGTAGGTGTTTTTATCAATAAAACTTACCCTAATATTACTGGTTACACGAGTTCTCATTCATATTTTTATGAAATGATGTTAAAATAACGAAATAATCAAGATGGGAACTGTCAAATTTTGGTCTTTAATTAGATTTTCGAGTGTAGGTAGTTGTCACTATTTAATACAGTTTAAAAGAGACTCTTTGGTATCGATTACTTTGACTTGCATAGCTTCTAATACATGCTTGGCGTGTAGATAAGTGAAACATTTGTACGAGTATTAAACGTGGGGCTTCGAAAAGGTTACTGTTGAGCAACTATAGAACCTTATCGCAGAGAACCCAGAATTAATTTTGACGCATTAATTTATTTTACGACTTATCGCTGTCATTATCTTAGGGTGCCATGATGGCTCAACAAGTTGTTGACCGTACTTAATTCTGGGTACCTAATGTTTAAGGGTAGGCGGATCAAGTTTAAGATTATGATGGCTCTCGAGCTAAGCGTACCGATGGTTTTGAAGCATCCGTGGCCTAGTGGCTTAGGGCGTAGACTTGTGATCGTAACGTCCCGAGTTGCATCCCTAACGGTTGCCAATACCTACCAATGAGATTTTCAATAAGGTTTTACCGTGTAGAAAAAGCCCCAGGGGCCTTATACTATGACTTTACACCCAGGTATACAATACAATACAATACAAAGCACTTTATTGTACACCAAATAAAAAAACAAAACAGAGAAACAGCACATTTAAAAAATAATACAGGTAAACAACAGGCGGTCTTATCGCTAATTAGCGATCTCTTCCAGACAACCTTAGTAGGGACATGGTGTCAAATTAAAACATTTTACACAGTAGGTGGTGCAGACTTCACGCGAGCATTAACAAGAAACTCTTTTAGCAATTAAACATGAATACAAAAAACTAAGAAAAAAGTAACAAATAAACGCTTACCAAAAAAACAAATAAATAATTAAGCAAAAATACACAAATACAAATAAATACAAGATACATATGCATATGACTTATATAAATAAACAGATAATTAAACATAAATACAAAAATAAATATATAAATATCAAAATATATATAATAAAATGACATTGACAGAAATTCTTCTTTTAGAAGTACTTAGAGAAATGAACCGAGACAATACAAATTATGACTGCGACAAGAAGTGCTCATGAAGAAGTTTCTTAAAGATATGTAAAGATTTAGCCCGCCGCAACTCCACAGGGAGGGAGTTTCACAGCCGGACAGCCTGAAATGTAAAGGAATTGTTGTAGAATTTAGATGAAGAGGAGGGTACAGTTAAAATATAGTTATCAGGTATTGTATCATATTGTCAACGTTTTGATAGCTCTTATTTACTTGACAGTAATGGCGGCCGAGTTAATAACAATAGGTACGTGTAAAGACAAAGTACGATGACCTCCCAGATTCGATATATTTGATGGTGACTATACTAAACGCCAAAGTAGGTGCTTAGATAAGGTTCTACACGTAAACAAACGATTTTGCTGGCCTGAAATCCTTTTAGGGACAACTAGGGTTATGCGCGCTCGTTCACTGAGCGGATCGCTCCAAACTAGTACAATCGCACAGATGTCTAGTTCAGTCTTTTAGTTCTTTTAGTACACTGAAAGAAACTGGTCTGTTTATGGTCCTTATTTGTGCTCCTTTGACTGAACGAGTGGCCGGTCGGTCATTCATTCTAATCGCTTTGCTGTGAGTGTCACTCACTGCTCTCCCTGCTCTGTTCGGTTCTTGCTCCGCGTGTACTAAATGAACTAAGAGCAGAAACTTTACGGAATAGTTCGTTCTAGCACAGTGACAGGGATTCATTCTTTTTGACTCTTAGTACATGTACTACACAACCCTAGGGACAACGTTAATCAGTATTCGTGGTGGCTGATACTAGAGATAAGCCACTATAGGTATTAAAGCGACTGAGCGAGTTAAAGCGTAGGGAGGTTCCGTTTGGAAAAACAATGTCTAATTTAAGTATAATATGATCATACAGTTTTGTAATTGGAATCAATATTGCCGAACTTTGAGTCGTACAGCGCCTGGTCGAAATTTGTTTGAAAAATTAACCAAAATCGTTATTTCTTATTAGGTAGGTACCTAACTAGCAAAATTCCCTGTCTATTTTTTCCCCAGAGGTACCTAAGCTCGGATTACACTCGCTCCATCGTCGACCTTCTCCTGACCCTTGTCTCGACTCGACTAAGTTCAAGAGGGACTCCCATGATAAACCATGTAAAAAATGCATGTGTAAAGTATAATAATGATTGTACATCCCGAGGAAATGTGGAGGACGAGGCATGTTAAATGCTAAGAATCTCCACAACCGCGAGGTGTGCAATCTCAGGGATTATTTCCTTAGCAATGAGTGTGGGATGCATCGTGATGTGGTTGCAGTAGACAAGAGCCTCACGCCTCTTTCCTTGGCAAACGAGAACTGGCGCAAACCAACGGTGTTGAGCACTGAAGACCGCAAGAACGTATGGAAGAGCAAGGAGCTACACGGACGCTTCTACCGGGCCCTAACAAGGCCCGACGTAGACTTTTTAGCGTCTGTGAACTGGCTACGATTTGGTGACCTCTTTGGGGAAACCGAAGGTTTTGTCTGTGCAATAGCTGACGAGGTCATAATGACGAACAATTACCGGAAATATATTCTGAGGGATGGCACGGTTGACATTTGTCGAGCATGCCGTTGCCCCGGCGAGTCCCTCAGACATATAATTTCCGGTTGTTCGCATTTGGCCAACGGCGAGTACTTGCACAGACATAACCTCGTAGCCAGGATCATCCATCAGCAACTTGCTCTTCAATATGGTCTTGTAGAGTCTGAAGTGCCGTACTATAAGTACGCACCGGCGCCAGTTCTCGAAAATGGTCGTGCTACGCTCTATTGGGATCGATCTGTCATCACGGACAGGACTATTGTTGCCAATAAGCCTGATATCGTGTTGACAGATCGATCTCAACGCCGGGCAGTGCTCGTCGACATCACCATCCCGCATGACGAGAACCTTGTGAAGGCCGAGAAGGACAAATTCAGCAAGTACCTTGACTTGGCTCACGAGGTGACCGCCATGTGGGATGTTGACTCAACGATCATTGTCCCGATAGTTGTTTCGGCAAACGGTCTTATAGCGAAGAGTCTCGACCAACACCTCAAGAGACTCTCGCTAGATGGCTGGATCAAGGGCCAGATACAGAAGGCAGTACTCCTCGACACGGCACGTATTGTGAGGAGGTTCCTCTCTCTGCAGCCCTAACCACCGGTAGCTTGAGCCTTGCCCCGCTGCCGGCGGCACTCGTAGGTTAGGTTTTTTATAATGTCTATTTTTTTGTATTAGTATTTTTATTTTACTTTTATATTTGAATATTTGTTATAAAAAACCTAATGTACAGAAAATTAAATAAATATCTAGAATAATAATAAAAAAATTGTGAAAGGACAATGCCGGGTCTCCATAGAAGCTTTGGCAGAGCATAGAGCTTTTAGAATTGGGTTTATTTGATGAAGAAAAATATTTAAAACAATGCTGTTGTGTTCGTTTTCTGAAGAACTTATTATTTACCTACTTTACATTTACATACATTACTCGCAAGTTGTCCTATTTAAGTATAAAGTATTTTAATAGATGGCTCTATTTATCATATTAGGTAAGTTTCCTAAATGTGTAAGAAATAAAATACTGAATTTAAATCTCATACAAAGAAGGTCATATCAACATCCTTCGTATCCGCGAGTTTTTTTAAAAAGTGTTTTAAGCCATGTAACAATTAATTAATTGGTGTGAGATTCGACTGATGCGTAGGTAGGTTTATTTTGTTTATGTCTTAGGTATGGTTTTATTTCATAGTATATACACAGTGAAAAAAAAAACGTTCGCTGCACATCCTACTCGTAGATACATCATTTAAATTGTCATTATTTAATCATTTCATGCAGTACTTGCATAAAATGGACTTTTAAGCCCCATTGCCTTTTATGTTCGCGTACTGATAATACCATTAGATATGCACGAGTGGTTGAGTCATGATTTTATCTTATCTAGTCTTGTGCAGCGGGTCTTTGTATCCTTTTTATTTAAAACCATTCTTATCATTATCAGTTACATAGTCTAGGTAAGCTTTTAACCCTACGATGAATAAGGTGGAATTTCCAGACAAAGTAGCTCATACGTGATTTATTTTATCAGTGGATTATGTACGTAAATGTGTTCCGTCAGCATCAGGATAAACCTAAGCGTACGTATAATATGGGTCCATATTGGCTCATATAAAATTGATCTATAGATTTTTTATACAAATAACGACTCATCATTTCTTCGAAAAATTTTGCTTATACTTTTTTGTTCATACTTTTTTAACTCATAACCATCGCAACTCATAATGCATTTTTTTAAGAAACTGTTACTTTTTGAGGATTGTTATAAATCTAACCTAACCTAACCTAATTTTATCTACACGTAAGATATTTAAGAAATTCTGAAATATGTACGGTTCCATGAATATTGGCGTTATAAGTTCAGATGTGTATAAGTTCCGATCATTAGTATTAAAAAATATTATGAAGAGTATGAAGAGTGATCATTATGATGTAAAATGGTATGAGAAAATTTTTCGGAGTTCGAATAATCGGAGTTGCAATTTTATATGAACTTTGGCGCACCCGTATAATATAATACGTCACGTCACGTCACATCTTTGAATCACCTTTACTCAGTCTCGTTTTTTGATGATGATGATGATGACGATGACGATGACGATGACGATGACGATGACGATGACGACGACGACGACGACGACGACGACGACGACGACGACGACGACGATGACGATGACGATGACGATGACGATGATGATGATGATGATGATGATTATATCTACTTTTACAAAATGTATCCGTACCACGAACCTCTAATCAGACTACTAGATACTCGATGACGGTACAAAGTCCACTTCAAAGCCCTAACCTTGAGGAAATTTTCGATCGGCATACGATTTTTTTTGATGATGATACACTAACGTAAGGGGTAACGTAACGTAACGTACTCGACAGAAGACAATAGTTCGTGCTCAAAGTTAAGTTTGATCTGCTACGCGAACATGATGAACTTCAAAGCGACAAGGTTCTAGAGTGCAAGTCCGGTCAGCTATTTAAGAAAATTAACGTTAATATTTTGTATTTGATTTTGAAATAGATTTTTAGAAAAACCGGTGGCGGTTTTACTGCTGATCCCTAAAAAGTGGGTAAACATGTTTGGCCTTGAACTGATAAGCTTCTGTAGGTACATGTTATTATCATGAACCTATCGCCAGTTCAGCTGATTTCATAAAACACGAGGATCAAAACAAAAGAATATCCCTTTGAACGCCGTACTCAAAATACATATTAAAAACAATTAGGGTGATGGAACCAGTAATGGACGAGTCACCAATAATGGACACTTGGTTCTTTTTTACAGAAGATATAAGGGTTATTCATTTGTTTTGCAACAATCCATTTAGGACCGTATGAACATTGAATTAAGAGTGAAGTGTCCATTACTGGTGACTGTCAGCTAAAAGTGACCATCATTGGTGCCGTCACCCTAATGGAAAGGTCGTAATTTTGACAACGCGTTTTAGCTTTACGAAGCTAGAGGTCACGGGTTCGATTCCCGGTAGATATAGGAAAATATTTCTGTGATGAGCACGAGCATTTATTTCGTAGTCTTGGATGTTTTCTATGTATTTAAGTATTTATTTCTCTATATCAGTATTTATATCATAGCCTAGTACAGTAGGTGTGTAGGTACCCATAATTTAAGCCTAGAGCTTTGTTTGTAGGATTTCCAATCCGGATCCATTTTGTATGGGAAGATCCAGATCTGGATCCGAATTATCCGGATCTTCTATACAAAATGGATCCGCTTCGCAAACCCTATTTGTTTGGGATTAAGTCAAATTGGTCTGAGATTGTCCCATGATATTTATTAATTAGGTTGGTGGAAGCAGTAATGGACCAGGGACCGGAAAACCCCTTCATTTGATTAACACTGTCGATAGGCTAACCCTATCATTTGGTTATCCAATCGATGTGGTTACCCTATGACTGAGTTACCTTAACGTTAGGGCTAACCCCTTTTAATTAGTTAACCGTGTCCGTAGAGCTTACCAAGTTCATTAGGGTTTCGGTAGTTTAATATTTAAGACCTTAGCATTGACTGGGTATTACCCCATTGATCGCCTCTCTCTTTTTTGCGCATTCGGGCGAATTCTAGCCGTCTCACTTAAGCGGCTACTACCTGCCGCTACTCTATTAATTGTTGGGTAGTGCAATAATAAGTCGAATCTCTTGCGCATAGAGATTATATCAGCTTGAAACCTTTCGATTAAGTTTGAATAGGGTAACAGGCGATGGGGTATTGGGATAGGGTTAGCGCTTAGTCGAATTAACTGTATCGTTTGGTTGCCCTTTCATTGAACTACGTCGACGATATAGGCTTAGCGCATCCTTGGGGTTTGTAAAAACAAGTCTATCAAATACCATATCGAAAACCCCTTTCGCGCTAACCGTTTCCTTTCCGTGACAAGAACCCAATGACCACTTGATTCTTATTTTACAGAAGATAAGGGTTATTCATTTTGTTTCGCAACAATTAATTTAGGACCGTATGAAATACGAATTAAGAGTGAAGTGTCCATTACTGGTGCCTGTCAGCTTAAAGTGTCCATCATTGGTGCCGTCACCCTAACTTGTTGCTTTTTCAAACTTGTGTTAAATATCGTCACTAATGGCCTGTTGTTTGATCGGTAGTTAACTAAACTAATTGTTAAAATTCAAAAATCGAACGGAAAATTTCACACATTTCCTTGACAATTAACCATTAGTCATGATTTTTAACAATTAGTTAGTTTAACTACTGATCAAACAACAGGCCCTAAAGGTCCGTTGGTTGATCAATAGTTAACTCAACAAACTGTTGAAATTTGAAAAAAAGAATAGAAAATTTGACACTTTTGCTGGAGATTTAAACATATACGATTTTTTAAAAATTAGCTGGTTCAACAACTGTTAAAAAAACAGGTCCTAAGGAACGACTTAATCGTCATGAATAGAAATAACGGGATAGACATGAATTAGTTTTGAATTTCATGACTTTCATTATTATTTGAAACATTAATGAGTTATGCACTCGTTGAAGTCTTTCGTGGTTAAAGAGAAATGCTAAAGATCAAACAAACATCAAATACAGTTACTATCTAGCTAGGTAGGTTAGGGTCGTTAGGTAACTTAAAATGCCCGACGGGCAAATTTACCAAAAATAGGAGCCCCGCCGCGGGGCTCCGTCGACTTTTGCTAAGACAGAGATGAAATAAAATAAAAATAATAAATAAAGATAAAATAGCAATGTGGTCAATTTGCGACTCAGATATTTTGAGATGTAAGCTCGACGGCCTTTGTGATCATTTTGCGACCTGGTCATTCAAATAACTAAAAAATCCATCTCTATGTATTTTCGCGTTGTTGGCACTTCCAAAAATCAAGTAAGTATTGTAACAGTAATACTCTTCGATTAACTGTTGCTGCGCTAGACAAACATGGCCGCTCTCAAGGGAAATAAATATGTTAAAGTCAGTTTACTTGCTTTAGCTCACGTTGGCAACGGATTCACTCACAAACAAACACACCTGTTGCGGTGTGTAATGTGTTTTTAACTGCATCTTTTACTGAAAAAATATTAGAACTGTACCTTTTAAATTATAATACAAAGCGGGTTGATTTTCTTTTCATTTTTTAAAGAAAGTGAAATAAATCAAGATACGTTTCTTTTTCAATGTATTTTTATTTTTGCTGTATGGTAGAAACGGTAAAACATACAAGCGTCAATTTTGGTATAGTAAAAGAACAACAACAAATATAAAAAACTGGTCAAGTGTAAGTTGGGCTCGCGCTATTTTTTTATTCGGTAAAGACTACATTGAAACCGAAATATAAGTATATGTACCTACTGTACGGTAGTACAGCACCCTCGGTGCGCGAGCCCGACTCGCACTTGGTCGGATTCTAACATTTTCAAGCTAATTAAAATTATTTTTTTGAAAAATAAGGTCTAGGCTTGCTCTATGGGTAGGTACGGTCGGCCAAGAAAGTGGTCTACCATTTTTGACAAAAGTTTCTGTGAGATCTAATTATCGCTAAGGTTGACGCTTGTCACTGTCATAATATTATTGCGAGGGAAAATCGAACTTGTAGTATCATGACGTACAAATGAACTTTAACCGTAGGGTGATAGACCACATTTTTGGCCGATTGTACAACAACGATAAACATGTAAAGATAAAATTAAACATACAGAAAACATCCAAGTCTCAGGAGCAAATACTAGCGCTCATCACATAAATATTTGCCCTTACCGCGACTCGAACCCGGGACCGCTAGCTTCGTAGGCATGCTCACTCATTACGAAGTAGCCTACATAGTTGTCTATACTACTTTATCATATTGTGGTCAAAAATGGCAAATTTTCCCTTTGACTTTTTGTTCCTTGAGGAACAAAACGGAACTCTCCAAAAATAATAATTAAGGATTTCCATCGATCTCTTAGCTCTTCTTAAACCCTGGAAGCGATTCATTCTGAGAGTAAACGAGTTGTTAATAAGCAAATAGAGCAACATCACCGGGGTTCGGAGGTTCCATAGCAGTGTAAGAGTTAAGACTACATAGAGATATGGAGTCGACATTCATATTATTATGAAATCTCGCCCCATACTCATACACATACTACTTAGTCATTTATATAATTAAAGAGTTTATTCACATCATTAACAAAGGAAGTAACAATTCTTTATATTTGTATAAACTGCTTGTTATTGGTACTTTAACATAATCTGATGAAAGACCGACTCCTATAGCTATGGTTACGCTCGTAATAATTTTATTAAAAAAAGAAATACCTACTTTATTTAAAAAAAAACGGTAATACAATAAAAACACTAAAACGATAACTTTTTTATTTATATTAACAATTAAATAATAATTATAAAATGCAATAAATATTGTAATTTAGCAAAGAAATTATTTTGCTTGTAATTTTGTTTCAACTATACAAAAAATACAACGAGCAACACGAATCAAGGCAGAACTGACTCAATAAGGGTAGGTTATTTTTTTTATTTGCCCTGAAAGTCTTAAACATACCGAGAGTCGATTTAAAAATAGGTAAACTATTAATGAAGCGAACCGTTAATTTGGGCAAACGATACCAAGGTAAAATCAGAAATGGGAAATAGATAAATTATCAAACAATTACATAGGGCAACCAATTGTAGGGCGAAATCAGTAATTAGGAATAGATAATTTGTCATATCGGTAAAAAACCCAAACAAGTAATTTGAACTAAATGAAAATATTCGAAGTGATCTTTCGGGCAAACGTAAAAAAATCCAAACCATATTTTGTCGAATAATTTTTGTCTAACGTAAAATCGGTCAAAATTTTTTCGCAGTTGAGATAGGTAACCATAATTGAGTATGAGTATAACGCGAGGTTTAATTTTAATGTCGACTCCATAGCTCGCTTTAGTCTAACCGTGCTATGAAAACCCCTAACCCTGAACATGACTCAAGCGGCAACGCCTGAATATGTCAAACGAAGCCTCCCAGCCAGCGCACCAACGGAAGAGTTTTGAAAGCATCTCAGAAATGTCATTTCCATATACCTACTAATGTAATGAATTATCGTTGCTCATTGAGCTTTTGCCTGGCGGTCGGATTTCGACCAAGATGGCCCAAATCCGGTCTTTAAAGCACTATATTAGACCTCTTCTGACTCATAGGTGAGTCATTAGGAGTGAGTAAGCGAGTATTAGGCGCTCGGTGCTCCCGAACGCAGTTTCCACGCCGAATCCCAGCGAGGCTTCGAGTTTCCCGTAGGCTTCAGTTGGTTTCAGTTCCCGTTTGACCACGGAGGGGACCGCGCGTCGCCGCCCCGCTACCGGCTAAACGGTTTTATGTGAAAATGATTGAATAACCACTCGCCGGAGCGATTTAAATTAACTTTAAAGTGTTGTTATTAAAATACACACGTGTCTCAGTGATAAAGTGTTATGTTGACATATAAAGTTGCGTGATAAAGATTAATTGCTCAGAGAGAACGTTAAGTCCAGAGGCTGTGAAAAAACTGACGGATTTCGGCGTAAGTTTTTTTATTTTCTTGCTATCGATTGGTTTTTGTTGTGGCAGGGCCTGGGTAAAGGTTGTGACCTTTGCCCTGGCTGGGACCTGGCCCGCACGTTACCTAACTGGCGGAGACCTAGACCAATATACGCTCCGCAGGTCACTTCCGATCTGGTTTCAATATATATTATATTTATAAGTTAAAATAAGCGACATAAACGGTATTTTTAATCATTAATGATTTATCATATGTGCTTTGAGAATTAGACTATTAGACACTAAGAGAAACAGCGTTATTTGTGCCAGTAAATTTATCTAACACGCCATGATCTTACCTAGCGGTAGTGATTACTAATAATATATACGTATCACAGTTAATTATAGACGATGAACAATTAAACGCAACTTGTTTCCGTTTAAACTGTCATTATTTATGTTTTTCCTTAACGAAGATTCATCCTAAAGGTATCCGACAACGCAGTTTTGTTTGCCTAGTTGGTAATAACGCTGCCTACGAAGCTAAGTTCGATTCTCCGGTTTAGGCAAATATTTCTGTGATGAGCATGAGTATTTGTTAATGAGTCTTGGATCCTTTTTGTGTATTAAGTATTGTTTTTCTGTTTAGGAGTAGAGCATGTTTATCGTTGCCTTGTCCGTAGTAAAAGGATAGAGTTAAAAGTTAAATGTGAAATACCTAGTCCCCTTAATATGTAAAACACACATATATTAGTAACAACGTATATAGGTTCCTGGATGTTATATCTTGGGGTCTCCTGGCACAGGTATTTCTTTACTTAAAAGTAGGAAATAAATAAAGATATTTCTATTTCTGTTTTCTATATCATACTACGTAAAACCACGACATTATTATAAAGTAGTAAAGCAAGCAATGTCAGTCTAGGGTTGCCAACCGTACTATAATATATAGTATTGTACTATATTTCAACTCTGTGTACTATATACTGTTGAAAAAATATATAGTACTCAAAAATACTATATTTCGGTCAGTCCTCCTTATACATATGCGGTTGGGATTGGCCATTTCAACCTGATTTTAAGCAGTAATGTAGTTGGAATGAAGAAACAGGCTTTTTCAGCTCAGATAGTTGTCCCAATAACAGACAGAATTTTAGTAAGTAGTAAATATTGTGAATTATATTTAATGCATAAATTTACACACGTTTTAAAAAGTTTTTCTTCAAAGTAGGTACTTTATTTCTGTGTACTATATTTTCTATATATATAAAAGGCAAACCTGACTGACTGACTTAGATATCAACGCACAGCCGAAACTACTATACCTAGAAACTTGAAATTTGGTACAGGGGTTCCTTTCATGATGTAAGTGAGCACTAAGAAAGGATTTTCCGAAAATCGACCCCCAACGGGAAGAAATAGGGGGAGTAGCGGGAAACTAATTCTACGCGTACGAAGTCGCGGGCGTCCTCTAGTTTTTTATACTTTGGAAAATACTATATTTGCCCAAGAAATAGTTGGCAACCCTAAATGTCACCCAACGTTATTTGTTACACAGCTGATTTTAAGGCGGTTTCTATGAACTTACTTAAGAACTTAGTTAAGGTTAATCCTTCAAAAAAAAAACAAGAGACAATATTAAACAATTTGAACTATTTCCATAATGAGCTCTAAGCCAGCTACTATTCAGTTTAGAAAAAAATTATATTAGAAACCTCAATATCATTTATAAAGACCTATCCATGAATACCCCACACGTATCGGGTTGATGAAAATTTTTTTTTTGAGTTTCATTTCTAAGTTTGGGGAACCCCCAAAATTTATTGTTTTTTTTTTCTATTTTTGTGTGAAAATCTTAATGCGGTTCACAGAATACATCTACTTACCAAGTTTCAACAGTATAGTTCTTATAGTTTCGGAAAAAAGTGGCTGTGACATACGGACGGACAGACAGACAGACATGACGAATCCATAAGGGTTCCGTTTTTTGCCATTTGGCAACGGAACCCTAAAACTACAGTCGGCAACAAAAGTTTGTCGTAAAAATGATTTTTTTGACAGAAACTTATACTATGTAAAGATAAAGAAATCTGATTAGTGAGACACATGTTATTTAAATACGAGAGTTTATCCCTTTATCATTAGTTACAGGACATTTCAAACCGGTTTTATCGAACGACAAATGAAGGGTTTGACCGTTAACAAATTAAAACGGAGTCGGGCGCTGACGGCAGTACCAAATTAACATTTCTTTGAACCTCGGAGGGGGCGTTGATCTGCAAATCATAATAGGTCTGTTGATTCAATTGTGTTCGGAATCATTTTGTTACTTACCCTTTAGTTGGAGAACGAGGTGAGAGCTCTAGAACTGCCTAAAACTGAGCGTTGGATTATGATCCGAAGATCCCCCGGTTCGCCCAGCTTAAATAAGGAGCTTCTGCCTGCGACTTCGTCCGCGTAGAATTAGTTATTCGCCCAATGTTGCAGGGAATTTTAATTGTTGTTATTTCCTACTGAGCTGTTAAATTTTCTGAAGAAGTTAATCCAGTTAATCCAAACACGCACACACACTCACGCACACACACACAAACATACACACACACGCACACGCACACGCACACGCACACACACACACACACACACACACACACACACACACACACACACACACACACACACACACACACAAATTATCTTGCTCTGATGGCCCTTAGCCAATATAAATAGACCTTTGTCGCTATTGCCTAACGCACTCGCAATCGCAACCGGCTTGAAAGGAAAATATTGTTTTCATTTTGTATGCAGAAAAGCCTTCAAATTCAAATTCATTTATTCTGTAAGTAAGCCCTGTAGGCACTTTTACATGTCTGAGTCTACCAGCGCTTCCAAGGGACCCTGTTGAGAAGAAACGCCGCAAGAAACTCAACAGGAAGTCCTTTTTTATATGAGTAACTTATTACTATGATAAACTTAAGCTAACTAATTTAAATGTCATAGGGATGTTGAGTCTTGGAGATGTATAGGGTCTCCAAGACTCAAAGTATATTCAAATTAAATTGGAGATGTAAAGAGTCTCCAAATGTCATGTCTTCGATTTTCAAAATAAAAACTATTGCGATTGCGAGTGCGTTAGGCAATAGCCCCTCTGTTACTCAATACTTTTGAAATATTGCTTGCTCTTTTAGCCTACCGGACGGCGAAGAACAAAAGATCTTCGAATTTCTTTTGTTTTTCGCTGCCGTGAAGTAAAAAAACAATCTTCATTAAGAATCATTTGTCACAAGTTGGGAGCATGCCGACAGCCGAATATTTTACGCAGAATTTCCCCTTTATTTTCGTGAATAACCTTTACCCTGGTAGCTTTTGGTGAATAAGTAATATTAAAATATACTTTGGTTATTTTTTAATGTACTTTAAGGTTTACCGACAAATTGGGACGGGAGCTGCCGTGCCGTGAACCAGCTTGAAGTATCTCATTACTGAAATGGACGCATTTATTTTTTGTAGAAATTGACAGTAAATTGAGCATGTCTGTGTGTTTAACGTGTGTATCTGTGTAGGTATCTATGGCATCGTATAGCTTTTAAACGGATGAACTGATTTTGGTTCAGTTTTTAAAGTTTTCTATTTGCCTGGGGTGGTTCTTAGCTAGTATTTTATGAAAATTTCAAAATTTTTTGTCGTTGAGTTTTATCTATTTTATTACTTTAGAACTCTTTGTATCACCGCCTAAAGACATTGCGTAGTTTATTCAATAAACTTGATTGAGATAAAATGCTATTAGCACATCGTCCCTTTACTTTCTTATCTGTTCGAATATTTTGATAGGAAGTAGTCTTTATGACCCTTGGAACATGAGTGTTTTTTCTATCTACGAGGGCTGCTACTTATGTAACCGGAATAGAAAAAAATAACAAACGTATATGACTAAATATGGTTTTATTGTTTTTCAAAATATTCTCCCTTACGATCGATGCACTTTTGCATACGTTGAAACCAATTTTTAAAACATTTTTTCCACTCTGACTGAGGTATCTCCAAAACGTGCTGTTTGAACGCGTCGACTGCATCTTCACGGGTCGAAAATCGTTGACTACGTAATTTATTCTTTACATTTGGGAATAAATAGAAATCATTGGGAGCCAAATCAGGGCTGTACGGCGGATGACCCGTTAATTCTATATTTTGACCTTCCAAAAATCGAGTCGTTTCGCGTGATGTATGACAGCTGGCATTGTCATGGTGAAGAACGATTCTGCGTCTCTGGTTGTTTTTACGTATTTCTTCAAATACCTCCGGCAAACAAATGGTCGTGTACCATTCCGAATTAACCGTTTTACGATTCTCTAGTGGCACTGTAGCCACATGGCCATTAATACCGAAAAAGTAGGCGACCATTTGCTTCAAGGTGCTTTTTGCACGAGTTACTTTCGTAGGGTTCGGCTCATTTTGTCACCCACACTGTTGATTGTTGTTTAGTTTCCGGATCATACGCATAGATCCAGGATTCGTCACCTGTGTAGATATTATAAACAGCTTTTGAGTCACCACGGATATATTTTTTTAACATTTTCTTGCACCATTCGACGCAAGCCTCTTTTTGATCCTTAGTTAAATTGTGAGGGAACCAACGGGAACAGATTTTTTTTACAGCTAAATGATCATGTAATATCTTATTAATGCTCGTCATACATATGCCCAGAGTCGCCTCTATCTCGCGATATGTAACATGACGGTCATGCATTATAAGTTTTCGCACAGCTTCAATATTTTGTGGTACAACGACCGATTTCGGGCGACCTTCCTTAACTTCGTCCGTGAGCATACTACGTCCACGATTGAACTCACTAAACCAGTGGTACACAGTGCTTTTCGATGGAGCTTCATCACCAAAAGTCGAAGTTAATTGATCTATGCACTATTGTTGCGTTAAACCACGCCGAAAATCATAATAAATCATAGCACGAATATTTTCACGAGTGAGTTCCATTCTTGCAGCGAGATGAAATTTTGATCCCGCCAAAAACAAAAGACTAGCGTACATAAGAATAAAAATTATAGCGGCCAGTATTAAAAAAAAGTTCAAATTTTACCATGGAGGTCAGATATAACGTTTATAAATGTTGGAATCCCAGATTCCGGATACATAAGTAGCAGCCCTCGTAACTATTCGATCATATACGAGGTTGAAAAAGTAAAGGGATGATATTTTAAATACAAATGTGCACAGTAACCTAACCTGTCAAGGGTGTTAAACCGACAAGGTACAAAAGTATATAGCTATGTATAAAGCCGACTGTACATACCAAAATTCTGGAGACCTAGTGAAAAAGGGCAGAAGTCGACTTAACTCGTAATAAAAAGTGTATATATATGAACGGAGTATACTAGACTTACACCCTTTTTTACTTGATTTTCAGAAGACTTATACCCTTTTTCACTAGGGCCCCAGAATTCATCCAACAGCAGTCGCTTGAGTGGGCAAACATGAGAAGATATGCGGTGAACTTCGTATCAAATATTTGCACATGCAAAAAAGTTAAATGAGTTTGAAATTCAATAAAAACATTAACTTTACAAAGAGATGTAGCGAACGGAGTTTCAAATGAGATCAAATTTGTTTAACGAATTTGAAACGGCGTCAAAGAGATATTACTCGCTTTCATTCAATCAGAAAGTACCTATATAGGGGTATAAGAAATATGGAAATATTTTGACAACACGAAGGTTTTATTTTACGTATTTTATATCAGCCATGACCTTACATTGTTCTTACATTGAAATAACCAAGAGATGAATCCGGCTAGGCTGGGCAGCGTTTGAGAAACTCCGTGAAGTCATTTCGTCGCGAATACCACAAAGTCTGAAGATCTTCCACACGTACGTCTTGCCTCACTGAAAAAAAAATCAGTAGGTATGTTTAATCGAAAAAACATGAACATTAAATAATTTGCACAATACTATATGAACCTAACGATCGAAACGGTAATTATTTCTGGTCCAAAAACAGTTAAATCTTGCGGCCAAATTTCACTGTCTTCACAGTAAACTGAAATATGTATGGCATTGTAAATGTTGTAAATTAATTAAATAGTAATCTTCATTCAGTAATGTGAACGTTATGTCTTTTACTGTTTTTCAAGCATTTGAAGATACTTTTCCTGATAGATCAGTTACTCTAAGTGTTTATTGCACTACTGTGTGTAGTAGGAAATAATTACACACCCCTAAACCTCATAAGGATCTTACGCGCCAAATTTGGAGTCTCTAGACTCAGTCGTTAGGGCTGTGCGTTGATATGTCAGTCAGTCAGTTTCTGTTTTTATATATTTAGATACGAGTACATTATAATAAAAAACCCCACGCTAAAGTCACCAAAAAGTACAGACTGGTCCACATTATTTTACCAAATTGGTTATACATATAATATGATGTCAGAATTACAGATAAACAGACACACACATAGATACTTTTAATTTAAAACACCCCTCTTTTTCTGTCGGGGATGAAAAGCGGTGTCGCAGTGTTGTAATCGATTCCTACGTCATAACAATAGCTATACTTAATTAAAAATGCATGCCCAGGGCCTTTATTCATCTTGGCATTGTTTTTAACTCCGCCGCCATTACGTCAAGTAAATAAGAGCTATCAAAACAAACATTAACAATACAGAAACACGTCAAAAGCAATAATATACAACGATAACAACAACGATAGATGGCGTCAGCATACCCTCCGAGTATGAAAAAGCAACCGATCACTAATTTCGTGGACCTTAAGTAGGATCTTGGTGGCGTAGTTGGTGATGCGCCTGCATCGGTCCGGAGAGCTAGGGGAGATGTAGGTTCGAATCCTACCTAAGACAGACGAATTTTTTTCGCTTTAATAGTTTAGAATTTCCTAACAGACATTTCTGTTAAAATTAAAAAAAAAGCAATAAAGTTTTATCATCTAGAATCTTAGCCCAGTGAGACTTGATAAGTTGCTTAAGGCCGGGATTATACCTGTTAGTTATTACGTAAGTTTTGAAAAAAAGCTATATGCAAGAGAGAGATGCAGATATTTGCCACTCACTCTTACCCATAGTTGCGTCTCAAAACTTACGTAATAACTTACAGGTGTAATCCCGGCCTAACACTAGCGTAAACGATTTTCGAAACAAGGATGTACGGAATTGTCGTAGGCGTTCGACGCGACCGTCTGACAGCTTACGTCAATCCTATACATTATGATAACTATAACGAAAGCAGAATGCATCTTGTCTAGGGCCTCAGGAGTGTTATTTATGCTGACGGAACTCGGTTTATTATTCCTTAACAAATGAGAAGAGATTTCTCTTGTTCGATCGAAACATACCCTGTCTATCTGCGTCTATAGACTACCAACAAACGCTTCAAGCATGCGCTGCCCATCAGCATTGTACCTATAATAGTGCACAAAAGCAATTACGCGCTGCATCACAAGTGCATCGCATACACTGACGAGTGCAAGTTCAAATCAATTTGCAAGATTGATTAAATGAATCAGTAGGAGTCAGTGTGTTTTAAAGACCATTTTGCAGTATACAAGCAAAGGCATAGACAGCATATATGTTCGAATAAAGTATCCTTTATTGCATACCTACAAGGAGGCTCTTTTTTCACATGTACCTATACCATAGAGATACCTTTAGAATCTTTTGTACAATTACCCTCTTACAAACTCAGCTGTTCGAATATACAGGTTTCCTCACGATGTTTTTCCTACACCGTAAGAGCATCGAATAATGTACTTAAGTAAGAAATCATTGGAACATGGTGACTGCGGTGGTTCGAAATCGGTACCTACCAACCCTACTACCTTATGGACCTTATGGACTAAAACGAGTACGTAGTTATACAATAACTTAATAACTATCGAAGAGACAAAACAGCGTGATCCTCACTTGTCAATGGTGACGTGGATGCTGCTGGTAGGCTGTCCCGGAACTGCTGGAGTAGGACATCTTTGGGCCAGAAGTCAAACACTCAACGGTCCCCAGCTCAAAGGTACAGTCACGAGATTATATTTGGTACCCACCTTAGGTCCAAAGTCAATCTGACATTCTACAACAATAAGGTTGAGTTTCCTAAAAGTTACAAATGACTTGACATCTCTAATGACATTGACGACTTTAAGCATATTTTTCTTGAAATGGGTCCCAAATTAACGCTCGTGACCGTACTAGTATGATATGAAGTTTTTGTGTTTTGTACGAGTTTCAAAATTATGGATGGATGGAATGGACAGGACATACTGGCAGCATTTTCTCCTTGAACAGCAATGCTTAGTCGTTGAGAGAGGAAGGTCCCAGCTCTTCGGTCACCTGTAGGCGCTTGCTAACTTCGGCGACTCAACCGTGTGTGCCAAGACTCCACGGACCGAGGGTCTCCACACCGAAAGCAATAACGTTGAATTTGCATTATTTTTAAATTGGTCGGTTTATGAATTTGACATAAAGTGAATTACGTACCCTATTGGCCACGTAGACTTGTTGAGTGATGTCCTATATGTAAATGATGGATGGATAATAAACAAGTGCCGTAAAGTACGTGTTTGTATGGGCTTCATAAATATTCAGCGCAGGGCTCGGGTAAACATTGACTTTTTGTTGAACACGATGCCGACAAATGGGAAGCTCGACGTTTCATTTGATAGCAAATGAACGTTATCAATATTAAATAAATGTGTTTTATTTAACACGTTCACGGACAGTACGTCGAGAGACACGGAGAGAAACTGAGACCCTCGTGATATGGCACTACGGCTGTGGCCGGTGTTTTTAATTACAACAAAAATGGAACTCCGTCCACGGCCGGCTATTTCCCATAGCATTTATAGGAAGCGCGGACTCTGTGTCGTTTTAGGTTTTAACACAAGCCGCCAGTGTCACAGCGAAAAAGCTCTAGGGCAACCTCAACCTCATGCACTACTCTAAAAGGGGAACGACGCGTGTCGTGGCACATCACGGCTGTGGACGTAACGGCTGTGGACGAGCTGCCACATTAGGTAAGATTTTTATTGTACGAAATTACATACATATATATTACGCCATAAAGTGGTACAATGTTTGACAAACGTTAAATGTGGCAGTTCGTCCATGGCCGTAGAAAATGTTGTATGAGATTGATTTGTGCCATATCACGCAATTTCGAGGATGGTGCTGTGTCCGTGAACGTGTTAACATTTATTTTATTAAATACTTTTTAGTGACCATAACAAGCACACCCAAGCCCAGTGTATGTAGTCCCACTTCTTAGTTGACATGAAACTTTAAGACATCATATCATAGTTAACAAATTAAATGTTCTTTGTTATAGTCGCTCAACTATCTTAATCGAGATTTCTTTCGCCACCGTTGAAGTAGATACCGTTGAGGAGTTCCGGTGGCTATCTGTGGTTTTCATCACCATTTCCACTTCAACAATTGTACAACTAATACTTTTCTGAAAACCGCATCGAAATCTCGTCTCTTTCTGCCAAATTCAAATGTCCCAATATCAATAGTAGATAAATATTTTAAGCGCTCTTTCACTATCGTGCGTTTATGAACAAGACGGCTAGTCCCTTCTGATTACGATTGTATACAAAAAATTGTCTAAATACAAAAAGGTGACGACTATACTTTTTTCCGCTCAGAGCTTTATTCGATTCGTTTTTAAACCAATCGAATAGAAACGCTATTGCATCTTGGCAGGGCCCTCAGATATCATCTGCTTATAACGACGAAACTAATAAGCCCCAACTCGGCGGGTACATATTAAGTACAGCAAAGATCCCGTCGCCACCTTCCAACTCCATCATCAGATCAGCTCGCAGCTGTATTCCAAATTTCAACTCTTTCCATTGATTCAAATGGTTCAAAATCGACTTGCAAAATTCCTGGACATACAAGTAAAGTCAAATAAAAGCTTGTAAAAAGGTGGATGAAAATTGGATCGATCAATGCTCCATCATACCAAAGGTTAACTACGCGAGCAAAACCATGGATGAAAGCTATATATAAATAAAACGAACGCTTACGATATAGGCTTTCGGGGCCAAAATGTTATTGTAATTTTCTATTCGTTTCCAAAACCCAGAAAGAAGTTAACCTTTCGTTCTATGTTTTCCACAAATGGGGGACGGGACACGCCTCTCTGCACATTGTTTCAAAGGCTGGTTAGACTTAACCGACCTACTAATTAAATAATAACGCTCCAGTGATCATCGCTTGATGCAGAATTTAGACAGGAGGGAAACAAACGAATTGGAGAAACCGATGTGGCGTGAAACGTACTTAGAAGCAGGTAGCTGATCTTTTTTATGGCAAGGACAAGGTAAACCAACACATAGGCCAACTCATGATGTTATCTGAATCCCATAGACCTTTCTCAAGACTATAGTCTCGAAATTGCAATCCTATGACTACAAAATGCGATGCTAACCTGCGACTAAGATGGAATGCGTCTATGTTAGTAAGGTCTGTTCATTCTTACTTGTCTTATATAGTAAACAACTTTCTAACCTCAAAATGAACCTTTTTTGGCTAAAACAGCTATTTTAAACAAAATAAAGCAATCAAAGACAATACATCGGCCAAGTGATGTCCAAAATGTTTACTCAGTTTACTTTATTTACGATAAAAGAGCTGTTTTAGCCAAAAAAAGGTTCATTTTGGGGTTAGAAAGTTGTTTACTATATAAGAGAAGTAAGAATGAACAGACCTTAATTTCACCGGTGTTATCCCCACACAACACAACATTGCTGGGCCTCTATGCTAGGCGGTAATAACCATAAAGTCTTTGACCAGTTATCGTAATGTTTTTAACTCGGCCACCATTACTGTCAAGTACCTAAATAAGAGCTATCAAAACGTTGACAATACGATAACAGGTCTAAGACGTAAAATCTCGGCCCTGTTCGCATTTTCGCACGGTGTGGTGTTAATAAATTAAAGCTGGGCCTCTATTCTAGGCAGTAAAAACAATGTCGTATTTGACCTGTTACTGAATCGTTTTTCACTCGGCTGCCATTACTGTCAAGTAAATAAGACCTATCAAAACGTTGACGATACGATAACAGAGCAAACACGATATGGTTTTTACCGCCTAAAATCTCGGCCCTGTACGCATTTACCAAGTGATCACGCCTGGTGGTGTTAATAAATTAAAAATGATCAGAAAATATAAAAAATGCGTTTTTAGCGTCATTTTTCGCAAAATTGAGACCGGAAGAAATCAAACGAATTAGAGAAACCGATGTGGCGTGGCGTGAAGGATACTTAGATACAGATAGCTGATAATTCGGACGTTTGTTTCGTTTAAGAGACTCTACATTAATGCCCTTTCTATGTATCTCGAGAGGAATCTAATGATGCGTTTACATTCGATCGGTGACCGAATGCGTCGACCGTCGATACGTCGACGTATTCGGTTAAACCGGATTCATTATTTACAATGAAAAATAACCTTTTACATGTGTTACTGAAAACGTGCTCCAGTGAAATACGGCCATAACGAATAATGTAAAGGTTGTTTAAGGGTTGTTTGGGCGGAAATGTCTGCAAATGATAAATGGAAGGAGATTTTTGTAGTGAGTTTTGTTATGAATCAGGTGGTATGTACATTTCGCGGATCGAAAAGTGTTGTTAACTTTTAACTGTATTTCAATCGTGGTAAGGTCCAAAAGTGGAAAAAAATACCTTATGCAATAAAATATGCCTTATCGTCGGTGAAACTGCAAAACCGCGTAAGTAACATTTTTAATAAGGAGCAAAATGCAACTTTTTAATAAGATAGTAAGGTTCATTTTGCTCTATCATAAATCTGTTAGTTACGCGGTTTAGCAGTATCACCGACGTTATCCTAACTAATAATATAGGTGGGAGTATGTTTGTTTGTTTCTTTGTTCCGTCTTCACTGTTAAGCCTCAACCGACCGACCGGAAATTCGGTAATTAATGAGTACCTATTTTTGTTTTCAAAACTCCTTTTAACAAACGTATTATTACGTAAAATTTTCATTTCGAAAGTTATTTCTCGCTGCATGAGTATTTTTTTTGATAGTCACAAGTCTAACTTAACCGAACCTACATAATTCATTCAAAATTCAAAAAATTTATTCAGCAAATAGGCCACATGAGGGCTCTTTTACACGTCGGTAATATAGAGTGAATCTACTAGCGCTTCGGAAAAGACCATCATTGCGGAGAAGAAGCGCCGCAAGAAACTCCAGCAGAAGGTAATTTTATCAATCATAAAACATACAACAACACTACCCTTAAAAGTAAATCACCTTAAGTAATAATAAGGCAATAAAGTAATAAATAATAAATTCTTAAAACTACCAAAAATAAACTTATTACAAATTTAAGGTCAATAAACCTAAACTAAAAATAATGAATATGAGAAAAACACGACGAGGTCTCTTCGTCAAAAGCTATAACTATAATAATTAATTGAACAACAAGTCCTTGCAAACTTGAACAGACCGGACCCCACAAACAGCACCCGTTCACGAGTATGACGCGTATCTCAGCCATCGCCTCTCTCAACCATTTGTTCGGGAAAGTGGCGACCCGATCAACGACGCCGCCGTAAGCAAAGACCTTTGAGCGAGCATGACATGCTCATGCTGCCGGACAACATAAAATGAATATTGTATGAAACAGCTGTCCGGCGAGAAACATCACAGTGTGTTCTCTTTTAAAAGCGTCTTGTACACACAAGAACTAGTAAAGATAAAAAATACAAATAGTAAACATAAAATTGAATGCTTAAAAATGTTCAAGGTATTCTGAAAACATCATGGTTTCAGCAGGAAATGGCGCTCGATGAAATGAAATTCAATGAAATGTTAAAATCGATGAAGTTTAAGAAGATAGTCGACAAAATTATGGGTTATAGGTATCGGCACGCGGCACGAGTGAAAGGGACGCGCCTGTACTATATTATACTATACTATATTAGGTAAGAGACAAATTTATCATTTTTCCTTTATCTTATGGTATTTATTTATTCGTTGCGTTATTAATAAAATCATTAGTCCTAGCCAAGATGCAAACTTTGCTAACACGTTACTACTTTAGAAAAAACTTGTATCTGGTATTTCGAGATGTATGATTTTGAATTTAATCCTAAGAGAATTAAGTTTAAAATCGTACGTCACGAAATATGAGGTACGAGGTTTTTTCAAAGCCATGACTATTTCTGTTTTCTATCGACTCGAAATTTATGAAGTTGACATAGCGGTCGACGCGAAGCTTACGCCAATCTTGTCAATATTCGAAATTCGCTAACGTAGCGTTAAGCTCGGTTCACATTTGTCTGACGTGTTGTGTCGTGATGCGTCATAACAGTATCGGTTTCATACATTTAATATGGTTGTGTTCAGATTTGTCTGACGCAATGTGTTGTGATGGCTACCTGTTACTGATACTGTTATGACGCATCACGACACAACACGTCAGACAAATGTGAACCGGGCTTTATGCATCATGAATTATCGGTATGCATATTGGACCTAAAAAACCGGGCAAGAGCATGTCTGACCATGCTCAGTGTAGGGTTCAGAAGCCGTTAATACACAAAAACTACCTATCTCAAAAAACCACAAGTATGAAGTAATTCTCTATTTAAAGTTATTTGGTCATTTTAGTGGGTATAAACAATTTAGTCACCTGTATCTCAGGAACTAATCAAGTCTACTTAGTCGTCATAGTTTTCCTTTAAAATTCGTTATATGTGCTTTCATTTAAGATATTTTTTAGCATTTGTAGTTTTGGCTGTAGGGGGGCGGGGACCTGACTCTAACAAAAATTAGCGCTTTAAAGCTTAATATATCATAAACGGATCCCTTAATCAAAAAATTGTCATCACAAACACCCAATATTTCGAAAGACCTATCCAACGACACACCACGCTATGGGGAGACGAGAAAAAAAACATCCCCACGTAACGAGTACACCAAAAAAAATTTTTTTTCAAGATTTTTTTTACTACTTTTTTGGCGTGACTAAAATGTATATTCATGCCAAATTACAGCTTTCTAGTACTAAGAGTCTCTGAGCTAGGCTGCGGGCGGACGGACGGACGGACATGGCGAAACTATAAGGGTTCCTAGTTTGACTACGGAACCCTAAAAATGCCTTTTCAATTCCATTCTACTCATCGTCCTCTTGCCCTTATCCCACACTAAGTGCGGTCGGCACAACATGTCTTCTTCTTCCACTCTCCTCTATCTGCTGTTGACTCAGTACTCTCACCTTTCATAGACATATCATTCTTCACACAGTCCATCCACACCTTTTTCGGTCTTCTTCTACCCACATATCCATCAACTTTCATTCTCATTACTCTTTTAGTTATGTGACCTTCGTGCCTCCTCATTACATGCCTATACCACGCCAATCTATTACTCCTCAACTCAGTGCCGTAAATAGCCTTTTCTGCGCCCTTCTATAACAGCGCCCTTGTTTTTTTTTTTCGATATTATTGGTACCCTAGAACAATGCTATGTATAGGCCTACTTTATTTCACTCTGGGTGATAAAATAAAGCACAAGGAACTTGGTTTTGGTGGACCAATTATCTAATATTTTGGAATAAGAGTCCTACCTGGTCTGGCCATTCTTGCGCCCCCAGAGTCTGTGCCTGGGTACCGGTGGCACCGCGCGCCCATTTTACGGCACTGTCTCAACTCAATTCCACTCTTCATTCTTAAGAATAGAAAACTTAAACACATGATGACACGTATGGAAGCTTATAGTACCGTGTTTAAGTACTTTCCTGAGGTAAAACTCGATGCAGGCTAATGTTTACTTTTAATATCATCTCCGTGGTCCGCGGAGCACCTCTTTGAGCATAGTCGTAGTAGGGCTTATTCTCTACTGCGACAGCGATTTCGATGTCGAATTCATTAAGTATTTTCACTCCTATGGGCTTAGTATGGCTGCGTCTATATCGCGTGTCAAATGTGGATAAAGCATCCGTCACTCTCGTACTTGCCTTATACAAACTTTGTCACGCGATAAACGCAGCCCTGGACCAAGGAATATATACAGTAAAAAAAATAAAACCAACCAAGAGAGATTTTCTTTTAGTTGACACAAAATGAATAATTACTTATACAATAGATGTGATATTAGTTGGTATCAACCAAAGCTGATAGTAACAACAGCATGTTCTTTAGTGATTCAACTAACAACCTAGTTGATGTATTTAATGTCTTGTCAGGCTCGTATGGACTCAAGACGCTTATGCATAACAACCACAATCTTGTTAGAAGCGACAGCGATAGATGCTTTTTCTAACAAAACAACTTTTAGGTAGATCGAACGTGCCTACTCAGTGCTTTTCTATAACCTCGTAAGACCCAGTGTGCCATAAGATGTACATAATCAAGGCAATTTAATTTGAACTGTGTTGCAATGGGAATAAGGTTTATTTTCCTATGTTCATAAATTAAAAATGGCATTATCTAACAAACGTAACTGAACTTTATTGCCATGACGGTAGATTCAAAGTCCCACTCACAAAAAAAACCCTGTTTGTAGTATGGTGGGCCTTACGAGGATATATCACATTAGGTACTCGTCTTCACCTTCTCGCAGCTCAGTCTATAAAAACCGGGCAAGAGCATGCCAGGCCATACCCTGTGTAGGGTTCCGAAGCCGTTACTACAAACACCAAAAAATATCACAAAAAATAACAAGGTAATAAACGGTTACTTTGTATTGTAATTATAATATAATAATAATATTAATTAATATATTATATAATATTTATTGTATTTTGTAATCAATCAATTTTCTTAAGTACGAAATTCCTAAAAACAAAACTTCGAATATCAAAATGTATAATGTACGAAACTCCTTAAATGCAGGTCCTATGTTTAATTAGCCTGTTTTAAAATGTCTAAAGTACAATACCACTAGTGCACGAAAATACTAACGACATTTTTCCTACGCCCAGTTGACCTAAGTTTAAAATGTATTAGGTGCAAAATTTCGAAGCACATTTTATTGTCCTACGTTGAGCTGACCTTAGTTTTTAAAGGGTAAGAAACGTCATTTTTTAAACTGTTATTAAAGTTTTTAGCATGAAATGTATTGATTTTCAAAGAATTGTCACTAAGCTTCGATTTTGAGCACTATTAATATGAGTTTCAAGTATTGTCATTAGGCATTTTGTACAAAGGAATATTGATTTTCGAAAATGAGATCATTCGATTACAAGTGCATTAGAACATGCATCTTTAGGAATTTCGTACATCAAATTAGACATTTTGATATTCGAAGTTTTGTGTTAGGAATTGCGTACTTATGAAATTGGATTTCCGATATTATGCTACGATCCCATTTAAAGTTATTTGGTGCTGACTTAGATGATTTTTAAGTATGTACAAACACTTTATTCTCGTATAATCTCAGGAAATAATCAAGCCTACTTAGTCGTGATAGTTTCCCTTTTAAATTCGTAATACATGCTTTAATTTAAGATATTTTTCAGATTGTTAGAACTTGTAGTTTTAGCTGTAGGGGGGAGAGGGAACGCACAACACAAGTACCTTGCACAAGGTTCTATTACCACTTTGACGTCCACTTAACCGAACATTGCCGTCGATAACAATATAGAGCTCACCGTTAAAGAATACCCCCGCTCTTTGAGTATAATCGCACCTTTCAGGCGGACCGCGTGCGACGCCCGGGGGCGAGCGCTAGTCTATCAGCTCAGATGACGAAGCTTTAACCGCCTCTGTTTACAGGAGGGGGAGCTCTTCCATTTGAGGCTTTGGAAAATGACGTAAAATAACATTTTTGCCCGGAGGGGGGGTTGTGTTTTGATCGGTTGGTAACACATTTGATCAAGTGATACTGAGTTGAGGTTTTTCCAGTTGCACAATGAAAAAAAAAATTAGTCGATTGTAACAAGATTGTGATTGTTGTGCATAAGCGTCTTGGTCCCATACAAGCCTGACAAGACGATAGATACACCAACTAAGACGTTAGATACATCAACTATGATGTTAGTTGATTCACTAAAAGAATTGCTGTAGTTAACTATCAGTTTTGGTTGATATAACTAATATCTTAACTATTGTAATAATTTTTTGTCAACTAAGTGAAAATCTCTCTTTGGTGGCTCTAATTTTTTTGAGTGCATGTTTTTTGATGACTTTACTTGTGTTTTTGAACCGTACGTGGATCAATGATATTTTATATTAAGATACGTCATCTACGCGCAAAAGCGTTCCTCGAAAAGGAAGGTAATTACCTTACTATCGTTCAGTCGCGCCGTGGCCGCTGACAGGCACACGTCAGAAACAGTAAAGTTTTATTACCGAAATGCAACAAATATAAGTCATAAAAAATGCCGTCTTGTGTTATTAGAGGCTGCCGAAATTATACTGTAACTATAAAAGGACGAAAGGATGTCTGATTTCATTCGTAACTACCGTATTTTTTTTTACATTTTTTGTTTACATCGCCATATTTTGTGGCGGCCATCATGCGGCCATGGCGGGCACGCCACGTCATTCGGGTAAGCAATTTGAAACAACTATTTATCTCTTTCTAACAATAGCGTTCGCTACGGATTGCCGTCTTTGTCTGTAGAAATCTGGCAACGTAGTCACTGTCAGTAATTGGCGACGGATTTTAGGTGCGTTTAGTATGAGCATAACGTATCTAAATATAAAATATCATTGACGTGGATGATGATTTTGTTGTAAAATGTGGTGTAAGTTTCGTTCAAAAGCCAGAGTGCCCTGCCAAGATGCACTACGCTAACTAGCGTTTCTAAACGATTCCTTTTAAACCAATCGTGTCACTGGTAGATGACGTGATACGAAAAGTCAGGGTCCTCAGACAAGGACAAGGTTTCTAAGATGTTTCTGAGTTCTATCGCGATATCAAAAACAATGCGAGCAGACTTTAAAGTTAAACTTACGAGACAAACAATCCTATATAATATGGTTATCTCGGTAGTAAAGTTGTTGGTGTTTTTTAAATATAAATTGATCGACAAAACGGTAAAAAGTCACGTACAACCTATTTTTCTACAATTCCAGGAGTAGAAAACCAATGGTCCGGATTCGCAAACATTTCGTGTAACTCGAAACATTTATAACTCTCGATTGGAATTTTTATCTGGCAGCAGGGAATACGTGACTTGCAATATCTATCTTCTCGGTAGGATTACTGACACGTTCAAGCATCCTCTATCCTCTCATAAATCCCTGGTGTTTAGTCTCGTCGAAAGGTAAGTAACCTCTCAAAAAACACCCCTTAAGGGTAGACAGGGTGATTCGTAAAGGGTAAATGAATTATAAGCGAGGTTTGGATTAATTATTAAATGTGAGTGGGAGCGCAAATTTCGGTGCTTCGCCGGGCCATAGCCTTAATATATGAGCTTCATGTTCTTCGTTTATTTCGCTATTTGGTTATAGTACCTTTAAATTTATTCATATGCTTACTTTTTAACCGACTTCAAAAAAGGAGGAGGTTATACGTTCCACTGTATGTTTTTTTTTTTTATGTATGTTCACCGATTACTCCGTCAATTGTCGACCGATTTCAAAAATTTTTTTTTGGTTTGATAGAGTATACTTTCGAGGTAGTTCCATTGTCACCAAATCTGAATCTGATGAGAGGATCCGTGAGGAATTGAGGGAACTCCTCAAATATTGTAGGCAAACATATAGCGATTTTAGTATTTTTAGTAACAAGTTCAGCATTTGCATTCAGAAAGTATCATTTGGTGAAGTGGAACTGATGATGAAGACCACAGATGGCCACCGGAACTCCTTAACGGTACCGATTTCAAGGGTGGCGATAAGATATCTCGATTAAGATAGTTGAGCGACTACAACGAAGAATATTTACTTGTTAACCGATTTCAAAAAAGGAGGTTATTGAAATATGACTATGACTTTCCCGCGGCGTTGCTTGCGGCGCGCTTGAAATAACTTAAAGTTTCATTTCAACTAAGAAGTGGGACAACGTAACAGCGTATTATGATCACTAAAAAGTATAAAATAAAATAAATGTTTTAAAAAACAAAAAACCGGACTAACCTATTAGGTGCCTACAATTTTAAAGAAGTTATTTTTTGCATTTTTGAAGGCGGTTTTTTGTTTTTTAATTACGTGTAACAAAAATACCCAAAGAAAAAGATGTCAGTTTACTAGGGTTGTCGTTTTTATTTTTTGGTGTTTTTGTAACATGCTGTATAATTTTGATCATTAGCTCTTTATTCATGTGAAAGACCATACTAACGTTCGCATATAAAATATTTGATAGAATTAGTGCGAAATAACCCACCGCGATCACGCAATGTTACTTATTTATTTAATTGCCTAATCCATTTAAACTAGGTCAAACTATCTTTATGGGATTCAAGTTATATACAAGCATTATTTATTCATTTAAACTTTATTGCACAATACGCAAAGTAGGTACAAATGGCGAACTTAATGCCTTAAGGCACGACTATTTACACCTTTTCTCAATATTTTTTTACATCTAACTTACTAACCTACTCTAAATAATTGGCAAAGAGGTAGCTTGAGCCCAAAGATGAATAATTCATTGCAAACAACCCCGAGGAAGTTAAATCAGAATGGCATAATATTATGGATTAAAAAAAAACATGGAATGAAACTTCGTGTGAAAATAAATTATAAATTTGCATTCGAAACTACAGTTCAACACTTTTGCAGTTGGCATTCATTGAACAAACACGGGTAAAACCGACGCTGGAGAGAATTTTACCGCAGGAACATGTGTAAAGGGCTTTTGATGGCAAAAAACATTCATATTAATGGAAACTCTGAATACCCTGTTGTTCGCTGAAGCGATTTTACTTTAAATTTTTGCTTTGTTGCGTAGGAACATTTTTGAAGTATCAGATCAGATATTTGGGTATCGAAGTGGGGAAAGAAAGAAAAAATATTTATTACATTTACCACATAATACAAAAATTAACAAACAAATAATAAATGAAAGACAAAGGCATAAATAGTATGGCATGTGGTAAAAGGAGCGGATTCAGCAAATGCTGCGCTTCCGAGCGTGGGCGCGGGAGCTGGCAGCGCTGGTTTTCAGTCTGCTCCTGTTGTCTCATGCTAGCGATATAATGTAGCCGTAGCTGGCGAGTTTATTACTAGTTATCACCAAATGAGTGTGTTGCCAGTGATGACTTATGGTGCTGAGACGTGGTCGTTTACAATGGGCCTCATAAGAAAGCTCAAGGGCGATGGAGAGGTCTATGCTCGCAGTATCTCTGCGTGATAGAATCAGGAATGAGGAAATCCGCAGGAGAACTAGGGTCACCGACATAGCCCGAAGAATTGCCAATTTGAAGTAGCAGTGGGCGCGGCACATTGCTCGTACAACTGATGGCCGATGGGGCCACAAGATTCTCGAATGGCGACCACGTGTCGGAAGACGCAGCGTGGGTAGACCTCCCACGAGATGGTCCGACGACCTCGTGAAGGTTGCGGGACCCCGGTGGATGCAGGTAGCACGTGACCGGTCGTTGTGGCGATCCTTGGGGGAGGCCTATGTCCTGCAGTGGACGTCGTTTGGCTGAAATGATCACGAATGATGACCAAATGAGAAAGACCATGTGCAGTAGGTACCTACCACCGGTACATACCACCATCTTACCCTGGTGTGGCGGTAAGGTACGGAACCCTTATAAGAATTAAAAATGTTGCCAAAGAAAAAAACCTTTGGACCTGTTGATTCGATTTCTGTTTGTAAGTACGTGACTGGATTCCATTTTGCCATTGAACGTAACTTTTCGTGTGTTTCTATATTAACGCGTTGACAGAAGTTTATTGAACCCACCCTTTATAAAGTCTCGATCCCATTAAAAACTAATTCTGCGCCAAGAAGTCCAAATCACGTTCAATTCCGCGCAGGCTCTGGAAACGTGGCATTGAAAGTGAACTGTCTTAAGTAATTAGAAACGGAATTGGAATCTACCGGGGAAAGTTATTCGATTCTAAACTTAACGAAGTTTGTCGCATACAATTTTGTTAGATGTAATTTGAGTTCTGGTGTGAACGCTGGAAGTATTCATTAGTTTGCGTGTTGCATGGATTCTGTTTTACCAATTTACTACAATAATTTACCGTACACAGTTGTTTTATCTCACGAAGGCCATACTTGTAGTCAGGGTTTTCGTTACGGTATTAACAATATGGTACCGGTATTGGATATCGATACCGGTACGTTATAAAGGTAGAACTATACTGGTTGAAATATAAAGGTACGGCACCGGTATAAAATAACGGTAATTATCGCAATTTTTCATAGGTGTAACCCTTATAAAATTACTACGGTAGTCAACCGGTATTATTTTGGTACCGATATTTAATAACCAATCCGCCGAACGAAATCTAACAATAATAGGTAGGTTTTAGGCTAACGCTCAATTACACTCAAAAAAATGAGAGCCAACAAAGAGAGATTTTCACTTAGTTGACATAAAATGAATACAATAGTTATATTAGTTAGTTACGATAGTAACGACAGCAATTTCTTTAGTGATTCAACTAACATCTTAGTTGATGTGTCTAACGTCTTAGTTGGTGTATCTATCGTCTTGTCAGGCTCGTATGGGATCAAGACGCTTATGCACAACAATCACAATCTTGTTACAAGCGACCAATTATTTTTTTCAGTGTACTAGCGCTGATTGGTTGGCGCTGTTGGCGGAACCATCATAAAGTCCAAACGATACCTTTATGAAAACGGTTCAGGTATTGAGAAAAAATAACGGTATAGTTATATTCCGGTACCGATAAAATCTTTTGCGCTATCGAAACCAACCGAAACGAAACGGTATGACGTCATACTGTTTTAAAACGGTACCTTTATTTTCCGGCTAAGCAATCCCTGCTTGTAGTTGTAACACGCATAGATACGCACACTACGGCGACGCATAGCGACGACATCTACGCACTCAGAGACAACGTGCGCATGCATCTACAGTTCTACTCACACAAGTATGGCCCACCCGCTGTTGTGAGATAAAACAACTGTACGTTAAGTGAAATAAAACCATGTACCTATATACTTAATGGTATCCTATCGCAAACACTAAAAACGTTTGCCAGCTGTTTCGTTTGACATAATTTTCATTTCCCATAATTTTTATTTTATTCTGATTCCAATAACTTTTCAACATATTTAATGAGATACACTTACAGAACCTGTAGGTTAGGTTAAGTTTATTTTATAACAAATGACTTTTAGACAAATTAAAATTATGGCAAATGACACAGCTGGCAAACGTTTTTTAGTGTTTCATTTAGGTAACCCTACTTAATAAAATATTAATATAAAAAACGATTTCCATCCATTTTTTAATGACTTACTTAATCATTTCCTAGTATTTAAAAGATAAAAAAGATAAAATAAATTTATTCAGTAAGTAGGCCGCACGGGCACTTTTACACGTCAAGAATCTACCAGCGCTTCCCAAGAGAAGACCACTGCCGAGAAGAAACGCCGCAAGAAACTCAGCAGTCAGTCATTTTTTAAACATATTTCTTATTACAATGGTACTACTTAGTCTAGCATTATATAAAGCTATAAATATTAAATTAAATATAGTATTAAATAACATGCGTAGTTCAGCAGGAAAACATGCCAATTAAGAATCTTACGGGAGAGATAGAGAAAAAAAAAAACACATACTTATGTGTATATAAGATGGTGCGAGACGACCACATAAAAGTTTCGATATGTTTTCCTACATCAACGGTGTCCCCTAGACAAGATAAAGATTTTGCATTTGAATAAATTATTATTGACTAAGTTTCGGATTTAGGCCATGCATTTTTGTCTGTTAGATAGTCCTCGATCCTATAATACGCTTTAGACATTAACGACCTTTTCAAGTAACTTTTAAGTGCTGGAAAGGGTAACTTTAAAACTTCGTCAGGTAATTTATTATAGAAATGAATGCATTGACCAACAAATGATTTATATACTTTACGGACGCGGAATTTTCGGATAGCGATTTTATTTTTATTTCTGGTATTTAAATTATGTATATCAGAATTTTTGGTGAAAGAATCTAAATTTCTAATAACGTAAATAATATTCTCATAAATAAATTGAGACGCTACAGTCAAGATATTAATTTCTTTAAAAAGTTCTCTTAAAGAGTCACGGGAGTTTAAGTTGTAAATAGAACGAATGGCCCTTTTTTGTAACACAAATATAGTTTGTATGTCAGCTGCCTTACCCCAAACCAGAATACCGTACGACATGACACTATGGAAATAACTATAATAGACTAAGCGAGCTGTCTCAACATTGGTTAGTTGTCTAATTTTCCTAACGGCGTAAGCTGCCGAACTTAGTTTACCTGCCAGTACAGCTATATGGGGACTCCATTGCAAATATTTATCTAATGTTATGCCTAAGAAAATTGCCTTATCTACCATTTGCAAACACTCGTCATTTAGAAAAATACTATTTAAATACTACTTTTATATTTTAATATAAGTACACCATGCCCGGGACATACTCGAAGGATAACAGCGAATTCCTAGGCCCGTATTATGGTCACCTTTATCGCGGTGGATAAAGCTTGTGTAAAAGTGCTCGTGCGGCCTACTTACTGAATAAACATCTTTTATCTTTACTCTCGCACTTACATACTGGTCAGAAAGTGACAGATGTTTTATCTACGCTTATCTACGTCGATAAACACGACCATAATCGGCCCGCTAAGGTCATAAGAAGATAAAAATGTTATAATTACATAAGTCCAAATCGGCATTTTAACTTTTTAATATTTTCAGTCATGTTAAATGGAATATTATCGCTCGCTTTTTTAGGAAACAAAGACTGAGGACGAGCTGGCAACGCTTTCCTTGTAATTATCACTGATTACTGGAATCCCCTTGAAATTTATAAATGTACTTTTTGTCCAATTGTTCCTTGTAATGTTGGACGAGTTAAGTCGAAGTATGACATCTCTAAAACTAGACCGAATCGAGCTAACTTTATACGACATTTTTTATATAATTTAACTCCAATTCAGGAACACACTGTTTAACCTCGTAAGGCCCAGTGGGCAATAAGATGTACATAATCAAGGCAATTCAATTTGCACTGTATCGCAAAGGGAATAAAGTTCATTTTCCTATCTTCATGAACTGAAAATAGCATTATCGAACAAACGTAATTGAACTTTATTGCCTTGATGGTAGATTCAAAGTCCCACTTACAAATAATTCCTTGTTTGAAGTATGGTGGGCCTTACGAGGTTAAATCCTTCTTCCTTTATGTATTACTAAGTTCCGACGGGTTAAATTCTAAAGGTTTATAAACACTGTCAAAACTCAAATAAATGTCGGGATACTTGCTGAAAATCGGTTTAAAAAAAAATCGTTCGTCAATTCTATGTAATTCAGAAAGACGGCTCATATATTATATTAAATATAAAGTAAAAATAAAATAACATAAAATTAAGTAAGCGAAACATAAAAACGAAATTTAAATAAACGTACAATCTAGAGCAAAAATAAGTATCGATAGAATCCTCTCATAAATATGTTACGAAGTTCTTATTACACTGGAATAAGTGCATTGGGACACATTTTTGAGGTGTTGCGTTCTCTCATATTTTTACACTCGACTGTACAAAGATACAACATATTATGATCAGTAGATAAACATCCTCGAAATGCTACAACAGTAAGAACTTAAGAAGTAATCACTATATGAAAAATATGACCACTGCAGCGCAACTTCACAACTTCTGTTAGGTACTATCGCGATCATTAATTTGTGACCTATTTCAAGTTAAATAGGCTTGAAGTCGTCAATGTCAATACAGATGCCAAATCATTTGTAACTTATAGGAGACTCAACCTTATTGTTGTAGAATGTCAGAATGACTTTGGACCTAAGGTGGGTCCCAAATTAAAGTTCGCGACTGTACATTGCACTGCAATTTCAGCAGTTTGCGAAGAGCTTCAGCCGCGGTAATACTCTTGTCTGGCCAAACAAACCCTGTTTATTCTCACGAATACTCCTTACCCTTTATTTTCGCCCGATAGTGCAAACTAGGAAAGCAATTACGTCTCGAACACATCCGGAGGCAAATACTACATTCGTGGTGAGATCCTCGAGCAGGAGATCGATTTTTGAATCTCATCCGGCAACTATTCAAAATGGCCGATGTTTGTCGATTTCTTAACGTTCGTATTTTAAATCTCGCTGTCTAAAATTGCCACGTGATAGCTCGAGTGCACCTGGGAAAACTAGGTCACCGCGTGATTTAATTTTTAATTTAAGTCACTTATTATGAGTGAAATTTAGAAATTCTACTATTTTAATATATCGTTATCGTCGTGTTAACGTTACAATAGCTGTACTTAATTTAATAAGTTTTTTTTAAAGCAAGGAGAACGCACACGAGCACTCAGGGCACCTGGGGGCCTAATATGTCTGAGTTTATCGCGTGATAAAGTGTGGATAAGTCATCCGTCACCTTCTGACACGTAAATAAGTACGACAGTGACGGATGCTTTATCCACATTTGACACGCGATATAGACGCAGACATACTAGGACCGCTGATATGGATCTGAGACCCATAAACATTTGAATTCTCAAGACTATAATCCTAAGATGATGATGAAGATGGGTTAACACTTAAAGTAAAATGAAATACCCCTGTATTTTTTCCTCTTTATTGAAACTTATTTACTTATTTAATCTTTATTGCGCAAAAAAACACAAGAGGTTTCTTTACCAGTCAGCCAAGTAATCATGCAGAAACTAAAAAAAGTGCTGCACACAAAGAGAAAAACAGAAAACAAAGCAAAGCACATATTTACAAAATAGTAATACTTTACACAAAAATTACTAATAAACAAGTACCTAAATCCAACAAGATGGAGTGACGACCCTGTAAAGATGGCGGGAACGCGGTGGATGCGGAAAGCACAAGACCGGTCTGAGTGGAGAGCCTTGGGGGAGGCCTATGTCCAGCAGTGGACGTCTTTCGGCTGACATGATGATGATGATGAAGTACCTAATTGAAAGTACATAAATATAAATATACATACATAAATAAATACAATTTAACCTACCTACCTACCTATAAAAATAATACCACAGACTAAAACTCCTTAATGGGTCCAGCCTACTAGTTACTTACACATGAATTCAATGCAACATCTACATAGTTGATCTAGGTAGTTCTAGCAAATGCTTATGAAGCATTGCAAAGAGCTTGCTAGGGGCTCGTCTAATATGAAGTGGGAGCGCGTTTCAGGGACGGAAATTAACTTACTTTCGAAACCATACTGCCCTTTATTTAAGCATTAGTGCACTCAAAAAAATGAGAGCCAACAAAGAGAGATTTTCACTTAGTTGACAAAAAATGAATACGATAGTTGAGATATTAGTTATATCAACCAAAGCTGATAGTAACAACAGCATGTTTTTTAGTGATTCAACTAACATCTTAGTTGATGTATCTAACGTCTTAGTTGATGTAGCTATCGTCTTGTCAGGCTCGAATGGGATCAAGACGCTTATGCACAACAATCACAATCTTGTTACAAGCGACCAATTATTTTTTTCAGTGTGCTGTCATAGAGTCAACGAGATAATAAAGATGGTTTAAGATTAAGTGGAACAGACCGTGGACGGGTATTTTGACACTTTTAGAGTTATTAAAATGATTCGTTACATTAGTAATTTCTAGACTTAATAGTCAATTTAAGGAACATATTATTCTTTCATTGAATTTTGGTAATGCGCGCAAAAAACAACAAATATTATCCTACATCAAACTTGTTTGTACACACTGTTCAATATAGTCGCCGTGGTCAATTTCCGGATCGGAAACTATTGGAAAAACATAGGTAACAAAGAAAATCTTACTTACTCAATTAAAGTACAAAGTCGAACTTATCCCGAAATGGGATCTCTTCCAGCTAAAATTATTAATCATGGTCATAAATCTACATTTTTTAAGTTAACTTCGTTCTTTTTTGATAGAAATAAAAAAGTTTCAGGCCAAGATGCTGTCAAGTAAATAATAATTTTGGTAAGTCTATTCCACTAGTACCTACTAGCTTTCAACGACATAAGTAAGATGGCCCTCGGCTAAGGCTGAGTATACATTACGGCGCGCCGGGATCAGCGACATTCACTGCGTTAGAGCTGATAATAATTACCTACATAAATTCGAAGTAATTTAGGTTTCCATGCAAATACTTTTTGAATTACTATGCATTGTAAAAGGATACCTAGTGATCCCCATTTGGAAAATTGCAATTTTTTTGCAATGTACTTATGGCGAATATTTATGAAGAGTTAGGTCTACTGAATCTCTTCACTATCGTCATTACTAGGAATTTATAATAGAAGCGTCATGATATTTTTTTAAATAAGGTATATAGGTTTGACGACGCGCTAGCCTAGTTGGTAGTGACCTTGCCTACGAAGCTAACGGTCCTGGGTTCAAATCCCGGTAAGGACAGATACTTGTGTGATGAGCACGAGTATTTGTTTCTGAGTCTTGGATGTTTTCTTTGTATTTAAGTATATATTTCTCTATGTAAGTATTTATATCGATGTCTAGTACCCATAGTACAAGCATAGAGCTTAGTTTGGGACTAGGTCAATTTGTGTGAGATCGTCCCTTGATATTTATTCATTTATTTATTTATAGGTGTAATTTGGGACATCCAAATTGCAATACAACGAAAAAAAAATGCACCCGTTTTTAATAAAAGCATATTATAAGAGATGAATTTAATACATTTATTATTACTCTGAGTAGAGAGCCTTGGGGGAGGCCTATGTCCAGCAGTGGACGTCTTTCGGCTGACATGATGATGATGATGGTTATTAATCTCCGCGCCGCGCCGCGTCTCACTATGGTCTCACCCGACAGACACCTCCGTCACCTGACAAAGACCCTCGGGACTCAAAGGCCCATTCTGTAGACGCGAAAGTTATTATGTTGATAGATAAGTCTTTTGTCAAATTCCAGATGCAAATGATATATGCCGGGGCCGCTGGGAAGTTTTGGAAGTAGATAGGGGTAGGTAAATCAGGGAACAAAGTGATATGAAGGGTTGGAAAATTAAAAAGCGTTAGGGTTGCGTACCGAAATGGTAAAAAGGTACCTTTATTATCAAAAATAAAGACAAACATTAAAAAAAGAAAAAGTTAAAAAAAAGATAAAAAAGATAAAAAAGATAAAAGATGTTTATTCAGTAAGTAGGCCGCACGGGCACTTTTACACGTCAAAAATCTACCAGCGCTTCGCAAGAGACCACTGCTGAGAAGAAACGCCGCAAGAAACTCAACAGTCAGTCGTTTTTTTTAAAATTACTTATACAATTATAGAACTTAACCTAGCATTATATAAAACAATGAATTTAACATTAAAATATATATATCATGTGTAGTTGAGCAGGAAAATGTGTCAAAACTCAGTATGTTCAGATGAACTCTTAAATAGTAATAATAATAATTATATATATATATATATATATATATATACATATACTTACCCATGACGGTGCAAAACAACCACATAGTTTTGATACATTCTCCTACAGAAACCGTGTCCCCTAGACAATAGTTAATTTTCAAACATACATTTTAATTAAATTTTTCTAAAAAAAAAACACATTCTTATGCAGTAGGTTTAAAGTTATATCCACATTTTAATTTAGAAATGAGCTATAAAGACAGATAAGGACAAAACATTGTATAGCTGTACCACCGTTACTCAACGTTTATTAGTAAGGGGGGTAAGAAAGGGATAACTAAGATAGTTTGAAGGTAAAACCTCATCGAATGAAACCATTATTAGTATCAATTAAGTCTATACTGATACCAAAGAAATAAGTTAATAACCTACCTCTTATTCAGTTATAACAAAACTGAAGTAATAGCCAAGAGGCAAGAAAGCTAGAGGGACAATAATTTAATTAGGTCGGTCCAACTCGGTTGCTGTTAGATTTGTGATAGACAAAAACAATAAACAATTTACTTAACCATATTAAATAGGTATTAAATATATTCACAAAATAACTGATAATGAATCTTAAAATGTTTTACCTAATTATATTTACTTGTTCACGACATTCAGTTCGCTTTTTGTATATTTAGTGTATTATTTTGTGCAATAAAGAAATATAATAAATAAATATTTTATGTGTATTAAGTATTTAAATTCAAATTCAAATTCAAATTCATTTATTCTGTAAGTAGGCCCTGTAGGCACTTTTACATGTCTGAGTCTACCAGCGCTTCCAAGGGACTCTGTTGAGAAGAAACGCCGCAAGGAACTCAACAGGAAGTCTTTTTTTTATATGAGTAACTTATTACTATGATAAACTTAAGCTAACTAATTTAAATGTCACAGGGATGTACAGGTCCCAGGAGCAATTATGAGACTTAAAGTATATTCAATTTAAATTGGAAATGTAAAGTCTCCAAATTTCAGATAAAAATTAAAATTAAAATATTTACCTAGGTACATTTTAAGATTTCTCTGTTAACGATGTGGGTGACTGGTAGACGATGGCATTAAGTCCGCCGTTTGTACGGTGCGCATTGTATTGTGCACAGTAGGTATCTACATAAAGTGCTTAATTTTTTATATGTAATCCAATACTAATTTACGAGACAAAGCTAACGCGGACCTATTACTCCAAGTTCAACTTAAACAACGTGTTCGAGAGCTATTAAACGAACACCATTTTTACGGCTATACGAAGCTAGCAACTATAGGCATCTTGTTTTAACTTGCGAAATAAGAGATGATGAAGATGAAGAAAGACTAACTATAAGACACACAAATATGACACTGTAATGTGTGTTGCAAATTGTTTTCTCTCCTCTTCTGTTTTTAATGCTTCACTAGATGTCTTTTTGTGCTTGTAATTTGACAAATAAGCAACTAATTTATCGTTAACAAAAAACGCTATGTGGAGAAATGACTTAATACTTACTTTAATTTTGTTCATAATATTTTGAACCACAAAATCGAGTGGGAACACCATTAGTTTAGTTTATTTATTCATCAATGTAATGTTACAATATAAATTGCATGGCATATCAAAAAATACGAAATTACATTGATATCGTCAACATTAATACAAAATAATAAAATAATAATACAAAAATAACACTCATATAATCAAAGGCAACATTAATAAACAACTAATAAATGGTCATTTTCCGACGTCAATATAAAAATAACGACTTAGGTAAATTAAAATTCCGAATTGGTTTTCCGAACATTCATTCGTTCGAATTTTAATTTTTCCGAAAGCTATGCTATACTGGGACTATTTTAGATTAAATTCATAATTGAATTGCTACAGGGGCACGTTTTATAAAACTACAAGTTACAATTTTACAGGTCTAAACTAGCAACACTGCTCAAATGGCTGGTCGTCATTGGTCGAGGTTGTGTCAAATGGAAACTTGTAACCTGTAAATTGTAATTTGTAGCTTTATAAAACAGGCCCCTGGTAGGTTAGGTTAGCTTTTATTTATAAGAAATATCAAAAATCGAAAAGTTTTTTATAAAACATTGCATTCTTAATTATGGACATTCGGGATTTTGATCAATTCGGAGTTATGGCTCTTCGGAATTATTGTAGTGTATGTATCCTAATAAAATACCTACTTGGTCAGTCTGTCCACTTGTTTGATAAAAAAAAGCATGAAGAAAACGGATGAGTAGCCTTGGTTACGGAAAACCTTTGAGGTGCGCCACAAAGAAAAATATAAGCTCCTTACTATGAGTATATCCCCGGACTGCGGTCCGGTGAAAAGATTTATTTTAGCCACTGCCACGGGGAACTCGTGTTGCTCATGTCGAAGATTATAATAACTGGACAAAAGCATGTCGGATCATGCTGAGAAAAATACACAAGGGTAATTTTAGGATTCTATACTCGCAAAGGGTTCTAGGGACCCTACTATTCATTGTCATACAGGGCTCGGAACCGGTTTAAAATTACCGGTTAATAGCGGTTTACTTTGGTTTTGCTCCGAACTTTTCTAGGGAACGCGAACATGTTGAGAACTTTGTTTTAACCTTAATTAAACGGTTAAATCCACGAGCGGCGAGTCGACAAACGACGCGTTCGTTGCAACTTGTTTTTTTGACTTTTTATGTAAAGACGCGCGCGGTATGCGGTTGGATTAACCTGTGTTTTTAGCTCTAAACCGGTTAATTCGAAAAGAACTTTATATAAAGGTGCCTCCAAAAACCGGTTTAAAACCGTTTTATGCGAACGGAACCGAAATGAAAAGGTTTTGCGTCAATTACATAATAACGGATTGAAAATTTAACCGGTATTCGAGCCCTGGATATTTGTGTCGTCATTCCTTTTTAACCGACTTTTGTTTTAGATATTTAAGTTAGTCAGGTCTTTCTGAAAATGCGCCGCGGCTTGCTGCGCTATAAAGCTGAGTAGAGGCTCTTTTCAACGACATGTTTAATGTTTTGTTTTGCTTGTCATTTGTTTTAAATGTGTGTTTGGGTTGAATACATTATTCCTATTCTATCGCCTGTCCGTCTGTCAGCGGGATGAATCTCATGAACCAACAGTTGCCGTTTTCAGTGTGTTCTATAGTCGCTATAACACTGCCACTGTAAATGCGTTGCCAACCCTGACGACTAAGATGGACTGCCTCAATGCTAGTAAAATTTACTATGATATATAGAGAGACATATTTCGGACAGACAGACTAGTTTAACTACGGAACCCTTACTCGTATAGTAGTGTTCTAACATTTTACTCTATAAGTACAGTCGAGTTCATAAATATGTACACACTTTAGTACCTTGTCTATTTAATGTCATGTTCAAACTGCCATATACGAATTATCACAGCGATTATAGTGACAAGGTACTAAAGTTTATACATATTTATGAAGTCGACTGCACCTATGTAATCCGGGAGACAAAAAGTGTATCCTTTTTTTTAACCTCGTAAGGCCCAGTGTGCAATAGGATATACATAATAAAGGCAATTTCATTTGAACTGTGTTGCAATAAGAATAAGGTTTATTTTCCCATCTTCATAATCTGAAAATAGCATTATCGGACAAACGTAATTGAACTTTATTGTGCTGATGGTAGATTCAAAGTCCCACTCACAAAAAACTCCCTGTTTGTAGTATGGTGGGTCTTACGAGGTTAAACTCCTACAGACGCTACAGGAGCTGGTTTACCTATTGATACCTCTTAATTGGCTGAGTCGATTTCAATGAAATTTTGACTAGAAACTACCAAAAAAAACAGTGAATTGGCCGCATGAGGGCTCTTTTTACACGTCGGTAATAAGGAGTGTATCTACTAGCGCTTCGGACAAGACCATCATTGCGAAGAAAAAACGCTGCAAGAAACTCTAACTGACGCCTATTTAAATCTAACCACCATATAACCAAAAATCATTGAAACTACTCGTGTATTAAAAACATTTATTCTGATCTTAATTTACTATCATTTAAACATTTTCATCATTAACATTAAAAGCAAAGCGAGCAGTAAGGGGACACAACTTGAAAAAATTACGAGGGCCCGCCATGACTAATGGCCGGAATTTGGTCACATAATTCATAAATTTGGTTTACGATGTATTTAAGAATTAGTGTCTAGGTAATTAATATCGCTTAATTATGCGGGAGGAATGGTCGGTGGAGTAACGAAGTAGCCACGACTTTTCGCGACGGCGGCAGCTACGAGTGCCAACATAACTAATATAAATAGTAGATTGTTAATCAAGGGATGAAAGTAATCAATTGTAGCCCGAGATATTTAGGCTGCACGAGCGATAGCGAGTGCGCCTATAGTTCGAGGGGGCAATAAATAAATAAATAAATAAATTGCTGTGACGTGTGGAAGACAACCGCGCTGTATCGTGTGCGCCCGCGCCCGGCCGCCGCGGTGCGCCGCCGCACCGTGCTACGTAATCGCCTGCGATCTAAGTTGCGCTACACACCTAATTACCGTTGAGCTCCTGGTACTTTATTTACTATGGCTCAGTACAAACTTAGTTTTTTTTAATAATCTTACTACAGAGAGGCTGTATAGGTTTCTGCTACTGCACAGGTCTACAGACATAGTTCTTTTTTCAAATTACTTTTCTTCCCTAGGGTGGACACGTATCACTTTCAACCCGCTTCTAAGATAAACAATGGACTACTTTCAGAGTATGAGACATGAAAATAGTTAAAACCCCCGATATCATGGCGACCCTGTAGTAACCGTCTGTCTGTTGCATCGTAGCCCCCAAACGGATGGACCAAATCAGACGCGTTTTTTTTTAAATAATGCTGCTAATTGTAATGGTTCTAAGCAAGGTTTCATAACCTTACGCGAAAATATAATTTACAGGAAGACTTTTCTAGCAATCAATTTTCTTGGCATAGTAATCCAGGACATTAAAGGCTATTGCTACTAGGATGCGAGTAGCAAGAAACCGACGGTTGCGTCCTGAGGGCCCTGCCAAGATGCATTGCGCTAACTAGCGTTTCTATTCGTCATCTACCAGTGACGCGATTGGTTTAAAAACGAACCGAATAGAAACGTTAGTTAGCGTAATTCATCTTGGCAGAGCTCTCCGGAGATCTTCGTGAACAGCCTGTGTCCATCAATGGAAGTCCTTCAGCTGATAATGACGATGATGATGAAAAACGGAAGATTACTTCATACTTAAAAACAGTACGTTTATTTACGTGTACGTGGACGACGCGCTAGCCTAGTTGGTAGTGACCCTGCCTGCGAAGCTAGCGGTCCTGGGTTCAAATCCCGGTAAGGGCAGATATTTGTGTGATGAGCATGGGTATTTGTTTCTGAGTCTTGGATGTTTTCTATGTATTTAAGCATTTATTTCTCTTTATAAGTATTTATATCGTTGTCTACTACCCATAGTAGAAACCTAGAGCTTAGTTTGGGACTAGGTCAATTTGTGTGAGATCGTCCCTTGATATTTGTTTATTTATTATCTATTTAGTTTCGTAAATATGAGTTCGCCTCGAAAAAAATGCGCTAAATTAAATGTTTAAATTTGTTTTCCTTTTATACCGTTGGTTCCTTCCACCCTGAATACATATTTTACTTATACGTATAACCCACACGTTGCCACAGGGGAAGCGGAAATGTTTCTGATTGGGTCAATATCGAAAGAATTCGTGTTACGGAGCGAACGTGGATTTACATTCGCTTCAGCCATATTGACGAAGAAGGTGCAGAACGCGAATATGGCTTTTGACAGCTTTTGCTAGCTCAATATGAGCGGACAGTAGCAAATTCCAAATTCAATCTAACGTGTTTAAGAGTGTAAAGCTGTAAGTGTTCAACGGGACGCACAAATTTCAATCTTAGCAACCGTGAGTATAAAGTTTAAAATGGGATGTTGGATTGTTCATTTAGAGATTTGATTGTTCTTTTTTTGAAATGTTTTCCGTGTTTCAATTGTTTACTTTTCAAATTGCGAATAACGAAATGTACCTTTGGATATAAAATTCTTTCAACAATAAAAACCGAACTGGTGAGTAATTGATATCAGCCCTTTATGATTTTGTATAATTCTGATAGTGAAACTTACATGTTCTTGACAAAAAACATAGGAAACCCCCTTTAATAATATCGGTCCAGTAGCTCAGGTGTTCGAGAGCAATATTTTTGATCTCATACAACTACATTATACACATTTGAGCTCATTAGCCTTCATTTTTTTCGCGCAGTTCGGTAAATAAGAAACTGTCAAAATCAATGATATTTTATGTCAAGATACGTCATCTGCGCGCGAAAGCGTTCCTCGAAAAGCAAGGTATTTACCTTACTACCGTTCAGTCGCGCCGTGGCCGCTGACACGCACGCGTCAAAAACAGTAAAGTTTTATTACCGAAATGCAACATATATAAGCCATAAAAAAACCGTCTTTTGTTTTTCGAGGCTGCCGAAATTATACTGTAACTACAAAAGGAAGAAAGGATGTCTCATATCATTCGTAAGTACCGTAAATATTTTATACATTTTGTTTTACATCGCCATACTTTGTTTAATTTGCACCGGTGGCGTCACCGTCACCTGTGAAACATGAGATACACAATTAGATATCGCATGAGTGCGATAAAGACGGGTAGCTATATGGCACCCATGAGCGGGCACGCCGCGTCATTTGGGTACGCATTTGAAACAACTATTTATCTCTTTCTAACAATAGCGTTCGCTACGAATTGCTGTCTTTGTCTGTAGAAATATGGCAACGTAGCAACTGTCAGTAATTGGCGACGGTTTTCGAATGCGTTTAGTATGAGCATAACGTATCTAAATATAAAATATCATTGGTCAAAATAAACATTTATGAGGCTTGCTTTTATTGCCAAATGTAGGTATAGTCGGCCAAAAATGTGGTCTACCAACCTACGGTCGAAGTTCATTTGCACGCAATGATACAACAACAATATTATGACAGTGACAAGTGTCAACCTTAGCGATGATTAGATCTCACAGAAACTTTTTTCAAAACTGGTAGACCACTTTTTTCGCCGACCGTACTCTTTGTACCTACAGTTAAAAACTTAGATTTGTGATCCACATAAGGTCCAAAGTCAAATCTAACCTTCTATAGCAGTATGGTTGAGTTTCCTATATGTTACAAATGACTTCGCATCTCTAATGACACTAACGACTTCAAGCACACCTTTTTTTAAATGGGTCCTAAAATTACGTTCGTCACCAAACTAACGAATCCCTAATTCAGTTGCTCTGCGTTGTTGCAAAATTTGAACCGAAATTTCAGACATACGAATGAAGCAAGTTTAATAAAGGCTCGCAATTTTTTTTAAATGTCAGCATATTCCCTAAAGATAAACTACTATGTTAAGGTCGCCTTTTATTATTATTTATTAATTTATTTATAGCATGTTAACAAACTTAATAGTATTACTTACAACGTCTCGCAAAACTGTTTTCACAGTTTGACTGTGGCATCCGCAATTCTTAGTTTACATAAGTATATATCACAGAAATGAATCTAGGTTGATAACTAATAAAGAATCAGCAATTTAAAATTTAAATAATACTAAGGTAGTGCTTAAATAAGGCTCTCTTGAACCTATTTTTGTTAGGCTCCAGTCTTAAAGCCGCTGGTAAGCTGTAGGCCCAGCCACACCGGATGCGTGCGCGTAGACGTATCGTGCGCGTGCGCTTTCCACTGCGTTGTATAGTGACATTTCGTAAGAGAATTCATACTATACACCGCAGTGGAAAGCGCACGCGCACGTCACGTCTACGCGCACGCATCCGGTGTGACTGGGCCTTGATGTAAGGCAAGGGCTTCTCTATAAGCCTGTCCCCATAGTAATTGCTCGCTCTGGGTACAGCATATTTACCAGAGGCTACTGACCTCAAAAAAATCTTTAGAAACGTCTAAGAAAAGGCTATAAACCTTTGAAAGTATTACTTACTTACTACATTATTATCAAGGCCTGGATCGCTAACTGGTTTGTTTGTCTCAAATCGGATTATTGTTCGGCCTCTCGCCGGACTCAAGGCCCCGCGGGCCTTCGGGTTAACTTCATCAATGTCACCCGGTTATGGGGAGAATAAATATATCATGCTTAGATAAAATGGGGCAAAGGATATTCACTTTTTTGAAGCGAGAAACTTCTCGAATGGTGAAAGTTTCTAATGAGAAATTCTCAGTAACTAAGAACACTTATAGTTTTAGTGTTGGTAGGACCTTGGGTGTTTTTCTCTTAAAAACGGCGCTCGGCCGGTCCAACGAGAACCGGCGTGTTTAAGTAGTGACATTTTAGCGCGTGCATAAAGTGCATAAAGATCTAAATGCTTTCAAAAGGTTCCGAGAATGTTCTCAGTAATTTCTTGAGAATATTACTAAACTTCTGGAAATGTACTGCAACATGCACACGCTAATTCTGCACGATGTATTATTGTTAGTTTAGCTTTATAAGTATAAACGAAAACAATGACTAAATTGAATGTCTAAAACTTGATTTAGTACTTTTATATTTATTTATTTGAGCTAAAATAAAATAAAACATTTCGTCATTATCTATTCGTAGTGAAAGAAATGTGGCGCGTAGAAATAGAAAAGCACGTGTCAGTTGTAGAAACGTGAGAAGTTTTAAAGATGGCGACATGTTTTCTAAAAGAATACCTACACTAGTTTTTCAATTCCCTCCCTTACTAGGGGCATTGACCGCCCTTCAACCCTCCTGAAGAAACCTCTCAATTTCCGAGATAAAACTAGTTTATTTACACGGCCAACACTTACAAACAGAAAAACAGTAATTGGAATCTCGGTCCTTTGCCCGTCCGGTAAAAGAATTATTCTTCAAATTTCCCAGAGACTAGCAGTAACAGTATAATTTTTCTGTACCTATTTATGTAGATATTTAAAAAAAAAAGATGGTTTTATACCGGTAGCATACAAAATAATTCATATAGGTAATTACAATGCTGGTTTTTACCGTTCTATATGAAAGTGATGTATCGTCACAGTCACACAGTGTTAATCTTTAATGACACGATTTTTGTAAATTAAAGATAGTCTTCAAGTCCTCTGATGGTAAGTTTCTACGAAGTCAAAGGTGGCGTTCATTAGTTCCGTACCAGCCTGTTTTCTGTTACCTCTTAAATAGACAGGTTATCCACCAGGAAATACAAATGAAGTAAGCCCATTTAACGTATGAACAGTCAGTTAGTGCGTCGGCAAAACTGAATAGGGCAAAGGACATTTGGGTCTCAACCAAGCCAGTGCCACACTCGCTAATTTACAAATATAACGGACTCGATTCCGGGCTCTTGGTATTGAATATATAATTCCGATAGTTTCATTGTTCCAGAGTATGTGGAACGGAATTCAATTAATTAAGAACAAGGCGTACGTTCGTCAAGAATAAACGCGGACGTTGAAACGAAAAGGGACCTCACGGCGCTTGTCGGTTACGATGTTCTTTTCGTAGCTATTATACAAGTTACATTGAAACGATAACCCAAATAGCGTAAACGCCAGCAACCATAGAGTCATTTTTACGTGGACGGATACTTATTAATTACTTAATAGTGGCTAAACTGCCCATTCAATGTAATGGGATCACTTAGTATTATTTCTGTCGAACAGTATTATGTCATCAACATAATGTGTGTTTTTCCTTAAACATCTCCGGAAGTTATGTTTTGGTTCAGTGTTTCGTTTTATAGTGTTCTTGATTTTTCTATAACGCTCACGATCTCGTCTAGGAAGAGTTGATATTTGATGGCCGAATCCTATGCTGATCATTATTGATATTAAATAATCTATCTTATCCATCACAACAAATGCAGAAATTAGTTTTAGTTATTTTACGCTCAAAGACCGCATTAATTAGCAATGAGCAAATTGCAAAAAAAATGAAAAAGTCCTTAAAAAAATACACAGAGCAATCTTGAAATTATTTGAGACCCTTGAGAATGTTCTCAATCAGGGGACAATCTCACAGAAATTAACTAAGCTCTAGACTTGTATTATGGGTTCTAGACAACAATAAACACACTTACATAGAGAGAAATAAATAAAATTACATAAAACAACCGCAAGACCCTGAAACAAATACAAAAACACACAAAAACAAAAACTTCTAACAATAATATCCATACGAAAATGAAATATATTCTTGGAAATCACGGAGAACTAATAGGAAAGTTTCAATATTTTATGTTACTTGTCAGTACAATGTTACTCTTAATGTTTCAGTAACACTCAACAAGAGTAGGCGTGGCAAAACATCACAAAACAATCACAAATGGCTGTTTTTGTGGCTCTATTGTGTGTGTGTGCTCTGGTGTGTTATTCTCTCAAAAAACGGCGGCCGGTCGAACGGACGAGCGAATAAAAGCGGCGAGTTTAAGTAGTCCCGTCCGAACGAATAAAACACATTTTAGCGCGTGCATTGTCAATTAGGGAGCCTTATACGTTGGTGAAGTCATGCTGCCAAATTGAATACACGCGCTAAAACTTGTTTTGTTCCCTCTGTCGGGACTACTTAAACTCGCTGCTTGGACCTTCACTCGAGCGAACGATCACCTTTGCTTGTTGAGAGAATCACCACCATGTAAAGAGGGTCGGCTCGGTGTAGGCCGTATTTCTGTTAGGCAGACTTTATTATAAAAGTTCAGTTGTTTATGTTACGAGATCTGGAAAACACTATACATACAGCGTGTTGTTACTTCGGTTTCTAGTTTACGGTAACAGGTGTAATTTGGAAGGAGATTTTGTTACTTTATGGTCGGAATTACTCTTTGTTACTTTTTGTAAACATGTCTGAAGTTTTGTTGAATTACAACCTTGGCAGGCAAAAAGGTGAATTATATGCGTTTTTTTTATTGTATCTAGTGAAAATGAATAAAAACAAATGACGTCAACCATATTTTTAGTCATGTCATGACAGTCTTACTTGTTTTTTGGTTTTTCTAGAGCCATAAGAAAGAAAAAGATAAACAACCAAATGAAATGATTCATGTTTTCATGAGGATTACACTTGACAAGTGCAAAATATATGAAAAGCGTCGCCGGCTCATGCTGAAAAATGCTTCTTAGAGGATTAAATTAATTCCTTTATGTTGGTAAATGAAAAAAGGTTGGCAAATCCAACGTAAATTTACTTTTTTCGTAAAGGATTTTGGGATCTTCAGGAATCTACAAATAGATATGTCTCTACATACATACATACATACCTAATCTCACGCCTTGGTTCCCAGAGGTTGTGAGCATCTCAATTTTTTTTTATAACTTTAACATAAACAGTTATTTAAGAAAATATGCAAAAATCTAATAACTTCAAAACTGTTTATGTTAAATTTATAAAACAAATATATTTGAGATGCTCACAACAAGCCCTTTCATTTGACTAGTCACACAATAAGGTTTGCGAAACTTTTTTTTTCATAATTTATCCCCCAAAAGTAGCCCCTTTGTTCAAAATTCATTTATTTACGTTACGCATCCATCTTTGAGTCACCGACTTACATATTTGTACCAAATTTCAACTCGATCGGTCCAGTAGTTTTGGAGCAAATCTGCTGTGACAGATGGACAGATAGACAGACAGATTAACAGACAGGCATATGGTGTGGAGACGGAACTCTCTCCACGCGATTCGATCTCGCACTTGTCCGGTTTTTTTAAATAATTACACCCAATATGTAGCCGTTGTTGATAAGTACCGTGTGTATTTGTATAGTAGCATGTAACCCCTAGAGCAAAGTTCTGATTCGGATTTCATTAAGAAAATTACAAAAAAAACTTTGTGTAGGTACATTTTGCAAAAAAAAACAGTTCCTTAAAAACCCGATTGCATGATTTGATATTTTCGTAAAAACCCCGTTCATGTCACACCCAAGCTGTATATATTTTTGCAGTCAACGTTGAAAATGCATTATTTTTCATTTAAAAAACTTTTTGTTTCAGACATAACAACATCAATACCGTTCCACTGGACAGGTGTCCTAGCAGACGAAGGTATGAAAAATAAGACACAAGTATTCAGTTAAGAGCATTGCGAACCGACGCTTATATCGCATAGCTGTCAATAAAAAACCATACTAATTTAGTTTCGGGCCATAACGTTTCTCATCCCCTAAATCAAGTCTTAGGGCCGTATTAATAAACTCATCTTGGCCAAGATGCCGGTCACAAGATACGTCAAAGTAAACGTCGAACCATAGAACACTGTCATTTTTGACGCATCTCGAGACGAGCGTTAGAGGTGAGATTAGTTTATTAATACGGCCCTTAGACAACAATAAACTAAGCTTACTATTATAGGAAAATACATACACACATAGACAACGTCCAAGACTCAGGAACAAATACTTGCGCTCATCAAACAAATATCAGCCCTTACCGGGACTTGAACCCGGGACCGCTAGCTTCGTAGGCAGGGTCACTACCAACTAGTCTAACGTGTCGTCCATGTAAACGCTTTATTATACAAAAAAAGAGATAACAATTATAAAACAGACAAAACATAGCAGGGATATACAAAGCCGAGATGAGTATCTGGGTGAATATTCGGGCGTTTCAACCGCAATCACTAGTGTTCTCAAAACAATGAAGAACACAATGATAATTACCACCAACTTCTGATGTAGGTCCCAGAAGTAAAGAGACAGTTTTCATTGACAAATTGGTCAAAGATAAAACATCCAAACAAAGGTTAAATCAACTCTCATGTCAAGAGTCGATGTTAAATCTTTCAAATAAGCCGGGAGTCGCGTACTTTTTCGCTTGTTTTCAAAAATAAAGAGAGCGGAACAAGAACTAATTGAGAAAAGAGTTTTTCAGTACTATCAATCTCACGGGAAAATGCATACGATACCTAATTTTATAAGACGAAGCTAGAAGAACCAGTAATAACAGAACTATAAATATGTTTAATGAAAAGAAAACCGACATTTTAAATAGATTATTGGACAATAACGTACAGTTTCGACCGTTCAAAACATAACTAAGGTAAAAAACACGTTTGAGCAAGTTCCATTGACATCTGTTAGAGTTACAGCAGTAAAATTAAAGATATCAATATCTGGTGGGGCCAGGATAAGGGTTAATGATTCAGCCTTTAAAAAAATAGTTAAATTATCGGAGCAAAAGTTTATAAAAGGGCAGGAGGAGCACGCTTAAACAGATTGTGATACAGTCTACGAAAAAACATAGAAAGTTCTCATTATTAATGTCGAGAGCTTGTTGATACATTTTGTTTTCCTGGTAATCGATATTGTATTGCTTTAAATTGAGGTAGATAGATATGGTCATTATGTTAAAAAGCAAGCGGATAAACCCAAATCTGTCACTGCATTTAACCGTCGGTGGACTAGATTGGCTAAAACGGTAGCTTTGAGATCTGGAAAAGCTGTGATAAGACAGACAGCAAATAACCTTCAAAAAATTGGTAACAAAGTTGAAGTATGCACCAATCGATATAGTTTATTCCATTTTAATAATACAAGGTTTCTTTCAGCTGTCATTTTGAAAATATCTGTCTATTTATTTCATTTTTTGTAAATTACTTTATCGTTGATTTTGGTTCGCAAATCCAGGGCAACTTTGTGAAGTAACCTCCAACACTGACGAAGAATATGCATCAAATAAAATAACAGTGAAAAGTTGATTCTAAATGAGCAAGCGGTCAAGAACACTCCAAGCCATTGAAGTGGATGCCCGCCATCTTCAATGGTGCGCCGACTGGGACTGGAAGACGACGACAACGACGATTCACCGTACAATTGCTTTTATAAACTTGACATTGGCAAAATTACATAACTTGTAGACGCCATTAAAATAAATAAATAATAAGGTTTATTATGAACTAATTAACCTTAATTGAATTGCATTCTTTATATGAAATATTTCTAACCTAATTTTGTCTCTTTACTTCTGGGACACCCCATTAATTAAAGCTTAAAAGCAGAACTAGGAATACTTTCCATTTATTTCAGAAATTGGTGGTAATTATCAATGTTATCTTCATTGTTTTGAGAACGGTAGTGAGGGCGGTTGAAACGCCCGAATATTCACCCACCTATATACACACGAAGCGAATTTGGATAAAAATGAACGTGCGTACGTGAATATAAATTCGAACTCGACCGTGCGCTGCAGTGAAATTCCGACGTAATAGAAATCTAACGACACCACCTACGTCAAAATGGGTCCATCCGATCAGCAGAGGCTGCATAGACGAGGAAAAATAACAGGTAAAATACATTACTGCTCGTCTTAGGCAGTCGGGATAATAAAACATTCAAGAGCCATCAAGGACCCATCATAAAATAAATCGTCCCAATACCGCCCTTTGTGCCCGAACAGGGTTTGAAGAGGGATGCGAAGTCGTGCCCAATCAGGAAAACCTTTCCTGTATCTTTAGGAGACCGTCATCACATAAATTTATAACTATAAGCTATTTCTACGCCATTGGTTGTAATGGTTGTAGCTCGTAAGGTTTTATAAGAATGTTGCATGATTAACGAGTAAAAAGTGGCTCAGACTACCTATCACTATCACTACATAGTATAAAACAAAGTTGCTTCCGGCTGTCTGTCTGTCCCTATGTATCTTATAATTACGCAACGGATTTTGATGCGGTTTTTTTAATAGATAGAGTGATTCAAGAGGAAGGTTTTTATTATAAGTTTTTGATTATGTACGGGTACTACAGAAAACTGGCATAAACCGAAGCGAGGCGAGGGCGTGTCACTAGTCAGGTATAAAATAAATATCAGGGGACAACCTCACACAAATTGACCTAGTCCCAAACTAGGCTTGTACTGTGGGTACTAGACAACGATTAACATAGGAACACCTTAAAATTCCGAATTACATTTTTCCGAATATTCATTTGTCCGAATTTTCGTTTTTGTTTGATTTGATGTTATGCTGGAGCTATTTTAGGTGAAATTTATAATATAATTACTATATATAGGTTAGGTTAGGTTTGAATTATAAACGATATCAAAAAATAGAGTCTTCTATCAAAACATTTCATTCGGAATTATGCAAGTTCGGGATTTTGATCAATTCGGAATTATGACTCTTCGGAAATATGTAGGGTACCCTGATTAACATACTTATACTTATATAGAGAAATTATCGACTGCCCTCGCTTCTCTTCGATTTATGTGAGTTTTCTGTAACTACGGGTGTTTGGAACTAGAATTTATGATACCTACATAACAACCTTCCGAAAAATATAGTGAAGTTAACCGATATACAGACAGACAGACAGACGCAGAAAGCTACTTTGTTTTATACTATGTAAAGAAGAACAAAATAAACATGCTTAAATAAGTACATAGAAAACTTTTACTGACCAAACGAGACGTATGACCATACTAGCCAATATTCTGCAAGAGTATGACTTTAATAGGGATAAGTTCGCCTTTGTACATACTTTTTGTGTTTCTGTTTCATTTTTTTAGTTTTATATTTTCTATTTGTGCAATAAAAAGTTTACATACCTATACATACATAAATTAATTGCTATCGCTATGACGACTATTTATTCCATAAAATGTATCAATTTGACGAATTTTATTTTTTTATTTTATCGACAGGTATTTCCCATGGCGGAAGTAAAAACTTTGTTGAAGTCACCCAGTCTAACATGACCTACTAAATGAACGTACAGGTGTCCTGAAAACGACAAAAGTTCAGTTTGTAACTTAAATAGATTTAAACCCCCGGTATAGCGGCGACCACTACTTTCTGAGCTTCACTCTTAAACGGCCAAACGATTTTATCTCACCATGCTAAAACCACTTCAAAAGCTTTCTAACCCTCGTAAGACTGTGCAATAGTCACAGCGTTTAAAGTGACAAGGTACTAAAGTGTACAGTCACGAACTTACATTTTGGACCCACCTTAGGTCCAGAGTCATTCTGACATTCTACAACAATAAGGTTGAGTCTCCTATAAGTTACAAATGATTTGGTATCTCTAATGACATTGACGACTTCAAGCCTATTTTTCTTGAAATGGGTCACAAATTAACGATCGCGATAGTAAACTCGGATTTATAATTAGATTCCATCAAACCTACCACGGTGTTGTCATTGAACTGAAACATTCCAACATTAGTAAATTTACTCTTGGCGAAAGAATGCACGTAAGTAATTAATTACTTAGTAATTTTAACAATAACATTTAAATGCTCTGTTTAAATAAACATGCTTAGGTATATAAAAACCAGTTGCATAAATAAATATTTAATTGAAGCATTTTTGTGGCAGAAATATTCATGTTGCAATGGTAAAACTTCAGGTCTCGATAACATTTGGTATCCGTTTTGATACAATAATATCGTTTGAAGATGCGCGTATATTATTAATTATTATACCTAAAATACGTAAATTAGAAAATAATTAACCACTATCTAGTTGTGTTGGCTATTTTTATGGCGTATTAAGTATATTATTCTGACTGTAGCATCCTAACTGGAGGAGGCGCGTTAAACTATCTCACTAATTAGAGCGAAACAATTAGGATCCTTTTTACTTAGAATTTAGGAATGTATGAAGATAAATGTTCAATTAATTCGAAATCTAAGAATCAAAGTAGTATAGGCGACAAACTTAACGAAACCCCTACGTTTATGTAATTGTATAATGTCTGTGTACAGAAAATGGAGACTATATTTGAAATAAGACGTAACTTTCCTTAGTTTTCTACACCACTACAAAGACTTTCGTTAAGTTTTTCACCTGCAGTAAGATATTTTTTTTTTTTCTTAATTAATGGCTTTTACTCCTTGTGCTTAACAAGGTGTATTTCGCCAGTATCGAGTTTTAGACAATCGCCATGGACTTATTAGAGAAACAAGTCCATGGATATCACACGCGAGGACAATTGTTCGGTTAAAGAGATTTACTCTGGTGGACTAAACAGAAGCACAAGGGGTTAGCTCCGCGCGCTTCTGTCAAGTCCATATTTTTTTATTATTAAGAAAGGGTTGGTCATACTGACATTGACAGATGTTATTGTGACAGTGACATTTCTTGGTAGATTTGATGGAATCTAATTATGAATCCGAGTTTACCTACATACACATATTTATGAACTCGACTGTACCTAAAATGTTACTTGCTTTGAAAATTTGTCGGTAATTCAAGCGGTCCCATTGTAAAGGATTATTGGAGAAAAGCATTTAAATAATTTAACGAATTAACATTTCTAAAGACAACACTCTAAGCCTGTAATATATTATTTTGGGGCAGTTGCCCTTTTAAGAAGCAATATCGCTAAAAGCTTTATTTTGTTAAGCTTCGGGGTGTTATCGAAGCCCTTACGTTATACAAATTGACTTAAATTTGGCCGTAAAAGACGAAACAGAGTTCAATGACCGATTTATCCCATGTTTCATTGTTAGTAGAAATTATTATTATTATTATTTTATGAGATGTTTTCACTTTATTATGTTTCTATAGTTCGTGTATTTCATATGTAATTTCAAAATGAAAATCGTCGCTTCGCTTGATGCCAGGAAAGCTTCAAAGACTATTTTGTCGCTTGTGCTGCTTTGTTGGTATTTGCTGTATGTATATGTTTGAATACTTATTTACGTACGAGTATCTATGTTACTTAGTCAAATTTTTCGACTAAGTGGAAATCAAGCCATAAAAAAAACTGGCCAAGTGCGAGTAGGACTCGCGCACGAATGGTTCCGTACCATTATCTATAAAAAACCACGTTTGTTGTATGGGAAATTAAATATTTATTTTATTTCTGGTGCTTACCTCTCCCAAAGGATTGGGCTTGCTATCCAGAGAGGTAATGTAGCCAGTGTCATGTGGACCATGCCGCGAGCGGACCTGCTAGAGGGGGTGTTCTTTTTATAGTGGTGATTATTACGAGTATTTATATCTTTAATATTCGAGTAGCTTAGTTTAATTTTAATTTAAATACGTTTAGTTTTAATTTTTAATTGTATTAAACCAATTGTAAAACTAATCTCTGTATTTTTATTTTTATTTAATTATTTATTTTAAAGTGAATATACATCTAAATATTCTGTAAATATTTCAAGCGCCTACCTGTTATCGAGCAAAAAACGGCAAAAAAAAAACACGTTAGTAGGATGGGAGCCCCTGAAATAATTATATTATTCCTTTTTTTAGTAGGTATTTGTTGTTATAGCGGCAACAAAAATACATCTGCTGTTAAAATTTCAAGTGTCTAGCTATCGCGGTTCTTGAGATACAGATTGGTGACAGACAGAAGGACGGACGGACCGCGGAGTCTTAGTAATAGGGTCCCGTTTTTACCTTTTGGGTACGGAACCCTAAAAAGGGTAGACCCAAGGAGGTGATGGCAGGACAAATTGGATCAGGGCTCGTAATACGGTCCCCTTTATTGCGGTGGATAAAGCAACGAAAATACAGGCCACCTGAAATGGAATTTGTGAACCATAGACATTTGTAGATTCTCGAAATGCGAGAAAATATCGAATCGAATAGTCGCCGTGTGAACCTTGCCTTAGGTGTATTACACGCAAGCAGCACACGAGATGCGTAAATAGAAACCGTTCAACATCAAAATGTCACCTCCAACTTGCAAATTAAGTAGACAGATCGAATTATCCAACGTGTCGCCTCGCCGGTCTGCCGAGGGGGGGTAATTCTCAAAAACAACAGACACTGTCAAGTTATGCTCGTTCGAGATAATTGTCGCAGCTTAGCGACAGAGTGCGATAAACGTGTTTGCTGTTGACAATTTAGAACTTTTGGCAAAGATTAAACATTACACTGACACCTTTTTAAACCGACTTCAAAAAAAGAAGGTTCTCAATTCGTCGGGTTTTTTTTATAACATGAAGAAGGCGAATTGGCACACAGGCCACCTGGTGGTAAGTGGGATCTGAGATCCATAGACATTAGCATTCTCAAGTCTACAATTTCAAGACTGCAATCTTTAGACCGTAAATGCGTTGCCAACCCGGAGGATTACGATGGAATACCTCTACGGTAGTAATTTCACCAGTCTTATCCCCTCACTGGAACACCACAATACGGATACTGCTGTTTGGCGGTAAGTTAATTAAAGGATATCTTATTCGTAAACGCACTATAAATCTCTATAGTCAAGTGTCCCCCTACAGCCAAAACTACAAATACTAAAAATCAGAAAAATATCTTAAATGAAAGCACACATGTATAATGAATTTAATAGGAAAACTATCACGATTAAGTATACTTCATTGTTGTTTGAGTCACAAACGGATTAAATGTTTATACCTACCTAAAACTTATTTGCGGTGTCGGTAAACTGACCGCGACCTATGTCGATGTATGGGGATAACAGTTTTCCAGCGGCAAAGTTATTTGTTTGTAGTAACGGCTTCGGAACCCTACACTGAGCATGGTCCGACATGCTCTTGCCCGGTTTTTTTAAAGATATTTCTCGTACAAGGTCCAATTTTATTTATACTCCCAGCCGTTTAATTTGTCATTTATCACTTTATTTTATTGTTGTCAGCATTTTTATCCATATTTTATCAGTCGAAATTTCGATAAAAATTTCGAACACCCTTAGAATAGAACTGCGAAGAAAACAAACCCATTCAGCGCTAGATAACGTCCTACAGCGCTCTAAACGCTAAATTTATCGAATTAATGTGACGTTATATTAAATTTAGCTCCCAGCATTTCATGCGCTTGATAATATCATGCGGGCTCTGATGCTTCACAGATAATTCTAGAATTAAATCCTCTGGGACGTTGCTAATGCTCGTTGCGAGACCATTATTTGTGAATACGAATTGTACAATCGTTACAAATGTGACTTTATAATGGAACGAAACGGCACACGAGTACACAGACGTACTGATAGTCAGTGAGATCTTATACTCATATACATTAGCAATCTCAAGACTGCAATCTCAAGACTGTAATCTTAAGAAAAAACGTACCAACCAGGGCTAAGATGGAATGCCTCTATGCCAGGGGTCGGCAACCTTTTGAGTCCGACTCAAAAGGTCCAAAATTACAATTTACATAATTTGAAAGTTTTTAATGAGCCACAATTTTTTTTCTTGCCAACAATAAGTAGTACTTGCATAAATAAAGTTGGAACTAAAAAGCCGCAGTTTCACATTCAAAGAGCCGCAGGTTTCCGACCCCTGCTCTATTCTAGTAATTTCACTGGTTGTCTTTATGTCGCCAAACAATAGTGTTCGCATTGTTGTTTTAAAGTGTGGAAGTGAAACAGCTAGGAAGGGACTAAACCTAAAGTACGGCCAATGAGACGAGATAAAGAATGTAAACAAGATTTCAGTGGCCCGTTTCACGAAGCTATAAGTTACAAATTACAAGCGGAACTCTCTTAAGTTTCTTAAGTTCGAAAGAGACTTCCGCCTGTAATTTGTAAAGGTCATTTACAAATTACAGGCGGAAGTCTCTTTCGAACTTAAGAAACTTAAGAGAGTTCCGCTTGTAATTTGTAACTTATAGCTTCGTGAAACGGGCCACTGAAATCTTGTTTACATTCTTTATCTCGTCTTGTTGGCCTTACTTTATCATAGATGTAAGACTGCAAATGCGTTTCTTTTGAGGACTAAATGCATATTAGAAACGCATTTGCAGTCTTCATATTGCCAACATTCATATAGGACTCCGAGCCTAACATCGTTAGGCTCGCGTTAAAAAAAATGTAGGTGCATAATACGGTCACTAGAATAAAGATCCTTTGCAAAGGAGATAAAGTGATTTTTCCTTTGTTTTTATGACTGACAATTGAATTAGAAAATTGACTCTATGTTATTCACATTAGGTTCATATTCCATTGGCAAATTTCGTTGTATTGTAGGCCATACGAGGTTAACCATCAGCAGGCATCGGCAGGGTGATTTTACACGGACGGGACGGGGGCGTGACGGGACGACAATATCGTTTCATAGAAAATGTATCAGAATGTGCATAAGTAACGATTGTACGTACGGGACGGGAAAACCAAAAATGTATGCAACCACGACCCGTCCCCGTCCCGTCCACGTCCTGATCACGTTACGTACGCAGCGCCCTTAAGAGTACGTTTGCTTATGGGTTTCTTAATGCCATAAAAAAACTTAATGTAATAATGGATCTTTTTGGGCCTGTATTCCACCATATACCGGGCGTTTGAGAACAGTTCCCCGTCGCATGGCACTTGCGGGTAAGAACCCGCGTGTCATCGGTCCCACGTACTATGAGCGTCTACCCGCCAAACTTAAAAATGTACATTCCGACGAAGCATTTAAACACCAGCTTAGAAACCTTTTACTGGATAATCCATTATACTCTGTGGATGAATATATGGAGCTGAAATTGTAAATTTATTTATTATTGTGTTGACAGTTATTAATCCTTGTATATTGACATCGGACGAGTGACCATTTATTTGATGTTTAATTGTTGTTGTTTTAATTAATTATTTTTGTATTCTTTGATTATTAGTATTTATGTTTTGACGATCTCAATGTAATTTCGTATTTTTTGACATGCAATGCAACTTATATTGTAATATTACATTGATTAATAAATAAACTAAACTAAACTAAACTATAATTTCCCGTAATGTAATCGTATTGGTACTCGTAACATGATGATAGCTTTTATCACAGGCAGTAAAGGCAGGCAAGTCGTAAACTATACAATACAATAGGGGGATAGAAGCCCTGCCATATCATAAAACAACCTGAATCTGATCGAAAAGCCCCTGTATGCGATGTCAGATGCATCTAGAGTGCCAATCCACTGCAGGCAGCGAATCAAAAGCTTTGTATCCCATTCCTGAAATAAATATATTTTACTTGCAACGTATCGGGATTAAAATTTGACGCAGCCGTTTTCATGTTTTGTAGAAGGATGGATGTGGACAATTTATCAGCTTAATAGACTAACCTGCATCTGTGAGGAGTTGCAGGCACTGTTAGTAGTAAATAAAATAAGGAACGTATGTTTAGATCGCGCTCCAATTGCTTCTACAGAGTTAACTAAAAAAGACGCATCATCATCATCATCATCATCATCATTATCAGCCGCAAGACGTCCACTGCTGGACAAAGGCCTTCCCCAAGGTTTTCCACAACGATCGGTACTCTGCTGGAGTCATCCAGCGGTTTCCCGCGACCTTTATCAGATCGTCGGTCCACCTTGTGGAAGGCCTGCCGACACTTCGTCTTCCGGTCCGCGGTCGCCACTCTAGAACCTTCTCGCTCCAACGGCCATCGGTTCTACGAGCAATGTGCCCCGCCCACTGCCACTTAAGGTTTGCAGTTCGCTAAGCTATCAGTTACTTTAGTTCTCCTGCGGATCTCCTCATTCCTGAAGCCTCGCAAGGAGACACCCAGCACGCATACAACGTACTCGTACCAACTCCGTTAAAATAAGGTGAGATACCCACAAAATCGTGACCATAACTTTAATCATTTATAATCACAAAATACAATAGCTTCGTTTTGAATTGGAATCGAAAAGCCCAGCAATGTGTTAAACGGAATCGAAAGTCATTCCTGGCTGACTCAGTACTGCTCCGATGCCGTTGTCAGATGCATCGCTAATCGAGTGCCAATCCGCTGCAGCCAGCCAACCAAAAATTAATCGGGTTTTACTGCATTGGGAAATGAAACGCGAGAGGCTCAGCGGAATTTGTACTGAAATTATATTTGCATTATTTGTTGTTTTATTAAATGCTGCAAAATGGCGACTTATCAAATGCCAAGGCGTCGTTGAGCCCCTTGCCTACCAAGGGTATTTTTTATGAAATATATTTTTGGAATTTCAAGATGATATTGCTTTGGGAAATGATTTGCTTAGTTTTGTATGTATTTTCCATAGGAAGTATATGTAGGCACGAATGTAAATTTTCATTTTCATTTAGCTAGCAGTCGCGTAGAAGTCGTTAAGCGTTATTCTCTTGACAACAGTCCTGGATTTTTTTAGTAATAGCGAGCACCCTAGTCTTTGAGCTATCTGCAACAAGTTTTACGTCAATTGTTTGAAGCGTTGAACCACGAAGATGGAACAAACATACATACTTCCGTATTTGTAATATTAGTAAAAAAAGTACAAGAATACGATTAGCAAGGATATGAGAATCATATCATGTTAGATCAACCTAAGCGGTGTTGTTAGTGAAGGTTTTTAGATGTTTATTTCTAATCCCTGTCAAAACGGTTTAGCGAAAATAGGTTCTATGGTGAATGTTTCACACTACGATACATTTCGAAAAAAGGCCCATATTTCCTTTTTATGCAGTTTTAATTATTCGAAAGCCAACCGGCGCACGTGTTTGCAAAACGTTTAAATTGTGTCCCGGGAAAATCAAAGGAAATGTCCCGTTTACAATTGCCTCGCAATTTTGATAATTTAAACTTTATATCGAATACATATTTTATTGTTTTAGATTGGCTCATGGTTATAATTTCTGAGAAGCTTTGTTATTTCTCTTGTGACTACTGAAACAAACCCGCTGCTATAAAACTGTTCTGGGTTTGACATACAAACACAATGTTTGTATACCTATTTGCGGTTGTCACAAAAACTGCTAAACCAATTTGCGAAAAATCTTGAGAATATATTTTTGTAATAGTTTAGATAGTTTAGAAGTACTAGAACTACTTAGGTATCATGCTGCGTTACTTGGTTCTTTACGAATCGGTTTATCTGACCTTATATTTGAAAAGGTGGTTTCATATAATTATTTATTGGAGTTGGTTTATTGTTCTTAAAACATTTGATTTCTATTTCTCATATTTAATATAATTAATACCTCGATTCCGTGTTCATTATTATACATTCACAAACTTATTTTTAGAGAACGCTTCTGAATGTAATTTTTATATGAATTAGTAATGCGATTGTACTTTTAGTTAATTTCTGTTTTTTATGTACAAATATTTAAATAAATAAATAAATTTATCAGGGAACAATGTCACACCAATTGACCTAGTCCCAAACTAAGCTCTAGGCTTGTACTATGGGTAGGTACTAGACAGCGATATAAATACTCATATAGAGAAATATATACTGAAATACATAGAAAACATCGATGACTCAGAAACAAATATTTGTGCTAATTACACAAATATCTGCCCTTACCGGGATTTGAGCCCAGGACCTCTAGCTTCATAGGCAGAGTCACTACCAACTAGGCCAAATGATCTTCATCTACTTAAATTCTATACTTAATTTAATTATTGATTAAAAAATAACAACATAATTTAATTAAGAAATTGGAGAATCAACCTGTACCCATGATGTAACCTTACCCTTCAACACCCCGGTCGCGTGACCTCTTCTCTTGAAAAACTTCGTCGAAAATATAGGATGATTATTAATCTGCAAAATTTTCAAAAAATATTTTTTGCTTGTTAATTTAAATGTGACCTCGATTAATTAACGCCATCAGCAAACGCGTTCATAAACATCCTATTTGATATGTTTGTGTCTTCTGAAATTAACTAGGTCGTTAAGATACGCATCAGCGTTCAGGACATGAGTAATATGGCGCTCGGTTAAGCAATAATAGACTCTTGATCAACGGCGTAAGTGCTATGACAGGAGCCATATTAATTGTGTTCTGTTAAACTTCCATACAAACTAGCGAGTAACTGAAATAATTGATGAGTGTGTAATCATTCAGTGTCACGTTATTAATATTGTATGTATGTTTCCCAATGCACGAGTAGGTTTGTAGTGGAGTCTAAATATCATCATCATCATCATATCAGCCTTCAATTTTTCCATTCCTGGACATAGGCCTCCTCCATTATCTTCCATTCCTGACGGTTTTGCGCCCTCTGCATCCAGTCACGGCCTGCGTGCCGTCTGATGTCATCCACCCAGCATAGGGGTGGCCTCCCTCGCGCTCGTGTGCTTTCGCGTGGTCTCCACTCCAATACACGTCTGGTCCAACGGCTTGCGTCCATCCTGGCTATATGTCCCGCCCAAGCCCACTTTTGCTTTGTAATGGTGGTTACAACATCGCACATCTTTGTTTTGATTCTGATCCATTCGTTACGTTTTCGGCCACACAGGGTAATCTTTCTAAATATAGAAGTTACAAATTAGTATCGCATTGTATAGTAAACACTAGTGATGGTTACAAATACAATAGGTACTCTAGTTATACGGCTATATTAACTAAACTTCGTCGTTCGAAGATGCAAGTTGACTCCCTCTCTAAGGCATTATGTAAAGATGAAACTGGCAGAGATATTTCGAAATACGAGCGAAGAAAGCATGCAGAAACCTGTACATTATACTCTGCCTGAATATACCAGAGGGCACTAGCGGTAACCCTACCTAATTGAATACACAGTTCTCTTATTATTAATTAGAGACGTGTCAGATACTTTTGAGCCCAATTTTGGATAGTATATTACTGCTGGTGATTGTGTCAGTAGTTTTTATAACAAACCGATTCTCAAGTCTACAGAATTACCAACAACTCTAAAAACTAATTAATAACTATTAGGGTAATTGAACCAGTAATGGGCACTTGAATCTTATTTTACACAAGATATGGGTTATTTATTTGTTTTGCAACAATCAACTTAGGACCGTATGAAATTTGAATTAAGAGTGAAGTGTCCATTACTGGTGCCTGTCAGCTAAAAGTTTCCATCATTGGTGCCGTTACCCTAATTAGATGAGAACCGCCGATATTATATTATATATACGGCCCCTTCTTTCCAAATAGTTTCATCCATTTGGGATCTATGACGCCACAGACAGACACACATAAACACAGACACACACGTTCAATTTACACCCCTCTTTTTTCTGGGGGTTAATAAACAAAGTTGAGATGGGTCAGTAAGGGCAGCTACCCTTGCCGTCCCGCGAATATGATCTTAGGAGACCATTGTTAACTTTTTAAGCTTTATCAATGTTTCACTACAGCCCCCTGCGTATGTCTGTCTGTATGTATGTTTGCGATGATCTCAAAAACGACTGAACGGATTTTTCATGCGGTTTTCATCATCAGTTACATAAAATTTCACGAAAGGTAAAAACATATAGTAAATTCTGGTTTTATGGAAAACTCATTTAAACCGAAGCAAAGCGAGGGTTAGTAGCTAATATTATTAAAGCCAATGTATACCTTACCGTCGATACCCTCTGGGTCTATAACAAAACATTAGGGCTCCGTTGACGACGTCACCCTGAAGCGTAGACAAGATGCATACGGCGTAATCGTTAACAAAAATGTAATCAAAATTAAAAAAATGAGCGCTTTTTTTTCACGTCGGTAATATAGACTGAACCTACCGGAGCGTTTCGGATAAGAACATCATAAGCGCCGCAAGAAACTCCAGCAGAAGGTCATTTTTTCGACCATAAAACATAATAATACTGAAAAGTAAGTTAGCTACATTAAGTAATAAGGTAATAAAGTAATAAATTCTTAAAACTAGCAAAATAAAATTATTACAAATGTAAAGTCAATAAACATTAAACTAATTAAAAAACAAAAAACCGCCTTCAAAAACGCAAAAAATAACTTCTTTAAAATTGTAGGCACCTAATAGGTTAGTCCAACTGATGTCGGCTTTTTGTTGAAAATGTTGTGGTCGCCGACTTCAGTTGGACTAACCTATTAAAGAAGGTGCCTACAATTTTAAAGAAGTTATTTTTTGCGTTTTTGAAGGCGGTTTTTTGTTTTTTAAAACATTTATTTTATTTTATACTTTTTAGTGATCATAATACGCTGTTACGTAGTCCCACTTCTTAGTTGAAATGAAACTTTAACTTATATCAAGCGCGCCGCAAGCAACGCCGCGGGAAAGTCATAGTCATATTTGAACAAGTAAATATTCTTCGTTGTAGTCGCTCAACTATCTTAATCGAGATATCTTATCGCCACCCTTGAAATCGGTACCGTTAAGGAGTTCCGGTGGCCATCTGTGGTCTTCATCATCAGTTCCACTTCACCAAATGATACTTTCTGAATGCAAATGTTAGACTTGTTACTAAAAATACTAAAATCGCTATATTTGAGGAGTTCCCTCAATTCCTCACGGATCCTCTCATCAGATTCAGATTTGGTGACAATGGGACCACCTCGAAAGTATACTCTATCAAACCAAAAAAAATAATTGAAATCGGTCGACAATTGACGGAGTTATCGGTGAACATACATAAAAAAAAACATACAGTGGAACGTATAACCTCCTCCTTTTTTGAAGTCGGTTAAAAATAAAGACTATATATAGGATTGCTTACGTCAATCAAGGCGTATTGAGCAGTTCTCGAAAACCGTTTACGTTAGCGTTAAGCAACTTGGTCTAGCCTTGTTATTAAAGAGAATAGCATCCCTAACAAACACTAAGAGTCTCCCGAGAGTCGTTTTATGTGAGCACGAGTCCCTGGAGCACCCTCCACGCGGTTGTTACCGTATTTAGACGCCAGACTATTGTTGCATTCTGAATAAGTGCTTTGAAATTTTAAGTAGAGGTAGTTTAAATAATCACCCTGTATTTTGCTTAAATTAGTGAGACCGTTATTTACTTTACTAGGCACTTAATTTATTTTGCTTAGGGCCTGTTTCACAATCGACGAGTAAATTTATCTGCCATTTAAAGTGGGCTCTCTCCTTGTCTATTTTCAAGTGTAAAAAAGAGAAAGGGCTAATTTTATCCTTCAAATATGGTTTACTTGTCGATTGTGATACAGGCGGTTAGTTAAGTAATGTATGTATACATATCTACGGAAACAATTGCATGTTGTTAGTATGAGAAGTCATTTCCTACTTCAGAAAGCTTTTAATCTTTATCTTAGAAGCAGAGATCGGACAATTGGGTGTCATTACTCGCAATAATGTGGACATGACTGATTTCTTACCTGAACTTTAATGTTGATCCTTTGCAGGACAGTAATAAATAAATAATACAAAGACGTGAGGAGTGGCCATGAATAATCTACTTAAGTTTGCTCCACTAACATCCGTAGATTGCGAAAGGACCTTTTCACCTCTTAAGTTTATTTTAGCCGTGAAAAGGAATAAACTAACCACGGAAAAATTATGAAAATTACTGTTTATTAGCTTTAATAAATCTACACAATAACAAGTCTTTGTATTATTTATTTATTACTGCCTTGCAAAGGATCAAAATTATTTTTACCGTAAGTAATCAATTAATGTAATTTAATTTGTTTAATTAAAATCTTTAGAGTCATGTCCACATTATTGCGAGTAATGACGCCCATTTGTCCGAGCTCTGCTTAGAAGAGAATACAACATGTACTTAGTATAGGAATTTCGTTATCGGTATGGAATTATCGGTATGGTCTCAAGTGTGGTTATCACTCTTTCAAAAACCTCGTGATTTACAATGAGTAATTAATAGTTTCCCTACAGCTTATGAGCATTACAGAAAATTACACTTTTTTAAAACTCTCGTGGACTTACTGCGTCAACGAAAGCGTTCATCAATACAACTTAAAAACTAAGAATTCCATTTTAACAATTTGCTCAATTAACATACAGTGGGTTCAGAATGCACAGAGGTATGCCACGTGTTGACTAGATTCGACATTTATCATAAGATTACGAAGCGGATTAGATCCTCTAATAGGACATACGGTGTCCCGGAGCTAAGCAAGGAACTCTTTGAGTATTTAGCCCAGTGTCTCTGGCGATAGGGGTATTAAATGACTTACCGCCTTACTTTACTGCTGCTTAGCAGTGTTCGCATTGTTGTGCAGCGGTGTGAGGATAAGATAGCTCTTTGAAGGTGCTTCGGGAGATTGTACTTTTCCCTCACTCGCTCTCATACGCTCTTATTAAGAGTGAGTGAGAGAGAAGTACGAAACCGAAGCACCTTCTAAGTGCTCATGGACTGTAGAGGCATTCCATCTTAGTCCTCAGGGTTGGCAACGCATTAACAGTCTTAGGACTGCAGTCTTAACATTGTAGTCTTGAGAATTATCGTCATCCATACCATGTAAAAAATAACTTTAGTACGGTCGAAGTCATAAGTAGCAGTTCATTTTAGTACTTTGTCGCAGCTATTGACATACTAAATTCAAATCACTCTCAGTTTAATACGTTACTGGGACAAGGTACTTAAATATACAGATTCTTATGAATTCGACTGTACCATACTCGTACTTTAAAAGGAAAAGTTGACAGTTTAAAACATAAAACCATCTTTCATGCAATTCCACTATATCGCTGATATTAATGCCATACCTACACAGCTAAAATAATTCAAATCAGATTTCATCCCTACACAAAGAACTTAAGTCTCCCTTTTTTGTTTACATGAAACGTCCAACAAAAAGCGAAACATGTTTTGCTAAGTAGAAAGAAACACATAAGCGGCTTATCGTAAGGAAAGTTTCGGGGAAAAAATAATCACCCTCGTCCGTGGGCCGTAATGACAATGCGCGTCGTTTAGAGAAACCGTCAATCAGAACCCTTACCATGGGTTACAATTACCGTACTCGCTGACGAGTCGAATGCTGTCCCTCGCTCTCTATAAGATAACTTCTTCTTCTTAGCGTGTCGAAGGCATGTCATATATGAGCTGACCAATATTCTGCCACGCGAACGGCATTGCTAGTGGCGTCATGTAGGTGCTTCCGCGTACAGGTGTCGGGGCGCACGTAATATCAGATTGAATATTATGAAATTAAAACATTTATAATAATTCAATTTCAATTATATTTTCATGTATCAAACTCTGAAAGTAGGCCATTGTTTATCTTAGAAGCGGGTTGAAAGTGATAAGTACATGTCCACCCTAGGGAAGAAAAGTAATTGCATGTTTAAATAAAGTATCAGGAGCGTAGCGGTAATTAGGAGGTGCGTAGCGCAACTTAGATGGCAGGCGGTGCGGAACACCGGCGGGCGGGCGGGCGCACACGACACAGCTCAGATGTCTCCCACACGTCACAGGAATGTACTTTTAATGTTTATGCACTCCTAGTATTTGACGTTATAATATTTTCTCAAAAATTATTTTTTGTTACTTTCCTCATAATCGAAATGAAAAGTAGAGTGTTTTACTCGGGTGCAAGTATCAATTGCACCCTCTAACTATAGACGCACTCGCTGTCGCTCGTGCGGCCTAAATATCTCGGGCTGCGATTGATCACTTTCATCCCTTGGTTAACAATCTACTATTTCCACATCTCTAATCGCACTGCATTCCTAATTTTTATCCTAGATACTGGAATCATACCTTACTGTGAAACAGGGCTCTGTCGTAATCCCTAGCTATTTCATTAACGGAACAAATACCTTTACTTACACGTAGATTCCCTAGGTTTGCGTTGAATGAGGTTTGCTTCAATTAATTTCCGACGCTTTGAAGACGCTCTTTAATCCGTGCGGTCTGGGATAGATCGCATGAGGTAATCCTTTTGTGAGGGATTCAATCCTTCTTTGACTATCTAATCTGAGGAAATGCGGGAGGAGTCTTTCGATTAATAGGTATTTGGTTAGACTATAGCTATCATTTATAAAATAAGTATGATTAAGAGGCCACATAATATGCTGCTACGCCCAAAAAAGCCTTAAAAGAGATGAATTTATGTGCTTCCGCGTGAAGCATGTGAGATGAAGATAGTTTGCGCGTGCCTTGATGGCAGCGTCAAATTCAAATAATTTCTTCTTACTTTTAAAACCACAACATTTATTTTAAAAAATTGTTTACCCGAGGAGCTATTGCCTAACGCACTCGCTATCGCAATCGTTTTTATTTTGAAATTCGAAGGCTTGTCTGCATACAAAATGAAACCAATTGTTTTGTTTTGAAGCCGATCGCGATTGCGAGTGAGTTACGCGAAAGGCCTGCCGCTTTGAAACCGATTGCGATTGCGATCGCGTTAGGCAATAGCGACGCTGGACTAAAAAGGTATAATCAACTACTGAATCAAAAATCATCGATAAAGGTCGTAGAGTTTCGAAGATTCAACCAAGAACATGCGATAAAGGCGTAATGTTTGAAAAATATAACTATGGAGGATTTTGTTCTCCTGAGGATTCTATCGACTAGTCAAAAAATACAGTCTGGCTTTTTAAAGCTTGTTTTTTATTCCTAATTTACATAAATGATTGTTAAATTGACACTAGGCAGACATACTCGTACAGTCAAGGACTTTAATTGTTATGCCACTATGGACCCCTGTCATAATGACAGCGTCAAACCACATGACGGAAATAACGCTTAAATGAATGATTAATGTTATGCGACAGGGTTCCATAGTGGCATAACAATTAAAGTCCGTGATTGTACATAATCGTTGTGATCTCCTGTTGCAAATGCCAAGATCTAAACACGCGGCAGTGTGTCCAGCCAAGTTCACGCAAAAGGAACTGTTGAGCGCAGCCGTGTGTTATTTACACGAACCGTTTGAAGCCACTTTTGACGCCTCAATAACTCCAAATATATTTATCATAAAAACATGAAATTTGGTTTAGGTATTCAAACCCTTTAGATCAACTAGAACCCTAAATTTCATAAAAATGGTGAAACGGTTATTGAGATATTAACGTCTAAAAATCGGCATTTTTACCACTGACTGACTGACTGACTGACTGTGTAAATAATTCGAGTGTTCAAATTTAAGGAGTTATACTTTTAAATAGCAAACATTGTTGTAGCAGAAAAAATAAGAAATTGTGTTTTTAATTTATTTTAGAATGTCGTTTGTTCTTAATAAATAAATATCAGGATTATCTACGGAACTTGGCACCCATTTAGATCTCAATAAAGTCGGTGAAGTCGATAACCATGCATCGCATATTCTAAAATATAGAACTTGGCTCCCATTTTCACATTTATGTTTTTGATGGGATGTCCTCTACGTAACTGTATTGTAATTATTTGTTACGTACGCTTTGTGTGCATTCTATTTCTAAATAAATTGTTTCCATTATTTTTTAAATACAGATATTTCCATGATTTACGTAAATATTTAATTGAGCACTTTGAAGATGCCTCCCTTTGTTTGTGGTTACGGACCGGGATACTTCGCTCCAAGGAACGCTTAAAAGATAAAGATAAAAAAGATAAAAGAAACTTATTCAGTAAGTAGGCCGCACGGGCACTTTTACACGTCAAGAATCTACCAGCGCTTCCCAAGAGAAGACCACTGCCGAGAAGAAACGCCGCAAGAAACTCAGCAGTCAGTCATTTTTTAAACATATTTCTTATTACAATGGTACTACTTAGTCTAGCATTATATAAAGCTATAAATATTAAATTAAATATAGTATCAAATAACATGCGTAGTTCAGCAGGAAAACATGCCAATTAAGAATCTTACGGGAGAGATAGAGAAAAAAAAAACACATACTTATGTGTATATAAGATGGTGCGAGACGACCACATAAAAGTTTCGATATGTTTTCCTACATCAATTTCCTAATAAACCGCTTCGAGTTATTCATTCGTAATGGATTTCAATAGTCTTGGTACTTGGACTACTATTGAACGTTACCAAAGTGGGTTGTTATTCGAAGGTTAGATGAGCTGCAGCATTCGCAGAACCGATGGCTACGCAAATAAAGGAAACAACTAGTAAAATATCAACACTCAGTAAAATACAATAATATAATACAAATAATAACTATATGAAAAGCAAGCTTTAAAAACCCGACTGCATTTTTAATATACTGATATACCTACATAATATTAATAATTGTCATTTCGCCATTGTTTTTATTTTAATTTTAACAGTTTAGGTATCCTATGTCACCCGGGATGACGTAAGGATTCTAACGATACCTCTCACATCTAAATCGGTCAAGGGATTTAGAAGTTATAGTGGAATAAAGAAACTCACATACATACATACATACAAACATGAACCCTGAAAACATTACACTCCTTTTTTGGGGCAGTCGTGTAAAAAACGAAATTATTCACGTTACCCTAGCATTTACAATGTTATTCAGAGGGGCTATTGTCTAACTTACTCGCAATCGCAATTGTTTTCATTTTGAAAATCGAAGGCTTGTCTGCATACAAAATGAAAACAATTGTTCCGCATTAAGCCGATAGCGATTGCAAGTGCGTTAGACAATAGCGACGCTTATCTATACAAATAAAACTCTTCCGTAACTCTCTGATTAACCGACTGACTGTGTGACGACGATGTACTATACCTAAATCGCTGGACCTTGAGTCTTCTCATTTGGCGGGAATATTCCTTGCGTCCCTTAGGGGTGCGCTAAGAAACGATTATTCGAAAATCGAACGCCAACGGGAAGAAAAGGGAGAAAAACGGGAATCCTTGTTACACTTAGAATAACTTTTGCCTATCCTCCGGTGCTATTTTTACGGTGACCAAATAGCTCGTTTAATCTAAACAATCTACATAAGTTGGACTATTCTATAGGCTTATTTTTATAGACTTTCGATTAGTATAAAAATTGTCTATTAAACAAGCAATTGCAATTTAAAAAAAGTTCTTTTTTTTGTTATATACGTACTGGACTGAAATTATTCAGCCTACCTATTTGCCATATATTACTTAACTTATTAGATATAAAATATTTTTTATCGAAAAAAACAGCTGGGTGAAGGTCGTCTCCTATTCGGATACTAATATTGCTTTTGACCTGTTATCGTATTGTCAATGTTTTGATAGCTCTTATTTACTTGACAGTAACGGCGACCGAGTTGAAAACAATGCGTTAACATGTCAAAGGAAATATAGATTTAATAAGCAGAATAGAGCTCCTGGAAATGTTTAAGTTAAAATTTGAATTCTCGTAGACACACTCGTAGCTACGCCTACGGCGGCGGCGTAGCACGCGGTCTCGTAGCACCGGCGGATAAGCAAAAGTAATCCTAATATTTAAGTTTAATAAGGGTTCTGTTCCATTTTGTGTTAAACCATACCTTTATTATATTCTTAATTCATAACTCTATTATCTTGACAGTAAAGTCACGATTAAATGGTTTTAAGCTTATCTGAAACCTCCGAAATTAAAAAAAAAAGTTTACCCGACTAAAAAAATTGATGATTCTAATGTTAATTTCTTTTATTTAAAAACAATACCACAAATTACAATGAATACTTATCTTTACCTAGTATAAAATGAAGTCGCTCCCGCTGTCTGTTCGCTTAGATCCTTTAAACTACTCAACGGATTTTAATGCAGTTTGCAGCAATCGATAGAGTGATTCAACAGGAAGTTTATTGTGTATGATAAACTCAGAATGTTGTACGGGTGTTACAGAAAACTCACATAAACCGAAGCGAAGCGAGGGTGGGTCGCTAGTTCAGATATAGTTTCATATCATGCCAATTACGGATCATTATTTAAACAAAAACTCGTGTGGTTGCCGAGTTAGAATAGTGCCACTCCTTGTCTTCCCGTGGATGTCGTAAGAGACGACTAAGGGAATAAAGGCTTGTAGTACTGTTAGGCGATGGGCTTGCAACCTGTCACTAATACGCTGGTAAACATCTTAGCCTAATTGTGCAATTTGTGGTTATAGAATTAACAACAAGTTTTTAGAGATGTTTGTAATTCTGTAGCTCTGCCTACCCCACTCTGGGAACGAAGGCGTGAGATTATGTATGTATGTATTTAAACAAAATGAAGACAAAACTTATTACTTTACGTTAATCGATATTAAAATTTAAAAAGAATTACTTAATTGCTTATTGTTATAAGGATTGTAATATTTGTAACAAAGGGAAAACTTATTTGAATAAATTTATGAACTTTGAAACTCCGAGATAGACAGTTGAAATCTACAACACCGGCTTAAAATTACATTCTCTTCAAAGAAAATCGCTGCGAATTCCCCTTAATTAACTTGTAAAAAACCCTTTCAAAGGGTTTCCAGGAAAAAACGAAGAACAAGCAACCGAGAATATCAAGACTGTAAGAGACTCGATGAAAACACACTCGGAAATCTCAATTTTCTTAATAAAATTCAGAGTCCCGCATCACGACGTAGATAATTGCGTTATTAAAGAAACCATTCTCTGTAAATGTCGCATTCTCAGAATACAGGAGTGTGATTCTCTCAAAAACGCGGTCGGACGAACGAACGAGTGAAAGTCGCATCGGCAAGTTTAAGTAGTCCCGTCAGAGCGAAAAATACGCATTTTAGCGCGTGCATTTCCATTTTGGCAGGCCTTCTGTCGATAAGGTCGAACGTATAAGGCTGCCTAATTGAGAATGCACGCGCTAAAATGTGTTTTGTTTGCTCTGACGGGACTACTTATACTCGCCGCTGCGACATTGACAGCATTTTTGAGAGAATTACACCCTTGGAGTAATAGGAAATGGTAAGGAAGGCTTATGAGTGCTGAGCGACTTGAGGTTACGAGTGTTACGACGGCAATTCTGTACACGTGTTGTTTTGTTACAACACTGTCTAAATAAAGGCATGATTCCGTTGTTGTCAACCGCGACTTGACACAGATACACACTCTGAAAATAATAATTGGTCGCTTGTAACAAGCTTGTGATTGTTGTGCATAAGCATCTTGATCCCATACGAGCCTAACAACACGCTAGATACACCAACTAAGACGTTAGATACATCAACTAAGACGTTAGATACATCAACTAAGACGTTAGATACATCAACTAAGACGTTAGATACATCAACTAAAACTTTAGATACATCAACTAAGACGTTAGATACATCAACTAAGACGTTAGATACATCAACTAAGACGTTAGATACATCAACTAAGACGTTAGATACATCAACTAAGACGTTAGATACATCAACTAAGACGTTAGATACATCAACTAAGACGTTAGATACATCAACTAAGACGTTAGATACATCAACTAAGACGTTAGATACATCAACTAAGACGTTAGATACATCAACTAGGACGTTAGATACATCAACTAAGACGTTAGATACATCAACTAGGATGTTAGTTGAATCACTAAAGAAATTGCTGCTGTTACTATAAGCTTTGGTTGATATAACTAATATCTTAACTATTGTACTCATTTTTGACAACTAAGTGAAAATCTCTCTTGTTGGCTCTCATTTTATTGAGTGAGACACCGCAGATCTGCCCTCCTAAGCAAAAAGGCAAAAACTAAATTCAATAGCCAAAGCAGATTCAACTCTCTTCTGTTTGTAACTAGGTTGCAATTTCTACAGATGTTTTGTTTGAGATAACGCCATTATGCTTAGTAGGGCAGAGATATGTACATACATATTTTCATATTCATATTCATATATTTATTAATAATATAAATTACAGGTCAAAGTCAAAGTAGGCATTGAATAAACACTATATCTTGTGCAGTGACGATAACTTAAACGTAATTCATCGTAAAAATAATAATAATATTGTCATAACAATAAAAATTACAAATTGTCTATTAAAACTAAATTAAAGATACAGTTGTTGTTTATGGTGGCCTGCTCGACTGGCCATCTTTTTAACCGACTGCGTCAGAAGGAGGGTTATGTTTTTCGAGCGTATGTATGTATGTATGTATGTAGGTATGTATCTATGTATGTAAGTTTGTCTTTTTCTGGGCACGCTCTGCAGCCTAAACGGCTTGACGGATTTAAACATACGAGGTGTCATTCGATTCGTCTTAATTGCCGAAGTGACATAGGGTATATAATATCCGGCGTCCGCGGAAAAAAATATGGAGGGGGAATATTTTTATTTTATTTTATTATAACATTATGGGTATCAAATGAAAGCTATTAAATAGCCCATTCCAAATATATATACATTATAATATTTTTATGCTACTATTTTGACAGAAAAGTCAAAAAATACGTAAACGCTAACTCCTTTCGCTAGAAAGAGAGTTTCGCTTCAAATTACAAGCGAAATCACTTGTAGCTTCGCGACATTAAAAATTTCAGCCCCAGAGCTCATATATTGCTTAGTTATAATTAATTAAACCACTATTTTATTAATAAAAACTAAAAAGAGTTAAATAAATTAAATTATTAAAAATAAACAAAAAACCCGACTGCAATAAAAAAACAACTGAAAAGCGAAAAACAAACTATATAATCTATAGAAAATTGTAAGAGCATGTACTTATTGATATTTATAACAATTTAAATTTAACTTGAATATTGGTAACGGAATTGCAGGCGGGGACAAGCAATGAATTTCAAAACCTATTTCTTGAAAAAAATATACATTTGCACTAGCTTCCCCGCCTGGAACACCTTTACCAATATTCAAGTTAAATTTAAATTGTTATACATATCAATAAGTACAGGCTCTTACAATTTTCTATAGATTATAGAGCTTGTTTTTCGCTTTTCAGTTGACTTTTTTATTGCAGTCGGGTTTTTTGTTTATTTTTAATAATTTATTAGTTTAAATTTAAATGTCGATGCACTCTGTGATCTTCGGAGAGATGATTAGGTATACACATATATAAAAAGGGTGTCCCAGAAATTGACGTCAACCCGCCTAGGGCTGATAGAGCAGCTAAAAAGCTATCGATTTAACCCCTATATATGTTCACCGATTTTCACTAGTTTCTGAGAAATTGATAATTTTAATCTTAATTTTTGTTCATGTCACGAAAAATTAAAAAAAAATATTTTTGAATAACAGCAATTTTTTTTGTTTTAAAGAGGATGTCATTTGTTAAAAATTTACTTAATAAATAAAGTCAATTCCCAAAATATTGTATTAATCTTGAATACTATAGGCCACCTTGATTTGACCACTGATATTCATTTTTAAAGGCCACTGATGGCAACTCAGTCGTTCAATCAAGGCGACCATGGTGCAAAGAAGGCGACTGCTGAAGAAATTATTTTATCGATTTATTTCGAAGACCATTACTTTGATTGACTTGTGTGTAAGGTTATGAATAATTAGCAGTGATCGGATCTAGGATGCAATTTGGGGTGAACAACCTCAAACGTCATGCTTAACATGGATGTGACTCGAGATTTCCCGGGATTTTGGGAAATGGGTTATTGTTAATAATTAATAACTTTTGTCGAGGGTTAACCTAATAAACAAATAAAAATAATAAAAATACCATAAAAGACAAGACGTGCAAGTTACGTTCAGTTCTTCTATGCAGTACTGTATTTTTGTTTTAGTTATTACATATTTTGTTAATTTTATAGTGTAAACTACTAAAAATTACGAGTTATTTACCTTTTTATAAAGGTAGGTAACAAAAAGATTCACGGGATTGTAAGTCATATTCATATCCATGTTAAAATAACGGACTTAAATTGCATCCTAGATCCGATCACTGATAATTAGGTTCATAAGAGTTAATAATAATAAACTTGTTTCATTCTATTACAGAAACTTAAAGAGATATAACGCACCTTCAGAACAAAAGTGACCTAATTCAGAAATTTAAAATTTCGAGTTAGGTCTCTATAATAAATGTATGTTTTGAAGTTTGAAAGCAGAAATTTTGAATTAGGTCACTATTGTTCTGAAGGTTCGGTAAGGCCATTTTAGTTAAGTGGTCCAATGATCGCAACCTTCCCCTAGACTGATCTCGGATTAAGTCTTGTTCTGATGAAATGCGATGCAATAAGACGTGCTAAGCAAGTTGGGTTTACGACGAGAATTCTGTACACGTGTGGTTTTGTTACAACTCCGTCGGTATAAAGGCATGATTTCAACGTTGGCGACCGCGGCCAGATCGCACGAACCGCAATTTACTACGGATTTATATCGTCGTCGGGGTCGCTTGCGTTGGACAGCGTACGAAAAAAACTGTCATGTTTGTTAAAAGTTTTTATCTACATTCATATCATAACTTCCCTACAATATGTTCAGAAGCGATAAGCAAATCGCCTATATTAAGAAACCTGTATCTGTGGTTGCATCTTAATGTTTACATTAAAGTATAGTGCATCGTAATGTTAACATTAAAGTGTCGGTACCTAAACATTAAAGTATCGGTAATACTGTACCACTAACTTGAAAATGCAAGCTCTATACATTATAAATAATTTTTATTTTATTTTTTATTATTTTTTAAGCTTTTGTACTACAAACAAGTTAACAGTAACGCTAACTTAATAAAAATACAGGCCATATCTGAACATAATTATTATAAAAAACTTATGATATGCATGTAGATAAAGTTATGTATGCGGCTATACATAATTAGGCATTAAAACACTCGTGCTTTAATGCCTCTTATTATGCACCAGCCACATAAACTACTATTAAATAAATGTTTTATTTTATAGGGGAGGCAGGCAAACGAAACGAGCATGTAGGTACCTGATGGGAAGAAATCACCACCGCCTATGAACACCAGCAACTCAAGAAGAGTTGTCGGTGCGTTGCCGGCCAATTAGGGAAATGTAAGCTCTTGTCTTGAAGGCACCCATGTCATAACTGGTGGGACATACCGCCGAAGGGAGTTCGTTCCACAGTGTTGTGTTATTGAACCATGCGCAAGCTACTTTAACTTCAAATAAAAATAACTCGCTGCATTAATAAAAAACCAGCCGAGTAAATACTATTAAATCGTTGACAATACGATAAAAGGTGAAAAGCAATATTGATTGCCTCCGTATAGGTAGATTAGAGACCCTGCACGAGTAGCATAAGTTGTATTTTCTCACTTGTCGCGGAAAAAATCGGGGACAACATGTGCTAGCCGTGCTGATTTATATCCCCATAATAATTTTCTCGATAAAGTTATGGTAACGTTACGTTACTCGATCGAAAGTAAACTCAAGCTACAGTCGAGTTCCTAAATATGTGTACACTTTAGTACCTTGTCTATTTAATGTCATGTTTAAACTTTTTTTTATATTTTTAATTTTAATAAACATCTTTGTCAGATAATACAAAAAGTCTTTACATAGGTACTAACTATAAATAAAATAACCCTTGCAGTTCACCCGCTTGAGGCATGTTCCATAAAATGCTGGCCGCGTACCCCTTTGCACAGCCGGACTGAGCCGCTGCGCAAAGAAAGAGCCCGCTCTGGGATCACCCGCCGCCAAAATAAGTCTTTCCGACACGTGTTTTACAAAATTCTTGGTGTCTGAAGACCACGGACCCAAAGTTTCCATTGCAAGTGCCGCAAAAAAGTAATTAATTTTGTTTAAACTGCCATATATGAATTGTCGCCGGAGTGTGTAAGTGTATAAGTGTATTAAATAAATCTTACAAGGAAAGACCGCAGGTGCTGACACTCACGACTCTAAAGGATCGTAGAGAGCGAGGCGATTTAATAGAAACCTATAAGATACTCACAACACATTTCGATTTACAGGAGTTTCATAAGTTGTTCAAGCTAAATACTAACATTAGTCTCCGGGGCCATCAGGTTAAATTACTAACTGAGACTTCAATATTTTTTTAATTTAACTTAGCTTTCACACAACAATCCTCGAAAGCATGGAACAAACTGCCAGAACAAGTAGTCTAAGCACTGAACGTCAATCAGTTTAAAAACTGTCTAGACCAACACATTACCCGTATAAAGAACACTTGATCAAGGAACAGCTGGATACAGGCATCTATCAGCTGTCGCAACTGCCGCCTGATAAAATAAATAATAATTAATAATCAATATTTATGAACTCGACTGTAGCTACTGTGACATTAAAATAAATTTAATTTATTAAACAGGAGAAAGTTCTTTCCCTATTCTGAAGAACTAGTCCGTTAAAATGATTTGAAACTTTAGCTGGTAACACGAAGTTTGAATGGAGTTATCCAGTTTCCTTTTATTTAAATTTGCTGGATAAGCTAAGGAGTAAGGGCAAAGTTTTTATATTAAGAGTTGCAATTTTGCTAGTTTGAAACTTTGTAACTCTTAACTTTTACCCAATTGCCGAAGAAATATGTAATGATTTTTAATTTACGAGAAACGTCTGTTACGAAATTCTAAACTATATTAAAGCGAAAAACATCGTCGGTCTTAGGCAGGATTCGAACCTACATCTCCTCTGGCTCTCCGGGCCGATGCAGGCGCATTACCGATTATGCCACCAAGACCCTACTTAAGATCCACGAAATTAGTAATCGCTTTCTTATCCATACTCGTTGGGTATGCTGACGCCATCTATCGTTGTTTATTGTTCGTTTTTTGTTCAGCATACCCTCCGAGAATGGAACAGCGAGCGATCGATCACTAATTTCGTGTATCTTAACTAGGGGCTTGGTGGCATAAACTTGAGGTGTTGCGCCTGCATCGGTCCGGAGAGCCAGAGGAGGTGTAGGTTCGAATCCTACCTAAGACCGACGATTTTTTTCGCTTTAATATAGTAAAGAAGGTAATGTTTTTGAACTGGGGTTGTATTCTACTGTTTAAAACCATATTGCTTTTGACGTGTTATGGTATTGTTTTCACTCAGCCGCCATTACTGTCAAGTAAATAAGAGCTTTTCGCATCCACCGCGTTCCCGCGATCCTTACAAGGTCGTCACTCCATCTTGCCAACACGATAACAGGTCAAAAGCCATGTGTATGTATGTATTAAATTATTTATATAAACTTTTTTGCACAATACTAAAGTCAAATTATAAATGGCGGACTTAATGCCTAAAGGCATTCTCTACCAGTCAACCACATGGTTAACAGAGAATAACCGGTGCAATTGGAGATCTAAACAGTGTTGAAAACTCAGTTAAATAACTACTTTATACTAAAAATATACATAAAATATAAATAAATAATAATATACGTTTATATAATACTCACTTCACTCACTCATAATACTCAGTTCACTCTTGTCACGATGACAATAAGAGTCAAAAAGGTACGCGAATACATTTCCTTAACTGTACATATAATACTTAAAGACATACGAAAACAATGTGTGTATTATTTTTGGTTAATTTGACAATGTTTAACCAAGTTTAACCTAGTAACTCGACCAACTGTTGGTGACCACTATCTAGGGAACAATCTCAGATAAGCTTTAGGCTTTTCATTTATTTTATTTATTTATTTATTTACTGTAACATGTTACCAAGCTTAGTTGTATTTCAACGTCCCGCAAAACTGTTTTCACAGTTTGACTGTCGGATCCGCGAGTCTTAGTTTACATAAGTATATGTATATCACAGAAATTAATCTACATTAATAATTAATAAACAATCAGTTTTTTTTTAAATAATATTAAGGTAGTGCTTAAATAAGGCTCTCTTAAACCTATTTGTGTTAGGGTTTTATACTGGCTCGTTGTAAAGAGATCTAAGAGGAAGTAGAAACACTTGATTATATACATAGAGAAATCATCCAAGACAGACTTATCACACAAATATAGGTCCTTAGCGGAAATCGAAGCCGGGACTGCCAATTTAATATATTTAATTATTATTATTAATTATTTTATCACCTTGTAATCTAACTTTCTTTTAAGTATTGTGTTTGTTGTTTAAAAATAGACCTTCTGCTGAAGTTTCTTGAGGCGTTTCTTCTCCGCAATGATGGTCTTGTCCGAAGAGCTAGTAGATTTACTCCATATTACCGACGTTTAAAAGAACCTTCATGTGGCCATTTACTGAATAAACATTTTGAATTTTTGACTAGCTTCCTAGCCAGGGTCACTATCAACTGGCTAAGTGCGTCGTTAGTAACAAAGTGACCTCTAGTAGTGTAAAAAACACAGATAAAGCGGCTCAACGAAATGTGTTCCCGTGGAAACCGGAAATTCTGGGAAAAAAGTCGTAAATGAGTTATGAGGACGCGTCGGCAGTTTTAGCATCAGCTTGTATAATGAAGTGGGGCTGATTCTACGACTGGATGGGCGGGACTCCATTAGCGATAAAATGCGGCATGGGCCTTTATTCTTGTCGGTAAAAACCATATCGTGTCTTACCTGTTATACGGGCCTAGTATGGCTGCGTCTAAACTCGGATTCATAATTAGTTTCATTGAAATGAAACATTCAAACATTAGTAAATTGACTCTTGGCGAAAGAATGCACGTAAATAATTAATTACTTAGTAATTTCAAGAATAACATTTAAATGCTTTGAAGATGTGCGTATATTATTAATTCTTATACCTAAAATAGGTAAATTAAAAAAAAAAGCTACTACGTAGTTGTGTTGGCTATTTTTAAGGCGTATTACATTATCCTGACTGTAGCATCCAAACAGGAGGAGGGGCGTTAAACTATCTCACTAATTAGACCGAAACAATTAGGATCCTTTTTACTTAGAATTTAGGAATATATGAATATAAATGTTTACTTCGATATATAACAAACATCTAAAAATCAAAGTAGTATAGGCGACAAACTTAACGAAACCCTACGTTTATGTAATTGTATAATGTCTGTGTACAGAAAATGGAGACTATATTTGAAATTGGACGTAAATTCCCTTAATTCTCTACACCACTACTAAGACTTTCATTGAGTTTTTCACCTGCAGTAAGATAATTATATTTTTTACTATTAAGCAAGGGTTGGTGGCATCTGGACCGTCATACTGACATTGACAGATGTTATTGTGACAGTGACATTTCTTGGTAGATTTGATGGAATCTAATTATGAATCCGAGTTTAAATAAAGCATCCGTCACTCTCGTACTTATTTACGTGTCAGAAGGTGACGGATGCCTTATCCAAACTTTATCACGCGATAAACGCAGCCATATTAGGGCCCCTGGTACTGTTTTTAACTGGGCCGCCATTACTGTCAAGTACATAAGAGGAACACCTGAAAATTCCGAATTACTTTTTTCCGAATATTCATTTGTCAGAATTTTTATTTCTCCGAAAGCTATGTTACGCTGGAGCTATTTTAGATTAAATGCATACTTTAATTGTCATACGTAGGTTAGGTTAGGTTAGCTTTTAAAAAGTGAAAAGGGCCATTATAAAATGAGGGCACAAGTCTTATACATCCAAATTTTACTCGAAACATAACTTTTTTATTTGTGCCTGGAATAGCTTGTTTTTTTTTAAACAACAATTGCGTTTCTCCTTGTCATAAACAAAAAGGCGGTAAGGAGTGATGGTTTTTTCACATGAAGTTTCTGTTTGTATACAATTCAAAAAATGAGTTCAAGTGATGAAGATTTGACTCCAACACAAAATTTTTCTTGCGATTTTTGAGAAAAGCACTATTTTTGCCTCGGCAGGAACAGCAATTGCGGGCTTCGTATTTGTAAACGGACTCGCAAGCTCGTCCGTTTACTCCAATACTCGCCCCGCAATTGCCTACTTCCATGCCTAGGCAATAATGTACTATTCTCTTTATAATCGATACTATAGCAATAGGTGGAAATGCAATATTATCTTACTAATATCATAAATGAGAAAATTTGAATGTTTGTATGTTTGTTACTCAATCACGCTTCAACCACTGAACGGATCGGGATGAAACTTGGCACACATATAGGTTAGGTCCTGGAATAGAACATAGACTAATTTTGATAAAGATAATTTATTTGTCAAACATGAGTAAATTTGCATAAAGGTCATAAATTTACAATAGTGTCCGTCATGTTTTGCCTTTCGGCGTACAAATTTAAATTAACAATAATAATATAATAGAATAATAATTTATTAAATGATCCTGTCTAATGATCCATTTGATCCCGGAAAATTGAAAAGATCCCGAGGGAATAATGATCGTCGAAATCTAAGCGAACGAAGGCGCGGGCAGAATCTAGTGTAAAATAAAGACCCTGTAATAAATTAGGTAATATTAACGTTACGACGTCATGCTATATAACCTTAGGCAGCAGTCAGACGCCGCCAGTTATTCAACCGGTTAAATCAATTATGTAATCTAACCCCCTCGCGGCCGAAACGAGACGCGTAATTACATTCAGGCTGTAATTAGCCTAATTGTCGTATCGTTCTGGTTAATTTTGTTACGTGACGTGTAACAAATTGAATATCGAAAATTTCTCTTGGTCTAATTTTTTATAATTTATATATTATCTTTAATGTGTCACGGGCGTATTTGAATGAAAAAAAAACTTTAATAATGCTGAATAGAGGCTCAACACCAAGTACTTTGGTAGGTTCCTCTCCTGTTTGTGGGTAGGTTTTCGTAAACTAAATATTTTTCATTTTATCTTAATTTATTCAGTAATGACGTTTCTTATAAAAAAAGACACGATAAATCCTAAAACTAACCTCTATTTCGGTCTTCATGATTACTTACGCAATAAACTTAACAAGATATTCTTTGCTTTAGTGAAGTTTTTTACTAGATTATATATTCAATTATAAGTTAGAAGTTTTCGTGATGAAACATTATATTCTCGAAATAGCGTTTTATCATAAAAACTCCCGCACGCAGAAAACATATAAAAGAAAATTTCAAAAAACAGGAAAGTGCTTATATTTCATACCCAACGTAACACAGACCGAAAATTAAATTAGCATCCCATATAACATTACTGTTCACGGAAAGCTACGTAAAAATACATAAGTATAAGAAAAATCCTATCTTAAATACCCATTCCATAAATGACGGCGTTATCTATGAAAAAGTATCTTATTGTCGATGGCGCTTCCGCCATTATTAAAGATGCTCCGATATATTTACAACGTCACGTGACGCAGTGCGGCGTAAGCGCATCGACAATAAAGTCCCTTTTCATTTATAACGCCACATATTAAATCCATTTGCAAAAAAAAACCTTGAACATCTGCAGCCATTGTATTTCCATCACACCACGCTGACTGCATATCCATTGCTGCCCTGCTGAGAGAAATGGCGTTATCTCTGACATAACTCCTGTAGGAAGTGCAACCTTATTACAAAGGGGAGAGGGTTGTATTTGCTTTGGCTATTGAGTTTGAGATATCACCTTTTGGCCTATGAGGGCAGATTGCCCGGGATATGTTTACCTTATGTTACTATCCAACTATTAACATATATCTAGGCAGTTTAACTTTTATAAGTTGATTTGGTTTCAAAATATGAAAATAGTAGTAGTACTTTAAGTGTTTCTTGTAGTTTCGTTTGTTTAGTTTGAGTTCTAAAGCAATTAGTTGACACCGCCATGCATCTGTGTCCTTAACTATTTCTCTGTCCATGGTTGTCTGGAAGAGATCGCTATTGAGCGGTAAGACCGCCAGTTGTATACCTATAACTTAAGTGTACCTTACTGTGCCATGTTTTGTATTGTATCGTTAAAAAGTCGTAAAGCATGAACAAAAAACGTGCATGTTAACTATAAATAACACTTGGTATTTTAACAAAGGATCATTTTAGTTTATTTTGAAATCATCATCATCATCATCACCATGTCAGCCGAAAGACGTCCACTGCTGGACATAGGCCTCCCCCAAGGCTCTCCACTCAGACCAGTCTTGTGTTTTCGCATCCACCGCGTTCACGCGATCTTTACTAGGTCGTCACTCCATCTTGTTGGGTTATTTTGAAATACACTCAAGAAATCATAGTCAAAGTAAAAAATCCCGAGGGATGATTTTAGTTTGCTTTTAAAATTAATTTTATACCAAAAATGCTTTTAATGCATAATTGCTGCAGCGCTTTTGCCCGGTCGGTCCCCAGGTACTGCAACTTCAATTTTTGTACATAACTAGCATAATTACGTTACCTTCCTTCTTCAGCAGTCGAGTAAAAACGCAATTATGTTCACGGCACATATTAGGTAAATATCTGGAAAATGATTATATTCGTATGCGCTGCCAGCAGAGAACTTGATGCTTAAAATCTTAGCTTAGAAAGAAAGAAAGAAAGAAAGAAAATCATTTATTCGTGACAAACATTACCAAGAAGAGATAAAAACCTACAAGAACAGAGTAGCCACGTAATGGTCCTATCTCAGAGTAATGCTGGCATTGGAGTCAGCGCTGGTCTTCCGTTGGAATCATATGTTACAAACACATAAAGTATTTGAACACAAAACATAAGTAATGAAATGAGAAAAAAAACGTAAAATTTAGAAATTCGCAAAAAGTACACGGTGTTCAGTGTTTTCACCAGTACACTATTATAATATAAGTCGCGGCATTCTTGCATTTGGGCTGTTTTCAAAAAAAAAGTACACAGTTAAAGCCTCAATGAAAATCCTTAACTTTTTTCCATTTCGTAACGAAAGTTAACCATATTCGAAGCTAAAATGACAATTGGAGTAAAGTACAACTAAATCGAAAACGGATTATATCGAGATCTACAAAGGTTCCATACCATTTTTTGGCAGCGATATTTGAAGCTATCATAAAGTGGGTATACCATAACTTAAGAGGATTGTAAACCGACGCTTTTTAAAATTTCCCGAGGGAAATGACCGAAATCTATGCGAATAAAGTCGCGGGCAAAAGCATATCATTATAAAGTGTCTCTAACATGACTCAATTAACGTACGAAATGTTATTCGACACCCATTTAATAACGTCAGAGATTCTCCCTTACCATGAGTTACAATCAACGTATTCGCTAGCGAGTCGAAGCTCTGTCCCTCGCAGACCTCGCAAGTATTCTTATAGAGTGCGAGGGACAGAGCATTCGACTCGCTAGCGAGTACGGAAGTTTTAACTCGTGGTAAGGGTACTGCAGCCGTGTATTGGTTGCAATTGCCGCCGGTCGATCGTCCCTCCCGGCTGGAGGGCCCTCGGGGGCTCTCCATACGGTAGAAAGGCCATTAAATGCCTCGTCATGTCGTGACCTCTTGAAACGAGAGATAGGCGTATGTTGTAGGTGTGTATAGGGATTCATTTGTATATATGTACGGTGAAATATAGTTTTAGATACTTGCTAATTGGTCTACCATGTTTTTATAATGTACAGTTCAAGTCATAACGTTGAAGTCATACGTTCCTAAGGTGTCAAAAATATCTACACGCCCCTAAGCCACTGATAATGTTTACATATATTTAGCGCAATGGGCGTATAGATATCGGGTACTTATGACTGTACTTTAGAGTATCTAAAGTAATTTAAAAACCATTTCGAACCATGAAATTTTTGACATAAAAACCATATAATTTTTTACAAGTTTTTCGTAAATGATTTAGCTTTTATTTCAATGACAGTATTATCTGTCATTTGATTGCACCTTTTGGTTGTCTGGTAGAGAATGCTGGTAGAATTAAAGTACCTTTCGTACACTATTTTAATTTTTTGTAATAAATTATTACTTATTTCATTTTTAGATTTGATTTGTACAAAAGACATTAACGCGTCCGAACTCTAAGAAATATTTACTAAAAAATTATTGAATAAGTTTGTCTGTTTATTTCGTTTTCACGACTTTAACGGCGGAACCGAATTTGATAGAATCCGGTGTGAGATGTACCTTGAGCCCCGGAAAAGTTAATACGATACTTTTGGTCCCAAATCATTAGATAGTTTATTTTTTAATGTCATGAAGAATTCAAACGGGCACACAGACAACCTGAACGCAAGTGGAATCTGTGACCCTTAGACTATTGCATTCACAAGACTATAATCTAAAGTTTGCAACCCGTTGCCAACCCTGAGGACCAAGATGGAATGCCTCTATACTAGTAATTTCACCGATTGTCCTATCCCCACACTGGAACACAACAATGTGAACACTATTACTTGGTAGCTTCTTTATCTTCACATAGTATAAAACAAAGTCGCTCCCGCTGTCTGTTCGCTTAGAATCTTAGATCTTACAAACTACGCAACGGATATTAGGCTGCATTTCCACCAGAGCTATGCGAGGCAGCTAAGCGGTGTTGCGAGGAAAAATCCACCAATAGGATAGTGAGCTATTAAAACAAAATAATCCCATTGGTGGATTTTTGGTGGAAACGCAGCTAGGGAATGCAAATAACCGGTTATAACCGGTTTTAACCGGTTATTTTCATACAAAAACGGTTAATAACCGGTTAAATTGCATTCCCTAAACGCAGCCTTAACCTCGTAAGGCCCACTGTGCAATAGAATGTACATAATCAAGGCAATTTAATTTGAACTGTGTTGCAATAAGAATAAGTTTTATTTTCCTATGTTCATAAACTGAAAATGGCATTATCGAACAAACGTAATTGAACTTTATTGCCTTGACGGTAGATTCAAAGTCCCACTTACAAAAAACTCCCTGTTTGTAGTATGGTGGGCTTTACGAGGTTGTCGTTTTCATCAATAGATAGAGTGATTCAAGAGGGAGGTTTTTATGAATAGTAAATTCTGGATTACGGACGGGTGTTACAGAAAACTCAAACCGAAGCGAAGCGAGGGCGGGTCGCTAGTATAAGATAAGATGGAAACACCACAAATTCGCTAGTAAACGTTTCTTTTATAATTTCCTTACACAATCGTATTTAAAAATTGGGTAAATTACTCTGCAAACTCTTTTTCTATCCTTATTCAATAAATTGTTCTTGCTCCTAGCGGCCGATAACAAAACTTTATTGTATTAGTTTTAAAAGCAATTTCCCGCACTAACTGAAGGTGTTGTAAAGACTTTAACGTTGAAATAAAAACGTTTATAAAACATACTGAAAGGCTCTCGGCTCTTTTAAATTTGGAAGGAAAGGCGATTTTAATGTTTTTCTTTGCTGTAATTAAAACAGTTTGCCTGGGCATTTTTTAGATTTTATTTTACCTAGATTTAGGTCAAATCTGGCGTACAGTTAGCACATTTAGCTTTACTTTGCTCATTGATTAAGCATTGCCAGTCAACGTGGCAATGCTGCCAGGATTTTGGGAGGGATATCTACACTATTCACTGGTAGCGACGTGTTCCGAGAGCTTATTCGATTAGTGTCCCAACGAACAAAAACGTCGTATAAGTCTTGACTTATAATCGTAATGAGATGACTACTAGGTCCTATAGACGCCTTTAATTTAACCTATTAGTCGTGCGACGAATATGTCATAATACACAGGTCTTAGCAACGTCGGTAAGACTAAACTATACGACGTTATATTACAGTCTTAGCTTAAACGTTTGTACGACAACGCAATAGTCATACTAACGTTATAGTCCATTAAACGATTTTATCCGACTAAATTAGGTGTTCGAAAAACCTTTATATGACATTTATATAATGTAGCATTGTATAGACGTTTTTACAGTGACGTTTATAAAACGATCATTATCTTGTTTTGTAGTTCGTATAACGGGGCCATTTTCGCGTTAAGTAAACGTTGTTATAATGTTAGTGTGACTTAGCTATTACGATCAAGGTATTAAGATAACGTTTACTAAACTTTTGAACGACGTTAAATTGTTAGTTGGGGGTGTGTGTGTTGGTAAAGTAAAGTAAAGTAAAATTCTATTAGATAGCAGTAATTCTTGGTAAAGTAAAGGTCTATTAGATAGTAGAAGTACAAGGTGTATTTTAAGTTTTATGTACGAGTAAGTAGTTATTTGAAAGATGAAATGTGTTTTTTATATAAATTAATTTCAAAAGTATTGAAAAATATTAAACCAGCGACCCGCCCTCGCTTCGCTTCGGTTTATGTGAGTTTTCTGTAACACCCATACATATCATAGTTTATTATACATAGTAACCTTCCTCTTGAATCACTATCTATTGATGAAAAACTCAAAAAAACCGTTACTCAGTTTGAAAATGAAAGATCTAAACGTACATACGGAGGGACAGACGGCGGGAAGGGACTTTGTCACAAAATAGATAGGTACAGAAGTCAATCTACATACAAAGTGCGCTCGAGCAACGCACACATAGACACTGCTCACGGACACGATATCTCGGACCGGTTGGGACCAGTGCGAGCGCGAGTGCCATCCGCTTGAGACACGCGTCTGTGAACTTTTTTGTGCAATTATCAGTGATCGGATCTAGGATGCAATTTAAGTCCGTTATTTTAACATGGATATGAATATGACTTACAATCCCGCGAATTTTTTTGTTACCTACCTTTATAAAAAGGTAAATAACTCGTAATTTTAAGTAGTTTACACTATAACATTAACAAAATATGTAATAACTAAAAAAAAATACAGTACTGCATAGAAGAACTGAACGTAACTTGCACGTCTTGTCTTTTATGGTATTTTTATTATTTTTATTTGTTTATTAGGTTAACCCTCGACAAAAGTTATTAATTATTAACAATAACCCATTTCCCAAAATCCCGGGAAATCTCGAGTCACATCCATGTTAAGCATAACGTTTGAGGTCGTTCACCCCAAATTGCATCCTAGATCCGATCACTGGCAATTATTGAACAAAATTAGATCTAAAACGGATGGGGCAATGGAAATTGTGTAACTAAGGTAATCCTTTAGAAGTTATTAGGGAATTTCCATAGTGAACATTGACACACGTAAAATTTTGTACGGTTCTGCTCTGTAAACTTTTTGTATTGTAATAGTAGGTAGGTTTATTGTTTTGTTACAACTAGATACGAGTGCCACTACCACGATAGTGTTTTGTGCATAAGCCATAGTTGACAACCCTAGAGCGACCGCCGAGCGTAGATATGAAAAGTGAAGTACATACATGTGATTTACTTCTGTACCTATCTATTTTGTGACTTTGTTTTATACTCTGTAGAAATACTTTTTAGGGTTCCGTACCGGGACGTAATGGGGGCTCATTACTAAACCTCCGCTGTCCGTCCATCGTCTGCGGGCTGTATGTCATAATAAGTAGATAATTTAAAATGTTCCAGACTGTGTTTCTATTGCTGATATCACAACAAAATTAATTTTAAAAAAAATTGAGGGTTCATACAAGAATTTTAGATACTGAACTCTTCTTCATGGCCGTTTTTTTACTGGGTTAGAAAATCCCCATGATTATACCTGTTATAGTCTCGTTAGGCCCACCATACTACAAACAGGGAGTTTTTGTGTCTGGGACTTTGATCCACTATCAAGACAATAAAGTTCAATTATGTTTGTTTTATAATGCTATTTAAAGTTTTGAAAGTAGGAAATTAAACTTTATCTTCATTGTAACACAGTTCAAATTAAATTGATGTACGTCTTATTGCACACTGGGCCTTACGAGGACCATTAAGGACCTTAAGACCATGGCTATGTTACGTACGTTTAGTATTATTTGGAATCTTTTACCTTAATGTACCTATCTACGATACCCCCTATGATGCGAAGCGATCGATCAAAAAAGCTTTCTTATACGCAAATATTGATCTACACGGCAGCGTAGAGTTATACTATCTAGCGGTCTTAATCACTGCTTAATTTTACTCAGTATGTCTCTCTCTCACTGCTCTAAAACGATAGAGACGCGCGGAGGGAAATAATACATAATATAATGTTATGCCAATTTACAGGTTACAAGTTTCCATTTGACACAACCTCGACCAATGACGACCAGCGATTTGAGCAGTGTTGCCAGTTTAGACCTGTAAAATTGTAACTTGTAGTTTTATAAAACGTGCCCCTGGCGGTATTTTACGGAAGCCTTCTTGTTAGCTGTCTTGAGATCGTTCTATAGAATTAAGACGATCATATGACACTATATCTAGAATTCTAGGGGTGCGCTTCAATTGGTCTAAAAACGTTTTATATAATTTCGTTTAATTAACCACGAAAAGTATAATGGACGTTTAGCATAAAAACCAATTGTATAATTTCATCAGGCATACGATCGAATAACATAACACTCATTTATTATAACTATTATAAACCATGTTATTATGATTTTTTTGTCAATTTCTTCTAACTAGGTTAGGTTAGGTTAGAACTGTGACCATTTTAATAGTAATGAAAGCAGTTGGAAATAAAAAAATAAAAAATTATGAACATTATAGTTTTTGAAATTATGCATTTCGTTTTATGCATCATCATCTCATATATCGTTTGTTTATTATAGAGATTATGCAATTCTTGTTATGTAAAATGAAAATGAGACCATTTGTTTTTATACTAAAGCCACGGATACACTAGGGGACAAATATCCCACGACATGTGTCGGCGACATGTCAAGACAGGCCGGCCGATTTCGCCTGACATATCTGACGACATAGCGCGACTTATGTCCGTAGCGACGTCAGGCGATGTCGTGCGACTTCGCGAAATTTCGCCTGACATATCAGGCGACATCGCGCGACTTATGTCCACTTGGCTACTCGTGTCGTGCGATGTTGCCAAACATGTCGAGAGAAGTCCGGCAACGTCGCGCCACTTCACCCGACGTCGCTGGCGACACGTGTCGTGCAACATTTGTCCCCTAGTGTATCCTTGGCTTAAACATTACACACCCATTATTCTATTGTTTTTAACTCGGCCTGTCAGGTAAATTAGAGCTATCGTAACGTTAATAATACGATAACAATGTCAAAGCAACATGGTTTTACCGAGTATAATAGAACCCCTGAACCATTGTTGTGCCGGCTCAACAAAGACTGTAGTCCTCTAGAGATCTACTTATAGCAATGTTTATGTTTCATGCTCATGTTGTTCATAAGGATAATTTCCGCATCGCTACCACCATTCTATCCTTTAACGTACCGCCAAGCAGCAGTGTACGCACTGCTGTATTCCGGTTTAACTTTTAACTTTTAACAAAATTGTTGTGCATATGTATCTTAATTCCATACGAGCCTAACAGACGTTAGATACATCAACTAAGATGTTAGTTGAATCACTTAAGAACTTGTTGGTGTTACCATCAGCTTTATTTGATATACCTTACTAACATTATAACTGTTGTATTATTTTTTGGTCAACTAAGAGAACATCTCTCTTGGTTAGCTCTAATTTTTTTGAGTGCGGTGAAATTACTAGCATAGAGGCATTCCATCGGCCGTTTCCTTATGGTCCACTTGTGGTCCTACTATATTTGTCCTACTACCTGAGGGCGGGGCTCCTGTTTCTGGGTGGTTTGCCCTTCGGGCATCTGAAGAAACCTAACGAACCTAAACTACCTACTTTTAAAACAACAATTAGTATTTTTTTTGAGTGCGGTGAAATTACTAGCATAGAGGCATTCCATCGGCCGTTTCTTTGTGGTCCACTTGTGGTCCTACTATATTTGTCCTACTACCTGAGGGCGGGGCTCCTGTTTCTGGATGGTTTGCCCTTCGGGCATCTGAAGAAACCTAACGAACCTAACCTACCTACTTTTAAAACAACAATTAGTATTTGGTGATTAAATATAGGTGCACTTTTTGTGCAATAGGACAAATATAGTACGACCGACCACGAGGAAACTTGTTTCCATCTTAGTCCTCGGGGTTGGCAACGCCTTTGCGATCTTAGCATTGAATTCTTAAGATTAAATCACTTTGACTTTTGACTTAGAAGATTGTAGTCTTGAGAATTCATTGGTGAACGAATGGCTCATTGGTGAACAACGTAGACCTTGACCAATGACCATAGTATAAATAGAAAAATAATTCATCTCCGGCCCTTTAGGAGTTTCTGATACCTATTGCTACTTGATTACTAGGGTTGCTTCGATGCGCGCCACTCTATATTTAATACGCACGCAACCCCCGACTAAACCGGCTCGGTCCGTCCTGTTGAGTTTGCTTGTAGTGGTGGCTCGCGACGCGTACGGTCGAGGCTCGCACACATGCAAACCGCGCGATATCTTTGTTTGAAGACGAACTACTATGTATATCGTGCCTGGACTTTATTTGCGTAGGGAATAGCTCAGCGTGTCTCTTTTGTTGTGGAAAAGTTAAAGGAAGATGTCCTGCGCGATAAAGCCGCAAGTTTCGCAAGCCCCACAGAACAATACGTTACCTGTCTTATTCATAAACGAACAATAAGTAAAGTACTCTTTGTCCTTATCTTTCTTTGTGACATTTGAATTTCACAGAAAATGACAAAGCATACTTTAACTAAAATAGGTTTACTGTACGAATATGGGAATCATATATACAAAATACGAGCATTATATTCCTGTCCCTTATTGTGATTCGTAAACAATTCTAACGGAAGGTTTTCACGCACGTACGAGCAACCCTGTCATTTGACACTTACGTATGTTATGATTATGTCTGATATCAGCTTTCTGTGAAATATTATTATTCCGCTAGCTACCTTCTGTGTGGTGTGACTGCATATAGTATACAGCGGTTGTTTTACATAAAGGGTGTCCTGTATTTACAAGTCCAAAGTCATCCTTTTTTTAGGGTTCCGAAGTCAAAGTAGGAACCCTTATAGTTTCACCATGTCTGGTCTGCGTGTATGTCACACTCACTTTTTCTCAGAAATTATCAAAGTTTCGAAACTGAAATTTTGTTCACATACAAAAGTGTACTTTAACCTCTACCTATAGCCAAAACTACAAGAAATAAAAATCTGTAAAATGTTTTAGATGACACATGTCACGACTAGGGAATGCAATTTAACCGGTTATTAACCGTTTTTGTATGAAAATAACCGGTTTAAACCGGTTATAACCGGTTATTTGCATTCCCTAGTCACGACTAAGTAGACTTTACTAGTTCCTGTGGTACAGGCGACTTAAGTGTTTATACCTACTAAAAATCATCTAAGACAGCACCAAATAACATTAAATTGAAAATTAGTTCATATATGTTTTGAGATAGTTTTTTTGTATTTGTAGTACGTAACGGCTTCGGAACCCTACACTGAGCATGGAACATGATCCTGGCCAGTTTTTTAAAACTGTTGTCAAGTAGGAGACCCATTGACGTTTGCATTCTAAATACAATCTTAAATCTGGCATTGCCAAACCGTGATTCTGTCCTTTCCTAATTTGTCCTGCGAGCCAAATATGGTCACGTTTATCGATGTGGATCATTTCAATAAACTTAAATCATAAATCATATGTTTGTTTGTCCAGCATAGATATAAATATAGATTTTTAATACAGTTATGGTTATGTCCCTTTATGTGGTACTTCTCGGCATACAAACATGCTGTGCAGCGCGCTTAAACTAAAATTACTTAAACATATTCACTAACATTCAATTCTATAACACATATTGCGTTTTATCTCCAGTCTAAAAATTCTTGGACGGAGTAATAGGCCTTTTTTGTTAAGAAAATATGAAGATGTTTCTTAAATATTGTTGTATTTTCACTTTCTCTTATTATGTATCTTGGTAACCTATTGAAAATTTTGGAAGACATGCCATGAACACTGTTACTGGGCAAAGCGTCTGTCACGTTTAGACCAGTATGTAAGTGCAAGAGTGACGGATGCTTTATCCACCCTGGCATAATTTGGTTGCTTTTATCGCGTGATAAAATGTGGATAAAGCATCCGTCACGCTCTTACTTATATTCGTGTCAAAAATGACGGATGTTTTATCCACATTTTGTCACGCGATAAACGCAGGCCCCCTGTTGTATGTCTAACGATGGACGTCCTTAAGCTGCAATTACAATTAACTCTTTCATTTCAAACAGTCATCAAAAGAACGGAAATGTGGCATGATAACAATACAATACAATACAATACACTTTATTGAAACACCACAAACACCAAGTATCGGATATACAAGAAAATAAAACGAAGATTACATAGTGAGTCAACAGGCGGTCTTAATAATCATGCAGGAAGGCATAATTAGGTAGAAAGCGAATGGAAATAAGGACGGAATTAAAAATAATAAACTCTGTTTATTTGAAACGAGCTACGGGAATGAGGTAATATGATTGCTTCCTCTGGCAACAGAACGAGGTGGCTATATTTACATGATGATGGGCTTGAATTATGCATGGAGTAGCAGACACTATTTTCGCTATCTCAGTTTTCTTGTTGGTTCAAACAGGACGAAACAAGAGGAAAATGTGATTTTAAAAGCTTGAGCTATAATATTTGGGGTTTGTTGCGCAAGTAAAATGTAGTTTTTGAATAGAATTACTGGCTCAGGTAAGGTTAGTTTCACAAAAGTAAAATTAAATTTGCATTTGCATCACGTGAGCTGAAGCTACGTTAATCAAGCCGCCGCTTTGAAGCAAAATGTCGGGCAGGTTAATGATATCGAATAGCTTTTTCCACTACTAGCTGCGACTAAAATAACAAACACGTTTTTTTTATTATTATTATTATTTGTACAAACTTGCTTACTCGATGCACAACCTTTCACTTTTCTCAATCTCTCCAGGGTTGGCTGGAAGGGATCCCTTAAAGGGATGAGTTCGCCTTTGTACATTTTTTAATTAATTGTATTGTTTTGGTTTTCTTTTCTACAATATATTATATTTTAAAGGAGGCAAATTCTCCTTTCTAACTTTAAACTGTTGAATCTTTTGAACCGTAATCCGTAATAGATGCCTCTTTTACAGGATTATAAAGCCGGATTTCACACACGAGTACAATAATAGTATTTTCAAAACGATAGTACAGACAAGCTTCAAGTTTTCACAAGCAAACCCCAAAAAAAACGGGAGGTACGGAAGCTCGGTGCGCGACTGAATCGGTTTTTAATTTTACGTGATGAAGAGTTCACCCCAACGTTTATCTAAGTACCTAATCAAATTCCAAAGAGGCAGCCCCCACTTCCATTAAATAGCATAAAATACACTCTAAATGCCTGAGGCTATTGAATTCATTAAGCTCCAGACATGAGTGATCTCGGCCGCCCCGGCATTCCCGAAATTTTCAATTATTGTCACAACGTAGATTTCCCCCGGAATTTTTCAAAGTAAGGTTGGAAAAATACGGGTTTCCATAATGGAGCTCGGGGATTTGTTACTCACTTCAATTTAATTTATATTCATAAAGTATTAGAATTACCGGATGTTAAGAAGATTATATAAAAGCTTAAGAACAGGTTGTTGCGTTGAATCAATGATTAAAACTCCTCTTGAGCTATGTATTCGTTTTTTAAGGAGTATCTACTTCTAATGTTTCAGTTATTTCTTCCCTCTTCCTCCTTTACTTGATCTAGGATAGAACATTTCATAAGATTTGTCAAATTGAAGTAATAAAACCAACTAGTTACCCCGGTTTCTGCCTCCGTTTTTCCCCGTTTGGTTTTTCAGTCAGAACCGGAAGCAATTTCGTAGATTGTTTACCAAGGGCCTAAAATAGGCCATAATGACACGAGATGTTTGGTCGGGTGGCTTTAGTTCGAGTGTAAACAGTAATAAACACTTTACTTGTCACTTCTATTGCGAGAAAATGAATCTTAAATTAATATAATAAATTCAAGACAAACAAATAAAAATAAAACAAGTTACATTGTCTTGTTTACGGTTCTCCTATTATACCCCGATTATTTTTAACCCTATTTTCACTACCACTAACTTCATTAGCCCTAAAATCAAACACCCGAATTTTATTTTTTTCACAATTTTCAGTAGCCCTAATTTTTGCATCCTGAAGTTACGTTATACCTATTTTTTATGCCCGATTCTTAATAACATTCATTGCTGATCCTATTTTCATGAAAATTAGAGGAAAAGTAGTACAAGTTCACACAAGTGACCATGAGCAGTATCGGTTTGAAGTTAGGCAGTTAGTTGGAGAATTCGGAGCGAGCTAAATATATAGTTTTAACTCTAAACAAAGCATTATATACACAAGAGAAATTCACCAGCGATGTTAACCTTTGATAAACTCAGATAAGCATAGGTACTCGTCGTAATGTGACGTGAAGCGTGAATTTCATTTAGGATGTTTCTACTCTGCTGGGTCTTCACGAGATTGATACCGAGACCGGAGATCATTCCGCGTATCGCTTACAACCTCGTAATATGGGCATTCAGCTATGAATTACTTATGATACGAGTATAGTAATCTGTGCTTATGATAATATAGAACGGGTAGAATTACTGGTTGACCCGAACACATGGTTGAGAGAGGCGATGGCTGAGATACGCGTCATACTCGTGAACGGGTGCTGTTTGTGGGGTCCGGTCTGTTCACAGTGTTCACGTTTGCAAGGACTTGTTGTTCAATTAATTATTATAGTTATAGCTTTTGACGAAGAGACCTCGTCGTGTTGTTCTCATATTCATCATTTTTAGTTTAGGTTTATTGACCTTAAATTTGTAATAAGTTTATTTTTGGTAGTTTTAAGAATTTATTATTTATTACTTTATTGCCTTATTATTACTTAATGTAATTTACTTTTAAGTATTATTGCTGTATGTTTTATGATTGAAAAAATGACTTTCTGCTGGAGTTTCTTGCGGCAATTCTTCTCCGCAATGATGGTCTTGTCCGAAGCGCTGGTAGATTCACTCTATATTACCGACGTGTAAAAGAGCCCTCATGTGGCCTATTTGCTGAATAAATATTTTGAATTTTAAATTTGAATTTTGACTTAGAATTGCTTATGATAATATAGTAATATAGAACGTTGGAGAAATTTGGGCCAACGTTCCACGTGTTAGGATTCGGTGTCACAGCAGAGGGCCCTGCCAAGATGCACTACGCTAACTTTTCTATTCGATTCGTTTTTAAACCAATCGCGTCACTGGGAGATGACGTGATACGAAAAGTCACGTGGTGAAAAGTGACGCGATTGGTTTAAAAACGAATCGAATAGAAACGTTAGTTAGCGTAGTGCATCTTGGCAGGGCCCTCTGACAAAGGTGACGGTGGCGAGATGAGCTTGGTGCCTTTAATCAAGACTGGTGGCAGACTGCCCAAGATAGGGCTACGTGGAAGGAAGGGAGGGAGGCATTTGCCCAGCAGTGGGACATTATTGGCTGTTAAATACGTAATAATAATAAATAAGAACAGGTAAATCAATTGGAGGAGGAGGAGGCTTTGTGTGTGGTAATGGGGTCTATTCCGTTTTGGCGAAATATTTTTGGCCGAATGTATCATTTCCTAAACTTTTATTAGCCAAAAAGTTGATTTTGTCGGCGGTTGGTTTATTTTTTATGTAGTCTAACCTAACCTAAAAGACAAAAAAAAACAAATAGCTTTTTGGGAAATGATGCATTCGGCCAAACGGCAGGCTCCCGATAAAATTTAATGAACGAAATTGACGCACACTGGTTCGGACTTCTTTGACTACATTATATATTCGTTTCTGTATGATTGTCAACACCGAAAGTTTATAATCTATCTCGCGAGATAAGTCTCGCGTTGTGCAGGTTCGTTCATAATTGCGGTTTGCCATGGATTTAAACCAGAAGAACCACCTTAAATAAGTCTCGATACTCGTAAGCAGCTGATGATCCTGAGTTGAAAAAATATATGTTATCATTGTATGCTTATATGCTTTAAAATTCATAAAAAAATAATTGGAAATACCACGTTACGTAGATGACATCTGTAAAAAACTGGCCCGATTCGTCTTCACTCTGAATAGACTCAGACAAACGGTATCAGTGGAAAATCAGAACTGAATTTGAATAGAGCATTTTATTTGCCAGAACTCGTTGGAACACATAGAGCAAAGCTAGATCTAGATCATTCTAGAGGATAAGGCATTACCTGAGGCTTGTAGGCTGGAGTTAGTAGGAACCACGATCGATATACCTAGGGATTATTCCGGTCCGTTTCGGGCCTGGATATTGGAAATTGGGATCGATATTTACCTAAAGGATTATTCCACTCCGGTTCGGTTCAGAATCGGCCGGGAATTATTCTATGGTAATAATTAATGGAGGAGTTTAGGGACCGGACCGAAATAACTCTTCCCAAAGTTATGTTTTAAGTAAGGTCAATGTGGGGAAGACCGGCATACATCATTTTAAATTAAGTTTGCTCGGATCTAACGCAGCAAATACACAATCAAGATAAACCGTTGTGATCGCATATGATAGAAAATTTTGTAGTTTACGATGAAGGTATAATGAAACAGTAGGTCTGTCAAAACTTTACTAAATCGAACCATTTTTTTAAAAACTCGGCGAGTAGACGGTCTTCCCTTGCATTTCGGGTAAGACCGTCTAGTGGAGATTTGACACATAATTAGATGTATAAACACGCATTGAATCGACCTCGCTAATTTAATAGCTTAAGCCGATGAAATGTATACTTTCAAATCATTGATATAAGGTTCCAATCGATAGATATAAACATTTTTCTCACTTATCGGGTAAGACCGGCATATATCTAAGATAAGAAGTCGTAAACCTTTTTTTGTTTTAACGCCGTGACACTTGGTGTGCCATAGGAGGTACAAAATCAATTTAATTTAAAGTATATTTCAAAGGTAATAAAGTTGCAAGTCCACGTTGTTTTAAAATTGATAAAAGCATTTTAATCTAAAAGGTAATTGAACTTTATTTCCTTACTGGTTGGTAGATTCAAATTCCTATTCACAAAAATCTCACTGTTTGTAGTATGGTGGGCCTCAGGCGGTTAAAGAAAGGCGGTAAAAGCTTTTTTGAAATACAATTTTATATTGGTTATATGTGAGAATGTATAAATGAACTGTACACATATTAAATACCAACTATTTACATACATAAAATGTAATGTTATGAGATACATTAAGTATTTTGATAAAGAAAAAAGCGTCATTATAATCAAAACTTGTTTTAATTGTACAAACAATCTTAAAACACCATTGTAATGATTAAAAACTTTCATAAAGTGATCACAAAAAATATTATTGTCGTCTACTCAGCGGCAAAATTTTATGAAAGTCCAACACATTTACACTAAAATAATATGTACACACTACAATAAAAATGTTTTTTTAAAGAGAAAATCTTTTATTGTTATAACGGTCATTCTCCAGACAGCCATTTCTGTATGTCCTCGGGCTTAAAAAATATAAAACTATTGAAATTGGTATAATTTATATTTTTTGTTCGTAGAAGGTACTCGTATTGAGGTGTACATGAATTTTCAAGTAAATATTCAATACCTTTCTAGGAGAAAAAAAAAATCAATACCCCATTCTCCTAATTAACACCGCGCGTCCCACTTCCGAAATCACTAATATAACTATTTTCCCCGATCATATACAAGAGGAAAGATGAATGAAAGTATTTTTATTTAATGAAAGATAAGATATCCAAATTACAAAAAAAAATACCAAATTTATTTAGTAATATATCACTAAGATATAAAATAAAGAAACTTTGTCCCGATACGTGTACTAATTCACGCGCCGCTTTCATTCTTGTCCGTGCAAGGCCATTGAAGAAATAGACAGACGTCTGTAATGCATTTTGCGTGAGCAGACACTCATGTCAAGACCCTCTTGAGAGAAAGACGTGTTAATGTTGTGTGGATCGCACACTACAAATGTAAGTATCTAATTCGCATGTTTTGGTTCTCGTAAATGCTAATTAACACGTTCACGTTTTTAAAATCAGCCAATAACTCTGTAGCTCTGTAAATTATTGTATACATTAAGAACCTCAGTATTTAACAGTTACTGGATTATGTAGTTTATCACATGTACCTAAAAGAAGTTATATTTTTTTTATCAAGAATCCCTAATACACACGTCTAATTCACGGGTCAAAAATGAACGCGTTAATTAGTTTAAGAGTAGTAAAAAAGGTTTTTGGTACATAAAAGTATTTTATTTCTAATTGCTCGCTTAAGCTAAACCAGTTTAAATTAATTTACAGGAATAACCTTTTTACAAAAATGTTATTCCCGGATGAATGATGGCATGATTAGAATGACGTATATTATGTCAAACTGATGTTATTAGAGGGGCCCTAACCTTAAAATCATCCTTATGATCGTATCTGTGTGCTTAAGTGTTTGGACAATATGTTTTTTAGAGGTTATTTTATTTTTCCTAGCATATTTCTCTTGGAAAACATGAAAATTTTGCTGACCGCATTAAAAAGTTGCATTTTGACAAAAAGTGACAACTGTAATTCTAATCATGTAAGGAAAATCCTAGGGACCCGGCATCATTCTTCATATTTGTATAAATTATGTATTAAAACCACCCGCAATAATTAAACTACATACTTAAAGTTGAATGTCTGTATGTTATGTTACATAACTTATGTATGTAAAGCTTAAACGGCTCGACGGATTTTAGCATTATGAATTATGAGGTGTCCTTAGATTCAATAAAATTAACTAGTTTATTTATATCTTTTTAGTTCTTCGGGTTTTTTAAATTTTAAATTACTTTTTTTAAAGATAGATAGGGAATGTAAAAAGTAGGAGGAAGAAGTATTATTTTTTCTTTAGCAGATACGGCAATTTATTTGTTATCGTTTGTTCATAATACCTAAGGTTTATACCTTAGTTATTATGTTAGTAAAGTTATTAATTCTGATTTTTTTTATCGTTTTCATTGTTGATTATAGAACGATTATTTCAGTGAAATATTAGTTAGCTTATTATGTATGTATATCGTGATGGATATTTTATGTTCCTAATAGTTTCAACGTTGCAATATAATAAATATGATAAAATTAATAGACAGTCTGACAGTTTTTGTCTTATTTCCTAAAAATATATATATTTGGCATAAACATTTATCTAATAAACGCGTAGTTTTTTTAATTCGCAAGCAAGTAAACCTAATTAACGCATCGCTTTTCTAATTCGCGCGTCACGCAAATATTAAAACCCTTCTAGTTCATTAACCGCTAATAATAATTAAGTGCCCAATAAATATTAAAGTTTGAATGGTCGATATGTTACTACATTTTGCATAAATTTTATCAAAAACCAAGTGGAAAAAAAGGGCGCTGTTAATTAGACTGAGAACACAATTCTGGAGAATGACCGATAACGGACGCAACAACATAACAACCAAGAATAAAATTCATAATGCGGAAAAGGTTGGCAATATCTGCTTTTAGGTAAGACCGGCATATGACGGACTTCCCTCGAATACTCTAGACGGTCTTTCCAACTTGTAAAAGTTTTAAGGTTAGAAATTCACATATTTATAATTACAAAACTAGGGTAGTTTTGTAGTATTAAATAACGGTAATATGTGAGGTGGTTATCAAATTACTTACATAGTTACTGTTTGATCCAAAACACCTTGAATTTCTATTTTTTATGATTTTTCTTCGAACAGGTCGTTAACTTACCCTTAAAGTTCAAAATACGAAAAAACTTGACACTTGAACTACTTCCAAAGTTTTTGTCGTAGCGACATCTAATATGAAGTGATGGAACTAGAACAAAATGCTGTTTTACCGAGCGAGCCGTCGGCGGTGTACTTATTCAAAAACAGAAGTTATAGCGTGTAGACGGACTTGCCTTGTAGACGGTCTTACCCACATTGACCTTAATGGCAGGATTGTAATCTCGCTATTATGATACCAATAAGCCTTGTTAATTGACTGAACATAATTTAATAGGTAAATGAGGTAATTAAAGCCTCAAAAGAAGTGGATGTACCTATATTCAATTAATCAAACACCAAATGTCTTTTTCTTAAGCGCTTCACTACTAACGTGATTATATTGTTTAGAGGTGGGTTTACGTTAGCTAAGATAGAGGTCCTTGGCCATCTACTCGCCTCGCTTCGCTTGCTTTTTTTACTTAAGTACATAAGTGGTAGTGGGCCAGATACGTTAAGGATTAATTTCGTTTGTACGTCAAATTCAAAACGAATTCAAATTCAAAACATTTATTTGACAAAATAAATTATTTTACTTGCTTCATTTTTTTTTAATTGTTTGTGAATTCACCGTAGTAACACATATTCTGAAAAAAAAACCGGACAAGAGCATGTCGGACCATGGTCAGTGTAGGGTTCCGAAGCCGTTACAACAAACAAATAAGACTTTGCGACAAACTTAACTTTGCCGTTGGAAAACTGTTATCCCCATACATCGACATAGGTCGCGGTCAGTTTACCAACACCGCAAATAAGTTTTAGGTAGGTATAAATATTTAATTCGTTTGTAACTCAAAAACCAATGATTAATCGTGATAGGTTTCCTATTAAATTCATTATATGTGCTTTCATTTAAGATATTTTTCAGATTTTTAGTATTTGTAGTTTTGGCTGTAGGGGGACACTTTAAAACTTAATATTTCATAAACGGATACCTTAATCGAAAAAATTATATCACAAACCCGCAATATTTTTGAAAGACCTATCCAACGATACCCCATACTAAGACGAGAAAAAAATACATCCTCACGCCACGTGTACACAAAAAAAAAAAAACAACATTTTATTTTACCACTTTGTTTGCGTGACTAATATGTATATTCATGCCAAATTACAGCTTTCTAGTACTAAGAGTCTCTGAGCTAGGCTGCGGACGGACTGACGGACGGACATGGCGAAACGATAAGGGTTCGTAGTTTGACTACGGAACCCTAAAAACTAACCCGCTATCGATTACGGTTCAAAAGATACAACTCTTTAAAGTTAGGACGGAGAGCAGGCATGTTAATAGGGTCCCGTTGGGCTACCTTTAGTGTACGGAACCCTATAAATAACCCGGGCGACACCGGGCAAAAACAGCTATAGTTAATATCCCCTCAGATTTATTTAAATACTCCTGACTACCGCAACAGTAAAGTCAAAGACTTGGTACCCACCTTAGGTCCAAAATCAATCTGACATTCTACGACAATAAAGTTGAGTTTCCTAAAAGTTACAAATGACTTGACATCTTTAACGACCTTGACGACTTCAAGCATATTTTTCTTGAAATGGGTCACAATTTAACCGTACCTAAGCTGTTTTGTTCTATCCCGGCAACACCTGTTTCGCTCCTCATACGAAACTTGCGTCTCAGCTGTCTCATTATCTCAGCAGCATCACCGAAGTTTGACAACTCGTCACAGCTGGCGCCGTCAATATCGCTCGACCTTAAAACCAAGTTAACCACCATCTTTATCTGATATAACACGGAAGACAGAGACAAGAACTTGGTTATAGTTTTACAGGCAATTTTGCTTGCGTAAAATTTAGTAGAGCTACTAAATTATGCTACTAAATATATGAAGGGCAACCTTCCCCTATCACTCAAGCGAAAACTCGTCAACATGTGCATTCTGCCTGTCCTAACCTACGGTGCCCAAACATGGTCACTCACAGAGAGTCAAAAGTCCAAATTGAAGGTTTGCCAACGAGCAATGGAGCGCAGTATGTTAGGTGTCAAAAGGACAGATCGCATCCGGAACACCACACTACGCTCCAAAACACGCATAGCTGACGTAGGAGAAAAAACCGCCAGGCTTAAGTGGGATTGGGCCGGTCACGTCTGCCGCATGCACCCGGACCGGTGGGCTAGCGTAGCCACCAAGTGGGTGCCGCAAAATGGGCGGCGTAAACGGGGCAGGCCTAGACGGAGATGGCGGGACGACTTGGACGCATTCCTCAACAACTGGCCGGAAGAGGCACCAAATAGGGACTCATGGAGATCAAGGGGAGAGGCCTTTGCCCAGCAGTGGGACACTCATAAAGGCTAGGAAAAAAAAAAAAAAAAAGAAAAAAAACTAAATTAGTTATAGGTTTGGTCGACAAGCAGTTTGGCGAAACGTTTAGTAACTTTGCCTTACGTACCGACCAATAATGCAGAATAATTAGGTCACCGGCTAGTACCTCGTTGATGTAATAAGAAAGAATATTGACTCAGCTATTAAAACTAATTATAGTCACTTTAGAACCCTGCCTGTCGCAAACATTACTTGCGATGGGTTTTAAGTTGACTCATGTAAAGTTTTTGACTGTACAAAGGGCGCTACCAAGATGCATTACGCTAACTAGCGTTTCTATTCGAATAGAAACGCTAGTTAGCGCAACGGCTGGGACCTCAGGGGTGTTATTCTCTCAAAAAACGGCGGTCGGTCGGACGGACGAGCGAAATCGAAGCGGCGAGTTTAAGTGATCCAGTCCGAGCGAACAAAACATATTTTAGCGCATGCATTGTCAATTAGGCAGCCTTATACGTTTGAGAAGTCATCGCTAAAATGTGTTTTGTTCACTCTGACGGGACTACTTAAACTCGCCGCTTGGACAATCACTCGTTCGTTCGTCCGTCCGTCGTTGTTGAGAGAATCACACCCCAGATGCTACATTGATAGTCAAGCAGCGTTAATATTCATACAATTTGTAAGAGCGAAAGATGCTATAATAAACTCCTCCAAAAGTGTAAAACCCGACTTATCTCCAAACGAATCGCCGACGAAATATTAAACAGATGCTCAGCTGACGGGTGGAAGGCAATTTGCAAGCGGACTTGGGTCAGCGGGTACGAACGTCGCTATGCATATTTCAACATCAAATATACTAGGGTAAAATTATAAGAGCGACAGTTTAGACTTACGTTGAATTAAAAAAAAATAGATGTGGAATATGATAACTTAAATACACATCCGACCACCAATATCAACTATTTTCTGGTTGGCCTTAGTAGTTGACTGGTAAAGAATGCGTAGAATGAATAGAGAAGGCAAACGAGCACAAAAGCCACTGATGGTAAGTGGGATCTGTGACCCATAGACATTTGCAATCTCAAGACTACAATCTTAAGACTGTAATCCTAAGATTGCAAATGCATTGCCAACCCTGAGAACTGCGATGTTATGCCTCTGTGATAGTAATTACACCGGTTGTCTTATCCCACAATGAAACACAAAAATGCGAACACTGCTGTTTGCAACTTGGCACTATCTTAGGTGGTAGCACTATGGAGCCTGCACAAGGTACTACCACCATTAAAACCACAACACACCCCACCACACCTCTAAGTTCAGATAATTAATAAATAACATTGCTGCAGTATTTAAAAGAGAATTAAAAAGTTATGCGGTTGATATCAGAAAATACTTAAATATACTCGTAAATTACGCAAAAAAACATCACATATTGCATATGAAAACACGTGATCCTCAAGTATCTCAAGCACAGCATAATAAACTGAAGCCACGTTATGAATCCCTAAAAAACATTCCAGCCTTTTCAAAAGATCAAAAAAAATCATAAAAAGCCTTCCATTATTATCTTCAATTTGGTTTCTGTAACGACATTCCAAGCACGTCCTGCTGTTGGCTCGGGAGTTGTTAATATTAAGTGGTTTAATAAAACTCGAGTTCAATAATAAATACATTAATATAATAAAGTTTCAGCTATTCACGCGGCCCGATATTGATGGACGCTGAATGCTAATGTCTGAAAGCCTGTTACAAGCTGAATATCGAAAATAAATTAACCAAACTGGACCGGTTCAGTGACGTTGTACTTATGTAAATCATCATTTGGCAAACTACGTCATTTGGCCAACTTTATTACTCGTATTATTTAGAATAAGAACTTTGTTTCGAGAATGTGACATTAGAATTAAAACGTGATCGCAAATGTTAACACAAAACAATGTAGGTATGCTCACTAGAATTTAGAATCGCTACACCCTAACAGGGCCCATACGAATTTAAATGTACAGAGGGCCCAGACAAGATGCACTACGCTAACTAACGTTTCTATTCGATTCGTTTTTAAACCAATCGCGTCACTGGTAGACCACGTGACTTTTCGTATCACGTCATCTTCCAGTGACGCGATTGGTTTAAAAACGAATCGAATAGAAACGTTAGTTAGCGTAGTGCATCTTGTCTGAGCCCTCTGTAGTCTGTAACTAACTTTGAGATCAGTATAACTATGGTGTGCAATAAATGCTATGACTAGTGATGGGCGGCTTGTAAGTTTCAAAAGTGAAACGTTCACTTAATTTTCTGCAATATTGTGAAAGTTTCGAAAGTGAGACTATTTCATGCAATATTCTGAAAGGAACCAAAGTGAAATCGTTTAATTTCTGAAAATTTCTATAGTTTTGACATATTGTAATGAAAGTAACGGAAACTTTTCATTAAATTTAAATGAAATTTACTTGTCTCAGAATCATTTCCATCTAATTATGTAACTTTCAGACGCTGTAATTTTCGCAGTTAAGGAAAGTTTTGCAATGTTTCAGAAATCGCCCATCACTAGCTATGACTATGATTATCACTAACTTTCATTAAGCGAAAAGATACTTCCCGCCACAATATTTTAGAATTTTATACCGTCAAAAGTCTAACCTAACCTTACCCATTTAATAAGACCATGTAACCTATGTAATATGTAATGGTTCAAGCACAAACACGTTTTTGCGAAATTAAAGTTTGTAAAAAGTACTTTTGTACGGAGAATTGCGCATATGAAAATGAAAACGGAAATCTTTATTCTGTAAGTAGCCCCATGTCTGAGTGCCAGCGCTTCCAAAGAGAAGACTACTGTACCGCAGAAAATTAAATCATCCGTTTTTTTAAAATAAATATCTTATGACTTATATATATCTCTCGTACTGTGTTTCGCAGGAATTCTCCTTTGGTCCGTACCTTGCACCTTTTCAACGACCTTCTCATATTATGCCCCTGAGCGGGATGTGTTTAGGGTTGCCACCTTTTTTAAAACAGAATAAAGTATTACTTCCCAAAAGTGGAATAAAAATAAAGTACGCAGCATAAATGTAAAGTATTTTCTTAATTATTTTTAAGTTCATATTTCTTATCAAGTTATAACTCATCAGACCTTGCTTATATTCTAACAGCGTATTTGGCAACAATTAAAGTATCAATCGCGTTCAAACATGGAAAAAAAAAGCTTTTAAAAGGTACAATTTCGTTTAGATTTATTGATTATTAGAAAAAAAAGACCATTAAAAACCGAATGTCATAAATAAAGTACTTTGCCGCACTTTATGCGTTGCGTAAAATATAACGTACGGGAAGCTAAAATAGAGTACAATATTTAATAATAAAGTACGGGTGGCAACCCTAGATTTGTTTGCTAGCAGATGGGCTGCACTGCGAGATGAATGTTTGAGGTTGCGAGAGCATGGATGTGCGTGTTACGTCAATTCTTTAATGTGAAATTTATATTTTATTGTATTTTTCGGTATTTGTAAGTATCTATAATTTCACAGTGCCTTGGTTTTGTACTGTTATGCTGTGCAATTACTTTGTAATAATAATAAAAAAATAACTTAAACTGACGTTCCAGAAAACTATTAAGTATATGACATAATAAAAGTAGCAATAGGACAATTACGATCATAAAGGTGAAGAACCCATTTAAAAAAAAAGTACTTTAAAACGTCAATGCCATTAGAGATGCCAAGTCATTTGTAACTTAAAGGAAATTCAACGTTATTGCTGAAGAATGTCAGATTGCCTTTGAACCTTAAGTGGTCTCAATGTCACAAAGGGCATTGGGTAAATTTGTTTGAAGAATATTGTCTTTCTTTTTTTCAGCGGCCACGTTTGATTTTTACATAGTTATTTAGAGGACTTCTAAATACACATAGATATATATAATTTATGGCGTTAAATAATATCGGACCGGAGATTTTACAGATTTAAGTAATCAGTTTTTAGTACAAAAGTACGCCCAAGTATGAATATTTAAATATCTGGGCTCCGATGCACTTAAGAGTATTACAATTACATAACATATGTTTATTTTTAAATAATTCTATCATAATTTACCACTTTTACGAATGGCCGCCCACCTTGAAAATGTATGAATTTTACAAATGACAACACTTTTACCCAAACCCCTTTAACAAATTGACTCACAAATTTACGTACCTACAATGTTTTCCGAGAGCAAATTAATAAGTTTGGAGAGTCACATAAAGTATAAAACAGTGTTAGCATCTACGTATTCTACGTGGTTTGAAAACCTATCGTTTCTCAAATGTATTTTAGAACTATGTCAACGATCAGCCAATCCGTATATGTCTGTACGCTAATGGCAAAGCCCAATTCATCTAAATCTATCTCTAATTGATATCGAATTTCAGTTATTCCAAGCTTTCGTGTGGTTTTGGATGCAACAAGCGTGCTCGTTTTAATTTGATCAGTGATCAAGAATCTACTTCTACTCTCTTTCCATTTTCTACTACTTCAATACAAGTTGCATTACGTGAACGTGAACAATTGCAGAAAGCGAAGAATTTGGAGTTCGAATGTCAATTTCATATATTTCGACAGATCTATAGTCTACATTTATTTAGCCTTAGTAGAATAATTATGTTACTTGGCTAATCCAACTGGAGATCTTGAAACACGCTTGATCGTTTACCTTGCTCTTAAATTAAATAAGTTAATGTCGTTTTTAGAGACAAGTTTTTGTTGCTGTACTTTTTCCAGCAAATAGAATAGAATAGAATAGAATAGAATAGAAAATCATTTATTTCGCTTAAAAATTATAACATTACAGTGTGTGATAAGTATTGCTGCGAAAATGGTATCCACTCAGCTATATGTCGTACCACCTATTGGCAATGCGACGCTGGTGTTCTGTGGACCCACGGACTGGTTTTGCTAGACAGCATACATTGCATTCGCTCCTCCCCTCAAGTTAAATAGGAAAAAAAGTCACTATACATAAATCAACTCAGTACCTACACAATAAGTGCTTATATCGAACTAATCCTGTTTTTTAGAAGTATGATACAATAATTAACTTAACCTGCCAATATTTTCAATCTCATCTGCTTATAGATACCAAACTAACGAGTACAAGTACGAACTCGTTGAGTCTACATTAAGCACAGCGAAGACCTTGTTGACACCTTTCGATTCCAACTTGAACAATTCAGTTTACGGTGAGAGAAAGAGATAGAGCCGTGTAACTGCTGTAGCCCTGTCCCTTACACTCATCCTCAACTGAATTACTTAGCCATGTCATGGTAACAAGATTGATCAGCTCAGACGTTATAATATTGCAAATTTCATCCCATTGGAACTTCACAATTGATTTGAACTAAACAAACAAATCCCTCTCTTGCCATTTATTTGCCAATTCAAACTCTCAATTTTGCATAAAGTTTAATTTAGCGACGGGTAAGTGTCGGCCTCTCGCTTCTGTTCAATTCAAAGTGACAAGGTTGAACAAGGTCTAACTCCGCGTGCCAAGTTGCCATTGCAAGTTTCCATTTCTTGGAATCAATGCTACCTATATAATTTTATCCGAATACCTAAGAACGAGGATGAAGTTTTTCTGATGTAAACATGTATGGTTAAATTTAACCATAACTATTTGCGACGGCTTAGTGGTTTTTGGAGTGCGGTATCGATTCCGTTTTACTCTGTGATATTGGCTAAATGTATTGCAATAAATAAATAAATAATTGATACCTTAATTCATGAAGGAAGCCAATATCCTTACCTCGGCAGAATTGTGAAGCTGCATATTCTTTAGAAAATGCAGTAAATTCTCTCTCGGTTGTCATTTTTTTTTTAAATTAATCGGATTGTAACGTTTATTAGAAACCCTTGACGGAAGCTCCTCACAATCTTCGTGAATCATATCGTTATCAGATTGTTAACGTAATGGTTATTCTTCTTCTCGTGTCGAAATGGTTCCTACTTCCATCAGACTGTGCGGGACCAGAAGCTTGGGAAAGCTAACACTCGTCGCAAACAATATTTTTTATCAAACGTAATGGTTAAATAAACAATATTGTTTGTTTTTTATGTGAAAAAGCAGGCAAAAGAGTAAGCGAGTCAACTACCTGCATTACGCTAACTAGCGTTTATATTCGTTTCGTTTCTAAACCAATCGCGTCACTGGTAGATCACGGGATACGAAAAGTAGTCACGTAATCTACCAGTGACGAGATTGTTTCAAAAACAAATCGAATAGAAACACTAGTTAACGTAATGCAACTTGAATAGGGCCTCTGATGGTAAGTGATCATCGCAAGCCTATGACATCATTAAGATGAAGTACAAAAGGCAGCTCTATGGCCCTATAGATAAGACGCTTTGCTGGATCGTTATCGTTATAGAAATTGTATAGGATTGACGTAAATTGCCGTATGGTCGCGTCAATCGCTTATGTCAACTCATACACTTTGTCATTTTTTTTTTAAATCGATTACGATAGCTTTCTTCTCCTAAAACCTACAGACTATTCGTCTCCTAACTTCTGAAAAGCGAGTAAGACAAGCCTAATGTCCTTTGAAACTGTCGTATAATATCTATTGATGTCTACTATTAAGTCTCCTAAATGTCCTAAGTTTGCCAGTTAAGTGATTTAATTTAATGTCGACATTAAATCTGAATAGGGTAGTGTAAGCACTGATCACCTGGGGGAGGGTTTATCAATCGAAAAGGAAAAGTTCCAGGAACTCCAGTTTGAGTCCACTTTGTATGGAGAATTGGGAGTTTGGCATTAAAAGTGTTACACATGCGATTGAGATTGTACCTAGTTTGTAAGTTCGGTTGATATTGTTTCTTTTCCACTTATGACAATTACATTTAAGCATCAAATAATCGTTTTATCTATCTATCTACACTGCCACGGGTTTTTGTTGAGTAACTATCCATGGAACCCTGGCGCAGAATTGATAAGATATATTTTTAACGTTATGTCTTTATCGTGATTCAACGCTGTCGTTATGATAGTGTGACACAATGTCACAAATATACTATACAAGTTTTAGGATGTGAAATTGACAACCCTAATAATTGTTAATTTTGTTTAATCATTGAATAAAACAACAATAATTATCCTTAGATCAGGATAGATAATCACAATTTAAAAATACTCAAAACAAACGAAACAAAGTTATTCCGTGACCTCGAAAGCATTATTTGTGTGCTCAGACGTTTTTCGTCCTCATTAATTTTATTAATTCATCTTGACATTACAAAATCCTTAAATATATTTTCTTTTTCAGATCCAGTCAGGCATGATTTGAACAGACAGGGTGAGTAATTAGATTTTGCTCATTAATAATGTAATAATATTTACTTTTAATCCAATAATATTCCATGAGCAATGTAAAGAATGCGGAGTAAGGGTTCTTCGGGTCAAGAAATCGATCTATCATGTTGTCACCTTCGGGAAAATTCGTTTTCAACCCGAGCGACACTCGATGTCCCAGATACTTTACTTTTAAATGAGGAACGATCGATCACGGTGAAGATCTTTGGGGAAGGCCTATGTCCAGCTGTGGACGTCTTTCGGGTGACATGATGTTGAAGCCTTTTTTGACCCTGGAAAAACGCCAATGCAACCTAACCTGCACGGAGTAAAACCCCTCTGGCGTTTTGCCTATCGCGTAGTCAAGGACGGGTACCTATTATTTAATTGAAACATATTTCAACGAAGTAACGAACTGAATACGCAGAATTTTCATTTCATCGTAAGGCATTTCTCGCTGCGCATGAGTTATTTTTTTCTGATAGGTACAAGTCTAACCTAACCTTACATAATTAATTTTTAAGATGTCCTGAAAACATCATGGTTTGAGCAGAAAATAGCGTTCGATGAAATTTAATTCGATAAAATAATGGATCACCGTCTAAATTTTCTTTTTTTTTCTTTCTTTCTTTCCCTTCTTTCTTTCAAAAACACAAAAAAAACTTTCCCGGGGCTCATATTATCTCCATATCAGCAGTTTTGTCGTGAAAGCGTAACAAACAGACAGAATTACTTTCGCATTTATAATATTAGTATATAGTCTGTGTCAATTAAAATGAACAAAGAGGTAAACAAATTAGTACTGTTTGACACATAACCTCAAATAATCATCAAGCGTGTTTTTATTTAAAATAACGTATAATTAACAGTTACTTAAACTTAATTTAATTTGAAAGTAAAGCTCAAGTGTATAAATCATTGGTAAGACCTCACTTGATCTTTAAAAGCTCGTGATTATCGAGTAATAGTAATAATCGGTTCGTTTGGTTGTGTTTACATCTTTGCCAATTTCAATTGGCACAGACTATAGCTATACCCGTAGATCAACTGTTTCCACATAGAACCGTGTAAATCTCCAAAGATCAAAAAATTAAATGAGGTAAATTAATTAACATTAACCTCGTTATATTAAAATGTTTCCCAATAAAACCGAGGCTTATTTCCCGAAGCGGGGCTACAGTTTGAGGTAAAACTTATTAATTAATAACACGCTGGTAATTGTTAAGGGCTCACCAAGTTATGGGATTGATTTTCATTTAGATACCTCACAAAATGTAAACCTCGGCCAAATGGACGAGATATCGCCGTGATACTAAAAAAGGCACTTAATGTTTGTCTGTAAATACTTACATTTTAATGTGATGTTAATCGTTGTCTACCCATAGTACCTACAAGCCTAAATAATGTTTGGGAATAGGTCAATTTGTGTTAGATTGTGCGCCGATATTTATTCATTTATTCGAAACTATTTTGCCCTTTCTACCTTTACTCTATAGTGTTTTCAACCACCAACTTCGCATCCGTTCTCTACATACGTTGAAGGAAACGTGCAATTTCTATTTGAATAACGGCTCATTGTGTAGAAGAAGTAATTAAAATTAACAAAAAATAAAAGCACACATGTTTTATCAGTGCTATAATCGCAAACAGAATATTTGAGAAGTGTAAAAAAAACATGAAATTCTACAAAGAGAAAATGGGTAGGATAAGTAAGGCCGTATTTAAAGTAAAGTTTCCTGTCAAATAATTACAAAGAGTGCAAGAAAGGCTCTTTAACCAAATGATCTCTGGATTTTGCATCATATTATGCCGCTAAAAAGCTGGCAGAGAATAATTAAAAGTGGAAATCACTCTACCTACAAGAGTCACGTCTATACATAGTATAAAACAAAGTCGCTTCCGGCTAGGGTTACCATATCTCAGGATTTCTCCTGAGTTTTCAGGATTTTTGGACTCTTCTCAGGATTGCGGCCGCGTTTTGCAAGTCTTAGAAATCTCAGGATTTTTAGAATTTTCAATGAAATACAGTACATTTTAAAGATCTCTTTAATAAAAAGTAAAACAAAATAAAAATAATCTTCCTAATAGAGAAAATAATTGAAGTAATGAACTTTGGTACTAACATTTTAAAATTTATAATTACGTTTGAGAGAAAATTCACAAACTCCAAGAAAATCTCAGGATTTTTCAATAGAAATCACGCCTGTTCCCCGGACTTTTCATTTTTTCATCTCGTAACCCTACTTCGAGCCGTTTGTCCGTTTGTATGTTCGCTTAGATCTTTCAAACTATGCAACGGATTTTAATACAGTTTTCATTAAAAGATGGAGTCAAGAGAAATATTTTTATTTACTTATATTAAATTCTGTTTTATTATCGGTAGTTTCAGAAAACTCATATAAACCGAAGCGAAGCGAGGGCGGGTAGCTAGTAGCTTATAAAGAAAATGATGAATACAGAAGAAGCGAAAATTCTATATAAACTCAAAATTTAATTTTAAAATCCACTTAAATGCCTTTGCAGGGGTGTTATTCTCTCAAAAAACGGCGGAAGTTCGGACGAACGAGCGAATCGAAGCGGCGAGTATAAGTAGTCCCGTCCGAGCGAACAAAACACATTTTAGCGCATGCTTTGTCAATTAGGCAGCCTTATAACTTCGAGAAGTCATGCTGCCAAATTGAATACACGCGCTAAAATATGTTTTGTTAATTCTAAAGGGACTACTTAAACTCGCCGCTTGGACAATCACTCGTTCGTCCGTCTGTCCGTAGTTTTTGACAGAATCACACCCCTGATTCCACGTAAACAATTTAAATGCACTAATGCAGGCTAGTTTCGGCAGGCACAAACGTCTCCATTTAATCCACGTGTAATTCAAAACTGGCGAAGTTCTCGGCAGCTGTATATTACTCGACACAAAAGAAGTTTTGAAAAGAGCTCTTGGCGTATTCGGCTGTTACGGAACAAGCCGGCACAGGCGTCAGTCGAAGAACAGTATGATATAAACAAAAGAAAGATATCAATAAATAAAAGTATTCTATAACCTACACGGAAAAAACCTACAGTGCGAGTCGGACTCCCACATGAAGGGTTCCGTACCATTATCTATACAACATTAGACACTATACCAGTTGCCATTATTAATATCGAACAAAAAACGGCAAATAAAACACGTTTGTTATATGGAAGCCCAACTTAAATATTTATGTTATTCTGTTTTTAGCATTTGTTGTTATAGCGGCAACAGAAAGATGTGTGTGAAAATTTCAACTGTCTAGCTATCACGGTTCTTGAGATACAGCCTGGTGACAGACTGACGGACCATGGAGTCTTAGTAATACCCTTTTTTACCCTTTGGGTACGGAACCCTAAAAAAGCAGTATGTTTAACCGAAAAACATGAACATTCACTGCTTTGTACCATCCTATAATAAATTTGAGCCTAACGATCGAAACAGTAATTGTTATTTGTCCAAAAACAGTTGACGCTTGCGGACAAAGGGGTTTGGGTAAAAGTGTTGTCATTTGTAAAATTCATACATTTTCAAGGTGAGCGGCCATTCGTAAAAGTGATAAATTATGGTAGAATTATAAAAAATAAACATATTTTGTTATGTAATGTAATACTCTTAAGTGCATCGGAGCCGAGATATTTAAATATACATACTTGGGCGTACTTTTGTACTAAAAACTGAATACTTAAATATTTAAAATCTCCGCTCCGATATTATTTAACGCCATAAATTATATATATCTATGTGTATTTAGAGGTCCTCTAAATAACTATATAAAAATTATTAGTGGCCGCTGAAAAAAAATATGACAATATTCTTCAAACAAATTTACCCAATGCCCTTTGACTGTCTTGACATTCAATTGAAATGTATATAGTATAGCACTGTACTCGAAAATATTGTAAACTAATTAAATAGGTAGAATTTTTCAATTAGTTAACTGAATGCTTTGTCTTTTACTGTTTTTCAAGCATTTGATAATAGCTACATTTGTTTAAGACGAAGAAGAACAAGGAAGACAATACATTTATTGCCACAGAAAATAATAATTAAACTAACTAAACTTAGAACTAAAACTAATTTAAAGTAAAATTATACGAGTACACTCAACTGGACATTATCATTGTGGCAAAAGGGCGGCGCGTCAGCGTGTGCGGAGCTCGCACGACGACCCTCGAGCCGGCGTCCACCGCTCAGCGCTGGTTGTCAGCGCAACCCTATGTTTAAAACTAAAACTTGCTTTCGTAATCAGTTACTCTAAGTACTCGTACTTAGGGGAATGTATAGTTCAAAAAAGCGGCCATTCCCAGTTGTCCGCACCCCTTTGTCCATACTGCGGACAACTGGGAATTTCACTGCGGACATTTGGGAATACCCTTACCCTTACCCTCTACTCTTTTTAACCCTCGACGCAAAAGAGGGGTGAAGTTTATCAAGTGTATCTGTGTGCCAGTCTATGGCACCGTAGCTTCCAAATAGAAGGATTCGATTGTCGTTATTCCCTAGGGAGCTTTAAAAGTTTCCGGGATGACAAGTAGCCTATGTGTTTCTATAAGCTATCTATTTTTTAAACTTCATCCAAATGCGTCTAGTTGTTGCAGCGTGAAGGAGTAAAAAAATAACCCACACACACAAACTTTCGCATTTTTAATATTAGTAGGATTCTAATTTTTACTAAGTATACAGGGTTCCTCTGACCTCGGGGCTTTAAGGCCGAGCCACACCGGTTGCGTTCGCTTTCCACTGCGTGGTATAGTGACATGTCGTAATGAGAATTCATACTATACAACGCAGTGGAAAGCGAACGCTCACGTGCACGTGCACGTCACGCAAGCGGTGTGGCTGGGCCTTTAAATGCAACGATCGATTCTACTCGCTAAACTAAACTACTTTTTTTCTGCAACATAAAAAATAACTTAAGTTTAGATAACTAATTGATGTTAAAGTCTAATTGTAAAATCAGTGTATTCAATCTCTCATGGTACGGGGGCGACATTTCCTTGGTACGAGGACCAATGGAAAATGCAGAATTGGATCGCGTTCATTAAAAAATTACATTTAACTTGTATGAAAAAATTAAAGGGGTTTGAGTAAAAATGTTGTCATTTGTAAAATTCATACATTTTCAAGGTGAGCGGCCATTCGTAAAAGTGGTAAATTATGATAGAATTATTAAACATAAACATATTTTGGTATGTAATGTAATACTCTTAAGTGCATCGGAGCCGAGATATTTTAATATTCATACTTGGGCGTACTTTTGTACTAAGTCCTCTAAATAACAAAGTAAAAATCATCCGTGGCCGCTGAAAAAAAAATGACAATATTCTTCAAACAAATTTACCCAATGCCCTTTAAGTTGGATATAGGTATTTTTAACAACTTATTACATAATAAAAGAAGTTCAGTTTCAGGAGCAGAAACGATCCACGCATTTAAATCCCCAAGGTCAGAGGTATGTTATTGCACTGTAGCTAAATGTAGCGTTTAGATTCCCTAAGAGCTCGTTCCCACTATGTCGTATGTCGGTCCGGATTTTAATCGGTCGTTCCAGTGGCAGAACGTTTTATATGAAGCTATTCCCACTCGTCCGACAACGATTTTGTGTCGGATCCGACCAAAAGTATCGTGTGTTTTGCCAGCCCTCTCGTCCGGATAAAAATCGTGTCGGAACTCGCTCGCCTTTGAGTAAGTTATGACATTGTTCACATTGGTCGGATGTTGGGGCCGACCCCGCCCCGCCCGCACCCCTTGTTTCGCCTGCCCGTGGCTGCCATAGTGGCCGACAGCCGACTAGTGTGAACAGAGGCGCCGACACCCGATTAAAATCGGAATCCGACATCGGACATAGTGGGAACAGAGGCGCCGACACCCGATTAAAATCGGAATCCGACATACGACATAGTGGGAACGAGCTCTAAATCTGTGTGCTGCGGCGTACACGCCGGGTGTGCAAATTCTTAAGAACCAAAAGTTTCCTCCAAATTAAACAGGCGTTTTTCCGAAATGAAAACTTTGTCGGGGCTTAGAATAATATTGAATTCAGAGCGAGCATGTGAGACTTTTCTTCGGTAAATCGACGATAGAAAACTTTGTATTTGGAATTGTCAAGTAAAACGAAGAAGATATAACTAGTTTCATACGTTTAAAAGTTATAGCAATTACGCTTTGATTCGCGAACGTACAAAACGTTAATGCTTACTGAGTAATAAGGTACAAATACATAGATGTTCATCTATATATATATAAAAGGCAAACCTGACTGACTGACTTAGATATTAACGCACAGCCGAAACTACTGTACCTAGAAACTTGAAAAATGATACAGGGGTTCCTCTCATGGTGTAAGTGAGCACTAAGAAAGGATGTTTGAAAATTCATCCCCTAAGGGGTTAAAATAGGAGGAGTAGCGGGAAATCAATTCTACTTGTACGAAGTCGCGGGCATCCTCTAGTGTTTACATACACGTGTGGAACTAATATTTACCAACTGACTGGGACTAATATTTACCTGCTGGGTAAGTTCGCTCTATCGTCGACTTTATCGTGACTTTGGTCTAGAGTAGGGTCAAAAGCCAACATATCTACTTTAAAAAAAAAAATGCTTCACCATCGTAAAGAAGGCTTCTCCATGGTGTACTCGTGAGATTTAATTTAGAATATAGTTATGGTTAACAACTATACGACTACATACAATAAGATAACTATAAAAGAAAAAGTAATACAACATCTATGTATTATATAAAAATGAATCGCCGTAATATACGTACGCGCGTTTATAACTTCCGAATGACTGCACCAAATTGGGTAATTCTTTTTTTGTTGTGTTTATTATTGTCGGAACAAGGTTAGCATAATAGAAAAATCAAAAAATCTACCAAGAAAGTCGGAAATTTGCAGCGGGGGCGAAACCGTTGGCGGGCTGGTAGTTTATTTTTAGTGGTGGTAGGACATTGCGCAGGGTCCGCCCGGATAGCTACCACTATCTTATCCATTAACCCACCGCTAAGCAGTAGTGTTCGCATTGCTGTGTTCCGGTGTGGGGATAAGACAACCGGTGAAATTACTAGCACAGAAGCATTCCATCTTAGTCCTCAGGGTTAGCAACCCATTTGAAGTCTTAGGATTGCAGTTTTGAGATTGTAGTCTTGAGATTTCAAATGTCTATGGGTCTCAGATCCCATTTACCATCAGGTGGCCTGAATGCTCGCGTGCCTTCTCCTTTCCATACAAAAAAAGACATCAGAGGTCAAGAAAAGTCTATATCTCCTCAAAGTGAACAACTTTAAATTCTGGTAATACCAACAGGAACGCGTCCCCCGCCCAGCAAACCCGACCCCCACTAAAACCCGATAAGAATTCCACTCAAAGACGAAGCAAACCTCTCAGGGTAAGTAAATTCAGTTCTACTTTGTTCGGCCGCATCTCGTTTGCTCTTTGTCCTTTAAATTGACGGCTTGCAACCTGAGACTCAAACGAGAAGACTTTTTGATGACAAGCGACTGGCATTAACGTTGTTTTTAAGATTGAAATAATTATTATTAGCCTAGTTTACCGGGAAGTCGGGAGTAGAGTAGCAATGTGCGTGCAAATTCCCCATTTTGAAAATGCTTAACACCCCGGTAAAAGATCTTGTTCAAAACTTACAAGTATAATAAGAAATGTGTAAGACCACTAAAGGCGTACTATATACGATAAGATGAGATGAAGAAATGTATGTATGTAAACTCTCTATTGCACTTATCCCATATTGGATCTATTCCAGTTAACCTTGGAGTAGAATAAGCAAGAACAATGTAGGAGCATAGTCAAATTACAAAATAACAGAAAATTACAATTAATACATACATCAGAGAAACAGAAAAAAAACTGCTTGAATAAAATGCATACTTACATAGATAATTAAATATACTAACATAAAGTACTTACCATATTCGTAAACAGCCTTAAAACCTACAACATAGAGGTAAGGATTAACACTCAGACACATCTTGTTGATTTAACTTGTTTAACCTTTCCTTCAATGAACCGACGGAAATGAATGAAATGTATTCCCACACAACCAAGATAATTTTATTATATATTCATTTCTTAAAATGTAAATACTCTATAAGTATCTGTGAATTTCCTTGGCGTATGGCAATAAAAGCTTTCCTAATTCTTATTTTATTTTTAAACTTATTTTACCGGAGATGTCCATGTTAATGGGGGGTGAGAGAGTAACCACTTTGTCAGTCAGTTTCAATCTAATTTAATTACAATTACACATGCGTATATATACAATGTTAACTTACTACAGTACTAACTAATGTGCACTAGATACACGTACAGATAATGTCTTATCTAAATGCAATTCATCAATACGTGAATTGATAATAATTACGAAACGTGCCTACCGGCACACTTATAAAACCTCTCTTTGGGCTTAATAAGTGACGAGGTGAGTGTAAAAAATATACATACTACGTCGGTAACGATTATGATAGCACATGAGTAACTTGTACCCTAAACGCTTAATAAAGAATCTGCAATAACATCCAACGGCCTCTTCTCGATATAATAACAACTTTGTTATCATAAACCACGGTAATAGGTATTCTGTAATAACCCACTTAACCCGGAAGTGATGTTGTAAATCAATTTCCGGTGTACGGGCCCATAACCTGGTGTTGTTCAAGCAAGTACGTGAAGCGCCAGTCAGCCATTTTTAATGCAGGCCATAAATAAAGCGAGGTTACATATAAAAACATCGCTTAAAAAACTCAACTCGCTTTGTTTCGTAAAAATTTCAGAGAGTACGAATATTTACACAATAAACATTTTTACTACATTTTTTTTAGTAGACAGGTGAGTTCATTTCATTTGTTTAAAGGCATGTCCAGATACTATTTGGGTTTATGAAAGAAAGACCGTTTGACGAATATGTACATGTTCATATAGAAAAAGAAGACTTTTAATTATTATAAATTCATTTCTATAATTAATCTAAAACTACTACTAAGTACTAAGAATACTTTGATAAAGACTTCATCCTAATAATCCTTTCATTACTATAATTATATAAAACTTAAAAAGTTTTTCTATAAATCTGATAGAATAAACTAAAAAGAGAAAAAACATACAATAACAAATTGCGTTCCAGTTATAATTTCGTTACGTCTCCCAGCAAAAAGACGGAGAAAATTGTATTTCATAGCGTTTACACAATGTTCATTTTAATAGTTTCCAATAAGGAAAACGTGAAAGAAAACATTAAGCAAGCCAATATTTCTCTTCCGAGGGAAGCCCTGGTTCTTGATCAAGTTGAAATCCAATAACTTTCCAAATCAATTTGATTTATCAATGTGAAATTGTGTACGAAGTACTTTACTGTGGAAAATATTGGTGTAAATTTAGGTGGCCATGTTTTTCGGTGGTAATGAGTTTTTAGATTTGGGTCGACTCATTAGGGAGAGCGAAGTTAAGATTCGACGTGGTAAATTAGCCGTCATATTATATTTGCATTCGGACTTGCTATTTTCAAATAATATGCTGTTTTTACACGTATTTTTTAACTTCACACATATTTTGAGTGTTTGTTAAGTTAAAATTTAGGAATTTCGAATCAGTATTCGTTATTGGAATGAGCTGAAACTTGGAATACTTACGTAAACGCGATGGCAATACAGTATCATGAGGTTATTAGGAGTCGGAAGGTGACAATATGATCTCTGCTGTATTTAACGTAGACCCACCGAGTTTTGGCTCGCTAATTTGGTGTTGATAAGTAGATGATGACTTCAAAAAATACAGTCGGCAGCTACGGTTTGTCTCATAAATTATATTGTTTGTCTAGTAGGGTACACAGTACAACCTTGTTAATTTAGAGGTTGTTATCACAGTAGGTACAATCAAGATTGATTTTTAAATTCATTTCATAAAAATGTTAAATCATCTACATAAATTACTCTAACATAGCTTCGAACAGTTGATGTGTTATGGTTTTCAACAAGGTCTAAATTCAAATACACGTGTATTGACATTGTCCACGAATACATATTTCAGTCGACAAACACAGACTTGACCTAGTAACGTTTTCAAAAGCTACCCTTTGTAGCACAAGCATTCACAGATCACGATTCCGTTCAAAGCAGGGCAAAGTGTCACGTAGTCCGATAAAAGTACATTTTCCGTTAGACAAACATTATATTACTGGGGAGATAGGCGGTATTCTGCTGGGGCTTCAGAGGAAATGAGGTTATCCCTCCCGGCCTGAGCGAGCTAAATAAAAACAACGAGCATTCGCGGATTATGTACTGTGGCTAGGACTTATCCCGGGATATTGCGGTTCTTTAATGACTTGGTGTTCCAGTTGGATGAAGAAAACAAATAATTATTGAAGAGGCAACGTTATGCTGCCATTATGGAAAAAAAACGAAAGATTTCTAGAAAAGAGAACGTTAGATGGATTGTAAAGTCGTAAGCGCCAAATAAAATAATTAGTGTTTACTATAAAGCCACAAAATTTACCAAAAGTATGGTGATCATCATTGAGAAAATATCGAGACACAAAAATCAAGTTATTGAAATTTCAAAATTCGTTTTCTAAATAAAATGCCACATTTAAGAGGATTGCAATGCCACATTGAAGCTAAACATTTCCGTGCAAAAAGCGATAACTTTACTCTCCCCTTAAACCTTGTCAGTAGTAGTTATGTTGTAGATATCATGAAAAACTATGTCTGTACGTTTTCCTTTCCAAGAAAATGTTTCAAGAAATGAAACAAATTTAAAAACAAAAAACAGAAACGTACAGAGCTAGTTCTTTATAATAACTACAAAATATTCGAAAATCTTGGAATTATTGGACTTGATTTAGGGGTTAAGATACGTTTTCGCCCGGAGCTAAATTTGTATGGTATTTTTGACATTTCGCGATTTTAGCGGCACTTGACAATGCTCTTAATAAAGAAAAATGCGAAAAATAAGATTTTGTGACACTGCAGAAAAATAACTGCACAAAATTGATAGGGAAAAGCGCCACCTCGTCACCTTTAATACTATGCGCTATGGCAGGTCCCTTTTAGACGTGGTTTAAAAAGGGTATTCACTGAAAGGGAGCGACTTGGTTGTGCCCTTTCTATGGGCGACGTGACCGCCTTTAAACGCTGCCGCTGCAAAAAGTAAATATTTTGTGACTTATTATTTAGTTCTCAGGGTTGATTATCGTTATGATATTATTTACTATATGGTAGCTCTTACAATCAGTATAGGTAAAAGTAACACATCTGTATAGACCGTTCGACATTCTATATTTGAAATTGGACGTAAATTCCATATAAGTTTTGTGCACAACTACATGCAAGAGGAGCTTTACTTAAGTTTTTTTACCTATATGTACCTACTTACTTAGGTCACGACAAGTCTTTTGCTAAGTAGCTAAGAGGGATCAAAACCCATGAATGAATATGCAATCTCGAGATTAAAATCCGATGCCGAGTCGTCCTGAGGGTGATGGATTGCCGTTATGCTAGTGAATGTATCCGCTGTCTAAACCCTTAATCATAATAGTGTATACTGCTGCTCGGTAGTAGAATAAGATGGTCAAAGAAGCTCTTTTCAAAAGAAGATAATCTAATTAAAACTTTAAAAGGAGGACTCCTTTAATCTGAAACGTAGGTATCTAATACATTTGTCAGTCGGATTCTCGAACTCAATCAAGTAAAGGATCAAAAGCGGTCGAGTTAAGATTATATTTCCAAACAAAATGCAGCAACATTTCTATCCCTTTAAACCTAGTCCGATTTTTACGATATTGGAATACTTATGTTGTAGATATTATGAAAAACTAGGTCTGTACGGTTTCCTTGCCAAGAAAATATTTCTAACAAATAAAAAACAAACGGAAAGGTGCAATCCACGTTTTTCATAACTATAACGTACCTATTCAAAAGTCGTGGAAATTGGTCTTGATTAAAGGCCCAGCCACACCGGATGCGTGCGCGTAGACGTGACGTGCGCGTTCGCTTTCCACTGCCTTGTATAGTGGCATGTCGTATGAGAATTCATACTATACACCACAGTGGAAAGCGAATGCGCACGTCACGTCTACGCGCACGCATCCGGTGTGGCTGAGCCTTAAGGGTGTGAGAAACGTTAAGTACAGCCGGCCAAAAATGTGGTCTACCACCCTACGGTTGAAGTTCATTTGCACGTCGTGATACAACAAGTTCGATTTTCCCTTGCAATAATATTATGACAGTGACAAGTGTCAACCTTAGCGATAATTAGATCTCATAGAAACTTTTGTCAAAACTGGTAGACCACTTGTTTGGCCGACCGTACCAACCCCAAAACTAAATTTCTATGGTTTTTTTTTACAGCTACGCATTTTAAGCGATGCTTCACAATCCTCTTAAGAATTTATATTTCCGAGATGACCCGGCTTATATGACGTCATTCAAAATTCAAGATGGCTGTTATAAACGCCATTTAGTCCCTTATACGTAGAAACGTGGATATTACATGGGCACAGGTGTTTAACATAGAAATGGAAGGAATTTTTAATTTAATTTAAAAAGACTATTACAGAGGCTTAGTGCAGAAAAGGCTGGCTAGAAAATGTAAAGTATTTACATGTACTCGTTATAAAAACCGGCCAGGAGCGTGTCGGGCACGCGCAGTGTAGGGTTCCGTTTATAACTTGGTCGACTATTACTCGTTTAGCTGTGATAGTTTTCTTTTTAATTTCGTTATACGGGGTTACTGCGGGGTCGTGTAGCGACAAATCAAACTAAAACTCACTACACCTTAGGAACATAACGTACTACATTTAAAAGCGTTAAGACAATTACTTTGTTTTTTATTAAAATAAACGTTCAATAAAACGTTTCCCTAATTATTACTAAAATTATGGTCACCTAACGTTCTCATGTTAACACGTTCACGGACACAGCACCATCCTCGAAATTGCGTGATATGACACAAATCAATCTCATACAACATTTTCTCCTGCCATGGACGAACTGCCACATTTAACGTTTGTCAAACATTGTACCACGTTATGGCGTAATATATATGTATGTAATTTCGTACAATAAAAATCTTACCTAATGTGGCAGCTCGTCCACAGCCGTTACGTCCACAGCCGTGATGTGCCACGACACGCGTCGTTCTCCTTTTAGAGTAGTGCATGAGGTTGAGGTTGCCCTAGAGCTTTTTCGCTGTGACACTGGCGGCTTGTGTTAAAACCTAAAACGGCACAGAGTCCGCGCTTCCTATAAATGCTATGGGAAATAGCCGGCCGTGGACGGAGTTCCATTTTTGTTGTAATTAAAAACACCGGCCACAGCCGTAGTGCCATATCACGAGGGTCTCAGTTTACGTCTCTCGACGTACTGTCCGTGAACGTGTTAAAAACTTAAAACCTATTTGAAAATCGAACGATAACACGAGTAAGAAATTGAGTATATAGGATGGCCATGATCCCGAATAAAATGAATTCAGTCAATGTTTATTTGAATAAAAAACAAAGTTGATTGTCTTAACGCTTTTAAATTCTATTACGTTATGTTCCTAATGGTGTAGTGAGTGTTAGTTTAGTGAGTTTTAGTTTACTTTGTTGCTACACGACCCCGCAGTCACCCTGTATATACTACGATGGTAAGTTTTTCTCATATCCAAAACATTCAAAGGCTAGGATAGAGATTATTCACGAAAATTAGGGTACATTTGTTAAATTAGCCAAGTTCCGTTCCACATGCGACGTAACCAGATATATTTAAACAGATAACAACGAATTTAGAAATTATACGAGTTTTAACGAACCAGAAATAACATAATTATAGGATCTTAATATAAAATATCTTCTAGAAAAATTTCTTGTTTGTACTTTTTCACACTTGTTCATACTTTTACCTATTCAATACGATAAAAAAAATTAAGAACTGCTGATAAATGTAATATTTATCTCCTAGAGAACTTATAACTTTGATTCTAATCATAACTTACCTTTAGGTGACGTTGATATAAAATATCATCGAAAATTCTACTCTAAAAACTCTACCCTATAAATGACCACTGAAATTCACTAAATAAAAACAGACATGAAACTCGTCGTAACCGGAGATGAAAATAATTAAAATGCAACCAAAACGCCCACCCGTAAATTGAAAAAGCATTCGATTGCTCGCGAATTGGACATGACTAAAGCTGCGTTTCCTCCTACAGGAGCGAGCTACGCTATGCGAAGCCAGTATTTCATAGATGTAAACCCCCCTTATGTACAGTCACCACACGGGATTAATGAGCCACTTGCCACAGTTAGTATTTTGGCCGTGTAATGCAAACCTAGTGTAGTCGGTTATACTCGTGTATCCAGTATGTATTACTCGGCTGAATTACGAAGAGTAGCAAGTGGCTTGACATTCCCGTGTTGTGACTGTATAACGGTGTCCTCTACTTTCAGAGCATAAGTTTTAAATAGCCCAACCGATTTTCAACTAACGGCAAACCTAGTCAAGAACCATTCCAAATAAACTAGCTATCTTGAAAAAAAATCGCTTTCGAATTGGATCCTCTGTTTGGCTACAATGCCACTGACATACACACAAACACGCACCCATTTGCGTCTGGCGAAAATTTAAGTAAATAAATAATATAATAATGAATATTGGGGGACAATCTCACCCAAATTGACCCAGTCCCAAACTAAGCTCTAGGCTTGTACTATGGAGCAACGATAAAAACATACTTATATAAAGAAAATAGAAAACACCTAAGACTCAGAAACATACCCGGTCATCACACAATTTTGTCCTGACCGGGAATCGAACCCGGAACCGCTAAATTCGTAGGCAGAGTCACTACCAACTAGGCTCACTGCGTCGTAAATGTAATCCTATTGATGTAAGTATTTTTGCACGCGCATTGCTTAGCTTAGCTCTCTGGTGGAATTACAGCCTTACAATTGTAATAGGCTTAATCCGAAAGATAAACACGATTCGAGCGGGATATATTTCCAATTACTGATATAACGAATCTGGTGTTTTTAAACCCCCTGTGTTGCGGCTCTCGCCTGTTATCGTCCAATTTTTACGGAACTCACCTTTTTAACGACAGCTCGTTTATCGAGATCGGCTATCCGTTCAGCTCATACGAAGCAATAAAGAATACAGGTCAGGCGGTCGAGTAAGAACTTAACTATTCAACATAATAGTAATTGTTCAACAAGGGACTAAAACAAGCCATAATGACACGAGATGTTTAGCCATGCGAGCGAGCTAGCGAGCGAGGGTGGCTATAGTTCGAGAGTCATTATGTTTATTTAGTCTCGCGTTAAACATTCTACTTTTTACTTTGAACGCGAGGAAAAAATACGACGTTCTATACAAAATTACAATATATATTACAACAAAGTTTCTTACCAATTTTTCTCAATAGATTCAAGCTTGAAAACTATTTTAAAACTAATTGGATCAGGCGTAATAAAAATGAATTCATCCTTAATATAATTAAATAGATTCATATTCGTAATCATTAATCGTATTTCAAGAAATTAAATCGTTTTTTTATGTATTTGCGCAGTTGTCATTTTGAGGTTATTTCCCCACCCTAAAAATGGTCTATACACAATCATAAGATGGCGATAATCCTCCATTAAACAACAATGTGAAGCACCGTGATTGGTTGTTTAGGGGATTCCAAAGTAAATTAAAAAAAAACTTTAATCCTTAGAGATTAATAAGGAGCTTTAGTCCCGATTTCCAGAGACTAAAGTAACATTTTAAGAGCATGAGAAGTGAAAAATATTTAATATACTTACTTTAATTAACAACACAAGAAAATGGAACACCCCTGAGCTAACACCAATCGTTATTGTTGTCATAATCCTCTGCCCTTGCACTGCAGCATACACTGCTGGCCTGATATAACGATCGAGATACTCCCGCAGTAATAATGTTAACGCACGCCGCGATGCATATTAATACCAGCCTTTGCAGGGGCCTTGTGCAAAGGTCTCCGGTGCTGTGACGGGAATTTTCCGCCGCTGATATTAAATTGCAAAGAAAACGGGCACTTTTGATTTTATCAAGTAGTTTATACTACATAAAAATGTGACTTTAATGCAGTAAAATAAAGAAAATATTTACGAAGAAAAATAGTAATTTTATACTGACAATATTAATTTAATTTTGTAGCGTGTAATCTCATTTTTTTACACCATTTTAAAACTAATCGAAATAATTGGAAGTGGACGTTTTCTTTGCAAGTGGATGATATTTTGCTAGAATAACTTTCTGTTACAAATTCAGTTTTTAATATTGAAGCAAAAAAGGGGTGATATAATTTTAACGTATAATTCAATCGGGAAGGTTCTTAATTACCTAGGTTTCACAGAAAAACTATTGAACGGTTTAAGAGATATCACCTATGAAAGTAGGGTAGGCGGATACTTTTTACTTGATAATCCATCTTATTGTACATTATGTTTATCAAAATAAACCATTCATTCATTCATTCATTCATTCATTTCTTCATTCATTCATTCATTCATTCATTCATTCATAATTAATGCAATCATTATTTTAATTAAAATCAAACTAAGTTAATTGTATCGCAGATCCTGTAATATTAAGTTGAGTCTGACTCCACCAGTAGAACATTTATTAGTCGCCATAAATTGCATTACTGTTAAATTACCGTTATAAATTTAAACGGGGCTTAATCGCGTAAACTCATATATTATAGTTACCTGGACGTTTTAATCGTGTTGCAACGATCGTTCACGAGCAGACCGGGGAAGGCTGAGGCTTGTAAACATCGAGACAGTTTATGCTATTAATATTTTGCATTGTCATCTAGGTCATGGTCCTTAGAATTCACTTACCATTATGTATGATTGTTTGCCCCCTTTATAAAAAGAACTGTTTTTAACTAAAAACTACACAGGATTAGTAATGGCAGCTTGTAAGTTTCAAAAGTGAAACTTTCACATTATTGCAGAAATTTAAGTGAAAGTTTCACTTTTGAAACTTACAAGCTGCCATTACTAATCCTGTGTAGTTTAGTATATTTCGGAAAATTACTATAGTTTTGACATGTACAGTAAGAAACGGAAACTTTACATGAAAGTTAAATGAAATTTAGCTGTGTCAGAACCATTTCCATCTAATTATGTAACTTTCATACGCTGATATTCGCAGTTAATGTTTTGTATTTAGAAAAATAAATAATAATCACCCTGTTTAGTGCGAGCCTTTGCTTTTTTTAAGCAGCCTAACTTGGATCTAGTTTCATATTATAAACAGTTTTTGAGATAATCGCAACTTAAAAATATTAAAATCATCCGCTACTTATTTTGTGCTTTTTATGGCATTTCCATAACTTCAAGAATTAATTTATTTTATTTATAGATTACTGATAACATCTCTAGCAAGATCTCGCAGTATTCTTATAGAATGCGAGGGACAGGGGGGTTACCATGACACACTAAAGCAGTGCAGTTTAGGTTGAGAGAAAGGGACAGAGCTATAGCAGTTGTATAGCTCTGTCCCTTTCACTCAACCTAAACTGCACTGCTTTAGTATGTCATGGTAACCGTGCAGAGCATTCAAGCTAGCGAGTGCGGTAATTGTAACTCATGGCTCATCTTTATAGTTATGGTTAGTTGTAAATTCAGTACACTCCGTAAACGGGTAAGGCCGTGAATTTTGACTAATATGGACGTTTCAAATTTAACATGCTCATAAAAAAAAATTGGTAACACCGAGAGGTTTCAAAACAATTTTATTATATTACGCGATAAAAACTGTCAAGGTCGCAAGTGACGTAATTGATTTAAATCCTTTCAAATAAATAATAAAAATATATTTCCGTCCAAAACGTAACGAAAGTTGTCAAATTTTTTCGACCACGTGTACTTAAAGCCCTGTTATTTTCACGATTTTCAACTTCTCATGATCATGCTTTTGTTTAAACAAAATTTTATGATATAACGATAGTTCTAACGATCGCGAAAAAAAATAATTAAATCAATTAACTTTTTTATCTTGCATTCTTTTATTGGGCCACAATTCCACGTTTTCGTTACGAATACTTTCGTGACGCTTTATAAAGCTAGATTTATAGCCAACTGTGGTATAAATTCGTTTTTGTGCACTGGCAACTCATATTCTAGTAGGGCAACACCAGAGATGAAACCAGCCTCGTCAGTTTGTTGATTAAATGGCAGTCAAAGGTGACGCGGACAAAGTTTTTCTAAATATCTTCTAAAGTGCTAGGGTGATTTTAAGGCTAAGTAGTGATTATTTTTAAGTGGTTGTTTTTTTATACGATGGGTTAATGTTATTCACGTACGTGACATGTATTATTATATGCAAAATATCGTTATTTCACCATGATAATCAATATTTAAAAAAAATTATGTTACACTTTCGTTACGAATACGTTACATTTTAACGTAAAGTGACGAAAACATGAGGTAAAGGGAAGTGCACACAGAAAATACGAACTTAAATGAGTTTTTACTAGATTGCCAACGACGAATACAGTAGGTACCTAAGTCATTAAGATGTTTCAATTTGAAATTGTAGGTACGTACAGTAGGTACAGGGATCAGCACGAGAGAATTAAATCCATATTATGCATATCCATACTAATATTATAAATGCGAAAGTGTGTCTGTCTGTATGTTACCTCTTTACGCTTTAACCGCTGAACCGATTAAGATGAAATTTGGTATAGACATAGTTTGAGTGCCGGAGAAGGTCATAAAATGGTTTTTATTCTGAAAATCATCCCCTAAGGAGGTGAAATAAAGGGTGAAAGTTTGCATGGAGCTACGATATAAACGAGTTCCACGCGGATGGAGTCGCGGGCAGAAGCTAGTTATTAACCGAACGAGCGAGCGAAGCGAACGAATGCTTTTTAAATTTGGAGATGTCACTCAGTGGCATTTTTTTTTGAGAAATGCTCAAATGTCTCTGTTGTGTTATGAAAAGTACTATTGATTACTATTTCATTTAAAAAGTTAAAAAATAATAATTTAAGCAAATTTTAATCAAAATGTTAATTACGTGAAAATACTTTTTTTGTATTTAGTCAATAAAAACTTAATTTTTTAAAACATGTATTTTTTTACGAATGTTTACCAGTGTGATCTAAGCTTAATAACAACTTATGTTACGTTTTATGGTAACGTCACGTATTTTTTTTTTGTTAGTTCTACGTCACATTGGTCTAAATTCGCGGCCTTACCCAAACATGTATACATATTTTATTACTTTCAAATAGACGTTCAAAACGTCAAGCTCTCTACAATAGAGTTGCCTCGTGGTTGCCTATATATCATAAATAGTCTAGCTAACGACTCCGATGGAACATTCCTATCTAACCGACCAATGCGAATATTTCAGATCCTTCCACCCTCGCATTCTCTATCTATGGTGATATAGATTAGACAAGATAAGTACCTAATAGTATACAGCGATATTAAATATATCGCTATATAGCGAGTTAGAGTTAACTCAAAACTTATAGTCGTACAGTAGCGGCATCGAGTGATGGCACTTTTGAAGTTTGCTCGCTCATGAAGTTCCCTAAATATTGACAGCAAGTAGGTATAAAGGAACAGATATCAAACTTCATTGTTGCAGGTACCGGAATAGTGATGTACTGCTGGCGCTGTAATTTACCGAAACGTATTACGTAACTAGCTTCATCTTGAGGTTGTTTTTCTTTGCTCGCACTCTAGCGTTCATCGTTTTAATCATAACTAACAAAAAACATCTCAAAAAAACAATTCGTTTGATGATAACAAAGGACCGCTGACTGGTACAACAACAAAGTATGACATTGAAGTCACTGCACTTTCACGTCACCGCCGCTGGCATACTCGCGTCCTAGCTCTGAGTTAACGTGGTTAAGTGATTATTTATTCACTCATTTATCAATAATTTCACATTTTGTATATTTTGACACGATATTTCAAATTTCTGACAATGTCATCTCCTTCTAGCCACACAGTTTATTTCGTTCGAGAGTTTGATCTACAATTTATGGCCTTTTATTTTTATGCGTTATTTCTAATATAAACTTTTTTTAAATATACTTCTCGCACTTGACTAAAAATTTTACGATGATAAAACGGAGTGTTTCACTACACTGTTTGTCAGCTATCAAAAGTGCCATCACTCGATGCCGCTACTGTAGTCTATAGGGCATCAGAGCCTAAGTTCAAACTTACCATCAGGTGGCGTATATGCCCGTTTACCTTTAAGCCATAAAAAACGTTAACTTCAAAGAAGCCTTATTATTAAAATTAATTCTTAGAAGTTGAAAATTTATAACCTATTAGAAAAGCTTTTGGGTTCGAGACGGCGTCGTCAATTTCCCTCTGCTTTTTATTCCATTAAGGGCCGACTTTTTTTTAACTTCGCCTAACGAGCGTTTCTATGGAACGAAGTTTCCGCCATTAAGGCAGTTGTTAAATTAAATAAGTTATTTTTTATTTCATTTACTCGCGGCGTAGGAACTCGTGGAAACGATTTTTTTTTGTATTTAATTCGCTTTTGTGTTGTAATTAAAAAAGAAACGTGGCGCCGCATTAGTATACTTAGAGTCTGATCAGCGAATCTCGAGTCTCGACACAAGCATTTTTTCTAAATCTTCACATGGCAATAATTTTACCTATGAAACAAGTGGTCACATTATGAGTACCTTACCTATCCACTCGCTATGTATTTCGTGTTACCAGCTTGTGATATTTTTAATTTTCCCTCTTTTCTTTGGGTCATCACTCACTCACGACGCACTGGCCTAGTTGGTACTGACCCTGTCTACGAAGCTAGCGGTCCTGGGTTCAAATCCCGGTAAGGGCAGATATTTGTGTGATGAGCGCGAATATTTGTTCCTGAGTCATGGATGTTTTCTATGTATTTAAGTATTTATATCGTTGTCTAGTACCCATAGTACAAGCCTAGAGCTTAGTTTGGGACTAGGTCAATTGATGTGACATTGTACCCTGTTTTTTTTTACTGGTCAAACTCTAGTATGGTGTTTTTATCCAGAAAGTCCCGTTCCACTTATTAAATGCACACTGACACACTCGTTCAACGTCATTTGATTGAAAGGGTGCGCCTCGCAAGTAAATAAAAATATGATAGATAGCGACCCTGCCTACGAAGCTAGCGGTCCCGGGTGCTTTCCCGGAAAGAGCAAATATTTGTATGATGAGCACGAGTATTCTTGGATATTTTATGTATATTTTAATAACACACTACAGTACACTGAAAATAATAATTTCTTACTACACACAGTAGGGCAAAAACACTTAAGTAGAGACTGTTCACGAAAAGTATCAAGCGCTTGAAAAACAGCAAAAGACAAACGTTCACTGGTTGAACATTACTATTTAATTACTTTACAATATTTACAATGCTGTACACATTTTAATTTACAGTCAAGATAGTAAAATTTGGTTGCAAGCTTTACGTAACTGTTTTTAGACCAGTAACACTTACCGTTTCGATCGTTAGGCTCATATACCTCTAGTATGGTGCAAAGAAGTGAATGTTCAATATCTTCATGTTTTTTCGGTTAAACATGCTGCTTTTTTTAGGGTTCCGTACCAAAATGGTAAAAAAATAACCCTTATGGTGAGACTTTGTTGTCTGTCTGTCTGTCTGTCTGTCTGTACGTCACAGCAGTTTTTCTTAGAAACTATAGAAGCTATCAACTTGAAATTTGGCATAGTTGTATAACTTGCTTGCCCGCATCTGTTTTTAGTAAAAAACATTTTTTTTTAATATTTGGTGAGGGGTCTAAGGTTGAAAAATAAAAGTTATTTGATTATAGCAAAACGGGGTGTCATATGAAAAGGCTCAGTCATAATTTTTTGGGACGTACTTTTTGATTTATAGCCAAAAATGTACAAAAAATGACCGTTCCCCCCCCTTGTCTCCGAAGTTTATGGACCAAAAAATCTGAAAAAAACCTGATTTAAAGATAATTACTTATATTTTACGGGAAAAATAAAATGAAGTTGCCAAACTTTACAGTTTTGGAAAAATTATCAAAAAACTTTAAAAATCTGTAATCAGTTCATAACAAAATAAGTATTTTCTTTTGCGTTTTCCAACCATATTATCTTAAATACGGAACCCTCGGTGCGCGAGTCCAACTCGCACTTGACCGTTTTTTTAAGAGTAGTACAGGTACTCGACATCGACATACAAGGCCAGAGTTAAGTTTGGAACTAGGTCAATCCTATCCTATTCGCACAAGATTGTCCTCTGATATTGAAGTATATTGTGTACACCTTGGCAGTTCGACGTATTTGATGGTGATTGTACAGTTTCTCCGATAATGAACTGCAGCGGATTTCTGCAAGCGAAGGCGACGTGCAGTTATTAAGGGCCCATAACGCCTCACTGGTTTAGATTTAATCGTGTTTTACGGCTTGTCAACAGGGGTGTAAAAGTGCAGTAAATTCCTTCACATCTGCAAGGGTGTACTGCCTTTAATGCTTATATTGTGGGGTGTAAAAGTGTTTTATACCACAATAACCATTAACGGCGGATATGTGACACGAGACGAGATGGATATCACTTTCACCAAAAAAAAACGCACCGCAGAACAAAAACAAAGTGTTGGATCGTTGGTAGGCCTCCCACAAGGTTGGCCGACGGCGAAGACGGCGCGAAACCGATGGATGCAAGTAGACCAAACGTCTCGTAGAGATTCTTGGAGAAGACCTATCTATGTTGAGCAGGGAAGGTCTTCCGGCTGATATCGTAATTTAAAACAATTTGGTTTGCTTCGAGACAAAGTAAAAATAAAAGCCGATCTCAAAAAGGTTGGTTTTCTACAATAACTTTTTAAGAACAACCTTACACATACATTCCTTTATTAAACGTCACGATCCCAAACGCTTCAGGACCACATAACTGCAGTGCACGACGTGGTCGTAAATTTGTGACAGACGTAACAGTGTTTTTTATGTGTACGTCGTAACTTAGGGTCATAAGTCGCATGTGTCGCGTCTGAGTGCAAACCACGATGTGAATCTGAGTTTTACATGTACCATCGTTCTCGTACAAAGTAGCTCAATTATTTAGTAATTACCTCATTCAATGTGATTTATATGCATGTACGCTATCACTAGCGTTTGCCCGCGTTCCTAGATACGCAGACGTAACTGTATAGTCATGACAAATACTTTTTATATTAATAGCGAAATAATGCCTCATTTGTACAATTGGGTTTTTGTTTTATCAAAATATCTAGAGATACACTGACGTAAAAGTAAGTTATTTTACTCATAAATGACATATATTTGTGTATTTTAAAACATTAGTGAAGACGTAAGAGCAAGTCAAACAAACTAAAGGTTTGTAGTAAAAATATTACATAAAATAACTTAAAACAATCCGATTCCGTGCGGTTTACAGGAAAAAGTCCAGCTTGGTTTGAAATCTTTAAGTTGCTCTCCTGTAAAATCGTAAAATTGCAATTGCATCAATATTCGTTTGGATGAGCGATTAATTTCAAACCCACAGTTGTTTGTAAATATATTTGAAATGTGGAGGACAAAATTACATTTGGCCGTGACAATGTTGTACAAAATGCCATTTTTTGGAAAAGGTACGCATTAATTGTGAATGTACCAAAGTACTTCTGCCTGTTTTCAAATAAAGCCTATATTTGCAATTGGCTTACGGGCTTACTGCTACCACGGGAAACGACTTGTCTTAATGATATCTCGGTATTGATCTATCTGGAGATAGGTCTTCTGTTATGGCAATCAAAGTTCCAGTTCCGAGACAATCAAAGGTAACGTAAACGGGTTGTTCTATCATCGACGAACAGGCATTGATTTATACCAAAATATTGTAAGTTTGTAGGTATTTTTAGGTAAAAAAAATACAGCTACGCGATTTTAGCGGCTCCTCGCAATCCTCCTAAAATAGATATTATTTGTGAATTACCGATATTTCTGGCAATATTTATGCAAAAGGAACCTTATTTTCTATGGCGCTTACGCCGCACTGCGTCACGCGACGTTGTATTTACATCGGAGCATCTTTAATAATGGCGGAAGCGCCATCGACAATAAGGTCACTTTTCATAGATAACGTCACATTTAATGATTTTAAAATTCACAAGAACCAATTTAACAAAACTTAATTAGATAATCTGCTTCTATAACTGTTTGTTTTTTCTTTCTATCCACTTAATACTTGGCAACTTTTATTTCTTGAAAATGTATAATTGGATATCTCTTTGTAAAACTTTGTTAGAAAAACAAACCCTTAACGAACTAAGTTACGTGCACAGCTAAATATAGGTACATTTAATGCCATCTCTCGTATCTTGTCTTTGGGGTCCAGACTCTAACAGTACATTTATTTCTAAGGATGTCAATGTGCTTGCGTGCACAATCGGAAAATTAGAATTCTGTCCCACAATAGAACTGGTTCACAAGCGACATAATATCGAAATAATTTTCAAAAATTGTGTCACTGCGGCACAGTTGTACCTATATTGTGAGTTCCGACACTTTCAACATAACCTCACCAAGTGGGAAGCGATGACGTGGTCGAAGGAAAGAAACCAACTTACTTTATACCCTATGCCTCTTAAACGCGGACTGAAGTAGGATTCTATGTTGAGAGTTCTTCTCAGCACGGTCGACTTGGGATGCGCTGGAAGATTATTGCCATGTATATGCGGCACGTGCACACGCGGCTTACTTACTGAATATCATTGTTTTTATTTTACAAGAGCCACTGATTCTAAATACTATACATATATTGGCGTATTTGGATGCCTACTGCACCTCACAAAGGAGACTTACAGTAATCAAACGTGATGTCATAATAACATAGGTCAGGGTCATTGCCTTCGTGGGATGAAGTGGGTAGCTATGCATAAGTTTTGGCTGTACTTACATAATAGATAATTTATACTTACGCTTAGTCTTGTAACCGAGTTTGATCCAAGTAGATTAGTAACTTAACTTAGTACCTACTTAATTTAGTTTTTATTAGTAGGTATAACACAAAAATGGTTCAAATTGGCTGTGAGCGCACGCTTCGCCAACAAACTGCCCTCAGTTAGGCGAAATTTTTTGTAGCACCTAAGTTGTTTTTGAAATAAATAAATAAACCAAATAAAAAACTAGTCAAACGTGAAGTAATGAAACTAAAAAAAACCGTAAACACAAAACCGACCATCTCTTGAAGATCCTTGTCAAGCAATTACTTTTGGCTGAAATCATGATGATGATAGAAGCTCTTTAGTGCCGCGGGAACCAAAATTAGAACCCGTTTTGATATCTTTATTGTCATGCTTACTAATACTTATAAAGAATAAACTGTTTTTGCTTTTTCCATCTCCGCTGTTTAACACCTCAACCGATCGACGCCTTAAGAGATAGTTTATAAACCAGGAGACGAACATAGATCCTGAAAGAAGTACAGTTCCGGGGGGAATGGCGATAGACGACTTCTACGTAGACAGAGTCGCGAGTAAGAGCTAGTGAATAATATTCGCAATAGTCCCAGAACTTGACGAAGATGTTTAACTTTAATGATAAGGGTGCGGCTCCTCTGAGGCGGAGACGAGCAGAGCGGAGCGGAGCTGTGCCAATATTAACCAATAGAAGGGGCATGCGGTCACGTCAAGCGCGCCTTGCGCACGTTAGTTTATATTCTATTGGTTAATATTGGCACAGCTCCGCTCCGCTCCGCTCGTCTCCGCCTCAGCGGAGCCGCACCCTAATGGTAAAGAACACTACCTTGAGGTACACCTTAGGCTCACTTTGCGTCACTGGCTAACGATCTGGCTTCAATACTGGCTGGGATCAAGACACACGGCAGTGTGTCCGGCCAAGTTCGAAGAAAAAGCCGAGCGATACTGCAGTGTGTAGGTATATTTTCACGAACTCATTCAGCCCTTTTTCCCACCCTCGTAACTTTTTTCCCAGTGCAGCCAGGAACCTGACTTTTTACAAGACTGCCCCAAAAAAGGAGTGTAATGTCTTCAGGGTTCATGATTGTATGTATGTAGGTATGTGAGTTTCTTTATTCCACTATTACTTCTTAATCCCTTGACCGATTTCAATGTGTGAGGTATCGTTAGAATCCTTACGTCATCCCGGGTGACATAGGATACCTAAACTGTTAAAATTGAAATAACAACAATGGCAAAATAACAATTATGAATATATGTAGGTATATCGACGATGGTATGAAAAATGCAGTCGGGTTTTTAAGGCTTGCTTTTCATTATAGTTATTTACATATTTCTTAGATCAATGATCTCACATCCTAGTATGAATATATTGTTGACAGTCAAACCAAATAATTGAGACTAAATAATGCATTTGCGCTCCGTAACCAAATGGCAAAAAACGGAACCCTTACGGATTCGTCATGTTTGTCTGTCTGTCTGTCCTTCCGTATGTTACAGCCACTTTTTTCCGAAACCATAAGAACTATACTATTGAAACTTGGTAATTTTCACACAAAAATAGAAAAAAAACAATAAATTTTGGGGGTTTCCCTATACTTAGAACTGAAACTCATTTTTTTTATCAAACCCATATGTTTGGGGTATCTATGGATAGGTCTTCAAAAATTATATTGAGGTTTCTCTCAATATATTAATAATATAATAAAAAATATATGATGTATGCAAACTTCCACCGAAAATTAGTTTGAACCAGATCTAGTAAGTAGTTTTTTTTTAATGCGTCATAAATCGTAAACCGCAATTTACCTTTCACGGAAGCCTCCATGGGCAAGTCCGACTTGCACTTGGCCGTTTTTTTTACATTTATGTTTTGGTGGGATGCCTGTATACATTTTGGCATTAATTAATCGTAAGTAACTACATCGGATCTAGACTTAACTTTTTGGTGCAAATTCCCAACCTTACAATTACATCATCTTCCATCCAAACGTGATAGAATTTCAATAAACGTTTAAATCTCGAGTGAGGCGGAAAATAGAGCGACGCCATTCCCAATAAATGCTCGGCAGCCATTGAAAAGGCATTGTCTAGCGAGGCGTACTTGGATGTCAGGTGGCTTGACAGGCCACATTCCAAATAGGTTAAGGTTTTGTATACTTTTTTACAGAGTACTAGATTTTACTCCTGGCGTCGTTTGCGTAGACTTAGGCCGCATTTCACCAAACTGGAATAAAGTCTTATACCTACCTAGATTAAGGGTGCGGCTCCACTGAGGCGGAGACGAGTGGAGCGGAGCGGAGCTGTGCCAATATTAACCAATAGAATATAAACTAACGTGCGCAAGGCGCGCTCGACGTGACCGCATGCGCCTTCTATTGGTTAATATTGGCACAGCTCCGCTCCGCTCCTCTCGTCTCCGCCTCAGTGGAGCCGCACCCTAAAAGCCGAATTTGTATAGACTAATCTCGGAGTAAGTCCTATTCCAGTTTGGTGAAATGCGGCCTTAATCTTATTTTATTATCAACTAACTTCCTTCTTGGGTTAAAAAGTATTTTATGAATTAAAAGTTATTAAGCATGACATGCAGTATTTGAGTGCCTTTCAAGTTTTCAACCAAGACATTGAGCTTGCAAAATTGAGAGACACCATTTTTTACATTTATTTTTAAGTACGATAGAATAAAAAAGATGATTGTTTGTTATTAAAAAAAAACAGGATAACCGAACAACCGGGCTTAGCGGAGGCGTTAAATCGATCTGTCAAGTGGTTATCTTCGGGGAAATTCGTTTTCCACCCGAGCGACGATCGGTCTTCCAGGTATTTAAATATTAATATCCATAGATAGCAGTGAGTTTAGAATGGTTTGCATAGGGAAAACGCCCATAAACTAAATGTAAGTAGACACTGATTATTCTGATTAACGAAACTGTTCTTAATTAATATCAAAAATATATCAATTTCTTCCAGAAAAAGCGCCAGAATGCGTAAAGGAAGTAACAGTAAATATTAATTAATTATGCGCGTGATTTACTTTCCTTAAGAGGTAAAAGAAAAAAAAGGGAAGTAATTGAATTGCCCTATCACCGGAACCGGAAGGACGGGAACTCAACAGGAGCCTACAGGGAAACTAAAGGAGGGAGGGGAAATTAAATATGATTAATAATTGGTTTTACTTAAAGAAATATTTTAATTGCCTAGGTATTTAATTTTAAATAAATCCCGTCGCTTAATAAGATCGAGTTATTAAGTATCTTAAGTTCCTACTTAGCCAAAATATAAATATATTTTTTTTTAATTTATATTTCTAGTTGGACGACGCGCTGGCCTAGTTGCTAGTGGCCCTATCTACGAAGCTAGCGGTCCTGGGTTCAAATCCCAGTAAGAGCAGACATTTGTGTGATGAGCGCGAATATTTTGTTTCTGAATCATGGAGGTTTTGTATGTAGTTAAGTAGGTAGGAAGTATTTATATTGTTATCTAGTGCCCATAGTACAAGCCTAGAGCTTAGTTTGGGACTAGGTCAATTGGTATGACATTGTCCCCTGATATTTATTTATTTTATTTTAGTTTTAAGTACTTACAGATTCGACAAAGATATAGGTTAATTGGTCAGTTCCTAAACAGATAGCGATAAACTAAAACGCAGACCAAGTCGAGGGCAAAAGCTATTAAGATATTGTAAATAAATCGAATATTTTATCCAAGATTCTTGAAGAAAAATGCCAAATGAATTTCGGATCGTCTTTGATCAATTAAAACTTTTAAAGCAAATCATAAAAGACTTTAAAGTTAAATCTGGAGCCGCGACTAACTTCAGTGTCTTTAAAGACTTCTTTGAAAGCATGAAAAACAAACAAAGAGAAAATGAGGACTTTCAGGAATGTCTATTCCCGGATCAATATAGCATTAACAAGTTATAGGCAGTGGAATCTAGGGGTGGTAGGTATGAAAATAGTAGGTATAAAATTTATTGTTTATTTATATATTTTTCTTAAAAGAATACGTTATAACTTGCGATAATTATGCCCTAGACCACATTATGACAAACAATAATTATGGCAGATGATATTCGGCACGCCATGTATCGGTAACAAGTAAACAACAAATATCTCTAAATAAAGTAAACATTAAAATTGAAATTAAACTAAGTCTGCTCAGCCCCGGATCTAGGGGGGGGCTAGCCGGGGCCTATGCCCCGGGCGGCAAGCTCAGGGGGCGGCCAAATTCATACTTTATAGACGAATGGACAACTCATCATTTACTTAACTTTGACCACAGAATAAATGCTTGGCTCCCTCCTTAAATCTTGTAGGTGTTCATACTGCCTCATCATGCCAGGAAGCTATTAACCTATTAGACTAGGCCCAAAACTGAAAACGCGTTTCTAAACCATTGCAAGCGGCAAATCATGTAACAGATGGGGTGAAAACGTTATCCGAGGGTTATGACCCTGTAGAATACGGATCTGCCTGTCGCCATTCCGATATTTGAACCGGAAGTATGCTATACCGGAAAAGGTGCAGCCCATACAAAAATTTTCGTCGTACATTTTGTAAATCGTTGTTCCGGTACCTACCCTAAAAAAGGTCCGATTATTATGTTTTTTGATAAGTTGTAAGGTTGTATAGTCATAATAATACAAATTTTTCGTCCCTCCAGCTCTATTTCTTTTTCCGCCATCTTGGAAAAACGGTCACTTTTTCCTGTTTTTTGCCTATAGGTACTGTCGTTAAAGTTCATTCTAGTGCTAATCAGGTGCTGCAATATTGTTTAATAAAATATTTGCTAAAACATTTGGGTTCAAAAAATATCCAGGACTAGTAGGGACAAAGATATGATATCGTCTATGGGGAGCTAGTGTTAAAAATTGCTACTTATTTCCAGTTTTCCTCCCACATTTACGTTTAGTGTATTTTAGCGCAAACTGTAGTTAGGCAATATTATATAGATCACAAAATTCGTATATTTTGTAAATCGTTGTTGCCGTACCCTAAAAAAGGTCCGATTGTTATGGTTTTCGAATAAGTTGTAAAGGATAATATAGCCGTGGTAACCCAAATTTTTCGCCAGTCCAGCTCTATTTCATTCTCCGCCATCTTGCAAAAACTGACACATTTTTCTGTTTTTGCCTATACTGTAGTTGAAGTTCATTCTAGTGCTAATCATGGTTCTGCAATATTGTAAAGTACAAAATTTGCTAATCATGGGTCGGCAATATTGTAGAGTACAAAATTTGCTAATCATGCTTCTGCAATATTGTAGAGTACAAAATTTGCTAATCATGGTTCTGCAATATTGTTAAGTACAAAATTTGCTAATCATGGTTCGGCAATATTGTAAAGTACAAAATTTGCTAAAACTTTTGGGTTCAAAGATTTCTTCCACGATCCCTAGGGACGAAAAAATGGTATCGTCTATGTGGAGCTAGCGTTAAAATTGCTACTTTTTTCTAGTTTTCCTTCCATATTTACGTTTTAGGGCATTTTAGCGTAAACTGTACTTGGGCAATATTGTAGACCACAAAATTTCCTGTAATTTTTGGCTTGTAACATTTTTTCCACGACCTCTAGGAAAGAAGATATGGAATCATATATGGAGTGCTAACGTCAAAAATTGTTTCCCATTCCAGTTTTCTTCCACACATTACATTACATTTTAGTACATTTTAGCGCAAACTGAAGTTCTGCAATCTTTTAGGAGACAAAATTATCTACAAATTGAAAGTTTCTACGACACCTAGTAATAGTAATATGGAATGCTCAGGCTTAGCCCGTATACCTCATAAAAATTGTGACTTTAAAACCTTAACATCTTAGAAAAGAGAGTTAAAATTCAAAGATTGACGAAAACGGTGGCAAAACTTGGTGCATGCCAATTCGTTCTTCATACACGAGCACATGGGAGTCAGGTACTGGGATGAACAATTGAAAGATACAATATCCGTGCAGACTTTCAGGACGGGCTCGAGGGTCATTAGAATGAGAATATATTGGTTTTGATGAAGTCTTCACCCATATGACGTATTTTCTATCACCACCGGTCGAGTATGATGAGCATTTTCACATACGTTCACCTGAAAGACTTTAAATAAATATTCAGTATCGCAAAAGCAATTGATTTTACCCTAGCACTCCATAGATGATTCCATATATTTTTTCCTAGAGGTTGTGGAAAAAATGTTTCAGGGAAAAAACAACAGCAAATTTTGTGATATTGCCTAAGTACAGTTTGCGCTAAAATGCACTAAAACGTAAATATGGAAGGAAAACTAGAAAAAAGTAGCAATTTTTAACGCTAGCTCCCCATAGACGATTCCACATCTTCGTTCCTAGGGGTCATGGAAAAAATCGTTGAACCCAAAAGTTTTAGCATATTTTGTACTCTACATTATTGCCGAACCATGATTAGCACTAGAATGAACTTCAACGACAGTATCGGCAAAAAACAGAAATAAGTGACAGATTTTGCAAGATGGCGGAGAAATAAATAGAGCTGGAGGACGAAAAATTTGGTTTACTATGGCTATATTGTCCTTTACAACATATTAAAAAACTATAACAATCGGACCTTTTTTAGGATACCGGACCATTATTAACGATTTACAAAATGTACGACGAAAATTTTTGTATGGGCTGCACCTTTTCCGGTATAACATACTTCCGGTTCAAATTTCGGAATTGATACAGGCAGATCCGTATTCTGCAGGGTCAAAACCCTCTGATAACGATGTCTCCCCAAATTGTAACATGATTTGCCGCTTGCATTCTAATTCAATTCATGAAAAATGGTCCTAGACTATATTTGGACTGATACAAAAAGTATATTGCTTTTTTGCTGGCTCCACTATTAGGTGGGACATTGTGAAAAAATACGTTAAAACAAATTTAAAAATCTTCTTCAAGAAAATCGAATTGCACACGAGTTAAATTATGACATGACCATAGATTTATTTGCTGAACAAAAAACTCGAAGAGTAAAATTGTAATATCAATTCACAAATGCAATAATATACGTACATATTTTTATTTTAAATCCTATCCTGTGCTGTGTATAAAATATATATCCTACACGTTCATGTCTATATATCGGTAAATAAATAGGCTTATCACAGAAAGAACAGCGATGGATGCATTATATCAGGAAAGCCTATGTCCAAATGCCAATCAATTAGTGGACATTTGATAGATGAAATTATGATGATAAAGGTAAAAATAAATATAAAGGGCGGGGGCGGCATTTTTCAGTTCTTGCCACGCCTAAAAAAAAATGATTATCCGGGGCTGACTGTCTGCTTCTCAAAAGTGTCAAATAAAACTTTCTATTTAGTACATTGCTGCTTGAGAACACTTTAAAAGTTACGCTATATTTTCAAGAGTAATTTTTGTATTTTATTATAGCATCGTTACCAGTACTTAAAACTATCGTTAGTTTTTGTGTTCGTATGGAAGAAACACACTGTATACCAGCCCTAAGATATTTAATAAAACCCCTTAGAGATTGCAAATTAAAGATAAGTACCGTTCGTTTGAAGACAATAATAAAAGTTTTCATTATCGTTTGATCGGACTATCGTCCGTTGAAACTGGTGGAAACAGAACATTAAGGCTAGCTTACATAGTGCGAGCTACTGCCCTGGCAGTGAACAGCTACTGTCATTGTATTATTAAATAAAGCTAAACTGCTTAAAATGAAAGCCAGGCAACATTTTCATTTTGCTTGTTTATTGTTCGGGGTTATCAAGACCGGCAAACCTGAATATCTTTTTAGAAAACTTACTTGGAGACATCAGTTTCAAGCAAACCGCATTAGGAAGGTATCAAAGCCACTTTTTGTCCCGAGACACAAATCTGCTGCCTTCCGAGGCAGTTTTCGGTTCCAAGCCACTAAGTGCTGGAACGATTTACCTCCCCCAATTCGCAACAGCCTCACGATATTTGGCTTCAAACACAAATTGCGCAGTAGTTTATTTTCAATTCAATCTGGAACCGGATGACACTCGGTGTCATTGTTTATATACCCTGCTATAAGCCCTGTTGTCAATCTCAACACAGCGTTTACTCAGAATATTATTTTATCACTTAAATAAAGCTAAACTGCTTAAAATGAAAGCCAGGCAACATTTTCATTTTGCTTGTTTATTGTTCGGGGTTATCAAGACCGGCAAACCTGAATATCTTTTTAGAAAACTTACTTGGAGACATCAGTTTCAAGCAAACCGCATTAGGAAGGTATCAAAGCCACTTTTTGTCCCGAGACACAAATCTGCTGCCTTCCGAGGCAGTTTTCGGTTCCAAGCCACTAAGTGCTGGAACGATTTACCTCCCCCAATTCGCAACAGCCTCACGATATTTGGCTTCAAACACAAATTGCGCAGTAGTTTATTTTCAATTCAATCTGGAACCGGATGACACTCGGTGTCATTGTTTATATACCCTGCTATAAACCCTGTTGTCAATCTCAACACAGCGTTTACTCAGAATATTATTTTATCACATTATTAGTACATGTTATTATATTGTTATATCTGTAATTAAGAGTAATGCTTCTTTATTTATTTATTTTTTATTTATTTATTTTCCCCTGATACCTAGTTTTTTATTGTGTATGTTTCGCACTCCCCCTCCCCTTGAGGTGCTGGCAGAATAACAGCGTTGTGATCACGCGTCACAACACATGCTGAGCCAGAACCTATTCATCCGCACACATCGCTGGGCTCCGGTGCACATAAGTGTGTGCTCTGCTTTGTATAACTGCCTAGTTTTTATGCCGTAAAATTGTTTTTTATATAAGTAATTGTGCTGTAAAACATTGTTACTTTCGCTGTTTGTGCGTTTTCTTTGAATAAATTGTTTTTCTTCTTCTTCTTCTTCTTCTACTAAAACGCTAAAACCTGTCGGTGAGACTGAAGTACCAACCGCAATGAATTTCTTGACGTATTTGTGTTTACGTATACACAACCTACCAGGCATCGCCTAACAACTAATAACTTTGGTTAAAGTAACTTTTTGTTTTATTTGTCATGGTGAATTTATTCTGGCTTTCAATCAGCAATAAAAAAACAGTAAATTGACCGCATGAAGGCTCTTTTAAACGTCGGTGGAGTTAATCTATTAGGGCTTCGGACAAGACCATTGTGGAAAAAAAGCGCCACCAAAAACTCCTGCAGAAGGTCATTTTTCCAATCAGAAAATTCAATAATCCTTAAAAGTAAGTTATATCGCAAGGTAAAAAAACAATAAATAATAATAATTATAAACTGACCAAAAAATTATCATTACAAATGTGAGATCAATAATATTCATTTAAAAATAATGACCATTACAACAACACGACGAAGCCTCGACGATACCATCTGGCTCTAATATAAAAGGCCACAAATTGGACAATAAAAAACTTACACGCAAGCAACTAGCTCACTCAATACCAAACGCAGCATGACAACTTACCAACTCGCGCTGTGTAACCTAGCCATAGTAACAACACTACCGGACACATCTAGAGCGGTTCGCAACTTAGTTGGAGCGGCGCCCAGAAGAACTTGGTAGCAGCTAGGGTTACCAGACGATAGGAATTTCCTTGACATCCGATAAATTCAAAATATTAGTTCAGTAAATTGGATACATGAGCTCTTTTACTCGTCGGTATTATGGAGTGAATCTACTAGCGCTTCGGACAAATACCTCATTGAGGAGAAGAAGCGCTGCAAGAAACTCCAGCAGAAGTTAATTTTTAACCATAAAATACTTTATCTACTCTCATATCGTAAAGTTCGAATTAAAACTTCAAAACGAATTTATATTGGCATACTTTATAAACACAATACAGAAATTAAACAAAAAAAACCACTTTATAACATTATTTCTCTAACAAAATAATATTATAAAGTCATTTTTTAGCATTACGATACAAGTTAATCCAAAAAGTTAATATCACGAACGAGGTTCCATATCAATTACGAGTATTTTTACAGTACCTATAAATTTTTGTAACGTTATGAGTTTAAATTTGGAACAGCTGTCAAAACTCAAGAGGGTCTCTATTCTAGTATTCATAAATATTAAAACAGTTATCGATACGAAACGTCAATTCAGTATGTTTTTTTTTAATATAAACCGCACGACATTTGATCTCGAGTGACATGAGAATAGGGTCGTCTTCAGTCGTTTGTATATGATTTTTTGCTGCACAAGTTTGTTTTGCCGCCATTTTTGTCGTCCAGTCGTCGGCTTCTGAACCCATCTTAGAGTAGGTACCTACTTATGATATGTGTGTAGATAATTCTCGTATTTTAAGGCCTCTCATTATGTATCAGTTGCATAAACTACTATTATAGTAAGCGTAGTAGGGTAAAGTTCGATAACAACAAAATAATGACTAGATAAACACGACGAAGTCTACGTCAAAAGCCATAACTAGAATAATCTGTGTTTTAGGACATAGTAACCCTAAAAATAGTGCTTTAGTGCTGCGCGTAATGTGCCGAGTACTTGCGGGATGCATCGCTTTGTGCATTGTGCATTAAACTTGAATATTTCGGTGATGCCATGTGCATGAGCATTATCGGCCTTAATGACTGCAAAATTTCATGCTAATGGTCTCAGATTAAATCTAACATGCATGAAAGCTTCTACTTAGGGATGAGCAAGAGATGAGTACCTACATACCTTGACCCCTTCATTCCCAGATTGCGGTAGGCAGAGCTACAGAATTACCAACAACTCTAAAAACTTGTTGTTCATGGAGAATGTCAGTAGGTACGCCAAATCGCTTGAAACTTTGTAACAATAAAGTTTATTAATAAACAAACATACTACTTTTATTTCATTGAAATAGCCCGAGTAGTTTTGATTCTACGGACGTTTAAAATTTGGGTCAATATTATTAAAGTGCGCGGCGGCCATCTTGCTGGAGTGACGTCATCGTTTAACAGCGGTACGCTCCCTTAAATGAACGAGTAATTTTACAGGGTTTTATCTTTTTAACCGTAATAAGTAAAGTAGCCAGTTGAAATTTTCCCAGAACACATGTTATTATAAAATCTATCGTTTAAAATTATAAAATGAACAATAAATCAAATCCCAAGAGGGGTCCCCATACAAGAAACATGAAAAAATACTATATACTATTATGGCATCTTACTTTGGTGCCATTTTTAGCTTAAATTGTAGTCTAATTTTCATAGTTTCCGACTAAATAGCAATCTCAAGTAAAACTGCTACAAATATGTGACAAAACTGATTTTTTCATCCATCAAAATCCAAAAAGTTAGAGCCCTGTAAACTTACTCGTTCATATAAGGGCGCATACATCTGTTAAGCGATGACGTCATCAACCGTGAGCGCTAGCCGCCGGGTTTCGAGCGCCGCATACGAAGCTTAAAATTCAATATCTCGAAAACTATTTGACGTATAGAAATGATTTTTTTTACAGCTATTTTTAGTTTTTAATGAATAATAAGGTAAACCAAAAATCTAAACTGGCTGACATTCTCTATTCTGTAACCACATTTTCCACAAACAGGCTAAGATGAAGGAAGAGATGACAAGGTAAATTCAAAATAACATCCAAATTTAAATACCGTTGACTTATGATGCAGCCAGCACGCTACAAGCAGCGAACTTTCACATCTCTAGACCAAAGCTCTATTAGGACCTATCAGACAGAGAGCGGTCACGCGGTCAAGCTATCAGTTTTGCGTTATTTGCGGTCTTTGTGTTATATTACGTTATAACTGACCGCTTGAACGCTTGACCGCGTTACCGCTGCTCTCTAACTGATAGGGCCCATAGGCGCGAAATACACAGACCCGGCGCGGCGCAGGCAAGGCGTAAGCGCGTCGTAGGAGCGGCGCAGGCAAGGCGCGTTAAGGCGTGGAAAAGTTGCAGGCGCGATGCTAAATTATTATCCACGCCTTAACGCGCCTGGCCTGCGCCGCGCTGCTTCTGTGTATTTCACGCCTTAGGGTGAAGACACATTTATCAGCACCGATTTGTTGTATAGAAAATGGCTGTTTTGTATGAAGATGCGTACGCATGCGAAAGGAGAATTGATGCGTACGCATCTTCATACAAAACGGCCATTTTCTATAGACAAAATGCAAATCGGTGCTGATAGATGTGTCTTCACCCTTAAGCTGCTTTTCTACCGTCGAGACGAGGCGACACAAGGTTGCGCAAGAATATCAATTTGTATTAAAAAACTATTTACATGTAAGATGCGCGAGGGAATCGATTTTTTCTATGAAAAGAGGTTTGGGTAAAAGTGTTGTCATTTGTAAAATTCACATATTTTCAAGGTGAGCGGCCATTCGTAAAAGTGGCAAATTATGATAGAATTATTAAAAATGAACATATTTTATTATGTAATGTAATACTCTTAAGTGCATCGGAGCCAAGATATTTAAATATTCATGCTTGGGCGCACTTTTGTACTAAAAACTGAATACTTAAATCTTTAAAATCTCCGCTCCGATATTATTTAACGCCATAAATTATATATATCTATATGTATTTAGAGGTCCTCTAAATAACTATGTAAGAATCATCAGTGGCCGCTGAAAAAAAAATTGACAATATTCTTCAAACCAATTTACCCAATGCCCTTTCAATTCTCGTCTCGCATCATCTCGAGTAGCAATGCACCATTATACTCTATAAAACCTAATCGTTTTTGACATGTTATCATATTGTCAACTTTAGGATAGCTCTTATTTACTTGACACTAATGGCAGCCGAGTTAAAAACAATACCTAATACATAATTATGTTTATCGAGTAGAAAGAGGCCCAGGGTTTATCAAGAGGTTAGTTAGTATTGACAGTGGTTTATTGTAATGCTAGAGGATGCCCGCGACTTCGTACGCGTAGTATTAGTTTCCCGCTACTCCCCATCTTTTAACCCCTTAGGGGATGAATTTTCAAAAATCCTTTCTTAGTGCTCACTTACATCATGAAAGGAACCCCTGTACCAAATTTCAAGTTTCTAGGTACAGTAGTTTCGGCTGTGCTTTGATATCTAAGTCAGTCAGTCAGGTTTGCCTTTTATATATATAGATAGATTGGGTTTTCAGTATTACTTAAGCATCATCATGTCAAATTTATCCATACTATATTAAAGGTTGTCACTTGCACTTTTATAAAATCACAACTTTATAATTTTAATTCTTAAAAATATAGAATATCTCAATAAATACACTTTAACCTAGCTATTCTGGTTTACTGATATAATTTATACCATCGGTGTAAGAGAAGCGATGTGAAACCAATTTCCAGATTTAGGTAATGCAATCGAAATATGCTGTCTAATACCGCAAATTCAATTTCAAACTTGGCACGACCGCCGTGCTGTGCCCAGGGCGTAATTGTTTGTGTAAGCTACATTAGATTTCACTGCCTAGCCACGATACGACGATGTATCATCGACAAAATGTATCCTAGCTAATTGCTAATTAACGTCGAACGTGCTTGACAATATTTTGTGCCAATATTGGCTGTTTCTAGTTAACAATCAGTAAAAAAAATTGCTATACCGTACCAATTTGTGAACGCGTTTATTTTTTCGAAACTTCTTATTGCACACAGCTGCCCCTAACAACCGTAAATACAAGAAAATATTGCGAGAAATTTCTGACAGTAAGTACTGTCCCATAATGCCATAAGCGCGAAAGAGACTGGCAATAAAAATTGCAAAAGTTGATTGTTGTCAGCGAGGTTTGACTAGCAATATAAGTTGAGTGCTGCCTTACTCTAACTTTCAAGATACAAAAAGACAGCAAAATTGTGCTTGTTGCTCTCGAACTGAAGTTAAAGTGACACAGCAATCAACCTTCAGTTCTAGAACAAGAAGCACAATTTTGATTGCTAGTCTGAACCTCGCTTTGTAATGGTTTTCATTTACAAGTTACTACCGGACAGTACTGGGGCCCGTTTCTCAAAAAGTATTAGTCTAATAATATTAGTGTTTTGTCTCATAAATAAAACTAAAAAATGAGACAAAACACAAATATTATTAGACTAATACTTTTTGAGAAACGGGCCCCTGTCGGATAGTATCTTGTACTAGTTAGACAGATCCACTTATATTTAGGTTATTCTTGTGCCTGTTATGTTACAGCCGACAACTATATATCAAGCTTAATGTACTGTAAAGGGGTGCAAGGCGCAATCCGATTAATTTGCCTAGACTAGAACCTCTATGGGAAGTTCATGTTTTAAATGTATTATACCTACGTAACTACGTTTAACGGTCCTTTTTTTCTCTATAGAAGCATACTATTATTTATGGTTGCCTAGTACCTATAGTACGAGTACAAACCTAGAGCTTAGTTTGGGAGTAGGTCAATTGCTGTTAGACTGTTCCCTGATATTATTTGTTTGCGTTGTTGGCAGGCGGGCGCGTGGCGCGGATGGTGCGCGGAGATGGGCGGGCCGCGGCGCATGTCGAGCGCGCTGCTGCTGCCGTTCGCACTGCTCGCGCTGCCCGCGGACGCCGGGAACACCGGGAACGCCACCGGCTATCGGGTAAGATAAGAGTAACATCAAACGGATGATAAGTACGAGTAAATGAGCAGTAACGTGTGTTGAGCGCTATGGCTGCCGTAATTTCTGCTCACGCTGCCTGCGGACACTAGCAGCCGGGTAAGACAACAGCAACGACAAGTGGATGATGGGCAGATGGTCAGTAACGTGTGACGAGCGCTATGGCTGCCGTAATTTCTGCTCACGCTGCTTGCGGACACCAGCAGCTGGGTAAGACAACAGCAACGACCAGTGGATGATGGGCAGATAGTCAGTAACGTGTGTCGAGCGCTGTTGCTCTGCTCGTGTTGCCCGCAGACGCCGGCAGCTGGCTAAGACAGCAGTACCGTCAATCGGATGATGGGTAAATGGACAGTAACGTGTGTCGAGCGCTGCTGCTGCCGTAAGCTCTGCTCGCGCTGCTCGCAAGCGCCGGCATTCGGGTAAGACAGCAGTAACGTCAATCGGATGATGGGTAAATAGGCAGTAACGTGTGTCGAGCGCTGCTGCTGCCGTAAGCTCTGCTCGCGCTGCCCGCGGATTCCGGCAGCCGGGTAAGACAACAGTAACGTTAGGCTAATGATGAGTTAATGCGCAGTAACGTGTGTTGAGCGCTGCTGGTGCCGTTTGCTCAGCTCGCTAGCGCTGCCCGAAGACTCCAGCAACGCCACCGGCTAACGCGGTAAGACACAACGTGGAGTGAATAATGGATATAGTGGGCATTTCGCAATTTTTGTTTGGCTAAAATGAAGTCACTTACTTTGTTTGTACTAAAACAAAATTATAAATCACATTTTCCGACTGGTCGAATCGGTATTTATCTCGACAGGTTTATACGAGAACTTCTCAAATAACAAGTATTCGTTTGACTAACAGAACTATAGCAATGTTTACTAAGTAGAAAATACTGGGTTAGTTTCTACATTCTCCCCTAGTTTACACCGCAACTTCTCTAGGAAGTTGGTGCGCTTGCAGTAACGGCTACCGGGTAACCGTACGCTATATAAACTTTCCGCCCGATCAACGCTCTACCACAGATTATATACAAGTTACTAAGTGCTCTACCACGCTATACATGTACCAGTACCTAAGGGCGAGCTGTTTGATATTACGTTAGGTTAGACCTGTGACTACATAGAAAATAAATCAATATTGACGGGAAAAACTTTTCGGCAAATAAAAATAATGGCTATAAAATGGAAATTACATAATCTCATTTCAGTATCTGTTGCAGTCCAACACAAACCATATTTTATTTTCCTACGAATAAGACAGCTCAGGAATCGGGAAAGCCCCAAATCCTATTTCGTAGAGCATACCCCAGAGATCCGACCGGGCCTGTTTATGTAACCTCTCCATTTGGAAAACTCGCAAGTCATCTTAAAGCTGTATTGTTGTTAGGCATTTTAACGAGTTTGTAATAGAAATAACTAAAATAACTAATTAAATAACATCACCGTATACAGGGTGCCTCAGACCTTGGGGCTTTAAATGCATGGATCGTTTTTACTCCTGAAACAGAACTTCTTTTGTTATGTAAGTTAAATTTAATTTTTTTCATACATGTTAATAGTACATTACTACAGAGGCCGGGTAGAAGGGGGTCGCCGGCCGAGTTTATATAGACGGCCGAGCGAAGCGAGGCCGGATAGTTACGAGGCTGGCAACCCCATTTCACGGCGAGGTATGTATAGTGCTTTTCTCAAAAATATAATTCATTAAAAAATTAAAACAAAAATTACAACGTCAAATACTAGGAGTGCATAAACTTTAAAAGTAACCTACAGTGCTCAGTCATCCGCGCTGTGTCAGGCGCGCCGCACCGCGCTACATAGCCTGCAATCTAAGTTGCTCTACGCACCCCTAATAACCTCTGCCCTTCTGGTACCTGGTGCCTTTATTTAAACATGCAAACGCTTTGGTTAGATGCAAGGCTTAGTATATTAAAAAAAACAACTATTTAGCCTGTTCATAAACACAGCCGCCACGTTTACATTAAATTAAAAAAAAAACTTCCCGGCCTAGGCTATTCTGTATGAAATTCCTTTACAGTTCTCTCGAGTTGTTCCGCCCGAAACGTGATACTTTGAAGCCTAAAATAACTAACATAACGCCAACATTCCATTGCATGTTTGAGAAAATGTAATTTTCAATGTACACGATCCAATTTTCCATTTTCCTTTAGCCCTCGTACCAAGGAAATGACGCCCCCGTACCATGAGATAGTGATTATATGGCCATGATTTAATACACTGATTTTAGAATTAGACTTTAACGTCAATTAGTTATCTAAACTTAAGTTATTTGTTAATGTTGCAGCACAAAATTAGTTCAGTTTAGCGAGTAGAATCGATCGTTGCATTTAAAGTCATGAGATTTCTCGCCTGGGGTCGTAAGTACAATACAATACAAAACACTTTATTAAACACCACATACACCAAGGAACGGATTTACAAAAAAAAACATAAGATTACACAGTAAGTCAAAAGGCGGTCTTATCGCTATATAGCGATCTCTTCCAGACAACCTTGCAAAGAAGAGTACCTTACCTAATGCTTAAGTTTTTGGTTGGTATTACTAGCTGTTTCCCACGACTATCCGCGACGAATTTGTTTATCACCATTCCCCCGGGAACTGCCCTATTTTACGGGACAAAAAGTAGCGTATGTCCTTCACCGGGACTCAAGCTATGTCCATACCAAATTTCATCGATTTCGGCTAAGCGGTTTATCCGTTAAAGCATGCCAACAGACAGACAGGTTACTTATACGTTTCTAATATTAAGTAAGTATACGAGGGGTGATCCAAAAGTTTTGATAACCGATATAAAAAATGGGAGATATGTAAATCGTTTTTTTTTAATTGGAATGAGCACACTTTCTATATTTCCGAACACTTATTAACGTCATTCAATTGTTTTATTTTACCACTATAAAAATAATTTTACTTTTGGAGGCCAAATTTTGTACCTTCACTATGTCATCACCAGCTCGTGATTTTTATGTAGTTGTTTTTGAACATTAGTGAATGAGAAATAGTAGTCAAAAGTTAGGGCTAAATAACGGGGAGAGCGGTTATCAGTTCTGATCTTTGGTCGACGAGCAGCACCCTTATCAATTAGAAGGCTCTGAAGCACAATTCCTGCCGAAAATTTGTATTTTTTTTTCTTTAGCCTATTTTTATTATTTTGCCATAAGTAGGATACAATAATGTTATATAACTCTCCTAGATTATTTGAACTCAATTGCTAATAAAGAATGTTGTATTTATTTGTAGGCCTCAATAATCCTGGAAAAGGCCGAAAAAACCACCCTAAATTTTGGTGACAGAGCTGGAGATAGAAAAATCCACTGCAATGATAACTTATTTATCCTTTAAATTATAATGATAAATCAAGGTTTCATTTTCAATAACAATATTTTTTATTAGTGTACCAAAACTTTTTCCACACAACTCCAAATTATTACAAAACTAACTCTTATTTTTGCCGTCTTGTAAAATTGTTAATACAGATGTTTTTTGTTTAGCTATCACAGGGAAACAAATGAATAATGTTTACATTTTTTTCTCTAATTTAAGTTTCATTAGTGCCATGGTATAGTCCACATTAAAAGAATATCATTATGTAGATGGTTCTTACTGATTCTCAAAACTTTTGGATCACCCCTCGTAAGTAAGTATAGTTTGGATTATTATTAAATCTTCGTTGCCACCTTTTTTTGTGGAAAAACGATGTATTATCGCAACCGTTTTTACAAACAAGTATCGATAAGTGGATTAATCTATGTACAAACTCACTAACTGTTATTTAATTTATTTATTGGGGTCTGATAAAGAAAACAGAAATTGCGTGGCTTTTTTCAATCTCATTCCTCAACAAAATATGAAAATACCGCAAGTGATCACCAAAAAGAAAAGTAAAATTAAAATGAAACTCGGCCAAGTAATACGGATGATTCAAGCATGATAAACTGCTAATTGGACAGCAATTACACAGAGAGATCCGATATGTCGTGTGACATCATATAACACGTCGTCCATATAAACTCCATTTTAAATTCTGTTTTACTAGAAATAGATAGGAACATATCTTTGTTGGCTTATATCTTGGTTATTTTTATAGCTATTCAAAAAATTATTCCTCTCACCTGTTTGTTACATGAATCAGCTTTTATTGAAGCTGTAAAAAAAGTCATGATTGTCATGAATATTCTCTATTATGACCTATGTTACAAACGTGTTCGATTTAAAGAATCTCATAAGGCTTTAACATACTTATATATTTTTTCAGTGCAATGAAGACACTGCCAGAGATATAGATATCTACTCGTAGTTTGGGTTACCATATCTCAGGATTTCTAGAATTTCCAATAAAATACAGTACATTTTAAAGATTTCTTTAATAAAAAGTAAAACAATCTAAAAATAATCTTCCTAATAGAGGAAATAATTGAAGTAATCAACTTTGGTACTGACATTTTAAAATTTGTAATTACGTTTGAGAGAAAATTCTCAAACTCCAACCAAATCTCGGGATTTTTCAATAGAAATCACGGCTTTTCTCCGGACTATTCATTTTTTCATCTGGTAACCCTACTCATAGTACTCGTACAACATTCTTCTTTTAATGTCAAGGTCCCAAGTTACAAATAGATTTAATTTACCGAAGTTCTTATAAAAACGCCCCAAGTGTTCAAGCCACTTTAATATTCACTTCAAAAATAACTCTCCTTTCCTTCATTTAACCTCAACCCGCTAAGCTGTTGATATCTTCATTCTTTCATATTTCGTGTTGTTTATTTGGCGAGCGGTTTTTCCACGGTTCTTTAGTACTATCTTATATTTTAATATCCGTACTTTTAAGGTCGAGAAGATTAAGCTACTCTCATTACTTCGTCAGTTGTTTTCGGTACTCCTTTTGTTTTATTTAAGCTAAGAAATTATGGAATTGTAGGTATAAATAATGAAATAACTGACCAAGCGCGCGTTGAGCACTATTTTGAGGTTATATACCACATGATTATGTCTATGATTCTCGCTCTTTTGCCTTCTCTGTGGCACAAAAAAATCATACAACGTTATTACCTACATGTTTCGATAATGTCGTCTATCTAGGTACGTGTATAACGTAAGTTTTGTTTTCTTTAGGGTTGGTTTGTAAATTAAAAGTACCTACCTGGTAATAGTCGCGAAACGCTAAGTCAAATCTAACGACACCTTGTTTGTTAAACTCGGGCAATCCGTTCAGTCCCTACAAGGCAACAAAGAACCATACATACAGTCACTTCAAAAACATTACCTACTCTCCTTCTTCGGCAGTCGAGTAAAAAGGTTTTTTTTTAAATAAGATCCAGAGAAATGAAGACTTATTTTTTGCCACTTGAAAATATTGTCAGCACGTAACCCTTTTTTCTAAGCCTATAGTACAGTCACCAGCATAAATATATTATACAACATTGGGCTCAAAAATATCTGACACATCTCTATTACGAGAGGCATAAAAGCGTGTCAGATATTTTAGGGCCCAAATTTGTACAATATATTATTGCTCGTGACTGTACAAGCCTAGAGATTAGTTAGGGACTAGGACAATTTGTGCGAGATTGTCGCCTGACATTTATTTATTGTTAACATGTCAGTTCGGCGGTTACTCCACAGCCTCAAATAGCGCGGTCGATATGCTCGTACAGATTTAGCTTGTGGCTCTGGATGCTTCATCGCATCCGCGTCACGGCTATAAAGCCCATCATACAATGTGTAGCTAAACCCATATTTAAAGGCAGTTGCACATTATAAACAGAGACTTTAAAAAAACCGTAAAACCAGCCCTAGTCCTAGTCCTAGACAAGGGTAGAGCGAGATTTGCTTGATGATTGTTATTTAAAAAAAACCTGGCAAGAGCATGTCGAGCCATGCTCAATTGCTCAGTGTAGGGTTCCGAAGCGGCTACTACAAACACAAAAAATTATCAAAAAAATATGATGTGGAAAAGTGCACGAGCAAAAGACCGTATCTTCATGGCACTTACGTCCTTTTCTTGAGAAACGCAGTTCGATATACATCTTGTAGGTTTTTATTAAAATGCCGGTGAAATACAGACGGCCGGACGGATGTGACGAAACATTCCGTTCCGTTCCGTTTTATGCTATTTTGGCTACGGAACCCTAAAAATGGCATTTTGACTTCTAGAGCAACGCATCTCTGGCTCAATGTTTTTTAAACCTTATTTGTGATGTTTCATTTCATGTCTTTTTATAAGTTTTTAGCGACTACCCTAGGTACTTGTTAGGTACTCATCGTTTTCATAGGGCGCGCATTCGAGATTAGAACAAATATAACCATTTAGCCACGGAGAATGAGTAAAAACTGGCCTAGTGCGAGTCGGACTCCGACACAAAGGGTTCCGTACCACCATACAATCTTACGATCGAGCAAAAAATGCCTAATATTTACTGTATGAGGACCCTTTTTAATTTAAAATTGTTTTTTATTTTATTTGTTGTTATATCGGCCATAGAAATTACACACTGTCAAAATTTCAAACGATCAATTACGGGTCATGCATGATAAACAGCAATTTTTATGATGCGAAAACATCCTCTTTAATATTTTCTTTTATACTTATTATAATTATTTGTTTTTATAGCGGTAATAGGGATACACACTCTTAAAAAATTCAACTGTTATGGTTCATCAGATTTAGCCCGCTGTCAGCAGACAGATAGACGGATACGGACGGACGGACGGACGTTCGGGCAGCGGAAGCTTAGGACCTGGGGCCCTACTTTGAAAATCGTAGTTCGAAGTTACGTTAGCTCCATCCCTGTCACTCGTCATCCTAGACTAAATGGAGAGAAAGAGATGGATGGAGCTAATGTAACTTCGAATTTCGATTTTCAAAGTAGGGCCTCTGTTGTTTGATCAGTAGTTTAACTAACTAATCGTTAAAATTCGTAGGTACCTAATGGTTAAATCTCAAGGAAATGTGTCAAATTTTCCATTCCTTTTTCGAATTTTAACAATTAGTTAGTTTAACTACTGATCAAACAACAGGGCCTAAGGGCCTGTTTTTTGACCATTAGTTAGTTTAACTACCGATCAAACAACAGGCCATTAGTAATGGCCTCCTTTGGAACCATAAAAAAGATGGAGCATCCGATTTTTTCAATTCGATACATCGCTGTGGAACGTAACCTAGTCGTTACCTATCCATTAACTAACCTTATAAACATCTCCGTCGACAGTGCCGACACATGTGCCGCGAAGATAATACCGTTAGCGTCAATCAAAGCCTTTGAGGGCGCCTAGTCGATCGAGATAATCGCTTGTTATCGATGTTTTAACGAACTTGGCGCATCCCTGTGCCTCGATTCTATCGTACGATACGAGGACATTATATGAGTAAACATCGACAAAAAATTCACATAAACATAGCACGTGTCGGGGTTTAAAAGGGGAGGTACCTCAGGCTTCCTGCAAGTCATATTATCGACACATGCAAGGAAAAACATTGTATCTCAATTTACTGTGACTTCTAATTTCAAACGTATTTAAGCATGAACAAAATTGTATCTCAAGCTAACATTAAATTGGAGATACCTACAATGTTGTTCCTTGCATGTGTCGTTATTATGTTCCTTGGTTTTCAATCTCTTATCTCCTAATTAGGTACCTAGATACTTAAAACATTGCCCTCCATTTGGCCAGTCGGGTAATGAACCAGCCCTCGTTTTTTGCAATTCGCTGTTATGTTATTTGTGCCGAGCGATTCCGAAAGCATTTAATCAGAACGTTTAATAGATAGTACCTAGGCACCTTACCGGACAAAATTCATAAGTACCTAACCTCAAGTCACCTCAAACAACATGATTAGGTACACTATTGAAACCAGAGGGCCCTGCAAAGATGCACTACGCTAACTAACGGTTCTATTCGATTCGTTTTTAAACCAATCGCGTCACTGGGAGATGACGTGATACGAAAAGTCACGTGGTCTACCGGTGACGCGATTGGTTAAAAACGAATCGAATAGAAACGTTAGTTAGCGTAGTGCATCTTTGCAGGGCCCTCAGGTATGAAAATACTTCTAAAATGCTGACGAATTATTTTAAAATCAGGTATTTGCCTACCTTTATTTGGTTTCTTTCGTTTACCATTAACCAAATAAATATTTTAAAGTAAAATTTTGTTAATTATAGTGTTTAACAGTTTGCACCAAAAAAACGTTTTTTATCGACAAAATTCCGGTTTTTCGCCTACAACTTCGGTACCTACAAAATTTCAGTTCATTAACCGAAAACTTAATTACAGCAATATATCCTGAATGCGGCCGGTCGTGTCGTCATTACAACGCCAATAAATTCATCGGCCGCCACATTGTCTCGTACGTTAATTGGACAATAGTCATATAACTGTTAATAATGAACGTTCGATTTGATGAGCGAAACCAGATCTTTCATTAATGCTGTGCTATGTTCTGCGTAAATTGTAGTGTACAATTATTGTTTGTGCAAGCCCGCAGGCTGCATTCACACAATCCAAATAATACTCACTAGTCCAAACAAAGACCAGTCAGAAATACAAAATTCAAAATTCAAAATATTTATTCAGCAAATAGGCCACATAAGGGCTCTTTTAGACGTCGGTAATATAGAGTGAATCTACCAGCGCTTCGGACAAGACCATCATTGCGGAGAAGAAGCGCCGCAAGAAACTCCAGCAGAAGGTCATTTTTTCAATCATAAAACATACAACAACAATACTTAAAAGTAAATTACATTAAGTAATAATAAGGCAATAAAGTAATAAATAATAAATTCTTAAAACTACCAAAAATAAACTTATTACAAATTTAAGGTCAATAAACCTAAACTAAAAATGATGAATATGAGAACAACACGACGAGGTCTCCTCGTCAAAAGCTATAAGTATAATAATTAATTGAACAACAAGTCCTTGCAAACTTGAACAGACCGGACCCCACAAACAGCACCCGTTCACGAGTATGACGCGTATCTCAGCCATCGCCTCTCTCAACCATTTGTTCGGGAAAGTGGCGACCCGATCAACGACGCCGCCGTAAGCAAAGACCTTTGAGCGAGCATGACATGCTCATGCTGCCGGACAACATAAAATGAATATTGTATGAAACAGCTGTCCAGCGAGAAACATCACAGTGTGTTCTCTTTTAAAAGCGTCTTGTACACACAAGAACTAGTAAAGATAAAAAATACAAATAGTAAACATAAAATTGAATGCTTAAATACACAGTTTGCTCAAAGGCTATGTTTATCAAGGTACAAATATTGTAAATATCCTAGACACTACTTAAAGACATCTTGGTCACCAATGAAGGCATTTATAGTGTAATATGCCCTACCCAACAAGCAGCGCTTGATGTGAGACTTAAATTTATTGAACGGCATATTGACGATATCAGATGGTATCTTGTTGTAAAATCGTATACAGTTCCCCGCAAACGAAGTGCTTACCTTACGGAGACGGTGGCCTGGAAGAGCGAGCTTATCCCTATTTCTAGTATTTAAATTATGAACGTCGCGGTTATGCCTAAACTCATGTATGTGTTTGCGTACATACATGATATTCTCAAAGATATATTGAGACGCGACTGTAAGAATATTGATTTCTTTAAATTTATCCCTAAGTGAAACACGAGAGCCCTATTGATAAATAGCACGTACAGCCCGCTTCTGTAGTACAAAGATGATTTGGATGTCGGCCGCTCTTCCCCACAGCAAAATTCCGTAGCTCATAACACTATGGAAATAACTATAGTACACAAGTCTCGCCGTCTCGACGTCAGTAATTTGTCGAATTCGCTTTACCGCATAAGCCGCCGAACTTAGTTTACCTGCAAGTGTGGATATATGCGCACTCCATTGCAGTTTCGAGTCCAGAGTGACACCTAAAAATACTGTTCTATCTTCGAATTCCAGTGTCTCATCCTTCAGTCTTATTCTATCCACATTCATACTTTTCACGTTGGACAGAGAAAATTTTATGCACTTAGTTTTTTTGGCATTTAAAAGTAAGTTATTGGCTGTAAACCATTCAACAATTGTAGACAACGCAACATTGATGTCATTAAAATTATCCTGTTTCCTATCCGCTTTAAATATAAGTGACGTATCGTCAGCAAACAAGACTATTTCATGTTTATCGCGCACTATATACGGGAGATCGTTAATATAGATTAAAAATAAGAATAGAGCCTTGAGGCACTCCCATAGCAACAGATGACCCAGAGGATTGTGTTATGTTAATGTCTACCCGTTGAGTTCTGTGAGCAAGGTAAGATGTAATAAGATCAAGTGCACCGTTTTTAATGCCATAGTAGCTTAACTTCCGCACTAACGTAACATGATCAACACAATCAAATGCCTTGGACAAATCACAAAATACATCTACATCTACAATTACATCTAGTGATTTTTCCCAGGCATCAAAGATATGTTTTACTAATGTAGAACCGGCATCAGTAGTTGATCGTCCCTTGGTAACTCCGAATTGACTGCTGTTATATTGATTAAAGTGTGAGGATATTTGATTAAGAACTAATTTCTCAAAAACTTTACTTAGTGCTGGTAGTATCGAGATCGGTCTAAAATTTTTGGGGTCTAATTTTGCTCCTGACTTAAACAAGGGTATGATCTTACTATGTTTCATCAAATCAGGAAATACTCCAATATCGACACATTTGTTAAACATAGTAGCTAGGTAAGGCGCAGTTGACTCTAAAATGGAGTTAAGTACTGTAACTGAGAGGCCCCAAAGATCTTCAGTCTTTTTGATATTAAGAGACCTAAACGTTTTGATCACAACTTTAGAGGTGACATGATAAAATTTAAACGAATTCGTGCATTCCTTAACATTAGATCTTAATAATATTTCAGCCTTATCAGGAGATGATAGTAAAGATTTAGTGGTCTCCAAAGGTATATTCGTAAAAAACCGCTCTAATTATTTTGCTACATCAAGGTCCGAGTTTACTAGAGTATCTTCAACTTGCAGGCTGTAGTGCGGGATTCTATATCTAGTTCTACCAGTTTCAGTTTTAATTACATTCCAGACAGTTTTAATCTTGTTGTCAGATTTACAAATTTTATTCGAATAATACTCGGACTTCGCGGCAGCAAAAATCTGCTTGAATTCCTTAGAATAATTTTTGACTTACTCTAGAAACTCAGTCCTATGATCGACAGCTCTTATAGCATATAACTCATACAATTTGTACCTCTTTTCATGAATCTCCGGTGTAGCCCAATCACGAAATTTCGTACCTTGCTTGGCTTTTACCTTTTTCAGACTAAAGCAGGCATCAAATTCCTTAATAATACAATTAAATAAAGAAGTACATAAACTATCCGGATCTTCCCCAGTACTCGTCATATAACTCAGTTGGTTAGTGACCTTATTATTAAATAATTCTAATCGATTTTCAGTAATTTTTCTAAGTATAAACTCTTGGGGCGCATTATCAGTCTTCCCCTTAAAGGAAGCTTGCTGGCCGCAGTGATCCGAACTTAAGATATTGATTACGGATTTCTGAATAGGGTCAAAATTACTAAATATATTATCAATACACGTAGCACTAGTTGCTGTAATTCGAGTTGGCTCATAGAACAGATTAACTAAATTGAAAGATTTAAAAGCACTCAGTAAGTTAATGGACGTGGGTGATTCGTCCAGTAGATTAACATTAAAATCACCACATACAACAATACACTTTTTAGTATTAAAAACACAACTAAGAACATTCTCCAAAATGCTCTCAAAAAGCCTGTAGTCCGCCGTGGGGGGTCTGTATACGCAAATAATAAATTGTTCCAATTCAACACACGCAAGTTCAATATGACGTTCAACTGACTTCGCAACAATATCTTTACGCTCCTTACATTTAATGTTTTGTTTGACCATAATCAGGGATCCGCCCCGACTGCAAGATTGTCTAGCAAACATACTAACAATGTCGTGATTATTAAAATTAAATATGCACTCATGACCCTTAAGCCAATGCTCAGTAACACATAAAACATGTATATTAGCACTATCTATAAACAAACTAATTTCTAGTTCCTTACTAGAAAATCCCTGTATATTCTGATGAATTATATTTATTACATTATTACTTAACTTATTTTTAATGTTCGTCGGCCTGTGGGAAGGCACGGGGCCACCACGACTGTCGTCGCGAACGACAGCCGCGGCCGTTGTCGAAGCTGTCAGTTTAAATCAACCGGCAGCTCCGGCAGCGCGGAGCCGACGCTAATAAAACTCAGCGCAGGCTCCGATCTACCAGTCGCTCGCTATGCTAGTCATAGCGGGGTCTAAAATATTATATGCTAACAAATTAGCACACTCATCTAAGTACCTACGTGGTAAATAACAATAGTTATGCGTCAAATCGAACTTTTTTACAAATTTATTTGTATCGAAATATGAAAATTTAAAATTATATAATGACATTTTATATAATATCGAGTTAAGATAATCAATGTTTCTATTACATTTATTTGTTAATTTATAGGAAAACAGACAAGCACAGATAATGATTTTGTAGTGTATTTTATAGTGTAATTTATTACATACGGAATCCCTAATAACGTTTAGCCTAACGCATTGTTTGTCCGAATTTTCATTTGCCCTAAATTGGTTTTCAGCTGAGTGAGACAACTTCTTAAGTTCTCCAAAATACCTGCGATTAGTTTAGATTAGGGTTGTATTACAAACAACAATAAAATGTTTTAAAATTGAGCCGAAAATGGCTTAAGGATAAATAAAAAATCGGACAAACGATGCATTAGGACAGATGATGATTAGGGATTCCATAGGGGAACCTTATTACATTGGTAGCAACATTTTTACATACGTTGTACAAGAATTAAAATCAAACAAAATCTTTATAAGGAACTCCTTCAAAAGTAAACCTGTTGAGGGAAGAAGAAGACGGTCGACAAGTTAGTATGCCTTTGATAAAATTCTTTCATACACGTCTTCGATAGCATGTCCTTACTCTTAAACAAAAAAGTTTCTCACTGTTTGTCTCGTCTTTACCCAAATTTCATGAAAAATTCATAATCCCGTAGGTATGCTACAGTTTTTAAAAAGGTCGCTGATGATATGAAAATTCCAAAGGTCAGTCTGAACAGGGTTAATGGAAGTGTGAGCAAAAACGGTTTCACAGGGTAGGAAACGCATTTGAATGGCTCTTGTTTCCAAAAAATCATAGGGACTAAAGTATTGAGAAATGAAAAACGTTACGCCAACAAACCGTTTGTCCAAATTTCACTTTGTGACGTCATCGTAGCTCGTACTCATATTTTATAGGATTATTATCATAGGATATAATATTATTATAGCTCCTTTGCCTCAATGTCCCGTAAATCTTGTGAATATAGCTCATTATCATATTATTACCAAATTTATTATCATTAAGAGTTTATTGGAGAGCTTTACGAGGCTTTACTCGGGTTATCCTGGCCGCACAACTTACTACTAATGCCTGCTAACGAGCAGGGATTTGGAATCTTATTTCGCTAAGTCAATGAAATTTTCACTAAGTTACAGATTCTCACGCCAAAAAATACATGTATGAGTTGGTGGAATGCCTGATTTCTATCTTTAAGGCGATAAACACCGTGGCTGCAGCTCTGCTTTGCCAAATTTCGACATCGCATAGTCGCGAAACATCTGTAGGTAATAGGTACTTGAATCTCATTACTTATGGGAGAGGATCGAATCTGTTGTAGATATCATATCATATTTGGCGTAGCACATTTTGGCTTTGATAAGCAAAAGGTAAGTATATCTCCGTGCTGGTGGAACTTTGTGTATTTTTCACGGCTTTCATGGTTTTTATATTTAAAACCGTTTTAGGGTTTCGGCGTTAATTTAAAGTATTATTTTATTCATTTTATTAATAAATAGATATATTACAAATACTTGTACCTATTATTATAGGTACCTCTATTTGGCCTTCAAAGAGCTAACCGTATGCCATATTTCTTCAGGAGGAGGTGGAGTCATCACTGCGGCTGGTGCACGCAGTCGCCACGGGGGCTACGGGGGCGCTGTGCGTCACCCACCGGTACGGCCAGCTGAGGGCACCTCTGCACGTGACGCGGTGGGACTCGGCGAGGGCCCGCGCAGACCTGGCGGCCAGCTTTTTACACCAACTGGGATTGGAGTCTGCTGGTTATTACTTGTTTACATACATACCTTCACGTCTTTAATTCCAGAGTGGGGTAGGCAGAGCTACAGAATTACCAACAACTTTTTGATAATGCTGTAACCAGATTTTGCACAAATAGGTTAAGATGTTTACAAGCGTATTAGTGACAGATTGCAAGCCCATCGCCTAACAGTACTACAAGCCTATATTCCCTTAGTCGCCTCTTACGACATCCGCGGGAAGACAAGGAGTGGCATTATTCTAACCCGGCAACCACGCAGCTGACCTGGTGGTACTTATATTTATTTATTTCTAGAAAATCCACCAGTTACTATTACAACATATGACACAAGAATAGGAAATAAAAAACCAATTAAAAGATTTCACCTATAGTGACTAAGTACCAAATTTTAAGTTCAGTACCAACTCCAAGGTGACACGCACTTACAGCTTCATAATAACTTTAGCGGGGATTACTTTTTTAATAAGCTTTTATTTCCCTTTACATGTTTGGTTAGTTCGAATCTTACATTGAACCAGTTCCCGCTTAGAGAATGGGCTGAAATTGGGAAAATACTTACTATGTCAATGTAATATTATAAGTCAAAAGATCTCCACCAAGCTTGTACTCGTTAGTTTGATCTCTATAGGAAAATTATGACTGTTCTAAAAATGTACAATTGAAAATTAGTAACTTGTTCAAAAAAGATATATTATACGGGTCTGACAGTCTTAACTGGTCGTAGGGGATGGTCTTATCTTCATAGTGTTGATATTTTCGGATACACTTCGACCCTTTACGACATTTTGTGTAATTACCCCTCTTAGTAAGAGGCTCTTACCCATTCAGCTATTCATGTGCAGGTTTCCTTACTTACATTTGAAGAATTTAGATTCATTGCAACCGCTGGGGCTTGAACTTAGTTCGATGAATAATCACGACTCGACACCCTAACTCGATACCCACTAGGCCTCCTACGATGCTCCGTGGGGGATGTTAGGTTAAGATCGTCAATGGAGTAACGTATTTTTACATAAATTAGTAGTACCTAGTACTCAACCGAGGATATATTGATATAATTAAAAACAAAAACAAAGTAACCTTGGTGCTAGCGTTAATTTTTCCAGACTGAATAGGTAGTAGTTTAGAGGTGTAACTTACTTATATATCTTACTGATCCTGTAGTTACTGTTACACATTTAATAGGCGGTATCGTAAAAAAAGCAATAAAATGGTTATATGACCGCCTTTAGTGTTAAGTTAAGCTATCAAATCGTAGCAAAATAATTTGCGATATCGAATATATTCCTACGCCTGGAACTAAAAAATATTCACGTGGTTCATACGCAATATACATGGATTCTCATCCGATTACGTGGTGTGGTAACTAATCTAAAGTGTATGCACATAAACTTCAGACTTCTGATGTAGAATCTAACACTTAGCAAACTTACTCACTAACTTTGGTATTCTTTGAAGCACACAACACCGTTGTGGGGAAACTTAACGAGATTAACTACGGCACTCTTCGTTAACCATACCGTAACTTAATCTTGCGTCCGTTGCGCGCTTCTAGATGGAAAACCTTTAAGATAGAACACGCGTTGTGGAACTTGAGAATGTTTAATCACAAAAAAACTTCTTATAATTATCGTGCGTCCTTTTTTTTCCTATATCAAAAATAACTAAAGACGTTTTCCTCGTGTGGTTGCCGAGTTAGAATAGTGCCACTCCATGTCTTCCCGTGGATATCGTAAGAGACGACTAAGGGAATAAAGGCTTGTAGTACTGTTAGGCGATGGGCTTGCAACCTGTCACTAATACGCTGGTAAACATCTTAGCCTAATTGTGCAAATTGTGGTTATAGAATTATCAACAAGTTTTTAGAGATGTTTGTCATTCTGTAGCTCTGCCTACCCCACTCTGGGAACGAAGGCGTGAGATTATGTATGTGTGTATGTTGACAAAAAAACTAAATTTAACCCTAGTTCGAAAGATAAATGAAAGAAATATAGCTAAAAAAAATCATACAAAATGGTGTAAGCCTACCTAACGTTTCTCTCCCTTGTGAATATTATGAAAAACTACGACTGTACGTCTTTCTTTCCAATAAAATATTGCTTGGAAAGAAATAAATAAAAAATAAATGAAACGGAAACTTCTAGACCTTGTTATTCATAATAACATATTCAAAAATCTACAAAATCGGACTCGATTTAGGGGGCGAGAACCGTTATGGCCCGGAGCTAAATTAGTAGGGTTTTTTTTGACAGCTACGCGATGCGTCGGTTCACAATCCTCTTAAAATATTGACCACTTTGATAAAATATATCGTTCATCCAAATTACCTAATTTCATTGAAGACTTTTTTAAACTCGAAGCTGACGCATTCATAATCATTGCCCACGGTTCGCCAAAGTTCATATAAAATTGCAACTCCGATTATTGGAACTCCGAAAATGTAATTTTTATACCGCTGGAACCGTAAACTTTTCAGGAGTTCTGAAATATTCAATTTGTAGATAAGACTAGGTTAGGTTAGGTTTGATTTATAAAAATCCTGAAAAAGTAACAGTTGCTGAAAAAAAATCGTTATGAGTTGCGATGATTATGACTTACAATACGTTATGAGTAAAAATAATTATATGAGCCAATATGGACCCCATTGCCCAATTGTATCATTGCATATTATTTTAAATTTGTTATTTGAGCTATAAACCTTAAAATTTAAATTTCAGACGTACTTCAGGCTGTATCTCAATCTCTGGTGAAGGGTAACCCACTAGAACGAGCAGTGGGGGCCAGAGCGGTACCATTAAGGGCTGGCAGCAAAGTGAAGAACGCGACAGGGTGGGAGAGGTTCAGCACAGCCGAACCAGTTCCTGTGGTCTTCCCTCCGTTGGAACAAGCACCAGTGCCTGAATACCCTTGGTAAGGATATGGAAGATACCTATACTACCAATTAAACTAAAAAGGCAATGTCCGCATAAGTACTTCATACTCATATATTCCCTTTTATTTTAAGAGTGCAATATAATCCCTTGTAGTCCCAATTTGCATGCATTAAGAACAATGACTTAATATTTTGAAGCAATTATCATTCGCATCCACCGCGTTCCCGCGATCTTTACAAGGTCGTCACTCCATCTTGTTGGAGGCAAAAAAAAGATGCGAAAAGTACAAGATCGGTCTGAGTGGAGAGCCTTGGGGGAGGCCTATGTCCAGCAGTGGACGTCTTTCGGCTGACATGATGATGATGATGAATTATCATTATCATCATAATACAACTGATACAATGTCAAATCATCAATTGATCATTGAATCAATTGTTTACTATTTTAAGTTCATATACATATGTATCCTATGTAAAACACTTTATTGTATTAAAACAATTACATTACACAACTAATAAAATTACATAAATAAAAGAAGTACAAAGGGGAACTTATGCCTTTAAGAGATCCCTTCCAATTAACCTAGTGGACATACTTACTTTCTATTATTGTTTGATGCTATGCTAAATTATTTTAAATTAAATATCTCTTAATTAACCTAATTATATCAATAGCCATTTATATATCCTACTCAGCCGAGGAACTTTAACGTATTTTTTTTATTAAATATTTCAAAAAGATACATTATTTAATTTCAGGTACGAGTCTCGGCAATCGCTTAGATCTTTGAAGTTCATGTCTTCTCCGCCCGGGGCCACCATGAAGGGCTGGTGGACTTTCCCTTTTTACAGCTGCGATGCGGAACGGTGGCTGCTGTCTTACACTGTTCCAGTGCATTCAGCTAGAGAGTAAGAACAATGTCCTCATTAATTTTACCGTCTGGGAAATGTTTGAAAGTTATCTTGAATTTAAAGTGTAAATGACAGGCTGTGGCCTGTTTCACGAAGCTACAAGTTACAGATTACAAACGGAACTCTCTTTCTAGCAAAAGGAGATAGAAAGAGACTTCCGCTTGTAATTTGTAACTTGAAGCTTCGTGAAACGGGCATCTGGTCACGGCTTTGGACTTACGGTGACGTGTTACTTTTTTTTCATACAGCTCGATGCATTTATTTTTGCCTCTACACTACCCGACCGATAGCAAAAGTCGTGGCCAGGCTGATGACATTTAACATGTAAAGTAAAATTTCAAGCGTGCTGTGGCCCGTTTCACGAAGCTACAAGTTACAAATTACAAGCGGAAGTCTCTTTCGAACTCCTTTTGCTAGAAAAAGAGTTGCGCTTGTAATTTGTAACTTGTAGCTTCGTGAAACGGGCCACTGTTGACATCTGAATAATCTAATACACAGTTTAATGTAAAAAAACGATAATTAAATTAAACTCAAAAACTAAGTATGAATGTGACTTTACAGACAAGAGGGAGTTGTTTCGCTAGACATAGACATATCTAATTTGGAAATAAACCAATGTGAGATGGACATCCATAATAAAAACGACAATCAAATTTATTCGTTTCACGGCACGCATAAATGTCACAACGAAACCACCTTCGTAAGTATTCACTATAAAAGTTTTATAATCATAATTCTGTGTCATAATTTTTCTCCTTTACCGGGGGGTACTTATAAACGTGGAATAACCATGGAGTAGCTAAACCATGTTTTGTCCTTATCTGCGTGACATTTGAATTTGACAGATAAGGACAAAACATGGCTAATACAAGAGGCCCTACTTTGAAAATCGAAGTTCGAAGTTACGTTAGCTCCATCCTTCTCTCTCGATTTAGTCTCGTATGACAAGTGACAGAGATGGAGCTAACGTAACTTCGGACTTCGATTTTCAAAGTAGGGCCTAAGGTTATTCCACGTTTATAAGTAAGGGGTGGTCATGTCTATAGAGGTTGATTTAATTATAATTTTTTGCTGACCTAATAACTTCGACATAAAATGGTTGTATTTCAGTGCGATTACAAACCGATCCGAGAAGTAAACGTAAGACATGCTGGCTGGGCTCGGGGTTCATATATTTGCCGTTGCCGGGCTGGTTATTATTCTACGCATCATCCTGATGGATTCAATGGATCACTGGTTGAAGGTAAAATATAACCTGATTTTAAAATCTAAATAAATCTTGTGTCGTAATGCCTCCGTGCAAAACTCTACCAAACTAAATGATTAAATCTCGTTTCACTTGACGCGATAAATCGTTACTTTTCTCTTTAGGACAACACTACGCAATTTTATTTGTTTGTGTTCGAACTGTCAAATCAAACGGCGCACATAGATAGGTTTTTAGGTTTTATGCGGCCAAAATTGAAGTTTTTAAAGTAGTTACAAATACAAAATGTAATATCTCTCTACGTTAACAATAGAACAGGCGATAATAAACCGGTCCTTTTGGCTTCGATACCTGCGCGGGGTGCGTGCGCAGGTAGTCGGAACTTGTTAGTCTCCCGCTACGCACGCGCTCCCGCTGTTTACGCTTTTAAAGTGACCTATTTTTCGACGTGAATATTTTTAATTTTAAGACAGTTATCAAAGTTAACAATATGGATTCCAGTGGTTCAGGTAAATAACATTATTTACTACAAAAAATTTCAAATTAGTACAATAAAAACACCTTTATTTTGAAGCTTCTAAACATATTACGTTTTCTTGAAAAAATATTCTTGATTTTTCAATTTAAAAGCAATTTAGTTATGTTATCGCTTCCTCTCGCCCATAAATTATTATGTATCATAATACTTAACACTCTTTTCTTATGATTCTGATAAAAATCAGCTGCAGTTAGGTGCAGTTAGGGTAAAAAAAATGATGTTGAAATATGTACCAAAAAAAATTTATTTTTTCTTTTTCGTCGTAGGTTCTCCTGCCTCATCCGGAACAAAATTAGTCACCCGTCAATTTCTTTACGATAAAATGCAAAGCCAGAATTTAATAAATATGGACGAAAAATTGGCCTATTTAGAAAATTACCTGTTTTCTTCCTATGGTGACAGAGAAGAAAATATAAAAAAACTAAAGCAAAATATTGCTTACTTCAAGACTGCCATAAAGAAAAAATGGTCTAGAGCACAAAGAAAAGAAGATAATTTCTTAAAATCAAACCAGTCATGGTTAAATGGGAAGTTTGAAATCCCAATCCAAGCGCAAAATCATCCAGGCCGCCCTTCAAAATCATTTGAAGAGTCAAGTGAAAGAAGCAAGCGTCGCAAAATTGAAGTGGTACGCTCGGCCGTAGAAGACGATTCTGTTATCATTCATGCTGCTCAGTCAACTTTGAGAGCTAAGGGACTTCGAAATGCATCAGAAATCCTTAAAGAAATTACAAAGTCGCCAACGAGGGCAGAAAAATACAGAAATGCCTACAAGTCATCGAGTGAACCCGAAAAACACAATATATTAACACCTCAAGAAGCATTGGCAATGTTTGTAGAAGCCGACCTTACACGACAGCAGTATGAAATCATACGTAAGACGAATAAGTCGCTTTATCCTTGCTACGACAGATTATTAGAGGCCAAAAAAGAATGCTATCCGCCTGAACAAGATATAAAAGTGACCAGTCTGTATGCAGAAAGTACTTTGCAAAGTCTTATTGATATAACTCTTATGCGCCTTTCAATGTACTTAGAGGAAGTACTTCTAACTGCTAGTGAAGAAGATAGACAAACTTTAACTATTATAAATAAATGGGGATGTGATGGCTCCCAGCAAGCTAGATATAAACAAAAGTATGAAAACCCTGCTGATTCGGACGCCAATATATTTTTGAGCTCATTTGTCCCTTTACAAATATTTTGTGGCAAGGATAACAAAAAAGTCATTTGGGAGAATCCTTCTCCATCATCCCCCCGGTATTGCCGTCCTATAAGGTTCAGATTTCTGAAAGAATCCTTGGATGTGACGAAAGACGAAATCAATTACGTTGAAGAATCGGTAAAAAATTTGGTTCCTACCGAAATCGAAATAAATGGAAATAAATTTACGTACAAGCACATTTTCAAGATGACTATGGTTGACGGCAAGGTTTGCAATGCAGCAACCGACAACAAGTCTACCAGTCGATGCTTTATTTGTAAAGCCACATCAAAAGATTTTAACAATTTAAGCAAAAAATATGATGTAAGTCCTGAAACTTTAGACTTTGGAATATCTGTGCTACATGCCAGAATCAGAATTTTTGAGAGTGTTTTGCACTTGGGCTATAAACTAGAAGTTCAAAAATACAGAAAAAAAAAAACGACGAAAGAAAAAGCCTTGGAATTGGCCGCTAAACAAAAAATCCAAGACAGATTTAAAATTGAAACCGGGTTACTCATTGACATGCCCAAGTCCAACTTTGGGAACACCAATGACGGAAATACCGCCCGTAGATTTTTCGAGAACCCCCAATTGGCCTCCGACATAACTGGAGTGAACTTCGATTTAATTTACAGACTAAAAGTAATTTTAGAAACCATTTCAAGTGGATACGTTATTGACGCCAAAAAATATGATGAGTATGCACTTGATACCGCCAAATTATACGTGCAGCATTATTGTTGGCACCCGATGACCCCTACTTTGCACAAAGTGCTCATACATGGTGCTGCTATAATAGACAATTCACTTCTCCCAATAGGCCAATTGTCGGAGGAGGCTCAAGAGGCCCGAAATAAGCACTTTCGAATGTATAGAGAAAATTACGCCAGAAAATTTTCCCGCGAGCAGTGTAACCGCGACATTTATAATAAACTAATATTGAGCTCTGATCCGCTCATAAGTAGTATAAGCATACAACAAAGAAGGAGAAAAAAAATATCTAAATCCTTTTCTCCGGAAACTTTAGAGATGATTTTACCCACCAAACCTAACTCCGCTTCACCAGAATCTTCGGACGATGAGGATCTGCAGTAACAAATAGGCATGGAGTAGGTATATGTCTACGGGATACGTGAATTAATTAGTCTTTACATATATAAAATATATTTTTTACGTCTGTGACATACGGTTTTTGTTTTTGTTTTCATAAATGTTTTTTTTTTAATACATAATTAAAATTTCAACAGAAAATTGTTTTTTATTATCAATTATATCATTTAGAATAATTATATCAATTAAAATAATTTTGGCCGCGTAAAACCTGAAAACCTATCTGTGTGCGGCGGCAAGCAATAGTACATTGTTGCAGAGGATAGAAAGTACGCGATTTTTGGACGAGTCATATACAGGGCGTCCCAAGACTATGGGACATGAAGGGAAAGTACCTTAAATATCATAGATAGGATATTTTGCTGAAAGAAGACTTTATGTTATTTTTAAAAGTTAGTAATACTGCATTCAAAGATATTCTAAAAATTATTTGCTTCATCTGGGAATCGAACCGACTTAAATGTAAAAAAAAATCACCGTATTTTTATGATGCCAATCGAAAGAATGAACAAAAAATAATAATTCTTCTTAAGTAACATAGTATCTTAAAAGAAATGAATAACGTAAAATGTTTGATTCAAATTTCAAGAACATTATTTATTACCGACGACGACGTCCGAAAAATAGCGATATTATCATTCCATAGATAGAATTGCTTATTCGCAAATAAGTACCCAATTAATAAACGACTTACTGTCACAGTTTTTCTTATTATAGGTGCACATGCATTACTTCACCGTTACATTACTTCTTTTGGGGATACGTGAAAGATTTGCTATACAAAAAGCAATACGACAACGTGGGCAAGTAACAAACAGAATTGAGCTATATCATATCGAGTATTCACCATAATATGTTTAGAAAATCAAGGGGCAACGGACTTATTAAAAGATTGGCGATTTGCATAAGACAAGAGGGATCACATTTTGTTTCATGTATGTTTTTAATTTGATTAAAATGATTAATTTCACGTTGTTCCTTTCTTTTAAGATACTATGTTACTTAAGAAGAATTATAATTTTTTGATCATTCTTTCGATTAGCATCATAAAAATACGGGTGATTTTTTTTCACATTTGGGTCGGTTCGATTCCCAGACGAAGCAAATAATTTATAGAACATCTTTGAATGCAATATTACTAACTTTTAAAAATAACATAAAGTCTTCTTTCAGCAAAATATCCTATCTACGATATTTAAGGTACTTTCCCTTCATGTCCCATAGTCTTGGGACGCCCTGTAGAGGGCCGAAACGTAGTTGAGGCCCTCTAGTGTACGAGTCCATAAATTGCACTTTCTACCGAGGCAGACATAGTGCTTTTCACAACTACTGAGAGGAAATAAAATAAAAAATCACATTCAAAACTCAAATTTTAATTCATGTCTAATGTACATCACCACCAATTGATAGATAACTTTTTTTAATCAGGACCCCTATTCTCATGGCACTCGAGATTAATAAACTAACATGCGAGATGAAGATGTTAACTCCATATAAAATTGTATTTGTTTCGCCATATCTCCAATGTAATTTCATCTCTAGTGGTTCGAGATTAGGGGACAAGTTTGAATTACATTTTAAAAAAAAACAGTGACATAGTTTTTAGTCTGTGTATCTTTTAGCAAAAATACACCTAATATTGTCCTACACAAAATGGTGTGTTCTGATTGGTCGATTTCATTTGTTCATTTTAAGGAGCTATGACACAAAAATTTATTGATTGATTTTCATTGGTTCTTAAAGTTGGACAACAATGTTCTCGACCAATCAGCAAACACGCCGGCAAAAACATTCTTGGTCTGTCCTTATAAGTGACGTTTTGTGACCTCAAACAAGACCATCTATGGCCATATTTCCGAGCGGTGTTGTGAAAAGTAGTTTATTTATTTAGTACATTTCAGACAGTATTTTGCAAATAAAAGTAATTTTATTATTAATAGGTTAGATTCCTTTGGTTTTAATTAGAAAAGATTGAATGTGTATTTTGTATTTGTTTTATGGAATTGTAGTGGCATATCAAGAATACAAGGAAAACAACGGTTTAGAAAATTGGAGTGAGCCCTACGAGTGTCTGCAATGTCAACCAGGCTGCGAGACGTGCAGGGGACCGGAGCCGTGTCTCGCTACTTACAACTGGCCTTTTCGGTAAATAGTTCATCCAGGAATAAAATAACCCCCTTCCCTTGTAACTCAGGCTACTCAGAATTTGAGTTTAATTTTTCTGTTTATATAGGGACCTATTAGGTATAGGAGTTTTAAAACTTGTTTTATCACTTTCATTGCCAAGGCCTCTGATTTTCATACTAAATACACCCACCTAGCAGGTCGGCAGCAATGAAAGTGTTTAAGAATCAAACAGATCACCATCACTTAAAGGTCAGCTATCAAAATCTCTCTTCTAACAAGCTTGTTCAAGGGGTAATTTAATACACTCTTTATTAGGTAACAATAGTTAATCACGTACATACATACATACTTCCTACCTTCACACTATTCCCAGAGTTCGGTAGGCAGAGCTACGAAATTACCAACAACTCTAAAAACTTATTGTTATTTCTGTAACCACATTTTGCACAAATTGGATAAGATGTACTTAATACTCAACACTCAATCATTTATTGCAATCATAATGTTATCAATCAATCAATCAATCAATATCATTTATTTGCAGAATACAGTACAGTACAAGATGTTACAGTCAATTTTAAATAATAAATAATGTCCAATGTATCCAGCTTGCAAGCAAGCGTGCAAATATTATTTATGCAATAAAAGAAATTTATTTGTTACAATATTTGATAAGTATCTAATAAAATTCAATAAATAACAATAACAATACACATTTAAATTATAGATAAAAAAGTCAAAATTCATAAAATATTATTATACCATGCCATTAATCATACATTACATTGCTCGAGGAAGTCCTTAACACTATAAAAACACTTATCTAGGAGCCAGTTTGACAATTTATTCTTAAATCTATTTCCCTGGAGTAGCTGTATCTCATCAGGTATGGCATTATAGATTTGGATGCACATGTTGTATACATTTTTGGTGTATATGGCCTTGTGACAAGTAGGTTTATAAAGGCGGTTCATAATTTTGGCCCTTGTATGCCGTTGGAAAACTTCACCACGCCGTTTGAACAATGAATTTTGCGATTTAACAAAAGCACATATCTCCTGTATATACAAACACGGCAGTGGCAAAACATGGAGTCCCTTAAATAATGGAACACATGTTTCATCGACCCGAGCACCACAAATGACTCTGACACACTTCTTTTGCACCTTAAAAACTCTGTGTACATCCACCGAGTTACCCCACAGGATGAGTCCGTAGCGAAGAACGGATGACACATAACCATGATAGGCTGTCAATGCAGCCTGAACCGAAACCGTATCTCGCAATCTCCTTAGCGCATACACAAATCGGTTAAGGTTTCTGCAGATTTGATCAGTGTGCTCTTTCCAGTTCAAATGCTTGTCAATCATGATCCCAAGAAACCTAAAACATTCAACCTCGTCAACCACCTCATCGCCAAGTCTGACCGACAGAGGCACTAGGTTACTATTGTAGGATGCAAATTGCATAAACTTAGTTTTGCTGGTATTAATGCATAGATCGTTTACGACCATCCAGTTGGCAATCTCCAGCAGTGCACAGTTAATCTCCTGCTCAAATTATTTCCTGTTATTGCACTTTACAACCAATGTAGTATCATCGGCGAACATAATGACTTTATGGGATGAAATAGAGAATAGTACATAGATCTTACTTGCTAGCTTAGAAGTTAACACTAGTATAGCTCATTATGAATCCTGATGGGTGTAATGTGTAAGATGTGTGATATGTGTACTTAATCAATTGAAATGAATGCAATTTTTTGCAGGATATCTTTACTGGTGATATCGGTGAGCTGCGCCTTCATGACTGTTCTCCTGACAATCTACACACGCCACCACCGCCGTGTGAAGGTCTTCCGCGTCGCCAGCCCCGTCTTCCTCTCCATCACGCTTCTTGGATGCGCTATTATGTACATGGAGGTAAGGCAGTGTCACATGTAAAAAAACCCCTTTTGAACACTACACCATTCTAAAAGTTGTTACGCAGTAAAAACTCCCAGGTCCCCTCTTAATTTCATATGGGCAGAAGAATTTGCAGCCTATGGAATGGCATGTCATATACATACGTGTTACTATATCAATCTGTATATCAATCTTAGTTCGAACCACTCTGAGTTCCAAATTCAAATATTCTTATGACCACCGTCAGTCCACAGGACGCCCCACGGTTAAAAGTGTCTACCCAGTACCCAGACAGAACCCCACTTTCAGAGGTCATAAGTCTTCATCGCTCAAATCAATTTCCCTCAAACCTGCAAACCTTATTTTTTATGTTGTAATTAATGTATGTGAACAAGAACTGTTAAAATTATTTGTATAACTGCTTGAATTTATTATTTCAATTTACAGATGGCAGCAATATTCCCCGTTCTAGATCGGTACTCCTGCATAGCTACAAAATGGACTCGGCACTTGGGATTCTGTATTACATACACAGCATTACTAATGAAGACTTGGAGGTAATCAGTATTGATTAAACAAATTTACATTTTCTGAAAGATTCTGTGTGCGACCGATGAGGTTTGATTAGAAAACATTCAAATGATCCAAAGATATTCTGAGAGTCAACTTATTATCGCATAGTCACAACTAACAGAATTCCAGTCATGATTAATATCAATTAAATTGAGTATATCTCGGCAACAACGAGTTGGGAAAAATAGAGAAAGCTCTGTTCAGAGTGAAACTGGTAGCATGATCGGAATGTTACTCAAAAACTACTGCTAAATGCATTGATTGCCACTTGCGAATATTGTAGCCCCACCTGTCATGACAATCTTTTTTTTGCCATATTCGTAGATAGTGCAATATACCTGCTGTCACACAGTTTTACTAGTACACAGGGTAGATTACTGGCAATCAGGCATTCATTTAAACACTTACATTTATCTATCTTAACTTATTGTTAGTGGAAATATTTCTTATACTCGTAATTATGAGTTATGTAAGCTAGATAAATAAATAAATTGATGAATAAATAAATAATTGCACTCACCTTCTCAAGTAAAGCTCTTCTTCTCATATATGAGAAGGTTGTCTGGCTATTTAGTGATAAGATTTGTATTTTTCCTTCCATGCTTTAATTGTAAGTGGTGTTCAATAAAGACTATTTGTACTGTATTGTATTGTGTATTTAATATGGTAAATTATACAGAACATCTTTTATTTCAGGGTATCCCTGACATACCGCGTGAAGTCAGCGCACAAACTGAAGCTCACTGACAAGCAGCTGCTGCAGTGGATGGCTCCGATCCTGCTGATCATGCTGGTGTATCTAGGGACCTGGACGCTGTCCTCGCCACCGGATGCCGAGGATGTGAGTCCACATATTGTTCTTGGTTAGCCTACCTGTACGTACACTGGAGTAAATAGGAGTACTATATTTTTCTAGCCCCGCTCAGCGCAGCTCTCCTATTGGTGGATTTTTTCAATTTAATAGTTCAACAGCAAATTAAATTATTGTAATTACTGAAGAAAATATGCATAAAGTACAAAAGTTAATTTTTGTGATTTTCTCGTTACAGATAGAAGACAGCTACGGCCTGAAGTTCAAGCAGTGTACTTATAACTGGTGGGATCACAGTTTGGCAATAGGTACATATATTTTTTAACTGACGCACGTGCATGAAGTGGTTTGTTTGTTTAGACCAGTAAACCTCGCGTTCCTTAGTCTCTGTCTACGTCTACCCCATGGGGAAATGGTTGTGAAGGTATGATGATGATGGTTTTTTATTTACGAAACATTTGGTTGATAATTGGTTTATTAACCGCCATCATTGTCGTCTCCTTGTATTATTCGAAATGATATTAACAAGTTTATTAAAATAAAATAGAGAAGCTCCCAGTTCTGGTTCTTTTCTTTGATGTAAGACAATCTGTGAAATTACTAGCATAGAAGCGTTCCATCTTTGTCATCAGAGTTGGCAACACATTCGCAGTCATACAATAGGGGTGTGTCCTGGATAAAAAAAATATGAAAAAATATTGAACACGTATTTTTGTTTTATGAAATCAATGAAAATTAACAAATATAACGCGCATCAAAGTTCGGAAGTGGGGACGGTGACGTCACAACGTGGTATAAAGTGTGACACGGCGTGACGTCACGCGAAACGTCAACGCACTTTTTTTTTTATAATGGCTTTCACATCAGCCAATTATTGGCACGACGTATTTTGCCAACGTCAGAGTAGACATCGGTCACGTCCAGAGAATGTTGGGTGTATAGAATTTGGATGCTTAAGGGAGAATCGGGCGGGGATCCTAAAACAAAAATACATAATTTTATGGACAACACTGACAAAACATGAGGTTTACAAATACGCGAAGCGAGTTAAGTATAACAAAAAAAAGGATGGGAGTTAGAAATTGAAGGAATACATATATAAAGTATATGTACGTGTAGAACAAGGTATTATAATTTAATGTCATGCATTTGTACATAATTCAGAACATGTTTTGTCAAAGGAGTACCAACAAAAGAAAGGAGAGATTGGAAATTAATAGGACGCGGAATATAATTTGGAAGAGTGTCATAAAGAGAAAAATTAAGTTTAGGGCAGTTAAAAAATATGTGCTCCGGGGTACCGTCCTCTAAACCACATTCGCATAGAGACTGATTCCTTATCCTAATCTTTGCTAAAAATACAGGAGTGCAGGCATGGCCCAGGCGGAGGCGGCAGATAGAAGATGTGGACCGCTTGTTGAATTTTTTGAACCGGAAGAACCAAGGTTTATGTGGTATAACCGGTTGTATCTCGCCATAGTATCGGCCCTTGATAAGCCTAGAGGAGTCCCACTGTTGTTGCCAAGAATCCCTTTCATCAGACCGAGCAATCGTCAACATGTCGGAAGCATATATGCTGGGGTACCCCTGGGAGCCAGACACAGTGGCGTCTTTGGCCCAAGAGTCTGCCCATTCATTACCTGTGATACCACTATGACCCGGGATCCAAGCAAGAACAACTTCCAAACCTTTATTTTTACATTTCAAAAGTAATTCTTTTATTTTAAGCACCAAAGGGAATTTTGTTTTTGCCTTAAATTGATTCGACGCTATAGCCTGAAGGCAACTCTTGCAGTCTGAGAAGAAAATGGACTTAGCAACACCATGGGACTCGGCATAGGTAATTTCTTCAAGGAGGGCAATAGCCTCTCCAGTGAAAACTGAGGTCTGAGGGGGGCATTTAAAATTTAAAATAATTTTGTACCTAGGAATCCAAACAGCTGCACCCACACAACTGTCAAAACACCGGAAGCCAGTCCTGCCACTTATCTAAGAGCTTGTTGAATTTGGCATTGGCTCCAGGGTCGTCTTTAAAAATCCCAAAGTCAAGGATAACTTTGGGGCTATGGACTAGGGCATAAACATCGGTCTCAAAGATAGGGTTTATTGCAGTCTGATGGAGGGGATTTATGAGGTTCTGGGTTTTTAGGAAGATAGTAACTAATCTTGGGGTCTCTTTGTGAGACCAGTACCTGTTCACAGCGACCTCATTGGAGAGAGCTTCTAGGCGCGGAAGAATAGGGTGGTTAGATAATGAGGCCGCTTTGAAAACGCACTTTATTTTCGTCATTTTTTGTTTAATTGACAATTGGAAAACTATGACATGTGTTCAATATTTTTTGATAATGTAAATGACGGGCTAATTATTAGGACACATTAGGATTATTAGATTTTTTAGGACACTAGCCTATTGCAGTATCATTATTCTGGCCGCGTACAGAGAAAAGGCACAAATTCAATTAATTCATAGAAATATATTAAACTCTCAAGGGTTATAATAAGGTTGAAAGTGCCATACAATTCATTTAGTAGATGTGCCTTTTTTATCATATTGAAGACAACAACGTCAAAATAATATGCAAATTACAACTTAATTTAATACGAAATAAAGTCTCATCATTACGTGACGTCACATCCGATTGCACTCCATGTTAAATTCTGTTTTGCTAGAAAGAGATAAGAACAAATCTTTGTTGGCTGGTTATTTTTATAACTATTCATTTATTTATTTATTTTAGCTTTGAAAAAAATAATATTCCCTATTCCTAGGAGAGATTCTCTTCCTGCTGTGGGGCGTGCGGGTGTGCTACCGCGTGCGCCACGCCGAGAGCCTGTACAACGAGGCGCGCGTCATCTCCATCGCTATCTACAACATCTTCACGGTCAACTCGCTCATGATAGCGTTCCAGTGAGTATTCAACGATTACACCAACACCTATATTCATTTACACATTACATTACATTACATGCACTTACGCCTTCTTTCCCAGAGTGGGGTAACTAAGCCGAGCTACAGAAGAGGGAATATGCATGGATTTTTTAAATTCTCAACAAAATATGAAAATACCGTAAAAGAGATCACCGAAAGTGAAATTAAAATTAAAATCGGTCAAGAAATACGGATGACACAAGCATTTTAAACTGCTAATTAGACGGAGAGATCCGATGTGCACCGGTGACGTCATTGTGCAGTTCGGCCATATAAACTCCACATAAAACTCAGTTTTGCTAGAAAGAGATAGGAACAAATCTTTGTTGGCTTATATCTTGGTTATTTTTATAAAAAATCTTACCTGTTTGTTACATGAATCAGCTTTTATTGAATTACTAGCACGCCGCAGTACAAACAGGCTAAGATGTTTACCAGTGTACGTTAGTGACAGGTTGCAAGTCTATCGCCTAACAGTACTACAAGCCTTTATTCCCTTAGTCGCCTCTTACGATTTCCACGGGAAGACATGGAGTGGCACTATTCTAAGCCGGCAATCACGCAGCTGACCTGGTGGTACTTATATTTATTTATTTCTAGAAAATCCACCAGTTACTATTACAACATATGACACAAGAATAGGAAATAAAAAACCAATTAAATGATTTCACCTATAGTGACTGAGTACCAAATTTTAAGTTCAGTACCAACTCCAAGGTGACACGCACTTACAGCTTCATAATAGCTTTAGCTGACTATCGCTATCACGCTTGCACTCGCAACTGACAGTATATATTTTGTCACTCGTATCTAAAAAAGATTGCCGTTCGCTATTAAAAATATGGTAGCACTGTACACAAAATCACGTGCGCAAAAATATCCTGAATTTAGTGTCAGTAACAAAATGGAACTCGTAATTTTTCTATAGTAATATTATGGTAAAGTAAAGTGAATTCGTGATAAATCAAAGACAATTTCTCTTTACTTCCTTCCAGTGTTGCCATATATACAGATTTACCTGTATCTACACAGATTTTAAGCTATCATTACAGATTACAGATTTGACTCCAGTTTTATACAGATACTTTAAAAGTTGATGCATGTTATGGTTTCACGTTCAATATAGCTTGGCCGTTTCACTTTTTTTATATTGAATTGGGTTTAATTTTTCTTATCATGGCAATTGGCAACATTAAGGGCAGGGATTACTCCGATGTTCGAAATTCGACAATGGTATAGTGCCGTCCCTCTCAATCTCCTGTAAAAAATATATTTGGGTGAGCGGGATAGCAGTATACCACGGTCCAATTTCGAACATAGTACGATGTTCGAAATTGGACCGTGGTATACTGAACTTCAGACTAACTATAGTCAATATCATAATTTTTGTGATCTGAACCATGAACATAATCCTTCTTAAATACAGATTTCATACAGATAATAGGTAATTGATGCCATACAGATTTTATACAGATTTAGAAATATTCCGCAACAGATTTTGAGGTTCAACATATGGCAACACTGCTTCCTTCTGAGTCGAAATGAAAAGTAGTGTGACTCGCAGTGCAAGTTATCACTTTCATGCCCTGTAATACAGGTAGAGTAAGACTCAATGTTATAGTTTGGCGGCAAAATATGTACATAAATGAAAGTTTGTTTATAACTTTATCTGGGTACTAGGAATGAGGATCTGCCGAGCCGAGTCCTACCAAAATGTAGGGGTCCCCATTTTTATGGGCAGGGGGGAAATTATACTAGGCGAGTGAAGTGTCATTTTCCATGTATTTTTTTACACTGTATCGAATGAGAACACCCATTGTTGGAAAAAATGAAAAAAAAAAATCATATCAAGTCAAAATTAGGACTTAATCAGCAGAAACAATTGGAAAACTTTTACACTAGTCATGCAAGGGAAGAATGATAACCTCGTAAGGTCCAGTGTGCAATAGAATGTACATGATCAAGGCAATTTGAACTGTGTTACGATGGTAATAAGGTTTATTTTCCTATCTTGATAAACTGAAAATGTCATTATCGAACAAACGTAATTGAACTTTATTGCCTTGATGGTAGATTCAAAGTCCCACTCACAAAAAACTCCCTGTTTGTAGTATGGTGGGCCTTACGAGGATAATTACTCCACCGACAAAATCTTAGCTCTTAAGTAAATGATGATGATGCAATATCAACTATGAACATGTTTTTGCTGATTAAATCCTACTTTTAACATGAAATATATTTTAATTTTATTTTTTTCCAATAAAAATCCTTCATATTTCGCAAAATATTGATCCTATCAAAATGGGTGTATTTTGCCTCAAAAATATGCTATTTTTCCTTTATTACTTATTACTTAAAAATATACAATTTTAGATTCCTTTGCGATAATGTGCTATCCTGTTTCAGCTTACTAATCTTTCCGCAAGCCGGGCCGGATATAAAATATCTGCTTGGCTTCATTAGGACACAGTTGTCCACCTCTACTACTGTGCTACTTGTATTTTTACCAAAGGTATGTTAATGATATTTTAGAACTTCATTTGTCTGTTAATTTTTAAATTTAAATGGATTTTGATATAATTGTACCATACAAACGTGGCACATGTCACGCGTCAGCTAATTCAAGGTCATTCTGCTTTAGGAGCACATTTACTTTATATCTTATTTTATTATACTTATTACTTAGTTTACGTTTATGCGTGCTCCTAGCTAAAACCGGGGTCAATAGAAATGTCAAAAGATGTACACAAATCAGTACTGTTTGACAAATAACCTCAATATTTCTGCAAACGAGTTTTGATTTTAAAAGCTTATAGTTAATAGTTATTTAATCTTAAACAGAACGTAAAAGTAACAATCAACCGTGTACATCATTAAAAATACCTCACTCGATGTTCAAAAGTACGTGATTATGGTGTAATAATGGTAAATAGGTCCGTTTGGTTTTCGTTTTGTTTACATCTTTTACCATTTCTGTTGACCCCGACTTTAGTATTGTGTATATACCCTTGGCTATTAATAAATCATACACCGCAATCAGTGTTTCTCTCAAGAATCTATCAAATATCAACTATCAAATCATTACTGATGTACCGTACGTCATATGGTCCTTTGAACCGGATTTTGTGATTCGTGTGTGATAGCAAATCGGTCTAATGGGCCTTCCACAAGCGGGTCTCATAATAGATCGATAATAGCAATCAATCACGCGTTCAAAGAAAGTCGATAACAATCGGGTATCAGTGACGACATCATCAAATAAACTATCCAGAAACGTCTACTATCAATTCAAGAAAATTTAGTTAGTTAAAATTAAACTTTTTGTAGAGATAAATCTTGGCGGGACGGTCGCGACCGAATTTTCGGGACTTTATCTTATAAATATATGTATCCTAGCGAGTGGTCCTCGATTGTTGTGTTGTGTGGTAAGACTATTTGTCGCTGGCTTTACCGTGTAAAAATAATCATATAATGGTGCTTTTGTATGAAGTCTAATTAAAAAACCCAAAGAGTTGATAGTTAGGTTAAATAGTGCTTTACATACTAATGGGAAAAATGAAGTTTGATTTTAAAAAATAGACCTGTTTTATTACTCATACAACGAAATGTGTAAGGGATCCAACTTGGTGCTCAGACGAGTTCGTATAGTAAAGGATGCAGTACATGCAGCGACCTATTTCATTGCAGCTCTGTTGGTTTAAGGACCATTTTTTGGTCGAATTCTTGTTACCAATTGTTTCATTTTCCCGACTTTTTCCACGATTGTTCTAAAATAAACCTAACCTTCCCTCTGGGTCCTGTAGTTCCTGTTTAAAAAATTTGAAATCATAATAGATTTTGAAAAGAAGTTTTTTAACTTGAGAATTTTTGGACATATCAAACAAGTAGAAACAGTCGAGAAACAAATTTTCTAACTTATAGATAGGCGACTTATTTTGACGCATAGTCTTTGCTCATGTAAGTACAGCTTTACAGCCTCGGTTTGAAATGTTTGAATGTCCGTTATTTTAGGTGCTGCGCGTAGCGCGCGGCGCGGGCGACACGTGGGAGGGCGGGCGCGCGCGCGGCCTGCCGCCCTCGCTCAGCCTCAACGGCATCGGGCTCGTCGACGAACCCGCCGACCTGTTCCGCGAGAACGACGAGCTCAAGGTACGAGCACCACACACGAACATGCAATACGTACGATAGGCTAGCACAGGAAGACGTTTGGTCATCTGTCACGGCATGACAAGTACATTAAGATGATAATTGAATGAAAAAGACAGGAAGTAAAGAAGCACACATGCCATCTGATGGTGTGTGGGATCTGTGACCCATAGACTTTTGCATTCTCAAGACATTTTAGGACCTCAAATGCGTAGCCAACCCTGAGGACTGAGATGTAATGCCTCTATGCTAGTAATTTTAGGGAATACACAATAATGCGAGCACTGCGGTAGGTTAAAGGATAAGAGAGAAGGAAGTTAAAGAAGAAGAAGAAGAAGTGGTAGCGAGACAAGAGGGAAATCAAGAAAAACTCACCTTGACTATTTAAAAGAAAAAAGAAGGCGTCGTTTCGTGTCAGTTAGAAGATTACTCCACTGATAAGCTTCGCTCTTAAGTAAATGATGATCATGGGGCTGGCATTGGTCAAATCTCACCTTATGATGAGGACATTCAGATTAAAGATGGGTCGTGATTGTTTTATAACCCCCACGAGGGGTATTATAATAAGATTAACGCTTGTATCTGTGTCTGTCTTTAGCTTTATAGCTCCCAAATCGATGGACCGATCTGGACGCGGAAAAGTAAGCTATTTTAAATGGGATGGTTCTTAGCTAGGTTTCATGAAAATTGGTTAGGTCGTTTACGAGATGTCAGCTCTAAAATTCGTCATTGTATCGGGGGTACGCACTCTAACTACATGATCTATGGATTTTTGTCATTTCAAAAGTGCAAATATTTTGACAACCTTGAGGACTAAAATGGTCTGTATGCTAATAATTTCACCTAAATAGTACGAGTACCATCACGAACTTTTAATAACTAAGCTGTCCTAAAAGCAATTAAGAACAAATGAGGAATTCATTCTGAAAAAACAGCGATAATTTACTTGAGCGTCACATCACAAAGATATTAATTGCGGCGTGCCACAAGGAAGCGTCCTAGGTCCACTACTCTTACTTGTGTATACGAGCGACCTATCTAAAGCCATTACATATTCAATGATACTATTTTCTGGCTATAGCACTAATATTTTCATGAAATATATGTATGCACATCAAAAAATATTAATTGATTTGATAGTTTACTCTACTATCTCTGATCTGATCTGATTTCAAAGGTGCCTCTCTATGCGTGCATCGTGTAGATAGATGTAGTACACGTTTTTTGTTTCCTGTATGTTTTGTTTTATGACACCTGAGTTGATTTTAAAACCGGAGTTATTTTAATTCTCTAGAATGCATAAAGTCTAAATTTAACAAAGCATCTCTTAGTACCTAGTTTTTTTTTCACTGTCGACATTGATACGTGACAAGTGTGTAACCGTCACAGGAGGAGGTGCAGAAGCTGGCGGCGCAGATCGAGTTCATGAAGATCGTGCAGATGGAGATGCACAACCGGCACCTGCGCCCGCGCCCCGGCGGGTACTTCAGCGCGCACAGCCCGCACCCCGCGCACAACATCTCGCAGGTATTGCATACTGTACGGCCATTACCGAATGAGCGTCGTGGCAACAAATCATTTTATCGGACTCTCTCATTCGCAATCGTGGGCCTTATGGTGAGCGCAGGGGATGCAAGATAATGCTGCTACTACACGCGCTCGCCATAAGCTCCACGAGTGCGAGCGAGAGAGCTAGTTAACTGGGGCCAGAACTGGTGGAGATGCACAACATCTTGTTTAAGAGGCCACATTATGATAAAGTCGGTAGTGTTCCGCGATCTGGATCTCACTAACCATAACGCCTTTGTGTCTGTTCTTTTGATATATTAAGCTTTGTCATATTTCCTTGAGACTGGTAAACGTAAAAAGACGATTAGAAACAAAATCCTCATTTGTTTTATTTTTCAAACATGACACCTTTTTCGCATATTTTAGGTTGAATCTTCGAAATCCTACGATCTTTGATGATGATTTTTGATTGAATAGTTGAATATTTGCAACTTCTTAATCCTGGTAAACCATTTTACGAATATATTTTGTAGTTTTAAAGCAAACGGCAATTATTTAAATTTTACGCTGGAATCAAAGCGTGCGCAAACTATCTCCATCTCAAGTTCTTTGCGCGGAAGGAAAGCCATTGCCTTTTATTCTTGTGCGGGCGAGGGATTATATGTGGCCTCTTAACTCGCATAACTTGTCTCGGTCATTCGCGCGCAATTATATTGCCGTCGCGTGCGCACAGCGACATCGGCCGCTGGCATCATGGATTGTAAACCTTTTCCCTATAGTTCGGCTTCCTAAAGGTCAACGTACGAAATTCTTCGTCATCGGTCTCGCACTTTTTCAATAAGCTACTCTGCTTCCTGTTAATGTACAGTAGAGTATATTGTACAGTTGTAGATGGTCCGTCGACTTGCAGGACAGCACGGAGTGGCCGGGGCCGGTGTGACGCGTCGCCCTGAGCGACAGCGGCTGGGAGTGGCCCGGGCCGGCCGCGCGCCGCCTGCGCACCGCGCGCGACGCGCGCCGCCCGCACTACGTGTGAGCGGGCGCCGCGCCGGCCACGTCGGACTGCCAACATCACCAAACCAACACGACACCACGGATGAGGTTATTTTTAAGTGTTAATTTAATGTCTTTTTTTCATTAATATGTTGTTTTAACATCACATGCTGAATTTATTAACTTCGAGCCGTTTTAGTAAACGGTTCTTTAGTAAGATTCCACTCTCAGAAAAGTCAAAGAAAACTGTAATTAATTACTGACACGTCTCGAGATGAGCATCTCGAGATTAGTTTCCTCCTACAGTTATTTTATAATATTAGTTGAAAACGTGTTACCATATTGGCACTCCGGAGGATGCCAAAAGTATACCAAATATTTATCAAATATTTTTATCGATCAGATACCAATACTGCTAGTCGACGGCTGAACTATCGGCTGTATTTAAACATTAGATTGATCGACATCGATCGATAGTTAGTCGATAATAAATCCACTGTGAATGATTGATTTAATGACCCCTACATGAGTCGAATGTTGGTTTTGTAAATATGCTGTCTGACGAAGCTTCGAACATCGGAACCCAGCTTTGTTCTCATCACCATCTGTCGCTTGTTATATTTACTTAATTTGCACTGAAAAATATATTATTAAATGAAACGAAATACATTCAAAACCTAAGGTTTAATGATAAAACGCGGTCGATAAACTCTAACCCCCTTACTTATAAACGTGGAATAACCTTGAATTAGCTTAACCGTTTCAGTGCAGATGACACGCCAGACGTGTCATCAAATGTTTTCAACGTGTGGCGGATGACACGCTAGGCTTGTCATCATATTCTATGGCATCGTCCTAACAGAACGCGATTGCGCGATCATCGCAAGTTCGCGCGACTGATTATATGACTGTTTACATACAAACAGTCGCGCGAACATGCGATGATCGCGCAATCGCGTTCTATTACAACGACTCCTATGGCGTATGGCACGCCTAGTCTGTCATGAAATGAGTGTTCGCCACCACAGCCAAAAGTTTTTGAAAATGGAAGACTCAACGAATCGGTTGACCATATTTTGTCCTTATCTGTCAAATTTAAATGTCACAATGACAAATAAGGACAAAACATGGTTTAGCTACTCCATGGTTATTCCACGTTTATAAGTAAGGGGGTAAGAATTTCGTACATTAAGTCGCCACTTCTTGTCTCGGTCACTCGCGCGCAAACTATTTCCGTCGTGCTCGCACAGCGACTTTAACCATGGCATCATGGATTGTAAACCTTTTTCCTATAGTTCGGTTCCCTACAGCAAAGGTCAATGTACGAAATTCTTCGTCGTCGGATTCGCGCTTTTTCAATAACCAGCTCTGCTCCGACCATACACCGAACCTCCAATGGCGCCCTTATAACTATTATCTTGAAATTTAAAAAGCTGTTTTATATGAATTGATAATGCTTTAGTTATTAGGAAAGACAATACAAGGCCGATGCGATGTCCTAGTTGGTAGTGGTAGTCACCCTGCCTACGAAGCTAGCGGTCTTGTGTTCAAATCCCGGTAAGGGCAGATATTTGTGTGATGAGCGCGAGTATTTGTTCCTGAGTCATGGATGTTTTCTATGTATTTAAGTATATATTTCTCTATATAAGTATTTATATCGTTGTCTAGTACCCATAGTACAAGCCTAGAGCTTAGTTTGGGACTAGGTCAATTGGTGTGACATTGTCCCTGATATTTATTTATTTTATTATTTACTTGTAATAATAACCTCAATTAAAGAGGACGCCACTGGTCATCCGGCGTGTGGTCGGTAAAATCTGTGCTAGCAACGTTGCACATTTTCGATTTTTATTACATTGATGTAGAGTTAAGTAAAATGCTCTAAATTGTATGTTACTTATTATCTTTGTGTATTTGGTGTATTTAAATGGTGTGTAATCAAGTGTAATGGTATATTTTGTCGTTATTTTTATTATAAATGTGTTGGGTGATGGAACCAGTAAAGAACATGGACCAATGGTGGACACTTGATCCTTATGTTACAGAAAATAAGGGTTATTCATTTATTTTGAAAATCAATTGACCTTGACCTTGACCTTTACCTCAACCTTGATCTTTAAATTAAGAGTTAAGTGTCCATTATTGGTGCCTTTAGCTAAAAGAGTTCAACGTTGGTGCCGTCACCCTAAATATTTAGTTACAGGACACAACATGACAAAAAAAAACAGATTTGAATACACCAGATGTCCAGAGCTAATAGATTACATTCGAGAATATCTCATCAATAATTGAAAAAGAAATGCAACGTTACCAGCACAGCTTCTGTAAAACGGATCTTAAGCGTTGAACAACCAACACGTTCAGCGTCCGAATTACGAAAATCTATTGACGTGACTGGCATTTTAAAAGCCTGGTGGGTGATAATCTTTTACAACTCGACGCAGCAATTATTAACCGGCGAGTTGAAGTTGTCCCGCCAGAGCGTAAAAAAAGAACGCGCATTCTCAGTTTACCTGCTTTCTCAGCTTATCTCGTCAGATTCTTAACGTTTTAATGCGTGTATTTTTAATTTGGTCGACGAAGCACCTCGGCCAATGTGTCTACGACGTGGGACAACTTTAGTTAGCTGGTTAATATATCAGGAGCGAATTGGAAAGCGAGTTGTTTGAGAATAACACCCCAGGCCGTTAACGTTAATACTGGTTATAACCGCAACATATGACATTTTGTCTAATTGGTAAACTAACCAACTCGAAAATACATACTACTATACTCCCGCCGTTCTATAAAGCCCGTTTTGACAGGTGTCAACTCGGTATGAAAAATGTGTTTGAGGTTATATATTATCTATATTATCCTTTAAGAGGATTGTGAAGAGCCGCTTAGATCGCGTAGAAGTAAAAAAAAACATACAAATTTTGCTCCGGGCCCTTGTCACCCCCAAAATCAAGTCCAATTTTCAAGATTTATTCGGAATTTTTTCTAATTTTGTTTTTAAAGGGGTTTGGGTAAAAGTGTTGTCATTTGTAAAATTCATATACATATTTTCAAGGTGAGTGGCTATTCATAAAAGTGGTAAATTATGATAGAATTATTAAAAATAAACATATTTTGTTATGTAATGTAATACTCTAAAGTGCATCGGAGCCGAGATATTTAAATATTCATACTTGGGCGTACTTTTGTACTAAAAGCTGAATACTTAAATCTTTAAAATCTCCGCTCCGATATTATTTACCGCCGTAAATTATATATATCTATGTGTATTTAGAGGTCCTCTAAATAACTATGTAAAAATCATCCGCGGCCGCTGAAAAAAAAAAGACAATATTCTTCAAACAAATTTACCCAATGCCCTTTGTTTCACTTTCGGTAATATTTTCTTGGAAAGGAAACCGTACAGACATAGTTTTTCATGATATCTACAACATATTCAAAAATGGTAAAGATCGGACTACGTTTATGGAGAGAAACGTTAACGTTATCGAATTTTGTATGGTCATTTTTAGCTTCACATTGTTCACCAAACTGGAATAGAACTTGCACCGAGATTCAGCGTTTAATCTAGATATCGTCGGTGAAACTGCAAAACCGCGTAACCAACAAATTTACTATAGAGCAAAATAAACCTTATCATCTTAGAAAAAAGGTACAGTTTGCTTCTCATTAAAAATTTACTTACGCGGTTTTGCAGTTTCACCGACGATATGGCTTTATTCCAGTTTGGTCGAATGCAACCTTAGTCCTTTGTGTTAGCAACGAATTTGCTGTCTTAATTGATTATAGTCTTGGGAACGCATGTCTATGGTTCCAAGATCCCACTTACCATCAGGGGCCTGTTCAATAAAGCTACAAATTACAATTTACAGGTTACAAGTTTTCATTTGACACAACCTCGACCAATGGTGACCAGCCATTTGAGCAGTGTTGCCAGTTTAGACCTGTAAAATTGTAATTTGTAGTTTTATAAAACAGGCCCCAGGTGGCTTAGTGCCCGTTCCATGACATGAAAAAAAATGTGCTGCGTTGACAGCTCGATTTCATATGGAGTAAAATTCAAAATATTTATTCAGTAAATTGGCCACAGGAGGGCTCTGTTACACGTCGGTAATATGGAGTGAATCTACTATCCTTTTACAGCGGCGCGGCGGGAGTAAAAGCGGTTCTTACCTATCCTTTGCTATATTTAATGATTTGCAATCTATTTGATCATTGAGTTAATAAGCATAGAGAAAACTTATTTATACTTCATAATGATATCCAACAAAATTGTGTTCGATATTCATAACCAGCCAAAGCATACATTTTGATGTGTTCTTGACTAAGACTCATAAAAAAAACATCCGGATTTATAGACAAGAAAAGTAATTACTTGAGTAAAAGTAATTTTTACGGGTGTACGTCATTTAGTTTGAGAGGTACAGTCATCAGCAAAAATATTGTTCAATATTGGGCCCACAATATGTGATACGTCTCTAATAATTGTCTAGACCCATCATGGAATATGATTTAGTCTATAGTTTTATTTTTGTAGGCATATTTTTTGTTTTAATTTATGTAGGGTGATAACTGATAGCACCAGTGTCGGACACTTTTAGCTAACAGGCACCAATAATGGACACTTAACTCTTAATTCAAAGGTCATACGGTCATAAATTAACTGTTGCAAAACAAATTCATATTATCTCGTGTGAAATAAGAATCAAGTTCGGCGACGTGCTGGTCTAGCTGGTAATGACTAGTGACCCTGCCTACGAAGCTAGCGGTCCTGGGTTCAAATCCCGGTAAGGGCAGATATTTGTGTGATGAGCGCGAATATTTGTTCCTGAGTCATGGATGGTTTCTATGTATTTAAGTATATATTTCTCTATATAAGTATTTATATCGTTGTCTAGTACCCATAGTACAAGCCTAGAGCTTAGTTTGGGACTAGGTCAATTGGTGTGACATTGTCCTCTGATATATATTTATTTTTTATTTTTGTAAGTGGCCATTGTTGGTCCTTGTCCATATGTATTTATATGTACATGTACATCGTGTACATTTATTGTTTTATGTTAGTATTTTTTGAAAAAAGTATTTTTTTTTTAAATATGTTCTTTGTTTTTTTTTGTCTTTCTATTTCTGTGCACCAACTGTGTTAGATTCTGATTGATTATTTGGTCAACTGGTACATACTGTCATTAAGCATTAAGTCCGCCATTGGTCCCTTTTTGTGCAATAAAGATTAAATAAATAAATAATAATAGATATTTTTGAGTAAATAATTGCATAATATATAATTGCTAGTGACTGTACCAGGTGTATGTTAATTTTATATCTACGTGCTATAAATAAATAGATACGTAATAAATGGTTTGACATAAAATTAACTCTTGTCTGTAAGCTTCGAGTACTTTATTTCAAGTATAGAATGCTAGAATTTACTTCTATCGCTAGTTTAAAATTGGATTAAGGATTTTCGTTATAGCTAAAAATTAAGTTTTTTATAATATTAAAAAAAACATATTCATGTCTCTTCTAATAAGATACTTTTCGAACGCTAGTCATTAGTTTTAATGTTATAAATATATATTATATTTTAAGGAAAATGTATTGTATCATTCCAGTATTTTTGAATAGTTCACGACGTGTTTAGGCAAACAAACTGTTAAACACTAGCGCTCGTCGCTAGGGCTGACAATAAAAAAATATTAAATACTGTTGTAGTCGTCGTAATACGTATCTATGTTTTTATTTTACAAGTAACTATTAAATAGAAAAAGCCCCCGAGACTTTATTGCATATTCTACTCTCAGAGCTATATCTGCACTCTGACACGGCTCAACCGATTTTCATACAACCGAGCTATACCCCGTTTGTTTAGGTACTTGAAAAAATGTAAACAAAACCACGTGATATAGTTCGTCAGCCAATGAAGAAGAGCACTGATACGGCAAAGTGCGATAAAACAGTTTCGATTGGCTGTTTAACTATGCCACGTGGTTTGGATTGTTTTTAATTTTTTAAGTACCTAATCAAACGGACTATAAGAACCAACCCTATTCTTTAAAAAAAACTCGGTCCATCCGTTTAGGATCTAGGGCGACGGTACCAATGATGGACACTTAGCTGACAGGCACCACTAATGGACAATTCACTCTTAATTCAAATTTCATACGGTCCTAAATTGTTTTTTGCAAAACAAATAAACCTTATCTTCTGTAAAATAAGAATCAAGTGTCCATTGGTCCTTGCCCATTACTGGTTCCGTCACCCTACGATACCACGGACACCCAGATACATGGACACACACAACACACACATTAAACTTATCGTCGGTGGTTAAAAAATAATGACTGTTGAGTAGTTAAATACTCCCAACATAGTTCTGCCGTTCAACCAAAGAAAGCACAACCGCATAGTAATATAAGCATTTTAAAGGAGAATGGGCAGAAATATCGCACTGCCAGATCAATACAGCATTAACTCAAAATACGACTACATTTTAAAATCGACTCTATTACATTTCCTATGAACTTGAAACGAAACAAGCTAGTTTTTTGAAATGATACTGTGTTGATCTGGCAGTGCGATATATGAACACTGGCCTAGAAACCAATAACAATAAGCACTATCGGATTTGTAATTCTACTACGATAAACTTCAAATAACTGTTGAGAAATGTTTAAAAAATCTGGAACATCGAGACGCCTACATAGAACGACGACAGCATAATCACTGTAAACCGCTGTCTTTACATGGCGATAACTTTTTTCTCACAAAGATTTCGAACTACCTGCCATAGTAATTTTACAACTTAGAATTACCTATCCGGTGACATATCGCTTGTCCTCATTGGTCATATAGGCCAATTAGCCCACCCTCCTTTAATGAGGTTACCAATACAGTACAGTACCCCAACGAAAATGTTAAGCTAAGCACTTTAGTGCGTTGTCATAGTAAACTTCAAACAGAACATCAAATGACACACATGACAATGACAATGACATACACAATGACAAGGTTCTAAGTGTGCTCAACATTGTTGTAAGCCGCCTTCTTTGGTAGGACGGCAGAATTGCCTACTTTCTTTTAACTTCATAAGGTCCAGTGTGCAATAGGATGTAAATAATCAAGGCAACTGTGTTGCAATGATGATAAGGTTTATTTTCCTATTTCCATAAACTGAAAATGGCATTATGGAACAAACAATTGACCTATATTGCCTTGATAGTAGATTCAAAGTCCCACTCACAAAAAACTTTCAATTAAAAAACACCGCGGTTGAATCGATCATTCCTTTAATTACTTTTAAGAGCTACAATGTCATAACAACCCCCTTTGTTTGCGTTAGGGGTTACAATACCAAAACTTTAGACATTTGATATAATATACCCATTGATGACTCATCATTATAGTTAGGTATTAAGGTACCATTAACTGTAAATATGAAAAAAGAAGCATAAATTCTAAAGTGTTGTAAATAAATTCATTAATATTAGCAATGATGTAGTCGTTATTATTTATTTTCTTTGACTGTCTGTGATAAAGTATAAATTATAAATTAAATTAGTTAATTCATTCATGTTGTAGCGGACCTGCGGGAGGAAACAGTATTAAAGTACATTTTAGAGAATTTATGTAAGCCTCGATATTGTGGATCTTTGTAGGCCAATGATATTACAAGTAAAAAGAGGTAGATATGTTATATCTACTAGCCTCAGCCCGCGACTTCGTCCGCGTAAATCGTTAACGTTAATTCCTCAACTTTTAAATTTTTCAAGATGAAAAGTAACCTATGCGTTAATCCAGGGTATAAGCTATCTCCATTTCAAATTTCAATTAAATCAGTCTAGCCGTTAGTGTAAAGGAGAAACAAACTTACACACAAACTTTGACGTTCAGATTCAGAGTCGACAAATGGCACAGTTAGAAGACGATAAGTGGAAGTAAGACGGTAGGTACATCATGAGGGCGAAAAAGAGACCGGTATATGAGAGGCCTGAGCAGCTGATTTCACCATCCTAGGACTCTTATTCTCCTCGTTAAAACCATAATGCTTTTGACATGATATCGTATTGTTCTATTGATAGCGCGAATATGTCTTCTGAGTCTTGGATGCACACATTTAAGTTTGTTTATCGTTATCTAGTACCCAAAGTACGTGAGGCGATATTTTTCCAAAAAACTTTTTTTTCTGGTAGCAATTTTTCCAGTCGCGATTTTTATGACTCGTGCTTTACCAAATGTCTTTTTTCCCATTCTTAATTTATCCTGGTCGCATATTTATCATCCTGGTTTTTTGCCTGTCGCAAATTTTAACATTTTTATTACGTCGAAATAAGTAGGTTGGTTTAGGTTATGTTCGTTTTGCAGCAGGTCCGAAGGGCCGAAACACGCAGAAGTAGGAGCTCCGCGCGGAGCTCCGTCGACTATGTGAAAATGATATTCAGCTAAATACAGATTGGGAAATTATGATAGGTACTGGAATTATTTCTGCTGAGATAAAAATCTTTGGCTAAATAAGCTTAGCTGACAGGCACCAGTAATGGACAATTCACTCTTAATTCAAATTTCATACGGTCCTAAATTGTTTTTTGCAAAACAAATAAACCTTATCTTCTGTAAAATAAGAATCAAGTGTCCATTGGTCCTTGCCCATTACTGGTTCCGTCACCCTACGATACCACGGACACCCAGATACATGGACACACACAACACACACATTAAACTTATCGTCCGTGGGTAAAAAATAATGACTATTGAGTAGTTAAATACTCCCAACATATAGTTCTGCCGTTCAATCAAAGAAAGCACAACTGCGTAGTATAGCATAGTATAGTGCGTAGTATATTTCTGCTGAGATAAAAATCTTTGGCAAAATAAGCTACTGAAAAAAATAAAGACTCGTCAATTTTGCGAATGGAAATGTCACTTCCAGTAAAAATCGATTTTCGGAAAGTCATCGCCACACTCCAAAGTACAAGCCTAGAGCTTAATTTGGGACTAGGTCAATTTGTGTGAGATTGTGCCCTGGTATTTGTTATTTATGTATTTTTTAACGTACCTTATACTGAGCCGGTTTGAGGTTGTACCTCTTTTTAAACTTTAAATATCATTGTCGTAGATAATCACTTGTTAATGTCAGAAACTGCGCTTTCAATGTCGTGACTGTTATGTCAATAAAGGTATTGTTAAATATTACTGCCGACATAGTCTAAAGTAAGATTCATTTTTAAGAATATTTTTGTAATTGTCTGCTACTATTGTTGTTTATAAATATTTATATGTAATTTATATATCATAGCTGGGAGTTGTATTTATAGAAACTTGTTTTCTAGAAAATTATCGTAACCTTTCTAGTTTCTAAGCTCCTTAAGTTATAGTTCAGGGAATATGAATTGGCCTTCTGTAATCTTCACTAAGATCTTTTTGTTAATATCAAACAAAAGGTAAAAAATTAAACTGCCCTCGTTATTCAAACAGCACAGTAGGGGGTTGAAAGGTTAAGGTAAGGTCCGGTATTTAACGCAGAAAAATAGATCGCAAACTAGATAACATACGGCCAAATCATAGTTCCTGAACTTTACTCAGATATAGGGTGATAAGTGTGGGACTCTTAAAGCTGACCGGTACAGGTAATTGACACTTAGGGTGATGGAACCAGTAATGGACAAGGCACCAATAATTAACACTTGATTCTTATTTTACAGAAGATAAGGGTTATTCATTTGTTTTGCAACAAATGAATAACAATCAATTTTGGTCCGTATACAATTTGAATTAAGAGTGAAGTGTCAGATAAAAGTGTCCATCATTGATGCCGTCACCCTAACTTTTAATTAAAAGAAGATAGGTCATAAATTGATTGTTGCAAAGCATATGAATAACTCTGTTAAATAATAGCCGAACACCACGAATGGAGTACTGCATATGTGAACCTGACACTTTAACCGTTACAGGGGTCTATTCTAATAGGCAAAACCATATTGCTTTTGAAATGTTATCGTATTGTCAATGTTACAGTAGCTCTTATTTACTTGACAGTAATAGCAGTAGAGTTCAAAACAATACAATAAAATGTTAAAAGAAAAATGGTTTTACGTTTAGTTAAACCGGATTAAGCCCTGATTTGTCCTACTGTGTTAGCCTAGCTATAGTATGTGACCATAGAGTATATAACTGTCTACTTGTGTCAAATTGTCAATGGTCATAGCACAAATTTTATAAAAATAAAAAGTAAATGCCAACTTTTATTGTTTTTATGTAACATAATTATAACATACACAATATTAAATCATTAGATAGTCATATAATAGTTATAAAAGAACTGTTATTACCATGGCAATGCTCATTATAGAACTGTTTTCACGCTTCGGTTGCGCTGTAGAGGTGGTATTCTGATACCGTTAATGATATCAATATTAGCGGTTTATAGTACCCAAGTAGAAAAAGATGTATTTCATTGTTTTGTAAGTCAAAATCATGACGTCAAAGTATTATTCATAATTTATTCTGAGATAAATATACTCATTTGTCTGTTATTGTTGGCTATTGCCAAATTCGGTCAAATATGTATCCTGTGTAATGTTTACAAGTTTGGAATCTCTTACATTTTATTGATTATTTATTGTGCCAGAGATAAGATAGAAATAACTTGATCAATATTATTTTTTCATTTGATATTATATCAATGTTTTTTAATGATTATAATGCATTGAATGTTAATATAAATAAAATAGAATTGGTGTAATATTGTTATTCTCTGAAACTAGGGCATAGGTAAATTATGTTAAGAAGTTCTGTTTTTACAATAAAATAAAAATAATTGTTTGCAATGATTTGTCTATTATTTATAACCTAAATACATTTTTACACATTTGTAAATCTATGAAAATACAAAGGTTAACCAAGTCAGTTCATCGTTAGTATAATAATATAGGCAGCATGGTACACTATTCTACCCTTAATTAAAACTACTTTTAATCAACCATGATTAAAATCTAGATACTTACGAAGAGTTGGTGCCTACACTTTATCACTACAGCTCTCAAAGCTTAGTTTCTTTAAAGTGGTACATTGCATCGCGTCAATAGCCCTGGCTTAACAATGTTCAAACCACTAATCAATGCAACAAGAATGCAGGCTAGCGAACAATAAAAATACTCCTTCATAGCTTATGCCCACTGCACATCTCTTCACCCTACATATTCCAGAGGGCTATTGCCTAACGCACAAGCAATCGTTTTCATTTTGAAAGTTGTAGACGAGTCTGCATAACAAATGAAAACAATTGTTCCACTTTGAAGGAGATTGCGAGTGGTATTAGGCAATAGGCCAGCTGCTCTCCGTATTACAAATATGAATTTTAACAACAGTTACTTCAAGGTAAAAATAATAATAAGAGAAACTATTGCAGTTGTAAAATGTACCAATGAACAATACTAAGTTTTCTATATTGTGACATAATTTATTGAAAACTTCATATTGGTTCTGAATAAACAACAGATATTTTTTCTATTTAATTTTGTCACTTTTATGTAGATTAGAGCAGTACTGTAGTACCACTCTTGTCCTGTATTTGAATCGTCTTGCAAAACAAAAGTGTTTATTAGAATTGTGTATCACAGTGTAAATGCATTGCTTCTATGACCTCTATGATAGACTATCATTGATAGTAGACACCATCAAATATTTTAAAGCATACAATGTGCTCAAAAACATATGAGTACACTAAAGGCTTTAACAAAAGAGAACTTGGTTTTGGATATTTTGACCACCATGACTTGATATATTTACTGGCATATCGTCTTTAACTTATTATTGTATTGTCAATGTTTAGATAGCTCTTATTTACTTGACAGTAATGGCAGCCGAGTTACTGCGGGACCCTAAATGAGTCCCTATTATCAGCAATCTAGGCTTTTACATACTTGGAAATTAGCTCCATAATATAAAATAAAGAGACACTAGTCCAGTTACATAAATAATTACAATATTTACAAATTACAACTAAAAGACCACGATAAAATTAATTAATACAATAACACTAAAATTGGCACTGTTAATTAGGTGTTAGTAGCCTAAACTAAATGATATTTCACTAATTACATACATAGATAGCACCTAAGCATCATCAAAAAAGTCACGATCCTTTATAGGGTACTGCGCACACAAAAACTGAGCACCATTCTGGATTGTTTTCAAGTCACTTTGGTCCACATTCTTATGAATCATGTCTTGCACTTCCATGTGCTGTTTGGCAGTTTCATAAACCTTCTCCATCGTAGCAATGTCCTTGTCTTCGGCAGTTAACAATGCTTCCATCAGCGCTGCCCGTTCCACCCTGTTCCTCAAAGAAGAAACGTCCTGCTTTAGTTTATTATATTCTTCATCTGTCAATTCTTCTTCGTGAACTTCGTCGGCTGGAAGCAATACGTTAGCAGGGACGTTCAGTAACCTTTCAATTTCACTGTCCACCACTTTTAAAGAACTCTCCGCTCGCTCGCCGTATAGCCGTAATAACTTTTTACATGACATCCGGATCACAGCTTTATCTGTTTCGTTCAAATCAAGGGAGTTTAACAAGTATGATTCCATATCGGTGACGCCATTCCTTATTTTTTCTTCGATCATTTGACGAAGCGCTATTTTAACTCGCTGTGAGCCAAAACCAAAGTGCTGTGTCGAATATTCTTCATCAGTGCCTCCTTTCCATCGATTGTTTTTAATCATTTTGAATGTTATTACGATGAAAAGTAACAGAAAATAGTGAAATAATAACAAGCTAGGTTCACGCCAAGCCAAACGAACGAACGGTAAACTTTCAAAATGAAATGACGTTTTAGACAGTGTTGTGACACATGTCATCTTCAGTGTTGCCACTCCATAATACGTACGTCGTACTAAAAAATGTGCATGAATTTTATCGTAATAATTATACATTTAATACCTATCACAAATAAAAAAATAAGAATGGATTCAAAGTAACAGCAAAGTTATGGCATTTATGATCTAAAAGATATTTTTTTTGTTAAATTACACTGCCATCTATTGGTAGTTTTCATTACTTGCTATGAATGAAAGTGTGTGTATAAACTTACAGATGGAGCTAAAGTGACTGATTCTTTAATGGCGAACTATAAAAAACAATATTACCTCAATTAAATTTTACGCCATCCAAACGGGTCACGAGCGCTCTTAGTTCTTTAATGTTATTAATTTCGTACTACCTTTTTCCCGCAACTGCGCTTACACAGATAAGGTTTTTGTCGTTATTCCCGTTATGTAAAATATAACATTATGCAGTCGGGTCTTTTTTATTCCATTAGTTATTACCCTACGTACCTATTTGCCTAGTACCTACGTTTTATATTATCATTGACCTAGTAGTAGAAAAGCCAATTATGGACAATTGAGTTCATTGCATTAAATGTTTTATCGCCTCCGATTTCCGTGAGACAGTTTTACGGTTATTGCTAATTGGTAGAAGGCGTCATTAGAGTCGTAAACTTTATACGTTTAACTAAAATTGTCTATTAAAATAAATTTAGATTGCCCTCGGATAATTTACATTTAGTTAATAAGATCGATTAACAGTCAGGTAACATTTTATTTAAATTTAAATGAAAAAGAACTGGCTGGGTCGCAGTTTGCACGCTAGACCTAGAGCAAACAAGCGAAGCGTAATTAATTTATAGTCGATACGTAGAATTCGTCAACGAATTACCCGCCTGCGTTGCAATGACAGAATATTGGATTAGATAAATTAAGTATTTTTATTAGAATAACTTGGTACCTACCTACGTGTATTTTTTTTACTCTCTCTTGTCCACAATCTGACTCGCTTTTACCAATTAATGCAAATTCTTTTTTCTCTCAATAGGTAGGTATAATAATAGACCACTGTATAAAAACGTTTGAAAAACTTAAAAAAAAACTCATAACAAATATTTGAGAAATACCTACACAGTGAATCACAGCAGACAAAAGTAGAATAAAGTCAATAGATGAAGTCTAAAATTCTAAACGAATGACCTAGCAAAAGTAAACACTTCAACAGTTTGTTGACTGACATTCAGCATTAATTGCGTACGAGTATTGAACTGGAGCGAGTTTTATTTACGTTCTAATGTTGGCAACTGAATTTAACGAAGGGTTCGTATTTCAATATCGGTAAAACTTTTGAATCTGTGGCTCTAAATTGCAAGTTGAGAGTTTGTCAAGTAGCAAATGTCAAGCTTTTAGTTAAAGTGGGTCGTGGCACAGTCGGCCATGATCATGGTGAGGCCGAACGGTAGCCCTCTGTGAAAGTATTTGGAGGCTTATAGTCTTAATGTATTTTTGACTCAACTTTTACAGGCGCAACAAGATGTGCCACCTGATATGCCATGCCCATGTTTATGGATGCCCATGTTTATGGATCTATATTGAGAATAGACCATGCACAAAACTATGATATTGCGCTAGTTTATTTTTTTATTTTTTTGATGAGCAGTAGACTCCACGCGCTAATACGGCATTAGGATTATAAAGAAGGATGTACCGATACCGCACTACTGATGCATTGGATAATATATGAAAAAAAAAGAAAACACGGGGAAATAGTTACCCAGTAAAATATGCATTGAGTTTAACGGTCCAAATTTAATGAATTACCTTTTTATTTTTATTTTAATATTTTTCATTCAGAGCATTTAACAGCTGACACTAGGAAAACATTGCAGAAGGACAGATTTATTCTTTATTTTTTTTTACATTGCATAAACTTACATTAAGTAAATTATTAACCATTTCCCTGTCCTATGTTTTTTTATCTACAGATTTCAAAAAAATATATAAATAAGTAACATGCGTTTTTTTTTTTCTTCTGCCATCCCGGGGGTGAAGGGAACTTTCCAGGGAGGTGAAGTATGGCGATTGGCTACTTTCAGTGTTTTACAGTAACAGAATAATTTACTGTAACATAAACGCATATTGCTTGTCTCAGCGTCAACCCAACATGTATACACAGGGTGGTACTCGATAAACTGTACATATTGAAAGGGATGAAATTTTAGGTTAAATTATAGGTAAACATGTTTTTTTTGTCACTGGTGTTTTTTTACAGATTGTCAAACTTTTTAATAAAGTTTGGGTAGTACACTTACTTGTGACGGTGTAACTTTTGATCTAAAAGCCCAAAAAAGATAAAACAAAATGCATAGTATTGACATTAGTTAGGTTTATAGTAATTGACAACAATATTAGACCAATTAAAAAAATAACTGAGTAACTGCTTTTTTTGTGGAAAAAACTGCAAAAATATCATTTCGTTTTCATAAAAACACGATTTTCTCAAAATTTTGCAATGTTTTACAATTTTTTTTAACGGTTTTGGATCTAAAATTAAACGAGGAATAATAATAAGCAAAAAAAATACTGAAATATCTACAACATTTGGAGAAAATCGTGTTTTTATGAAAACTAAATGACATTATTGCTGTAATTTATTTTTAAAAAAAAGTGTCTAATTTAAAAAAAAAAACTGCTTTACCTATAAATTAACCTAAAATTTCATCCCTTTCAATATGTACAGTTTATCGAGTACCACCCTGTATACTAGAACCCACTAATAAAGAGTGTCTTCGATCATACATAACAAGTGGTATTACTTGCTCCTACACCCTCACGCTGCCCTCAGGAACCCAACCTAGATCCTGTTATTACAGGACATAATATTACACTTAAGTTGTCACCATTCTTTACCCATCCATTCGTCCGTACTAATATTATAATTGCGAAACGAACCCTGTTGGTTTGTATGTTTGTTCGTTACGCTTTCACAGCTAAACTGATGAACCGATTTCAATGCCAATTGACAGCAATTCATATCTGCTAAAGTAGTAAAATAAAATACCGTTTGTAGATTTTATACTGCTGATACCAGTATAAATATTTTTGGATTTTTTTATGCAGTAGTTTTTTTTTATATTTGGGAAAAACAGTAAAAAAGTTGGATTGTGAATGTTAGGAATACACTTATTAGTACCCTTAGTCCATTTATTACCATAGGAATTGAAAAAAGTAAACAACTGTCATGTCCATTTTTAACCGACTTCAAAAAAAGGAGGAGGTTCTCAATTCGTCGGGTTTATTTTTTATTTTTATGTATGTTCCCCGATTACTCGAAGACCACTGGAACGATTTGAAAATTTTTTTCTTTAGACTCAATTGGCGTATACCTTTAGACTCAATTGGCGTAAACGCCAAAACTCAACTTTTCAGGAGAGCAAAAAAACTTTTTTTTCAAAATTATTTTTATCATTTCATTTTTGTTTTTTGAGTTATAAAGCTCAGTTTTGGACATAATAAATATAGTTTCGGGATAAAGAATATGATTAAGTAATATTTAAAGTAAACCCAGTATTTAAGAAAATGGAAGGCTTATACGCCCTAGAAAAATACTAAAAATGTTACTTACGCCCCAAAAAAATACCGTTTCTGTGATATGTTTAGGGTGTAAAAGCCAGGAGGATTATTTTTTAACTGTAATAGGGTGTATAAGAGAAATTTTATGTAATTCCGCGAACGCTCAGGTTGTGGATTGAGCTCCCAGCGGTTGTTTTTCGAAGAGTTTACAATATGGGTTTCTTCAAAAAGGAATTAGTAAAAGGTTTTTGGTAGGTCAGAGACCTAGAAATGATGGTTCAATGATGTAAACTTTCATAGGCTACGGTGGCCATCTTCTTTCTAGCGGGCCATAATACTAATATTTTGTACAAAGTAACACATACTTTACATTTAACTTAAGTGTTTATAAATACATATATTATAATCTTTTCGGAATATAATTATTCATTTAAATAAATAGGATGGTGAAATAAACACACGAAATATGAGTTAGGTACCGAAACTCTTTATTCCAATGACATTACAGTCAGCTAATCTTCATTTATTTAATAATTAGTTAAGCACTTGTATTTATAATCACATGTATGCCTCTCTTACTATCGTATAACTTGTATTTATTCGCACGCGGCACGTGTATTGCTAGGGTTGTCACACGCCTAGAATACATCAATGAGGGCTAAAATGTTTTAGATCACCAGATGTCGCTCGCTCGCTTGTGGCGATCGTTATAAGGTCGTATCGACGTGTTTTTAACAGACTTCAAAATAAAGGACGTTCTCCATTCGTCGGATTATTTCTATATGTATGTTCCGTTAACAACGTGTTTAATATAATAACAGTACCTATATATAAATATAGTATAAACGATTGTAACATCGTCGAAATATCGGGCGGGATATCAAAAACCCAAATCGTGGTTATACTAAGTAGGTATTGTAATTTCATAGTCAACGTAAAAAAATAATATTTTACGTCGTTTTGTTAATTCAAACAACCACTTACCTACACAACAGTACAATGTAACAGCTTTTCGGAGTGCGTTTCATTTCATCGTGTGTTTTACAATCAATCAACACCACATAACAAGTAAATAATAAAAAGTTTAAGGTTATTCACAAAACTAACTTCATTACGTATTACGGCACGCCCCGAGATCGATTGTTCAAGACGGCGGAAGGCATATCGTGACACACGCGTGCTCGCTCGGTCGGTGCCGGCCCCGGACTGATATCCATTCTCAGAATGGACCAGCGGGAAGGTTACTAAGGCGGCGCGACACGCCCAGTGCAATCCCTCTGGTAAGGGTCCCAGTGTTTGATAGTGCTACAACAACCTTCAATCTTATATCATAAGAATAAATAATACCTAGACGTAGAAGCGAAACTCCTGGCGTCTCCGGAAGCGCACTCGGCGCGTTAGATACCTACCGCCGGCACCTGAGGTGTGTAGTTAATATTTTAAAGGTTGTTTATAGACTCGTTTCCGTGTTTTATAGATGATTAATAGCCACATAAGCCATGTAATTTTCTGGAGATAATCTTAATATCATCAAAAAGTATTATTACCTAATTTAACGTAAATGTAAAAAACATATTTTGCAACAATTTTTCCACGTTGAAGTAAAACATAAATAACATTTCGTGACTAAACTTGTATACCACATTCATAAACCGATTAAAATATTCCGCAAGTGACAGCCCTAACTTTGGGCGCGGAAGACAGACGGGCGTAGCGGGGTGAAGGGAGAACTAGGTATTTAAAGCACAGCATTTGGGATCTGGTCCAAGGAGATTCGCACCTACGTGTAGTTATTATTTATTCTTATGCTTATATCGACAGAGGTAACAGATGAGTGTCTCTCTTATACACCCTATTACAGTTAAAAAATAGTCCACCTGGCTTTTACACCCCAAACCTATCACAGAAACAGTATTTTTTTGGGGCGTAATTAACATTTTTAGTATTTTTCCACGGCGTATAAGCCTTCCGTTTTCTTAAATACTGGGTTTACTTTAAATAATACTTTTTTTTTAATGTTAGCTCTCCTGAAAAGTTGAGTTTTGGCATTTACGCCAATTGAGATTTAATGTTTTCTATTTCTGATCAGGTTATAAGAGGCAAAAATATATCCACTTTATACGACTATTATAAAGTACGACCTTCAATTTAATTATTTGTGGCTTTTTTATATTGGGTCGTAAAAGCCACCTATTATTTTTTGCAGAAACAATAGGGTCGTATAAGCCACGTTAGACTTACATATATCATCATACATCCTTTTACTATAAAAACAATATCATTTACGACCTTGAAATGTAGAAAATAAAAAAATACAGCAAATATGCCCAAACAATTACAAAAATCATGTTTTTTGGGCCTAATATTCTGGGTCGTATTCGACTTTTTTTTGGGAATTTCTCAACTTTAACTACACGGATCGATAGAGAATGAAAAATTGAGTATAACTGCATTAAAAACTCATTTTGGCCGAAATGGCGTTTACGCCAATTGAGTCTAAAGGTATCGATACATAACAAGTGGTATTACTTGCTCCTACACCCTCACGCTGCCCTCAGGAACCCAACCTAGATCCTGTTATTACAGGACATAATATTACACTTAAGTTGTCACCATTCTTTACCCATCCATTCGTCCGTACTAATATTATAATTGCGAAACGAACCCTGTTGGTTTGTATGTTTGTTCGTTACGCTTTCACAGCTAAACTGATGAACCGATTTCAATGCCAATTGACAGCAATTCATATCTGCTAAAGTAGTAAAATAAAATACCGTTTGTAGATTTTATACTGCTGATACCAGTATTTTTGGATTTTTTTATGCAGTAGTTTTTTTTTATATTTGGGAAAAACAGTAAAAAAGTTGGATTGTGAATGTTAGGAATACACTTATTAGTACCCTTAGTCCATTTATTACCATAGGAATTGAAAAAAGTAAACAACTGTCATGTCCATTTTTAACCGACTTCAAAAAAAGGAGGAGGTTCTCAATTCGTCGGGTTTATTTTTTATTTTTATGTATGTTCCCCGATTACTCGAAGACCACTGGAACGATTTGAAAAATTTTTTCTTTGTTCGAATGGTTATACTTTCTAGTTGGTCCCATTGTCACCACGTCGGGATCTGATGATGGGATCATGGAGAAATCAAGAGAACTCCTCAAATATTATAGGCACACCTATAGCGATTTTGGTATTTTTCACTGTAACTCATGCATTTGCTTTTGAAAAGTACTATAATATGGTGAAGTGGAACTGATGATGAAGACCACAGATGGCCACCGGAACTCCTTAACGGTACCTATTTCAAGGGTGGCGATAAGATATTTCGATAAAGGTAGTTGAGCGACTATGACGTAGCACATTTAGGTTTAAATATGACTATGACATTCCCGCGGCGTTGTCTGCGGCGAGCTTGAAATGTTCTATAGTTTCTCATTAATATTTAGAAGTGGAGCTACGTAACAGCATAAATAGGATCACTAAAAAGTATAAAATAAAATAAATGTTTAAAAAAACAAAAACCCGCCTTCAAAAAGCAAAAAATAACTTCTTTAAAATGGTAGGTAAATAGGTCAGTCCAACTGAAGTCGGCGTCCAACAATATTTTAACCAAAAGCAGACTTCAGTTGGACTGACCTATTTACCTACCATTTTAACCCTTAATTTGGCAAAAATAAAAAAAGTCGGGAATTCAAACCCTTTTTGGTTTTGAATCAGAAAAAAAATAAAAACACAAATCAAACAAAAAATGTGAACCTTATGGTATGTATGGTATGTCATACACTGCCAAATTAAGGGCTAAAGAAGTTATTTTTTGCTTTTTGAAGGCGGGTTTTTGTTTTCATCTGTCTGACGGATTACTTGATTCTAACGACACGCTTTCGATTCTCGTAATACTATTGTTTTGATATACGCTATTAAAAAATGAAAGTGACTAACGGATTTGTAAAAGCGGATAGCCGCAATCTGCCCAAAGTCGACGAATTCATGTTGTTACAGTTGTTATGGTTGACAAGTGACATGACATGACAGTCAGTTCTGTTTCTGTTGAAAGTTAGCTTTTCTTTTTATATCATGCTAAGATCACGACATCAGTATTCCTAACTTTGTATATACGGTCTTTTTAATGACTATTTCTTTAATAAATTATTAACGACGAATTTAAGTTAAATAAAGAAAAACCGAGAAACACGGGTAGTCTAATTTTTAACCAGCTATAATAAACGCGAAAAAACCAAAATGCTTTTATTTTTGAAATGTTGTCAATTGGTAGGTATATTTAGAGATACCTTGAATCCCTTTGAATGACATAAGTTAGTTACTTTTTACATCAGAATATTTGACAATTACTTATTTCTTCTAACCCAATTTTATCTTTTTACTTCTGGGTAGTATTTCGAAATCAATTATCAAAAACGATATGGCAGATGATGCACAATGTAGATATTTTAGACACGTACGTGATGATTATTATAATGATGAAGTGTTAAGTACGTGATGCTAATCAATTTGATTGTTAGCGAGAAGCCCATAATTAAATGTCAATCGTAAATTAGTCATCGGCAGACAGCGTTCATCGTCAATACTACATTTAGTGATTTATAGTGGAAATATGGAACCTCGGGTAGCAGTTTTTTTAATTGTGGTAAAGTGACTTTTTTTACAATTATTTTATGCATAACGGTACAGTCAAGGACTTTAATTGTTGGCCACTATGGAACCCTGTCGCATAACGTTAATCATTCATTTAAGCGTAATTTCTGTCATGTGGTTGGACGCTGTCATTATGACAGGGTTCCATAGTGGCATAACAATTAAAGTCCTTGACTGTACTTCATCAAAGCAAATATTAAAAGTGTCTGAACACTAAATAATTATTGTTTATCCGCGGGGTTGTGAGCTGCTCTTAAATATTTTGTCGTTATCTAACTACCTAAATACATATATAAAAATGAACCCTCGTTTCCCTTGGTCACGCTATAACTCGAGAATGGCTCGACCGATTTGAATAATATTTTTTTGGTTGTGATCGTCATTATCAGGACAAGGTCTGTATGAAAAAAAATACACGGCACGGACAGCTAGTTAAAAATAGAAATCGTAAAGATCCTTCGAAAAATAAATTGCTTACGAGAACTCATGTTGACCATTTTATTTATTGGCACGAGTAGCTCAAAGCTGATGCGTTCATATCATTGTCCACTTGGGTTATCGTATAGTTTTAAATGTTTCTCCTGTCTGTTTTTAAAAGAGTTTAATGAGGGCGCACTTATCACTGTTTCGGCCAAGCTGTTCCATATTTTAACGAAGAGAAAAGTAACGACGCGCTGGCTAGTTGGTAGTGACCCTGCGCCTTCGAAGCTAGCGTTCTTGTGTTCAAATCCCGGTAAGGGCAGATATTTGCGTGATGAGCGCGGATATTTGATCCCGAGTCATGGATGATTTCTATGTATTTAAGTATATATATGTATATTTCTGTATATAGTTGAGCTTTTCGTTGTCTAGTATCCATAGTATAGCTTTTGCGATTCACGATGGCGAGTGGGTTTTGTTAGTGGTTTAACGTGAACATGCACATTGCGGTAGTGTGCGTGTCTGACGGAGCGATCAGTCGCGAGCGCGCCGTCGTCGCTCAAATCACTTGTGCATATTGTTATCACGACGTTAACTGCCACGAAGTACCGTCAGCAGCAGAAAAAACGCAGTTATTCATAGCCATATAACGTATTTTTATTTAAAAAGTAAGTGCGCTAAAATAAAAAATAGTAAATTTATTTAGAACTGTGGGCCTATCCGTGTTTATCGCGTGACAAAACGTGGATAAAACATTCGTCACTTTCTGACAAGTATATAAGTGCGAGAGTGACGGTTGTTTTATCCACGCGATAAACACGGCCATAATAAGCCCTTTGAAATAAAGCCAAAACCTTCAGAAAAGTTTTAATTAACATAAAATTTTGCATAATTTTAGGAGAGAAAATACGGAGACATACAAATGTAATCTTCGCGACAAGATAGAGTTACAACAATTTCGTAGAAGATGCAACCAAGAAGGTCGCTACTACATGCATTCCTAAATAGTTCGCATATCACGGCAAGAACATAAATAGTTTGTTGTTTTCGATGTTTTATCTTATTTTAAAGGACGAGCAATGGTCTCCGAAATTTTCACTTTCTTCAAGAAGAATATAATTTTCTCTTTATTTTTGTATGCTTACCATACCCAATTTCGCTCTCACGCACACTTTGACACGTATACAGATATGTTATAACCACAAATAAAGCCCACTCGCCATCGTAAATTGCAAGAGCTATACAAGCCTAGAGCTTAGTTTCGGATTAGGTCAATTTGGTGTGACATAGTCCCCTGATATTAATTTATGTTGTTGCAGATCGTGTTACTTCCAATACTAGTACCTTATGCGGAAGCTGGCTGGCTTCGAGATAAAGCTTCCTCCACGGGAGAGCAGGCTGGCGAGCTGTTCGAAAAGATATGGTCGGTCCTCAACGATGGATTTGAGAGGACCCGTCAGTGGATTAAAAAGTCATAGAGCCACATATTATAATTGTTATGAGTTTTCTTTGGTGTTGTTGCCAAATAAGTGTTGGGACCATGTAATAGAGCCACATATTATAATTGTTATGAGTTTTCTTTGGTGTTGTTGCCAAATAAGTGTAGGGACCATGTAATGAAAGTTTTTTTTTACCTTTGTCTGGTACCAAAATAGAACAGTCAGCCAAAAATGTGGTCTACCACCCTACGGTTGAAGTTCATTTGCACGTCATGATACAACAAGTTCGATTTTCCCTTGCAATCATATTATGACAGTGACAAGTGTCAACCTTAACGATAATTAGAACTCACAGAAACTTTTGTCAACACTGGTAGACCACTTTCTTGGCCGAACGTACAGTAGACTACAAAGAACTGTATCCACTTTTTCAACTTATCTATACTATAATATTAAATTGAAGAGTTTGTTTGTTTGTTTGCTTGAACGCACTAATCTCAGGAAGTACTGGTCCGATTTGAAAAATTATTTCAGTGTTAGATAACCCATTTATCGAGGAACGCTAAGACCAATAGGAGCGGAGCGCCAATGAAGAATGTTTCAACCTTCTACGTTAACAAAGTCGCGGGTTAAACTTAGCGTTAGCCCAAAGTAACTATTCCACGAGGACGAAGTCTCGGGCAGAAGCTAGTTGCATTATAATAAGGTCGAAAAGTGGATACATCTCTTTGTAGTCGACTGTACTAGCCTAGAGCTTTGTTTGGGACTAAATAGGTCAATTTGTGTGTGATTTTCCGTTTTTTTTTTATTTCTAGTTATTTATTGAATCTTCTTATTTACATTTAATAGGAGACTCGTTTTTTTTTTTAAGATTTAAATTAATATGTCTTTGGTAATTTTTGAGTTCGGAAAAAAGCATTTTCAATGACATTTAACGCGTATGATCGTATCATCATTGTAATACGCCTACAGAAGCCAAAAAAAAAAAAGGTTTTATTAACATACAACTGCAGATAATTCTTTACATCGCTAGCTACGCTATAGCATTGCTAGATAAAAATACTTATAATCAATTAAAAAAATATTACTCGTTTCGATTTCAATTCATAATAGTTGTATTAAAGTTGATTTTAAAATACAGTTGTATTTTGAGTTGCTATAGCTACTGTTTTGATCTAACAAAGCGAATTATATCCTAGCCCCCTTATTTATATGCACCGTGCCCGAGTATATAATGTGGTATAACATGTAGTCCAATATCGCATAAATTACGAGATTTTTATTATTTAAAAAACAATTCCATAGTTAATTTAATTTGAACTCTGTCACCTTAACCTAAAGCATTAATTACTAAGAAAGATTCATGTTGTAAGTAGCAATATCATCAACGTACAACATAAATTAATTGAATCCATTTCTTAGTAAATAATCCTTAAGGTAAGGTGACAGAGTTCAAATTAAATTAACTATGGAATTGTTTTTTAAATAATAAAAATCTCGGAAATTATGCGATATTGGACTACCTGTTATACCACATTACATACTCCAAATAGGGTCTAGAATCGATATTTAATCCCGGGTACGTCCCGGGCACGGTGCCGGTGTATAACACGCGATATCCAAAGTGTGCTTGAAATATGCTTTATTATACCTCATTGTGACATTTGAATTTGACAAAAATCGACTTATTTTGTCGTAACATACAATAAAATTCCTATAAACAGTCTAAGTAAACAGTTTAATAAGGCCAAGTTCTTAGTCTCAATTTTATTCCGTCGGACCATTACTCTTCGTTGTCCTTGCTCTTTTTCTTTAGCCCGAGAACACCGGGGTCCGCCATTTATTCTAGAGTCCGAATAAATTGTTTTAAAGTAATTGAATTTTTATAGGAAAACAGCGTGGGAAGTGTAGGCAATGTCATGTCAACCCTATGATTACTTATCATATTGAAAAGCGGAGAATGAATACTTGAGTAGGCTATTTTGCCTCACATTTGTACAATACCCAATGTGTTATGAGAGGGCTATGCTCGGGGTTTCAGGTTACCGACATAGCCCGAAGAATAGCCAAACTTAAGTGGCAGTGGGCGGAGCACATTGCTCGCAGGACTGATGGCCGATGGGGTCAGAAGGTTCTTGAGTGGCGTCCGCGGACCGGGAGACGAGCTGTAGGTAGGCCTCCAACAAGATGGAGTGACGACCTTGTAAAGATCGCGGGAACGCGGTGGATGCGAAAAGCACAAGACCGGTATGAGTGGAGAGCCTTGGGGGAGGCCTATGTCCAGCAGTGGACGTCTTTCGGCTGACATGATGATGATGATGATGAATGTGTTATGGTCTCAGTCCTAGGTCATATATGTCATGATGACATGGGAAACAGAATGGGACGCGATTCGATGCTCTTTAAAATATTCATAACTCTATAATATACTTTAAACGAGACATAAAAAAACAATTCAGCGCCTTTTAAACAGTATTGTAGCGGCGTAAACAACACGCGTAGAAAAAGTAAGGATTTTGAGGAAAAATACGAATTCTTCGCTGGTATCACTCAAGTAGCACTACCATTGTCATCTATGGTTAAATTCGTTCCTTTTTTTCTCTAAAAGAGTACTTTTTCTTCCGGTATGACTATTTAAATATCACTAAATCAAGCCTCACTACCTCAAGAACAATTTATCTAAAGCCGACAATGTGATTATTTGTGCTATTATTATATTAGCAGATTAACAGATTTTCTTGGTACAAAGTTGACGCAGATGATAATTTACGAATAGGCGGCATCATTTCCGCATATTTTTATACCTTAGTTTTTTCATGTTTTTTTTTAGGTTTACAAACTGTACACTAACTCAGCACCTACCTAAAGTTAGTTTTTTGCAAGTTATGCAACGTACGCAAAACATGCATGAAAACCACGTTGGTGATCACCTCTTTAACCCCAAAACGAAATAGGGATACTTACCAATTATTCTTATTGTTACTAGTATTATAAACGTAAGTTTGTTTGTCACGTCTTTACGGATCGACGGTTTCCCCGGCGATGAGAAATTTTGTAGGAGATTTATAGCCCGCAGACGAACATCGGGCACTTTACTTATATCCTGGAAAGTAGAAAAGTTTCCGAGGGAGCAGCGATAAACGACTTCCACGTGGAGTAGTAGTAAAAACTAGTACTATACTGCCGAGACTAGCTGAACTTTTAGTACCTTGTCTCAGTTATTGGTCTACCTACTAAAGGAGGGTGGGCTAATCACTACATAATATAAAACAAAGTCGCTTCCCGCTGTCTGTCTGTCCCTATGTATGCTTAGATCTTTAAAACTACTCAACGGATTTTGATGCGGTTTCTTTAATAGATAGAGTGATTAAAGATGAAGGTTTTTATGTATAATAAGTTTTGGACGGGTATTACAGAAAACTGGCATAAACCGAAGCGAAGCGAGGGCAGGTCACTAGTTGGCCTATAATAACCAACTAGCGATCCGGCCTCGCTTCGCTTCGGTTTATGCCAGTTTTCTGTAACACCCGTACATAAACCAGAATGTATTATACATTTAAACCTTCTTCTTGAATCACTCTATCTGTTGCTGAAAACTGCATTAAAATCCGTTCAGTAGTTTAAAAGATCTAAGCGAACAGACAGAAGAAGCGACTTTATTTTATACTAAGTATGTAAAGATGAGGACAAGCAATATGTCACCGGATAGATAATTCTAATAATTAATTATAATTCTTGTAAAACTATTACTATGGCAGGTAATCTTTGTGTGAAAAAAGTTATCGCTGTGCAAAGACAGCGTTGTTTCGAAGTACCTAATTATGCTAACGTCGTCTATGTAGGCGTCCCGAAGTTCCAGATTTTTTAAAAATATTATTTAATATTTAATTTTATTATTTATTATTTATTTATTCATTGTTTCATATACAATACAGTATTACAAGATGGTGAGGTTGCAATGTGTAGGCAGGTACATGGCACCCTGTAAGGGTATTACAATGTCACAATAATATTAGTGATTAGGTATGATTAGGTATGATTGGTTGGTACATTGTATTATGTCAATAATTTTAATTCCATAAGATTGCTATTTCGATATTTTCTTATACTTAAGTTAGTACCTTGTTAATTTGGTTACTTATGATCTATAATATTTATAATTACTCATGGTCAATCTTCTCTCAGTTAGAGGTTTCCCGTTACAGAATTAAAAAGGATATCCGATGATATAGTGCTTATTGTTTTCTAGGCCAGTGTTCATACATTTCTGCCCATTCTCCTTTAAACCACTCATACTGTACGTTACTGTGACAAGGTACTAAAATGTACAGCTACTTTTGAGTTTGACTGTACATATTGAACATGGCTAAAAGGCGTAGAATCATTAATCTGATACCTACATGATATTGGTTCGAAGAGGAAGATGTACGTTCAAGTGATTGATGAGTTGCGGCAGCGCGCCTAATAATATTACCGGGGGCCCTTTGTTTCCCATAATTTTATTGGTCATAAATTATGACTCATAATTTAATTGTTGACATAATTTTTGATAGTCATATTTTTTTATATCGCTGAAACTGTAAACTTTTCAGAAGTTCTGAAATATCTAACGTGTAGACAAGGCTAGGTTAGGTTAGGTTTGATTTATAAAAATCCTGAAAAAGTAACAGTTTCTTTAAAAAAAACACATTATGACTTGCAATGATTATGACCTAATGCACATTATGACTAAAAATAATTATGTCAGTCAATATAGACCCAATATTATCTACCTCTTTAGGTATCTGATTTTAACAATTTTACCGCAGAAATACGTTTTTTTTGTTATGTACTTTCAAAGTTAGTGTTGTTTACTGTGGCTTATTCGAACGGAGTCAAAGAAAAATATGGGAAAACCGCTGCCGTATTAATGCTATTTTAAAAGAAGCGCCGCAATACTTACTTCGTAAGTACCCACTGACAAAAACGTTTATTGGTTAAGGCAACATAGAACCCTGTCATAATGACAGCGTCAAGTCCCGAAAACAAAATAGGTCAAAATTAAGCATTGGCTTTGTGCGACAAAGTTTTAGTGGCTTAACAATTAAACTGGTTGACGGTATAAAGGCAAATGTACCTAGTGGCAAGACCTTATGGATTGATCATTTAAGTGTTATTTAATACTTTATCCGAGTCCCAATTTTGCTATTCTGATATTCTCTCAACTAATCTAATCCTACAAATTTTAATGTCAATAAACCAACCTACATTCCATTTTCGTATCGCCTGTAATTAATGTGGTACGTTCCAGTTTGCGATACGATGGCTCGCTATCTATACAATACAAACCACAGAGTAGGTATAAACAAGTTGGTAACTGCCAAACCGCCATTCGATTCGGTCCACAACGATTCGCGGACCGCGATTCACCAGTACCGTTGTTTTTCTCTCTGGCCAGTAGCAACGTGGATTTCGCAGGGAGCGAACGCGCGCGTTTGTGCCTACATAACCTCATCAGTGTCGTTCACGTAAAATCCTTTTAAAACACAGTAATTGAATGAAAATTTCATAGCTTGCCCTTGTTCTTGATTGATAATGCTCTGAGTGCCGATCTGAGTTTTGGTTTGTTCGTGTATTTTGAGTTTTTAGTGTTGACGGAGTTTGTTTTGTTTGTGACGAAGTTTAAAAGTACACAGTTTCGGTGAGTGTTGTGGTCTTTTGACATAGGTTTACAATCTGTGGTTTTGTGATTTTGTTTTGGACTGCCAGCTGGGATCTTCGCATATTCAATCGGGTAAGTCTGCCTGTTGGTTACCTACATTATTATGTCAACTGATAAGAACGTAATACGTCGGATAGCTAAGCGGAGCGGCATAATGAATAGGATAATATCTACCTAACTACTTATGTTGACTTGACTTGGTTAATAAATAAATTTTCATTAAAGCCTTAATAATATTGATTGCTATTTTAAGTTTGCAATGTTTGCATGATCATATTTTATATTGATGCATACCTACAGTCCTCCTCAACCGGTCTTTTCCGTTCGATACCTATCTGCACTGAATTATTTTAGGCAAGTAATTTAAACCAGTTCAGAATTAATAGCGTCTGAAACAAAACTGGTTGAATGTTGACATTTATTTACGAGCTGAACGGGTGCTCTTTATTTATACAACATAGTTGCTATTTATATATACACACATTAAATGCCGATCTGGACACAAATCAAAACATATAAATAATTACCTACGTAGGTAAGTTCCCACATCAGGGCACAGATTATAATGTAAGTATACAAGTTACGTACTACGTATATAATGATCATGGCATGAATGACACCAGTTATTAAGGAAAATATGTGATAGTGATAGGCACCTATCTGACCTATCTCTACAACCTACTAAAAAAAATCTGACACGTTCTTAGGGTGGTATTCCACTTGTCCAAGATCTTTGACCAATGTGTATTTGCGTCTCACAGTTTTCTTTAAAAAATGTATACCAAACTGCTAAAAACAAAACCTTTTTTTTCTATGTCGACCGACAGTGACGCAGTTTTTCACGTGACTGACAATGCACAATGTTACTCGAACAAAAGAAACAAGTCATTAATATGTATAGTTTTCCATTTTCTTTGTTTAAGAATAAGCACTCATTTGAATATGAAATGACCGGAATGGCTGTATAGATTTTGGTCTTAGCCGTAAATAGTTCAATTAAAAAAAATACTCAAGCACAGACTATAATAATACACCTACCTTTATGGGACAATCTGTCAAATTCTAAACTGGGACAATCTGTCAAATTCTAAACTGGGAAAATCTGTCAAAGTAACTGATGGCCCTACCTACACAGAGGAGGTAACATGATAGGTATTACAAATATTACAATCTGTGGCATAGGTTATCACAGGTCAGGTCACATTAAATTTGCACATTTTGCAAAACAGTGTTGCGGAAATACCTAATTAACACAATATTGGCACATTACCGATTTGTATTTCTGTTATTTTTAAAAATTATAGCGCGATAAAAGAATGAATAGGTAGGTTAGTAAGTTGGTAGGTGGGTATCCGTCCAATAGGTCGCATTCATTGGTCGTCGCATCGGTATCGCATGATTTAGGTATTTTTCTACACCCGTGGCCGTTTTCTCATAAATCTCATAAGGAAATGCTTGCCTGGGTCTTTGGTGTCACATCTTTAAGGATTACCTATCGTTGGCCTTTATGGGGGTTGTCTCCTTTTTAGTAGGGTTCTGTGCCTGCTGACTGAAAAACTACATCTACGAGTATAGTTTGTCTGTGAGAAACATGGGAAGTGAGAGGGCCGTTTTCGTCACGTCATCAAAATTTTGTGTTACGGAATTTCTGACACAAATAATTGCTTGTTAAAGGCCGAGCCACACCGGATGCGTGACGTGCACGTGCACGTGCGCGTTCGCTTTCCACTGCGTTGTATAGTATGAATTCTCATTATGACCCTATTCCCTATTCCCTTTTGCCCTTCCCGTCGCATTGTAACGCGTATACAACGGTGACGCATAGCTTACACAAGTCGCACTGCTAAGGTCTGTTCATCTTCTTCTTCTAACCTCAAAATGGATCTTTTTTGGCTAAAACAGCTATTTTTAACCGACTTCAAAAAAAGGAGGAGGTTCTCAATTCGTCGGGGTTTTTTTTTTTTTTTATGTATGTTCCCCGATTACTCGAAGACCACTGGACCGATTTGAAAAATTTTTTCGTTGTTCGAATGGGTATACTTTCTAGTTGGTCCCATTGTCACCACGTCAGGATCTGATCATGGGATCATGGAGAAATCAAGAGAACTCCTCAAATATTATAGGCACACCTATAGCGATTTTGGTATTTTTCACTGTAACTCATGCATTTGCTTTTGAAAAGTACTATATGGTGAAGTGGAACTGATGATGAAGACCACAGATGGCCACCGGAACTCCTTAACGGTACCTATTTCAAGGGTGGCGATAAGATATTTCGATAAAGGAAGTTGAGCGACTATGACGAAGCACATTTAGGTTTAAATATGACTATGACATTCCCGCGGCGTTGTCTGCGGCGAGCTTGAAATGTTCTATAGTTTCTTATTAATATTTAGAAGTGGAGCTACGTAACAGCATAAATAGGATCACTAAAAAGTATAAAATAAAATAAATGTTTAAAAAAACAAAAACCCGCCTTCAAAAAGGAAAAAATATGTTCTTTAAAATGGTAGGTAAATAGGTCAGTCCAACTGAAGTCGGCGTCCAACAATATTTTAACCAAAAGCAGACTTCAGTTGGACTGACCTATTTACCTACCATTTTAAAGAAGTTATTTTTTGCTTTTTGGAGGCGGTTTTTTGTTTTTTTAATAAACAAAATAAAGCAATCACAGATAATACATTGGCGATGTGATGTCCACAATGTCAACTCGGTTTACTTTATTTACGATAAAAGAGCTGCTTTAGCCAAAAAAGGTTCATTTTGAGGTTAGAAAGTTGTTTACTATGTAAAACAAGTAAGGATGAACAGACCTTAGATCAAAACAGTCTCAACTCAAAATCCTTGCCAGTTTTATTATAAGTTCACAGAAGTTGTATTAAAGTTGATTTTAAAATACAGTTGTATTTTGAGTTACTACTGTTTCGATCTAAAAGTGCGAAGTATGGCTCATCGGTGTTCGTGAGATAAACCAACTGCGTAAGACCTTATTCCAGTTTGGTCGAATGCGGCCATAAGTGACGTTATCTATGAAAAGGGACCTTATTGTCCATGGCGCTTCCGCCATTATTAAAGATGCTCCGATATAAATACAACGTCGCGTGACGCAGTGCGGCGTAAGCGCCATCGACAATAAGGTCCCTTTACATAGAAGATAACGCCACATATGTTGAAATAAGGTTGTACAAAATGTATGTACAATTAAAATCAAAAGCTTATTACATTTCACCGTAATACTAAAAAAATAAATGTTTAAAAAAACAAAAACCCGCCTTCAAAAATGCAAAAAATAACTTCTTTTAAAATGGTAGGTCAGTCCAACTGCATTCGGCTTTTGGTTTTTAAATATTGTGGGACGCCGACTTCAGTTGGACTGACCTACCACTTTAAAAGAAGTTATTTTTTGCATTTTTGAAGGCGGGTTTTTGTTTTTTTAAACATTTATTTTATTTTATACTCTTTAGTGATCCTATTTATGCTGTTATGTAGCTCCACTTCTAAATATTAATGAGAAACTATAGAACATTTCAAGCTCGCCGCAGACAACGCCGCGGGAATGTCATAGTCATATTTAAACCTAAATGTGCTTCGTCATAGTCGCTCAACTACCTTAATCGAAATATCTTATCGCCACCCTTGAAATAGGTACCGTTAAGGAGTTCCGGTGGCCGTCTGTGGTCTTCATCATCAGTTCCACTTCACCATATAGTACTTTTCAAAAGCAAATGCATGAGTTACAGTGAAAAATACCAAAATCGCTATAGGTGTGCCTATAATATTTGAGGAGTTCTCTTGATTTCTCCATGATCCCATCATCAGATCCTGACGTGGTGACAATGGGACCAACTAGAAAGTATACCCATTCGAACAACGAAAAATTTTTTCAAATCGGTCCAGTGTTCTTCGAGTAATCGGGGAACATACATAAAAAAAAAAAAAAAAAAATCCCGACGAATTGAGAACCTCCTCCTTTTTTTGAAGTCGGTTAAAAATAGCTGTTTTAGCCAAAAAAGATCCATTTTGAGGTTAGAAAGTTGTTTACTATATAAGTACTTTACTATACTATACAAGTAAGGATGAACAGACCTTAGCAGTGCGACTTGTGTAAGCTATGCGTCACCGTTGTATACGCGTTACAATGCGACGGGAAGGGCAAAAGGGAATATGCATGGATTTTTTAATCGCATTTCTCAACAAAATATGAAAATACCGTAAAAGAGATCACCAAAAGTGAAATTAAAATTAAAATCGGTCACAAAATACGGATGATACAAGCATTTTAAAATGCTAATTAGACAGAGAGATCCGAAGTGCACCGGTGACGTCATCGTGCAGTTCGGCCATTATAGACTCCACGTAAAATTCTGTTTTGTTAGAAAAAGATAGGAACAAATCTTTGTTGGCATATATCTTGGTAATTTTTATAGCTATTCAAAAAAAATTATTCCTCGCCTGTTTGCTACATGAATCAGCTTTTATTGAAGCTGTAAAAATAAACATGCATATGCCCTTGCGCATTCCGCCCGACGAGTTGAGCTTTAATTCGCCCGCCATCTTTGTCAAACTTTCGCACACTTTTACTGTTAGGTAATGGCGCTTGACTAGTTGACTGATATACACTTTGTGACTTCTAAATTCACTACCTATCTTAACTAGCATAAAAAACATACAGTCGAATTGAGAACCTCCTCCTTTTCGGTCGGAAGTCGGTTAAAAAAAGAAATTGATGTAGTCAAATAACGATCGATCACGATCCGAAATTTAGATCAAATAATTTTGAACATAGTTTGTTTTGACGTGCTAGGTACTGAATGCGTTTAGCTATGTTTAATAATATTAAAACACGCAAAGTACTTTTTTTTTCTTTCCCACTATTTTAACACTATTATGAAACGAGCTTTATAAAAAAAGCATTACTTTTGTGTTACATTTGCGTTACAATAACACAAAAGTTATTGTGTTACTTCTGTGTTATAAATGATAATTTTGGCGGCCTTACCCACATACATAGCACTATGACACCGGATTCAATAAAGACATAATAAGAAAACTTTTGTCCTGAAACACCATAAAATATAGAAGGAAAATAAATCGAAAAATTAAGAAAAAAAAAATAGGTATGGTCAAATACAAACTGTGATGATGACTGAAGGGAAATAATTAAAACAGAAAAACACCGTAATCATTATAGTGAGTTTACCTATAGAGAGGCTGGTTGTTTGACTACATGCCCCAGACTTTATGCCTTTTGTGGGTCCAAAAAATACCGTTTGAGTTCTATGTTTAAAGCTACTAACAGATTTGCAATTTTTATCGGCGGTGGTAGATTATTCCAGCATTTTGTGGCAGCGTAGCGAAAGCTGCCACGAAAAGCAGCACTACTGTGTCTAGCTAGGGCATATTACTCTGCAAACAATTCGTTGTCGCTAAGAGATGGCGAGCTTGTCAAACAGGTATTATGGCTTTTCGGGATTATTTAACTAGCGATCATATTTAACAATTTATTATTGTTAATAATCATCAGTATCAATAAATGATCAAATTGGATTTATAGTGCAAACCAATAATATAATATAAAAAGAGGTAGATATGTTACCTATACGGTATTCCGCGTGTAAAAATACGCACACATAATCAATAAATATTGCAATTACACACTAATTCATAAATGACAAGTGAAAGCAGGGTGGTATGCTAATTTCCGGGAGCGAAACAGAGACGAGTGTATGTTGCTCTGCAGACTAGTTCGCGGTTCCGTTGACGGCGCAAGACTAAGTAAAGGTGTACCAATTGGCTTGGTTTTAGGGTGCCACTATCGAAGTGCGTATAACATATCTACCTCTTTTTACTATATTATATCATTGGTGCAAACCCTAAAAAAAAACACAAATGTGAGTGAAGCGGCACGGAACCGCCATTGCACGATTCCTCGCACTAGTCCAGTTTTTTACTGTACTCTGGCCTTCACTGCAAACCTTATTGTATTACGACTAATGCAGCTGTAGTCTGTCCTTGCGGATTGGCATCTGCATCGTCACGAACGAAACTGGTTTGCCGCAAAAAACTCATTTCACGCTTGGCAGTTACAGTTGTAGCCTGCAGACCTTGGTAATTAACAGTTCAATTCGCTGGCGAAAAGTACTGGCAGCTGTCGAGGTATCGGATAAGATGGGTGGGATCAGGTGCAGTTAAGTAGCTGGGAGATGCGCCTGAGTCTTATTTAGCTAGGTTTAATTTCAAAAATATTGTACATAATTAGTAACGTAGCTAGTATTTAATTGAGAAATCGGTATTTGTTTTCTTAATTAAGTTCTTAAAACAAATATTTTAGGCAGATAAGAAGAAAAGAACACATTGCACGACCATGAAGTTTCTGATTATTGACATTGTTGACAGCAGTAAAATAATGCTAAACTTAGTTGTTGCGTGTGAAGGAATAGTACCTAATAACAGCATTGTTTGACTGCTGTCAACATTATCCATATTCAAAACTTCATGGTTGGGAAATGTGTCAGGGATGACTTCTTATCAGCCGGGCACTAGGTATACGCATTTAGTACTATATTTTTGAAATGAACCTATACTCGAAAATCTAATTAAAGACCAAAATCTGACAGTTCCCATCTTGATTATTTCGTTATTTTATCATCATTTCATAAAAATAATATTAGGGTAAGTTTTAGTGATAAAAATGCCTACACTTAAACCAAAATGCAGTAATCACAGCGAATGTGCGCCGGTTGAGGTTAGGATTTTGATTTTCAAGTATACATATTTACAAGTCCTTAAGTCTTCGGCAGACCAAACGTGTGACAGGAGCGTGCGCAGGTTACGTGCACCCGCGTTTATGCCGCTTGTTAACTATAAATTCATTAAATTTCATTAAATTTCTTCGAGACCGGCAACGCATTGGTGACGCCTCCGGTGTTGCAAATGTCTATAGGCGGCGGTGACCAATTTCCATCAGGTGGGTTGTCTGCCTGTTTGCCCGTCGAAGGCAATATTTATTTTTTTACATCGAACGCATTAAACTTGGCACACGAAGTCCAGCCCTGCAGATACAGCCCTGTGACTGACGGACGGACCGCGGAGCACCGTTAGCACCACAGATATAAATGAGAATGAAAACTGAAAACCAACCGTGTCACTTTTTGCTACCAACTGGGACACAACAATTGAAGAGAATTTTTCTTTTTCCGCGCAAAATAATTCAAAGTCGTCGCTTTTTTGGGCTATTGGAGTTTATTATCACGCGACGAGGCATTTTCTTAATTTTTACCGCCGACCGGCTGCAACAACAGGCGCGCGCAACGTCAGTCAGTAGCGGCGGCCAACCCTGACGCTTCGTCGAGGTTTAAGTCGGGATTCGGACACGCGAAGCAGATACATTTGCGTTATCTATGTGTATTTATGTCTGTGGTTAGCACCCTTTCGTTGCGGAACCGGAACACTATACTCTGTATACCTACTTACTCTTAAAACGACATAGGACTCACTCACTACAGTGCAACGATTCAATTTCTGCTCTAAGCTTGTTTCTTATTTATTTATTTTTTTACCATGTCTGTTGTGTTGTAGAGTGTTTTTGTCAAATAAATGTTTTGAATTTGAATTTAAGTACTAATTCCAAGCAAAACGCGTAATGTTAATAAAGCGCGGGATCATCAAAAGCAACGAGAGGCTCTTCACTGTGATTTTTCCGAGTAAATACCCATTCCGACTCGAGTGTCTGTCTGACAATGACGTATTAAGGGACTTGACGGAAATAATTGAAATTTAGAAATTCAGGGTCTTTATTTTACTGGCTAGAACCATATTGCTTTTGACATGTTATACCATACTTAATGCAATAAATCTACACTACATTTTGTTTCATCTAAGATGATTCCTGTGACAGCTCATATAAACGCGTATTACACTTGTTTCTTTAAGTTTACATAAATACTACATTGATACACACCTAGCGTCGCCGTTCAGGGACTTAAATATTTAATCGCCTATTTTTAAGTACCTAGCATGTGAGTCTAGTAAGTGATTGAAATTACGAAATACGGCTGTCACAAGAATTATCCTAGATGAAACAGATTATAATAATGTAAGAATCTATCACTGAAAACCGCATCAAAATCGGACCAGTAGTTTTGGTCCAAAACTAGTGAAAACTTTTGGAGATAATTGGCAACATTGGTTTGCACAAACAAACAAACTTCCTCTCACCCCAAACGCATATACCCTCTCCGTACCGTCGTCGTGGGTGGGTGGGTAAAAATTTGTATTTTTGTATGTTTGTAACAAATAAAATCATAAACTACTGGACCGATTTCAAAATTATTTCGCCATTGGAATGCTAGTTACTTTATCCTTGAGTAACATAGGCTATGTTTTATTTTTCTGCGCGGACAGAGTCGCTGGCAAAAGCTAGTTTTATATATTTATGTGCATATGTAGCTCCTTTAAACCATTAAGAAAATCATCCGTGGCCGCAGAAAAAAAAGACCAATGTTCATACTCGTACTAAACTTACCCAATGCCGTTCCATTCTAAATAACGCTAGTCCAAACCAAACTTAAATTAATTTAAACATTGAAACTCGTTGGTCGTTCCATCGCATTAGCGTAGGTAGGAGGTATGTCCAAAATAGATAAGCAGATACTGAATTATTTATAAATCTCCCAAATTAGTAGGTATATGACAATTCTAAACGAAAAAAAACGAAAAAGCCGAGGTTTTTCCATGCTCAGTGCCATTGTATGTAGGTATATTGTGTTACTGTCGGAGTTCTAGCTTTGAATTTTACATTTTAGCATAATCAAGAAGGTATTTATGTAAAACTAGCGAATCCGATGCGACAGACGTCTTGTCCGATCGCAGCGCCACCTATCGGGTCCTATTATTAATCTAAACCATCCAGGAATTTTAAAATATTTTTTTTGTTCCCTTTTTAAAAAAACATAAATTTGGTCAGCCGGATAGGACTAGAAACAAACTTCAAAAAAAATAATAGGTAAGTTTGTCTCAATTGAAATTGCCAAAGGTGTAAAAAAAATTGTAGTATTAGTACTGTTTGACAAATAACCTAAAATAATATAGTAATTAACAGTTAAAGTAAAGATGAAGTGTGTAAAGGCCGAGCCACACCGGTTGCGTGACGTGCGCGTTCGCTTTCCACTGCGTTGTATAGTGACATTCGTAATGAGAGTTCATACTTACTATACAACGCAGTGGAAAGCGAACACTCACGTGCACGTGCACGTCACGCAAGAGGTGTGGCTGGGCCTTTAATCATTGCTAAGACATCACTTGATCTTTAAAAGCACGCGATTATCGAATAATAGCTAATGGTAAATTGGTTCGTTTGGTTGTGTTTACATTATGTTATTTGATTTCCGTAGCTCGTCCATCCGTCCGTCTGACGGCTGTATTTCATGAACCGTAATAGGTAGATGGGTTGAAATTTTCACAGATTGTATTTCTAGTACAGCTATAACAACAAATTATTAAATTAAAAAATAAACGGGGGGCCTTACAGAAATGGTACGGAACCCTTCGTATACGAGTCCGACTCTCACTTGACCGGTACTTTTATGTACAGTCGAGTTAATAAATTTGTGTACACTTTAGTACCTTGCCACTTTAATCGCTGTGACAATTCATATATGGCAGTTTAAACATTACGTCAAATAGACAAGGTACTCAAGTGTACACATATTCATGAACTCGACTGTACATAGTATAGCTGATTTAAGCCGGAGACGGAACAAACAATCAAACACACAATCGCATTAATAATATCAATATAGATGACAAATTATTAATGATCCTCTGTTTGATACACCGCATGCTTGTGCTGTCGACTAAATACATTTATCCACTTGCACCTTATGTCGATGGAATAAGGTGCCAAGGTACATGTCTTTAGAGTCGCCTGTGCAACAAAGTATCTCTTTCAGGGTCACGGCAAATTTGCATTTGAATTTCCTTTTCATACATAATACACGGTATTTATACAACGTTGCCGTTTCGAGGAATATGATTTTGTAGACAGATACATTACAGCATAAATAGGTACCTATATACAGCCTGACGGTTTCTTTGAACAGCAAGTGTGGGGAGCGCGGCGATGACGGACAGCGCGTGACGAATCAGAATTACGAGCCGAATTCGCTATAGATTAGTTTACGTTTAGCAGAAACAAGAGATTTTTGCGTAAAATACAGGAAACATTGCGACGGTTGAAAGGCAAAACGCTTCAAGCGACATTATGTAAGATATTGAGTGATACACATATTCGGAATCAACAGATTTTTCTGATTCCGAATATGTATCACACTCAATATCTTTCTTGAATATCCAAATTATTTGGATTTTTTGGACACAAAAAACTGTAAAAGAAAATAAAAAATCTGTGATTTTGTCTATGGCTGTTTTGCACATGACATACATTGTTTTTAAAGGATTTGGACTGCCCTGTTAGGAGAAGGCCTTCAAAAAGTGGTATATACTAAACCTATTGCCATTCGACGTAACACATCACCTTTGCCTATTTTTATTACGTTACACATCAACACTTTATACTCAGTGTCGTGTTTATGTGCGCCATGTTTTTCTGATTTCTGTTTTCTACCCTACTGTAATTATTATATTATTACCGAGAACTACTAATTAAAAACATGGGAGGTTCCATCTCATTACACTCGTTATTGAGACTAAATCGAGAAAAAGGGACGGGCTAACGTAAGTTCGAACGTCTTTCAAAGTATGCCTGCATCTTACGTGATTTACTAGCCATATTTCTTCTGTATTGTTAAAGGATGTCCCTAACAGCCGTTTTGGATAAAAATTTAGACCATTTTAGGAAGTTATAGCAGCAACTGGCAGCTTGAATAGCTGTAAAATTCGCCAGGGAATCGTCTTGCCAGATATATCCGCCTACGCGTACCTTGTTAACTTCAAGCTTCGCAGAAATGATGCAAGTTTACTCAGTAAACGTGAGTTTGTTTTGTATTAGCTAAGTTGCTCCAGAAATTCGGAGAGTTCTTAGACGAGTAGGGAGCGAAGTTAGATAACATGCATTGTTTATAACAAGTTCAACAAAAAGCACACTTTGAAAACTAGACTGCTTTAAAAAAATGTAAATATTGACTCTTGCAACATCAGCTTGAAGTTTAGTAGAAATGTTCTATTCCAAGGTAGTTCCTCTACATCATCTAATCTACAGAATTTAAGAATGTTACATCTAAATTAGTTAATAGCATAGGATTTGCATGGACTTAAAAATAAATACGGACGTAACGTAACCTCAACTAATCATGAGTGAAGCTTGCAAAATGGGTGTCTGTGTGCGTGCACACGCACACACGTAAACTGTCACTTGTGCTGTGGCTTGGCGCGTTGTCTTACCTAGTGTATCAGTGTGACTGTGTGCGTGCGGTAAGTGTTATAACGAACGAAAAAGCCGAACTTCAATGCTTCACAGTTTCACACCTTTTTAGTGCCATGCAACGTTACGTCTGTATGTTTTTAGGTCCATGATGATATGACACTCTTTAGATAAAGATTAATCTTAAAGACTAACCCAACGATATCTTAGTTTTTCAGTCAAGTGAATAAGAGCTAGGAACCATAACGTCAGCAATATTTTAACGATATCAAAACTAGATGGGCTAAACCACAGTAGAATAAAGGTAGGTACGACTCACCGCAGCTGCAGGACATTTTTGAACAGGTTTCATAAAAACTGGTTATGGATCCTTTTCTGTGAGTTCACAATACGATACACTAAAAATAATCTTCTGATGTTAGAAGTTTTGTGAATGTTAAAACCTACATTCAGCATACCAGATTTGGCTTTAATGATATTCATTCGTCATCACGATATTGAGCAAGGTGACATACAGAGCGACTTAATAGGTAAGTAACACATAGATAGAGAAGAAAGTGATACGTACACTGTATAGAATAAGTACGTGATGCCACTAAAAAGCCATTAATTCAGTAAGCGCTTCCCAAGGAAGACCACTGCTGAGAAGAAACGCCGCAAGAAACTCAGCAGTCAGTCATTTTTTAAACATATTTCATATTACAAACAATGGTACTACAGTCTAGCATTATATAAAGCTATAAATATTAAATTAAATATATTTAAGGCCGACGTCCGGTCCGTCATTAATATCCGCCTTGTTCACGATTTCCCTCGGATCTTTGAAAGAATCGTTTAATTACTTCCCTTTAGCCGATATGGTGGTGGTGACGCTGGTGACAATACTGACTATTACACTTATGGGTTTTCCCAAATTCATTTTGTGGTTTTGCTATAACCGTCTGCCAGAACCCTATTTGCCAGCCGATATGGTTCTGGGGACGCTGGTGACAATACTGACGATGATGAACGGTAAGATTAATACACTTATGGGTTTTCCCAAAGTTTAGTGGTTTTGCTATAACTGTTGTCAGGACCCTATTTGCTAAATGCCTAATCAAATGTCGCGATCTAGCAAAGAACTGTTTTTTCCTTACGCGTACGTGTCGAAATCAATAGAAACCCAATTTCTAAAATTTCTGGAAATCTCATATTTGAGCACCAAAGGATTAAAGGTCCTATAGATGTTTTATGGGGGAGCCCTTTGTTTCCCATAATTTTATTGGTCATTATGTAATTGTTGACATAATTTTTGATAGTCATAATTTTGTATATCGCTGAAACTGTAAACTTTTCAGAAGTTCTGAAATATGTAACGTGTAGACAGGGCTAGGTTAGGTTAGGTTTTATTTATAAAAATCCAGAAAAAGTAACAGTTTCTTTAAAAAAACACGTTATGACTTGCGATGATTATGACGTAAAGCACATTATGACTAAAAATAATTATGTCAGTCAATATAGACCCGTTTTATGGGTTTCGGGTCTGACTGACTCACAGATACAGCCTACACTGCTGGACCTAGGGACTTATGGAGGGCATATACCAAACTATCATTTCCTCAACACCATCTTGATAGTTGGAAATCGACTACCGTGCGTTTTTCGAGAGGCTTCTCGCCACGCACCTTATCTATGCGGAATCAGCTCACGGCGTCTGTATTTCCGAACCAATACGACTTGGGGGCCTTCAAAAAACAAGACTACTCTTTTCTCAAAGGCTGCGCACCTGCAATTTCTCTAGTGTTGCGGTTGTTTATGGGTCGCGATGATCACGTACCATCAGGTGACTCATGTTTGCTCGTCTACCTCCTTTTTCACATAAAAAAAAACTTCAGGTGCCTTAAGAAAGGATCTTTCGATAATCAATCCCCAACGGGACTAAATAGCAGAAGTGGGATACTAGTTCCACTCGTACTCGCGGCCGTCTTCAGTACGTTATAAGTCAAGTCTAATTGCTCAGTTGTATACCGTTTGTCCATGGTTTCCCCATAGAACTATATTCATGAGGTTTGCATCACCAATGTTTCTCGCGCTATTCTGGCGCGTTATTTTAAGACTTCGACAAATAGCATCGCCCGATCGTTACAGCATGTGTGATCGTCGATTTTAATTACCTACTGTTACTACCTATAGTCAAAATGGCGCTGGATTTATAGCTCGTTCCGTTTTATTTATACAATACAAGGTTGATCTAAAGTTTGAAATTATAGTATGATCAAGTAGATCACAATTACTTTGTTTAAGAATAAGCACTCATTTGAATATGAAATGACCGGAATGGCTGTATAGATTTTGGTCTTAGCCGTAAATAGTTCAATTAAAAAAAATACTCAAGCACAGACTATAATAATACACCTACCTTTATGGGACAATCTGTCAAATTCTAAACTGGGACAATCTGTCAAATTCTAAACTGGGAAAATCTGTCAAAATAACTGATAGCCCTACCTACACAGAGGAGGTAACATGATAGGTATTACAAATATTACAATCTGTGGCATAGGTTATCAAGTTATCACATCACAGGTCAGGTCACATTAAATTTGCACATTTTGCAAAACAGTGTTGCGGAAATACCTAATTAACACAATATTGGCACATTACCGATTTGTATTTCTGTTATTTTTAAAAATTATAGCGCGATAAAAGAATGAATAGGTAGGTTAGTAAGTTGGTAGGTGGGTATCCGTCCAATAGGTCGCATTCATTGGTCGTCGCATCGGTATCGCATGATTTAGGTATTTTTCTACACCCGTGGCCGTTTTCTCATAAATCTCATAAGGAAATGCTTGCCTGGGTCTTTGGTGTCACATCTTTAAGGATTACCTATCGTTGGCCTTTATGGTGGTTGTCTCCTTTTTAGTAGGGTTCTGTGCCTGCTGACTGAAAAACTACATCTATAGTTTGTCTGTGAGAAACATGGGAAGTGAGAGGGCCGTTTTCGTCACGTCATCAAAATTTTGTGTTACGGAATTTCTGACACAAATAATTGCTTGTTAAAGGCCGAGCCACACCGGATGCGTGACGTGCACGTGCACGTGCGCGTTCGCTTTCCACTGCGTTGTATAGTATGAATTCTCATTATGACATGTCACTATACAACGCAGTGGAAAGCGAACGCGCACGTGCACGTCACGCATCCGGTGTGGCTGGGCCTTACACTGTTACTTTTGTGTTAACCATAACACAAATTTTGTGTATAGTAACATAAAACAATTGTAAAGATTTATGCAGATTGGGGATGCTATATTTGTTTTTTTAACCGACTTCAAAAAAAGGAGGAGGTTCTCAATTCGTCGGGTTTTTTTTTTTAATGTATGTTCCCCGATTGCTCGAAGACCACTGGACCGATTTGAAAATTTTTTTCGTTTTTAGAATGGGTATACTTTCTAGTTGGTCCCATTGTCAACACGTCAGGATCTGATGATGGGAACTTGGAGAAATCAAGAGAACTCCTCAAATATTATAGGCACACCTATAGCGATTTTGGTATTTTTCAATGTAACTCGTGCATTTGCTTTTGAAAAGTACTATATGGTGAAGTGGAACTGATGATGAAGACCACAGATGGCCACCGGAACTCCTTAACGGTACCTATTTCAAGGGTGGCGATAAGATATTTCGATTAAGGTAGTTGAGCGACTATGACGAAGCACATTTAGGTTTAAATATGACTATGACATTCCCGCGGCGTTGTCTGCGGCGAGCTTGAAATGTTCTATAGTTTCTCATTAATATTTAGAAGTGGAGCTACATAACAGCATAAATAGGATCACTAAAGAGTATAAAATAAAATAAATGTTTAAAAAAACCAAAAACCCGCCTTAAAAGAAGTTATTTTTTGCATTTTTGAAGGCGGGTTTTTGTTTTTTTAAACATTTTTTTTTTTAGTATTACGGTGAAATGTAATAAACTTTTGATTTTAATTGTACATACATTTTGTACAACCTTATTTCAACATATGTGGCGTTATCTTCTATGTAAAGGGACCTTATTGTCGATGGCGCTTACGCCGCACTGCGTCACGCGACGTTGTATTTATATCGGAGCATCTTTAATAATGGCGGAAGCGCCATGGACAATAAGGTCCCTTTTCATAGATAACGTCACTTATGGCCGCATTCGACCAAACTGGAATAAGGTCTTACGCAGTTGGTTTATCTCACGAACGCCGATGAGCCATACTTCGCACTTTTAGATCGAAACAGTAGTAACTCAAAATACAACTGTATTTTAAAATCAACTTTAATACAACTTCTGTGAACTTATAATAAAACTGGCAAGGATTTTGAGTTGAGACTGTTTTGATCTAAGGTCTGTTCATCCTTACTTGTCTTACATAGTAAACAACTTTCTAACCTCAAAATGAACCTTTTTTGGCTAAAACAGCTCTTTTATCGTAAATAAAGTAAACCGAGTTGACATTGTGGACATCACATCGCCAATGTATTATCTGTGATTGCTTTATTTTGTTTAAAATAGCTGTTTTAGCCAAAAAAGATCCATTTTGAGGTTAGAAAGTTGTTTACTACTCGTATATAAGGCAAGTTAGGATGAACAGACCTTAGCAGTGCGACTTGTGTAAGCTATATGCGTCACCGTTGTATACGCGTTACAATGCGACGGGAAGGGCAAAAGGGAATATGCATGGATTTTTTAATCGCATTTCTCAACAAAATATGAAAATACCGTAAAAGAGATACCAAAAGTGAAATTAAAATTAAAATCGGTCACAAAATACGGATGATACAAGCATTTTAAAATGCTAATTAGACGGAGAGATCCGAAGTGCACCGGATATAAACTCTACGTAAAATTATGTTTTGCTAGAAAGAGATAGGAACAAATCTTTGGTGGCTTATATCTTGGTTATTTTTATAGCTATTCAAAAAAAATTATTTCTCATCTGTTTGCTACATGAATCAGCTTTTATTGAAGCTGTAAAAAAAAACATGCATATGCCATTGCGTATTCCGCCCGACGAGTTGAGCTTTAATTCGCCCGCCATCTTTGTCAAACTTTCGCACACTTTTACTGTTAGGTAATGGCGCTTGACTAGTTGACTGATATACACTTTTATGTGACTTCTAAATTCACTACCTATCTTAACTAGCATAAAAAAACATACAGTCGAATTGAGAACTTCCTCCTTTTCGGTCGGAAGTCGGTTAAAAAAAGAAATTGATGTAGTCAAATAACGATCGATCACGATCCGAATGTTAGATCAAATAATTTTGAACATAGTTTGTTTTGACGTGCTAGGTACTGAATGCGTTTAGCTATGTTTAATAATATTAAAACCCGCAAAGTACTTTTTTTTTCTTTCCCACTATTTTAACATATTAGTAATTTATTAGTTTTATTTCATTTACGTAGGTTTTATTGGTTAATGTGTTATGTTCTTCTAAATAAATTTGTACACTTGCTTACTCGATGCGCAGCCTTTCACTTTTCTCAATCTCTCAAGGGTTAGCTGGAAGAGATCCCTTAAAGGGATAAGTTCGCCTTTGTACATATTTTTATATTAATTGTATTTTTCTGGTTTTTCTTTTGTACAATAAAGTGTTAACATACATACATACATTAACACTATTATGAAACGAGCTTTATAAAAAAAGCATTACTTTTGTGTTACATTTGCGTTATAATAACACAAAAGTTATTGTGTTACTTCTGTGTTATAAATGATAATTTTGGCGGCCTTACCCACATACATAGCACTATGACACCGGATTCAATAAAGACGTTACGTAAACACATAATAAGAAAACTTTTGTCCTGAAACACCATAAAATATAGAAGGAAAATAAATCGAAAAAATAAGTAAAAAAATATAAAAATAGGTATGGTCAAATACAAGCTGTGATGACCAGTGATCGGGAAAAACGATGCAAAACTTTAACAAAACTTACATTACAGCCATGAAACCATTAATATCCTTATACCAAATCCGAGACTCTGATGTAGAGTTAAATTGAACAGTAATCTGCCAATAATATTCTTATTTTTCAATAATATTCTTATTTTTCAATAATATTCTTATTTTTTCTTGGTTGCAAGTTCTCCTTTATGTCAGCTTTACAAGTTTTGTTGAAGTTTTGCACCGTTTTCCCCGATCATTGGTGATGACTGAAGGGAAATAATTAAAACAGAAAAACACCGTAATCATTATAGTGACGTACCTATAGAGAGGCTGGTTGTTTGACTACATGCCCCAGACTTTATGCCTTTTGTGGGTCCAAAAAATACCGTTTGAGTCTATGTTTAAAGCTACTAACAGATTTGCAATTTTTATCGGCGGCGGTAGATTATTCCAGCATTTTGTGGCAGCGTAGCGAAAGCTGCCACGAAAAAAGCAAAAAATAACTTCTTTAAAATGGTAGGTAAATAGGTCAGTCCAACTGAAGTCTGCTTTTGGTTTACTTTTTGCTTTTTGAACGCGGGTTTTTGTTTTTTTAAACATTTATTTTATTTTATACTTTTTAGTGATCCTATTTATTCTGTTACGTAGCTCCACTTCTAAATATTAATGAGAAACTATAGAACATTTCAAGCTCGCCGCAGACAACGCCGCGGGAATGTCATAGTCATATTTAAACCTAAATGTGCTTCGGCATAGTCGCTCAACTACCTTAATCGAAATATCTTATCGCCTCCCTTGAAATAGGTACCGTTAAGGAGTTCCGGTGGCCATCTGTGGTCTTCATCATCAGTTCCACTTCACCATATAGTACTTTTCAAAAGCAAATGCACGAGTTACAGTGAAAAATACCGAAATCGCTATAGGTGTGCCTATAATATTTGAGGAGTTCTCTTGATTTCTCCAAGATCCCATCATCAGATCCTGACGTCTTGACAATGGGACCAACTATAAAGTATACCCATTCAAACAACGAAAAAAATTTTCAAATCGGTCCAGTGGTCTTCGAGTAATCGGGGAACATACATAAAAAAACAAAAACCCGACGAATTGAGAACCTCCTCCTTTTTTTGAAGTCGGTTAAAAAGCAGCACTACTGTGTCTAGGGCATATTACTCTGCAAATAATTCGTTGTCGCTAAGAGATGGCGAGCTTGTCAAACAGGTATTATGGCTTTACGGTATTATTTAACTAGCGATCATATTTAACAATTTATTATTGTTAATAATCATCAGTATCAATAAATGATCAAATTGGATTTATAGTGCAAACCAATGATATAATATAAAAAGAGGTAGATATGTTACCTATACGGTATTCCGCGTGTAAAAATACGCACACATAATCAATAAATATTGCAATTACACACTAATTCATAAATGACAAGTGAAAGCAGGGTGGTATGCAAATTTCCGGGAGCGAAACAGAGACGAGTGTTTGTTGCTCTGCAGACTAGTTCGCGGTTCCGTTGACGGCGCAAGACTAAGTAAAGGTGTACCAATTGGCTTGGTTTTAGGGTGCCACTATCGAAGTGCGTATAACATATCTACCTCTTTTTACTATATTACCCTCCCATACTAGCCTCGTGTGGTTGCCGAGTTAGAATAGTGCCACTCCATGTCTTCCCGTGTATGTCGTAAGAGACGACTAAGGGAATAAAGACTTGTAGTACTGTTAGGCGATGGGTTGGCAACCTGTCACTAATACGCTGGTAAACATCTTAGCCTAATTGTGCAAATTGTGGTTATAGAATTATCAACAAGTTTTTAGAGATGTTTGTAATTCTGTAGCTCTGCCTACCCCACTCTGGGAACGAAGGCGTGAAATTATGTATGTATGTATGTATAATTGGTGCAAACCCTAAAAAAAACACAAGTGTGAGTCAAGCGGCACGGAACCGCCATTGCACGATTCCTCGCACTTGTCCAGTTTTTTACTGTACTCTGGCCTTCACTGCAAACCTTATTGTATTACGACTAATGCAGCTGTAGTCTGTCCTTGCGGATTGGCATCTGCATCGTCACGAACGAAACTGGTTTGCCGCAAAAAACTCATTTCACGCTTGGCAGTTACAGTTGTAGCCTGCAGACCTTGGTAATTAACAGTTCAATTCGCTGGCGAAAAGTACTGGCAGCTGTCGAGGTATCGGATAAAATGGGTGGGATCAGGTGCAGTTAAGTAGCTGGGAGATGCGCCTGAGTCTTATTTAGCTAGGTTTAATTTCAAAAATATTGTACATAATTAGTAACGTAGCTAGTATTTAATTGAGAAATCGGTATTTGTTTTCTTAATTAAGTTCTTAAAACAAATATTTTAGGCAGATAAGAAGAAAAGAACACATTGCACGACCATGAAGTTTCTGATTATTGACATTGTTGACAGCAGTAAAATAATGCTAAACTTAGTTGTTGCGTGTGAAGGAATAGTAATTACAGCATTGTTTGACTGCTGTCAACATTATCCATATACAAAACTTCATGGTTGGGCAATGTGTCAGGGATGACTTCTTATCGGCCGGGCACTAGGTATACGTATTTAGTACTATATTTTTGAAATGAACCTACACTCGAAAATCTAATTAAAGACCAAAATCTGACAGTTCCCATCTTGATTATTTCGTTATTTTAACATCATTTCATAAAAATAATATTAGGGTAAGTTTTAGTGATAAAAATGCCTACACTTAAACGAAAATGCAGTAATCACAGCGAATGTGCGCCCGTTGAGGTTAGGATTTTGATTTTCAAGTATACATACATGGCAGACCAAACGTGTGACAGGAGCGTGCGCAGGTTACGTGCACCCGCGTTTATTCCGCTTGTTAACTATAAATTCATTAAATTTCATTAAATTTCTTCGAGACCGGCAACGCATTGGTGATGCCTCCGGTGTTGCAAATGTCTATAGGCGGCGGTGACCAATTTCCATCAGGTGGGTTGTCTGCCTGTTTGCCCGTCGAAGGCAATATTTATTTTTTTACATCGAACGCATTAAACTTGGCACACGAAGTCCAGCCCTGCAGATACAGCCCTGTGACTGAAGGACGGACTGCGGAGCACCGTTTGCACCACAGATATAAATACACATAGATAACGTAAACACCAAAATTTTTATGAAAACTGAAAACCAACCGTGTCACTTTTTGCTACCAACTGGGACACAACAATTGAAGAGAATTTTTCTTTTTCCGCGCAAAATAATTCAAAGTCGTCGCTTTTTTGGGCTATTGGAGTTTATTATCACGCGACGAGGCATTTTCTTAATTTTTACCGCCGACCGGCTGCAACAACAGGCGCGCGCAACGTCAGTCAGTAGCGGCGGCCAACCCTGACGCTTCGTCGAGGTTTAAGTCGGGATTCGGACACGCGAAGCAGATACATTTGCGTTATCTATGTGTATTTATGTCTGTGGTTAGCACCCTTTCGTTGCGGAACCGGAACACTATACTCTGTATACCTACTTACTCTTAAAACGACATAGGACTCACTCACTACAGTGCAACGATTCAATTTCTGCTCTAAGCTTGTTTCTTATTTATTTTATTTTTTACCATGTCTGTTGTGTTGTAGTGTGTTTTTGTCAAATAAATGTTTTGAATTTGAATTTAAGTACTAATTCCAAGCAAAACGCGTATTGTTAATAAAGCGCGGGATCATCAAAAGCAACGAGAGGCTCTTCACTGTGATTTTTCCGAGTAAATACCCATTCCGACTCGAGTGTCTTTCTGACAATGACGTATTAAGGGACTTGACGGAAATAATTGAAATTTAGAAATTCGGGGTCTTTATTTTACTGGCTAGAACCATATTGCTTTTGACATGTTATACCATACTTAATGCAATAAATCTACACTACATTCTGTTTCATCTAAGATGATTCCTGTGACAGCTCATATAAACGCGTATTACACTTGTTTCTTTAAGTTTCCATAAATAATACATTGATACACACCTAGCGCCGCCGTTCAGGGACTTAAATATTTAATCGCCTAATTTTAAGTACCTAGCATGTGAGTCTAGTAAGTGATTGAAATTACGAAATACGGCTGTCACAAGAATTATCCTAGATGAAACAGATTATAATAATGTAAGAACCTATCACTGAAAACCGCATCAAAATCGGACCAGCAGTTTTGGTCCAAAACTAGTGAAAACTTTTGGAGATAATTGGCAACATTGGTTTGCACAAACAAACAAACTTCCTCTCACCCCAAACGCATATACCCTCTCCGTACCGTCGTCGTGGGTGGGTGGGTAAAAATTTGTATTTTTGTATGTTTGTAACAAATAAAATCATAAACTACTGGACCGATTTCAAAATTATTTCGCCATTGGAATGCTAGTTACTTTATCCTTGAGTAACATAGGCTATGTTTTATTTTTCTGCGCGGACAGAGTCGCTGGCAAAAGCTAGTTTTATATATTTATGTGCATATGTAGCTCCTTTAAACCATTAAGAAAATCATCCGTGGCCGCAGAAAAAAAAGACCAATGTTCATACTCGTACTAAACTTACCCAATGCCGTTCCATTCTAAATAACGCTAGTCCAAACCAAACTTAAATTAATTTAAACATTGAAACTCGTTGGTCGTTCCATCGCATTAGCGTAGGTAGGAGGTATGTCCAAAATAGATAAGCAGATACTGAATTATTTATAAATCTCCCAAATTAGTAGGTATTACAATTCTAAACGAAAAAAACGAAAAAGCAGAGGCTTTTCCATGCTCAGTGCCATTGTATGTAGGTATATTGTGTTACTGTCGGAGTTCTAGCTTTGAATTTTACATTTTAGCATAATCAAGAAGGTATTTATGTAAAACTAGCGAATCCGATGCGACAGACGTCTTGTCCGATCGCAGCGCCACCTACCGGGTCCTATTATTAATCTAAACCATCTAGGAATTTAAAAACATTTTTTTTGTTCCCTTTTTAAAAAACATCAATTTGGTCCAGCCATTTCGGACTAGAAACAAACTGCAAAAAAAAAATAGGTAAGTACTTATAGTTTGTCTCCATTGAAATTGCCAAAGGTGTAAAAAAATTAGTAGTATTAGTACTGTTTGACAAATAACCTAAAATAATATAATAATTAACAGTTAAAGTAAAGATGAAGTGTGTAAAGGCCGAGCCACACCGGTTGCGTGACGTGCACGTGCACGTGCGCGTTCGCTTTCCACTGCGTTGTATAGTGACATTCGTAATGAGAGTTCATACTTACTATACGACGCAGTGGAAAGCGAACACTCACGTGCACGTGCACGTCACGCAAGCGGTGTGGCTGGGCCTTTAATCCTTGCTAAGACCTCACTTGATCTTTAAAAGCACGTGATTATCAAATAATACCTAATGGTAAATTGGTTCGTTTGGCTGTGCTTACATTATGTTATTTGATTTCCGTAGCTCGTCCATCCGTCCGTCTGACGGCTGTATTTCATGAACCGTAATAGGTAGATGGGTTGAAATTTTCACAGATTGTATTTCTAGTACAGCTATAACAACAAATTATTAAATTAAAAAATAAACGGGGGGCCTTACAGAAATGGTACGGAACCCTTCGTATACGAGTCCGACTCTCACTTGACCGGTACTTTTATGTACAGTCGAGTTCATAAATTTGTGTACACTTTAGTACCTTGCCACTTTAATCGCTGTGACAATTCATATATGGCAGTTTAAACATTACGTCAAATAGACAAGGTACTCAAGTGTACACATATTCATGAACTCGACTGTACATAGTATAGCTGATTTAAGCCGGAGACGGAACAAACAATCAAACACACAATCGCATTAATAATATCAATATAGATGACAAATTATTAATGATCCTCTGTTTGATACACCGCATGCTTGTGCTGTCGACTAAATACATTTATCCACTTGCACCTTATGTCGATGGAATAAGGTGCCAAGGTACATGTCTTTAGAGTCGCCTGTGCAACAAAGTATCTCTTTCAGGGTCACGGCAAATTTGCATTTGAATTTCCTTTTCATACATAATACACGGTATTTATACAACGTTGCCGTTTCGAGGAATATGATTTTGTAGACAGATACATTACAGCATAAATAGGTACCTATATACAGCCTGACGGTTTCTTTGAACAGCAAGTGTGGGGAGCGCGGCGATGACGGACAGCGCGTGACGAATCAGAATTACGAGCCGAATTCGCTATAGATTAGTTTACGTTTAGCAGAAACAAGAGATTTTTGCGTAAAATACAGGAAACATTGCGACGGTTGAAAGGCAAAACGCTTCAAGCGACATTATGTAAGATATTGAGTGATACACATATTCGGAATCAACAGATTTTTCTGATTCCGAATATGTATCACACTCAATATCTTTCTTGAATATCCAAATTATTTGGATTTTTGGACACAAAAAACTGTAAAAGAAAATAAAAAATCTGTGATTTTGTCTATGGCTGTTTTGCACATGACATACATTGTTTTTAAAGGATTTGGACTGCCCTGTTAGGAGAAGGCCTTCAAAAAGTGGTATATACTAAACCTATTGCCATTCGACGTAACACATCACCTTTGCCTATTTTTATTACGTTACACATCAACACTTTATACTCAGTGTCGTGTTTATGTGCGCCATGTTTTTCTGATTTCTGTTTTCTACCCTACTGTAATTATTATATTATTACCGAGAACTACTAATTAAAAACATGGGAGGTTCCATCTCATTACACTCGTTATTGAGACTAAATCGAGAAAAAGGGACGGGCTAACGTAAGTTCGAACGTCTTTCAAAGTATGCCTGCATCTTACGTGATTTACTAGCCATATTTCTTCTGTATTGTTAAAGGATGTCCCTAACAGCCGTTTTGGATAAAAATTTAGACCATTTTAGGAAGTTATAGCAGCAACTGGCAGCTTGAATAGCTGTAAAATTCGCCAGGGAATCGTCTTGCCAGATATATCCGCCTACGCGTACCTTGTTAACTTCAAGCTTCGCAGAAATGATGCAAGTTTACTCAGTAAACGTGAGTTTGTTTTGTATTAGCTAAGTTGCTCCAGAAATTCGGAGAGTTCTTAGACGAGTAGGGAGCGAAGTTAGATAACATGCATTGTTTATAACAAGTTCAACAAAAAGCACACTTTGAAAACTAGACTGCTTTAAAAAAATGTAAATATTGACTCTTGCAACATCAGCTTGAAGTTTAGTAGAAATGTTCTATTCCAAGGTAGTTCCTCTACATCATCTAATCTACAGAATTTAAGAATGTTACATCTAAATTAGTTAATAGCATAGGATTTGCATGGACTTAAAAATAAATACGGACGTAACGTAACCTCAACTAATCATGAGTGAAGCTTGCAAAATGGGTGTCTGTGTGCGTGCACACGCACACACGTAAACTGTCACTCGTGCTGTGGCTTGGCGCGTTGTCTTACCTAGTGTATCAGTGTGACTGTGTGCGTGCGGTAAGTGTTATAACGAACGAAAAAGCCGAACTTCAATGCTTCACAGTTTCACACCTTTTTAGTGCCATGCAACGTTACGTCTGTATGTTTTTAGGTCCATGATGATATGACACTCTTTAGATAAAGATTAATCTTAAAGACTAACCCAACGATATCTTAGTTTTTCAGTCAAGTGAATAAGAGCTAGGAACCATAACGTCAGCAATATTTTAACGATATCAAAACTAGATGGGCTAAACCACAGTAGAATAAAGGTAGGTACGACTCACCGCAGCTGCAGGACATTTTTGAACAGGTTTCATAAAAACTGGTTATGGATCCTTTTCTCTGAGTTCACAATACGATACACTAAAAATAATCTTCTGATGTTAGAAGTTTTGTGAATGTTAAAACCTACATTCAGCATACCAGATTTGGCTTTAATGATATTCATTCGTCATCACGATATTGAGCAAGGTGACATACAGAGCGACTTAATAGGTAAGTAACACATAGATAGAGAAGAAAGTGATACGTACACTGTATAGAATAAGTACGTGATGCCACTAAAAAGCCATTAATTCAGTAAGCGCTTCCCAAGGAAGACCACTGCTGAGAAGAAACGCCGCAAGAAACTCAGCAGTCAGTCATTTTTTAAACATATTTCATATTACAAACAATGGTACTACAGTCTAGCATTATATAAAGCTATAAATATTAAATTAAATATATTTAAGGCCGACGTCCGGTCCGTCATTAATATCCGCCTTGTTCACGATTTCCCTCGGATCTTTGAAAGAATCGTTTAATTACTTCCCTTTAGCCGATATGGTGGTGGTGACGCTGGTGACAATACTGACTATTACACTTATGGGTTTTCCCAAATTCATTTTGTGGTTTTGCTATAACCGTCTGCCAGAACCCTATTTGCCAGCCGATATGGTTCTGGGGACGCTGGTGACAATACTGACGATGATGAATGGTAAGATTAATACACTTATGGGTTTTCCCAAAGTTTAGTGGTTTTGCTATAACTGTTGTCAGGACCCTATTTGCTAAATGCCTAATCAAATGTCGCGATCTAGCAAAGAACTGTTTTTTCCTTACGCGTACGTGTCGAAATCAATAGAAACCCAATTTCTAAAATTTCTGGAAATCTCATATTTGAGCACCAAAGGATTAAAGGTCCTATAGATGTTTTATGGGGGAGCCCTTTGTTTCCCATAATTTTATTGGTCATTATGTAATTGTTGACATAATTTTTGATAGTCATAATTTTGTATATCGCTGAAACTGTAAACTTTTCAGAAGTTCTGAAATATGTAACGTGTAGACAGGGCTAGGTTAGGTTAGGTTTTATTTATAAAAATCCAGAAAAAGTAACAGTTTCTTTAAAAAAACACGTTATGACTTGCGATGATTATGACGTAAAGCACATTATGACTAAAAATAATTATGTCAGTCAATATAGACCCGTTTTATGGGTTTCGGGTCTGACTGACTCACAGATACAGCCTACACTGCTGGACCTAGGGACTTATGGAGGGCATATACCAAACTATCATTTCCTCAACACCATCTTGATAGTTGGAAATCGACTACCGTGCGTTTTTCGAGAGGCTTCTCGCCACGCACCTTATCTATGCGGAATCAGCTCACGGCGTCTGTATTTCCGAACCAATACGACTTGGGGGCCTTCAAAAAACAAGACTACTCTTTTCTCAAAGGCTGCGCACCTGCAATTTCTCTAGTGTTGCGGTTGTTTATGGGTCGCGATGATCACGTACCATCAGGTGACTCATGTTTGCTCGTCTACCTCCTTTTTCACATAAAAAAAAACTTCAGGTGCCTTAAGAAAGGATCTTTCGATAATCAATCCCCAACGGGACTAAATAGCAGAAGTGGGATACTAGTTCCACTCGTACTCGCGGCCGTCTTCAGTACGTTATAAGTCAAGTCTAATTGCTCAGTTGTATACCGTTTGTCCATGGTTTCCCCATAGAACTATATTCATGAGGTTTGCATCACCAATGTTTCTCGCGCTATTCTGGCGCGTTATTTTAAGACTTCGACAAATAGCATCGCCCGATCGTTACAGCATGTGTGATCGTCGATTTTAATTACCTACTGTTACTACCTATAGTCAAAATGGCGCTGGATTTATAGCTCGTTCCGTTTTATTTATACAATACAAGGTTGAAATTATAGTATGATCAAGTAGATCACAATTAGGCTATTTTACATGAAAAACAACAAAACAAAATCTATTTTGGGAACTACATAGAGCTAAAATCAGTACGTTTAGGGCGTTCATAAAAACCTAACAAGACCTCCTATTTTGAAGTGATTTCAAAAATATGATAATTAAAAATAATTTAAATATTGATAATGTATTCGTGTAAAAAAATAACGAACTTCTTTGGTCAATCACTAGTAGATAACAGACATCTAATATAATTTGTACAAAAAAAAAACATCCAGTTGTCAAGTAGGTACATAATTTCGCGTACATGTGCGCACTCCCTGAGGCATGTGATAAGTGCTCGTATGGTAATCGGTTAAGTAATTTAAAAGATAAGTGCGATTATGATTAGACAAGAATTATGGCTTCCGACAGTCATTCTCGTGCGAATTTAGGTCCATTGTTTTCTGCTGCGGCAACTAGGATTTTAAAATCACTTCTTGAGACTACAGTACGAGTACTAGGCAGATAAGAAGTCAATCCTCACACATTACACGACCATGACGTTTCTGACTATTGACATTGTTGACAGCAGTAAAACAAGGGTCCATATTGGCTCATCATGTCAGTCGAAAGACGTCCACTGCTGGACATAGGCCTCCACTCAGACCGGTCTTGTGCTTTTCGCATCCACCATGCCTCACCTAATTATTTTTACTCATAATGACTCATAAGTCCTAATCATCGCAAATCCTAACGTATTTTTTTCAGCAAATTGTACTTTTTCAGGATTTTTATAAATCAACTTAACCTAAACTAGTCTTATCAACACATTGAATATTTCAGAACTTCTGAAACGTTTACCGTTCCAGCGGTATAAAAATTTCATTTTCGGAGTATAAAACTCCGAAAATGGGAGGAGGGGGAATAGGAGTTGCAATTTTAGTTGAACTTTGGCGCTCCCGTAAAACAATGCCAAACTTATTTGTTGCGTGTAACTTATTTGTAGGAATAGTAATAACAGGTTTGTTTGACCGCTGTCAACATTATCCATATTTAGAAACTTCATGGTTGTGCCATGTGTAAAGTCAACATTGAATTCTTAAGGCACTATAGGCGCTTATACGGCCAACTTTTAACGGCAATTTCTAGTCGGCAATAAATCTTTAACTGGTTAATGAATGTAGAGGAAGCGGAAGTTGTATGTTTAGACCGGTGCACCTGGCGTTCCTTAGTCTCTGCCTACCCCATTGGGAGACAGTCGTAAAGGCTCGAACAGACTGCCAGCTGGACGGTAGCGAGGCGTGATGAGTGAGTGATGCGGGCGGGACGCCCGGTCACACAGAGCAAGCGCGCATCGCGCTGGCCTCGCGCCATCAACCCGCCAGGATCGCGCCATCAACCCGCCAGCATCGCGCTGGCGTCCCGCCCGCATCGCGCTCTCCCGCTCGCTCTCTGTGGTTTGGTTATTCGTTTTGCGGTGCGCTGTAAGACGCCACACTGACTGGTCGCGCCGCGCGCCCGTCGCGGGCGCGCAGCCAACGTGCGACGGGCTGCGCTGGCGGGTCGCGACAGAAGCGGGGCGCGATGCCGACGTGGCGCAGCGTGTTTGACCACGCTAGCGGTTTGTATGGAAATATCGCGCGCAGGCCGCGCGCCCGCGACGGTGCTGTCTGGCCGAGCCTTAAAGGTATGTATGTAATGAGTTATCCATACTTTATAAGCAAGCATGCTAAAAATTGCCAGAGTTAGTGCACCTTAAAAGGCAACTAAAACGAATGGCCGGCGCTCATAGAGCGAAGCTTCATATTTGGACATGTTGAAATACCTAACATTGAAATTAATTAACACCACAAATCCTCCGCAAGCGTCTCCTTGTATTAGTGGTGTTAGTTAATTTAAATCTTATTTCAACTTATCCAAAGACGATGATGCTTTGAGTGAAAAGTTCTCTGCACTGCGCTATGTATGTGTGCCGGCCCTGACAGTCCTTCGGCCGATGGTCAGACGATATTGACCTCTCAGTTCATCGTATTAGAACACTACGTCGTTGCTCTTCATACATTACTTTCACAAATTTAGGACCATCAGGCGGCCTTACAGACTTGGGACTTCAGGCAAACTAGTCTGTGGTGCCCTTAAATGTAGACTACTTTGGTTCGTCGATGCGTCATTTCCTACAAGAAAACTTCTGCGAGTAATGTCTGACAGTGAAGTGGTAGTGTACACTTGCACGCCATAATATATTTACAAGTGACGTGAAAGCTACTATCAGACAGACTGTCGGACATTTATCGCTGAAGATTCCTTGCAGGTGGAAATGTGGCCGCAAGCCAAACGCGTAGTTTATCCCATCATAATGTCTATAATTGCACCTTCCAACATCACATACATGCACTTCCAGGTCCACATCGACTATCTATAATATAGGTAGTCTCTGATTGAATCTACTGTGACATACACACGAACGAAACTATATTAAGTATCTAGGCTGCCATCGCATTGTCAATATAGATCGCAATCCGTGATCATGATCCGGCACTTTATTATACTAGGCAGAACCATATTGCCTTTTGATTTACCTAATAGGTTATCTTTAAACTCGGCCGCCATTAGGGTCATTTGGGGTAACTGTGCGCAGCGCGTAAGTGTGCGCAACCCCTTTATTTAGGAATGGGGAAGAAGTTTGTGATATTACAGATACAAATTAAAGATATGTTGGTGGAGAATTAGTTTATGCAAGAAAAACCCAGATGGTATCATTCATTTACTTGAAAAAGAAAATATTCAGAATCCGGTGCCGTAAAGGTAAATTTTGCCGTCATGACGAAAATCGAGTAAATGCATTTAATTTCTATTAGTAATGTATTTAAGCCTTCAATTTTGCATAACATTTCTCAATAAAGTGAGGTCAGTTTGATCAAAATCAGTCTGCTTAGTAGGTATAATAAAAAATCCACAAACTTAGCTTAGCTGCGCACACTTACCCGCAGTATGGGTAACTGTGCGCATTTTGAGCTGGTTGAATTAAGGCAATTTTTCTTCGAGATGGCAAAGATTTATTGATAATTTCTTGATTTAAATATTACCTTAATAAATGCTTTGACAGATACATATTTTCATTTTCCTTTCATGCTTATATTTTAATTTTGATACTAGTTTGAAAATAAAGTGCGCACAGTTGCCCCACATGACTCTACTGTCATGTAAGTAAGACAATATACGATAACATCTCAAAAGGCAATATGTTTTTGCAGAGATAGAATAGATCTCAGTCAACATTGAATGTGTAAAGATTGTCGCTAACACGTTAAACAGCCAATCTGGATAAAGAGAAGCATTTATACAGAAAGACATATGAATAAAAAAGATAGCATCTTTACTTTCTATCTCACTCAGGTTTTTGGGCCGATTTTGTTTGGCACCGGAATTGGTGCTAAACAATAGAGTGAATTGTTGCTTTTAACTATTTTACTGGGTGTTGTATGTGTTTATGTGTGTTTTCGTAGACATCTGTGATCTGAATTGTTGTATTTTAGGCTGCAAAAGCCTCATTGCTTCGAAAGATGAAAATATAACCTTTCAGCGGTAGTAAATTTCTCACGATAAGCCGCCTTAGTATGGTAGGCACTCAATGACAGAAGCTTTCTCTGCTAAAGGTGATATGTGTTTTGGTCGGGTTGCAGGTATTGCTATCTCAAAGCAGCTTGTGTAGGTGTTTTACGAGATTTATCGTGTATTGGCAGCCTTTGACTACAGAAAAAAAATGAAGGACCGGACAGAACTTTTGCTTTGTTTTGCAATGTGATGATATGGCTGGTATACTTATCTCGAAACGAATTTAGATAAGCTAATTGGATTAACCTTAATGGACGGATTTTCATTTTATGTCTTTATGTATCGTCCGCGTGACATGCAGGTAATTGATAACTTTAGCCTTATCGCTTGGGGTTCCATACCAAATAGATGCTAACGAGGGCGTATTCCATAAAACTTCGCAGCCATACAACGCCCTGCATAGTAATAAGTGGTTTAAGCATTTTTAATTTAATGTAGTTACCAGTAGAGTATAGAATGGTTCGACTAATACTATCACGAACGTTAATTTGTGACCCATTTCAAGAAAAATAGGCTTGAAGTCGTCAATGTCATTAGGGATGCCAAATCCTTTGTAACTTATAGGAGACTCAACCTTATTGTTGTAGAATGTCAGAATGACTTTGGACCTAAGGTGGGTCCCAAATTTAAGTTCGTGTCTGTACATTGCGGTTCTTTCTTTGGTCGGACGGCAGAAAAATCTGCAAAACATTTAGTAAATGAGTCGCAAAACTCGGATAAGTCCATGCAAAAGGACAACGGAATTTGCATCTTTTTTCAAACAAATTAAGTTTTAAATTCGAAGGTTTAAGTTTGAAGTTAAGCGTCTCAATGGTCTCCATCATATCTGGGTTTTATCTGTCCAATACCTAGTTATGGTCCTGGAGTAATAAGTTAATGTTTTCATTTAATACAAAATTACCTAATGTTAAATGTTATCAATAATACTGCCCTACTAAGCATAATGGCGATATCTCAGACAAAACATCTGTAGGAATTGCAACCTAGTTACAAACATAAGAGAGTTGAATCTGCTTTGGCTATTTTATTTAGTTATTGCATTTTTGCTTAGTAGGGCAGAATATGTCAAAGTCAAGTATTTATTTTTATAGCACTAAATCTAATAATTTATGCATGTTGCACTGTTGTTTTTTAAGTAATCCTAATTACCTAGCTTTCTTGTTTGTGAACCGGCTGACTGGGCCCCAAGATATAGACTCAGCTTATTTTGGGCTCAATGGAAAAAAGGTCTTGTATTTTTCTATGCTTATTTAATCAATAAACTTATCGTTATCTTATAAAGGTCAGTGATCTGCTACTATTACCCCCAAGATCCGTAACTCTCAATTCGGGAATGCAAATAACCGGTTATAACCGGTTATAACCGGTTTTAACCGGTTATTTTAATACAAAAAGGGGTTAATAACCGGTGAAATTGCATTCGCTACTCTGAATTGAATTATCCATAGGTTATTCGGTTATAACCATCCGTTATGGCTGTTATCCCCTAAAGGCCGGCTTTATACGGCCGAGAACGATCGACGCCTCGTGGAAGCAATAAAGCTCTTTACTGAAGACATTTCCCTTCCCGTTATTACGGCATAAAAATAACGTTTCATTAACTAAATAACCCTATTTTTATAAACGGGAAAAAGCGCGTAGAAATTGGTTTTCGCTATCCCCGCAGGAAATTTATCAAATTTCCAGGATGAAATTGTCGTTTGTTGTTTATGGCTTTAAACTATCTCTGTAATAAATTTTGCGTCAGATTGAGGCGTTGAACGCGAAAAAAAGAATGAAATAGGTCCAGAAAGAAAGAAAATTTGTGATATAAAAACAACACGTCACATAAGGTACGAGTATATTATAAGAACAATTTTCAGCCGAACCGAGCCGATTCGAAGACGGAACACGGAAAAAAAAAACACTTTCAGATTCATTACATTAATATTGGTAGATGGTAAGTATTTTATTTCTTTTATGTTTTGCCTCCCTCAGTGTTTTATTGTATCCTATATCCTATATTAGCTGTGTGGTTGCCGGCTTAGAATAGTACCACTCCATGCCTTCCCGTGGATGTCGTAAGAGACGACTAAGGGAATAAAGGCTTGTAGTACTGTTAGGCGATGGGCTTGCAACCTGTCACTAATACACTGGTAAACATCTTAGCCTGATTATGCAAAATGTGGTTACAGAATTATTAACAAGCTTTTAGAGTTGTTGGCAATTCTGTAGCTCTGCCTACCCCAAACTGGGAATAAAGGAGTGAGTTTATGTATGTATGTATGTATATCCTATATTATTAAACGAGCAATATTTGTTTGTATATATACAGTGGTGAACACATAATTCGGAACGTTTACGTTTTTCCCATAACAAATATGACTTTTCAATATTGACAACCAATCAAAAAGTTCTTTAACAATTTTATTTTTAGTTCCACTTTTTAGTTAGATATAAACCAAGTATTAAATGTATGTAAAATTATGTCTGTTAAAAAAGAATCTTTCGTTTAAGGATTCGAAAAAATAAATGTTTAGTAAATAAACTTAGTACTGACGACTACGAAGTTAAACTTCGTATGGACGCGTCAACACTAAGTTATTAAATTCTTATAAAATATAAGGTCTGTTTTTAACAGTAGTTGACTTGTACATAAGTTAAAACCTTAGGTGATGGTCTGAAGTAAATTTAAATTACTGTAATTCTTAGTAATAAACCTAGTCAAGAACATGAAATATAATTGGCGGTCAAAATTTAAAAGTCAGATTTGTAGGCAACTTTATGGGAAAAAACGCAAGCGGCCCTAATTATGTGACTACATCACATTCTCGAAAACGGCTCTAACAATACATACATACATACATAATCTCACGCCTTCGTTCCCAGAGTGGGGTAGGCAGAGCTACAGAATTACAAACATCTCTAAAAACTTGTAGATAATTCTATAACCACAATTTGCACAATTAGGCTAAGATGTTTACCAGCGTATTAGTGACAGGTTGCAAGCCCATCGCCTAACAGTACTACAAGCCTTTATTCCCTTAGTCGTCTCTTACGACATCCACGGGAAGACAATGTTGATGAAAATTACGAAATAAGCGTGTTTTGGCTCGAAATCGATCTGTCAAGTGGTCATCTACGGGAAAATTTCTTTTTCTCCCACATGCTCGCTCGGAAATGTTAACCTTACTGTTGTCAAATCAGCCCGCGATGTTCTAAGTTCCAGGTCCAGGCAAAATTAAGAAACAAAGTTATTATTTACCAACGGCAGCGGCCGCGAAAATGTATGAAATTTCATTAGGTACGTACCTGCTGTTTAACATTTAAAAACATGTTTGCACTAGGATAGCTATCTCCAAACAGCCAAACACTCGCGCAATCAAAATTCTTCCTTGCATATTTTTCTTTTTAAATGTCATAGACTAAAAAGTTAAGCCTTTTCAAACAGCGTTTACAACGTATTTAAAACTGTGTCAAATAGTTTGACTTTTTTTTAAATAGAAATTACGTTCATAAACTAAATTAATTGCTGAAATAACATAAACGCGTAATAAATGTTATAGTTTAAACTATATTTTATTCAAATTGAATTTATTACGTTTAAATTTGTGATTTTATTTAATGCTTTATTTCAGTGTCACTCTAAATCGTACGTTTCTGTTCTTTATTTTCAAGGAAATGTTGGGACTGTGTTTAATATTATTAACAATTGTGTTAAATTTCCTCACATTGTTGGAGAAAAGCACTATACAAGCCTCGACCGGGAAGTGCGGTTGCTGGACTCGTATATAGCGCGGCCTCGACTGCATCTCGGCCACGCTAACTCTACTCGTCCCGCAACGGCCTATTTCCCGGTCAGTGCAGTAATGTACTATTTCAATCCAAGCGAGGCTCGGTCTTCCGCAGGTACTTAGTATTATTCTCAGCACCACTTTAAATTAACAAAAAAGCAAGCTTTTAAAACCCGCCTGTTCAGTTGCTAACAAACTTTAAATCGTTATAAATCCTAAATGATCATTAAAAATTAAAAATGATGAAAGAAACCTATACATGATTTTTAAATCCCTATTCAATGATAGCCCACTTGTCTTACTTGGTCGACTTTTTTTTTTAATTTGCACAATATGGCGTCTGGTTGCCGCCACATTGAATTTTGATTACTGTCATATCTTCAGTAACACTCACTAGATTCAGACAAATCGATTGACATAAGAATCATCTAAATCGGACAATAGGTTTAGTTTTTATAGTGCCACATAAGGAACAAACATACATATGTATATAGGCTGTGAAACACATTACCCTCCTCCTTCGGCAGTCGAGTAAAAATTAAGCTCCTAGCTTTACGTTATTCACATCTTTACATCCCTTTCTCCCAAATTCGTGTCGAAGTTTCTAATTTAGTGCTCCGCAGTAACCACGTATTTCTAGCGGCCCTTCATGCCTCCGTCAACAATTCATTAATCTTGGTATTCCCGCTGAGTCACGACGTTCTATAACCTTGGCAGCGTAAAGGTATCCAAGGACGAAGACACTGATTTCTGTGCAATCTATCTACATATATATATAAAAGGCAAACCTAACTGACTGACTTAGATATCAACGCCCAGCCGAAACTACTGTACCTAGAAACTTGAAATTTGGTACAGGGGTTCCTTCCGTGATGTAAGTGAGCACTAAGAAAGGATTTTTGAAATTTCGTCCCCTAAGGGGTTAAAATGGGGGGAGTAGCGGGAAACTAATTCTACGCGTACGAAGTCCGTGGCGTCCTCTAGTCTTATAATAATATTCTAACCAAGAGACGTACGACAGCCGATGAAACAGTATAAATAGAATAGTCATTCTTCTTCGGTCCTGTAAGAGTTTTTATTACCTATTTCTGTGAAATCTTACAACCTTATTCATAAACACACTATAAACCTATTTTAGTTAAAGTGTGCCTTTTCGCTTTCTGTCAAATGGAAATGTCACAATGACAGATAAGGACAGAATACATTTCCAGCACACTAGCTATTGTACGCTTATGAATAAGAGGGTTGGTGCGCGGTGCTAGGTTAATTGGTCGCGTGACCTCGTCTTTGATCCACGCTGTAAGTGGACGACAGGCTATATGTCAATGCGAACATTGATGCTTGGTGGTAAGTAATATATGACAGCGATATGAATTTAAAAAACGCCAATCCCAGAGTCAAATTGTTGTATTTGCATCGCACAGATTTGAATGCGAAATAGATTTAAAAATAAAGAAAAAAAGTCATACCTTTGAGGGGGGGATTCGAACCTCAATCTCCGGCGGAAGATCGAAGCTAAGATCGGTCGGCGCTCTTACCCCAGAGCTAATAAGTCTGACAATTCTATCGGCTAAAATTGCAATCGCTTTGGGGAAGATGACGTCTAAAGCCCAATTTACATTGGTCAAGGACAGTGGACAGTGGACCAGTGACAGTGTACAGTACAAGTAGTGTAAACCGATCCGACAGTGGCGAGTCAAGTTGCCTTGCCAGTGGATCCGAAATTTCGAACAGAATCGCTTTCTATTTTTCCACCCCACTGTCCTTGGCACTGTACTTGCCACTGTCCTTGACCAATGTAAATCGGGCTTTAGTGATTCCCGCCACACGGTCTCGTTACCTATACGGAACGGAGGGAAAGGGCATTGCGAGCTCATATTTTTGCTCGTAGAAGTCGTAGATTTGCTCGGTGCTCAAAACAAGATAATTATGACCTTTTGTCAAGTTATTAAATAGTATTTTTAAGACCAACTTTAATTTCAGGCGCATCTTTGTTTGAAGACGAACTACTGTTTATACTGTGGCTATGATGCCGGTTACACAGCGCACTTATGGTGCGTTTACATTACTCGGTTTGGCCGTATTCCACTGTAGCTCGACGCTGTAAACGGTTTTAGTGAACTAAACTGTAATAGCCATATAACATGATACACTTCTACTTTTAAACATCAATTTTACGTCATTAAATGTCACTGTTCAATCGCATTTAAGGCCCAGCCACACCGGATGCGTCACGTGCACGTGCGCGTGCGCGTTCGCTTTCCACTGCGTTGTATAGTTACATGTCGTAATGAGAATTCATACTATACAACGCAGTGGAAAGCGAACGCGCACGTGCACGTCAAGCATCCGGTGTGGCTCGGCCTTTAAAGATACAACTTGATCAATATTCCGGGCAGTGTTGAATTCAATTCCGCGTGCCACGGTCGATGTGGCGTGCCTGCGATACACTGGCGCGATTGCGAGACGGAAGCGAACCGTAATCGAAACATTGCAATTAATCTTTAACCACGCAATATCTATTAAAGCCAGTTTAATCGAGATGGTTCTTAGCTAGATTTTCAAAATTCAAATCCATTTATTTGTCAGAATACAGTAATACACGGTCTTAGTTATAAAATTAAAGCACTTGTATTCAGCATGCAAGCAAGCGTACAAATATTGTAAATAATCTACAAATTTTCATAATACTTTCCCAATTTCATAAATTCTAGTCAATGATAATACAAATTTAAACCCCTAAATATTCCTTGACACTATAAAAACATTTCTCCATCAGCCATTTTGTCAAGTTACGTTTAAACATTTTTCCCGACAACATTCTTAATTCATCCGGTAAGTGATTAAAAACTACAATGCTCATATTAAATATATTTCTTTTGTACATATCCTTGCGACAGATGATGATTTTCATAAAATCTAGCTAAGAACCATCTCGATTAAACTGGCCTTAATATTGGGACGCTTAAGAGCAAAAAATCAAAATCAAAAAGTCTTTATTATCATTTAGCCGGGTTACCTTTGTTTCGGCGAAATGTTTGCCAAATTGAATCGTTTCCCAACCGTTTCATAGCCGACCCGCTTGGTTTTCTGTAACCTTAAATATTTCAGGATTTTATAAAAACTAACCTAACCTAACCTACACACGATGGTACTGAAATATTTACTGTTACAGGAAAAAAATGGGTTGACAAATGAAACTGTTGGGAAACGACACATTCCGGCAAACATATTTTGCCCAAACGGCAGAGTTAGCAAGTTTATAAATAAACTGGCTGTTCCCGTGTCCACTTCGCTGGTCATTTTTTTTTTGTTAATATATAGCCTACGGTACTCACAAATACTATTGGCAAAAGAATTTTCAAAATCGGTTCAGTAGATCCAAAGATTATCCCTTACAACGTCACAAACTTTACCTCTTTATAATATTAAAGTAGAGGTATAGATTAGTATAGATGTACAGTTGCTGACGCCTCCCTGTAGACTTACCAAGTCTGTGTTGGGACGCCTCGCTCTTCTAAAAATCAACATAAATGATACTTAGCATTCATAAAATATGTCCTAACTCACCGTGTCTATAAAAGAGGAAGTTACATTTCGTTCTCGGTTCGTTTTGGACAAACTTATATTATTCATCGTCCTAAGACCACGCGCGCTTGACGACGCGCTAGCCTAGTTGGTAGTGACCCTGCCTATGAAGCTAGCGGTCCTGGGTTCAAATCCCGGTAAGGGCAGATATTTGTGTGATGAGCACAAGTATTTGTTTCTGAGTCTTGGATGTTTTCTATGTATTTAAGTATTTATTTCTCTATATAAGTATTCATACCGTTGTCTAGTACCCATAGCACAAGCCTAGAGCTTAGTTTAGGACTATGTCAATTTGTGTGAGATTGTCCCTTAATATTTATTTATTATTTATTTATTTATTATTTATTTAAGACCCAATTCTGAAGTCCACGCAGACGAAGTCGCGGGCAGAAGCTATATTAAACAGTCATGATTCAAATATCCGGGTTAGCTTCGCTGACCGTGTGCTACAGGGGTTAGGGTGCGGCTCCACTGAGGCGCAGACGAGCGGAGCGGAGCGGAACTGTGCCAATATTAGCCAATAGCATCTAAACTAACGTGCGCAAAGCGCGCTCGACGTGACCGCATGCGCCTTCTATTGGTTAATATTGGCACAGCTGCGCTCCGCTCTGCTCGTCTCCGCCTCAGTGGAGTCGCACCCTTAAGGTATGATTCCGATACTATGGGCAGGTGATACGAAGAGTCACGTCACGTGATCTACCAGTGACGCAATCGGTTTAAAAACGAAACGAATACGAAACGCTAGTTAGCGTAATGCATTTTGGGTAGGGCCTTAGGGCTATCTACAAGTCTATTCTACACGCTAAAACGATATTGATTTTGACATGTTATCCTATTGCCAAAGTTATAACTCGAATTTAAATGACAGTAAAGAGCGTCGGTGGCCTAGTGGCTTAGAGGGTCGACTCGTGATCGTAAGGTACCGAGATCGAACCCCATCAGCGGTCACCCCATGTACCAATGAGTTTTTCTAACTTAAATGCATTACCCGATGCTCTTACGGTGAAGGAAAAACATCGTGAGGAAACCTGCACATTCGAACAGCTGAGTGTGTAAGAGGGTAATTGCACTAAAGATCCTGAAGGGTCGAAGTGTATCCGAAAGGGCCCATCTGTAAGATAAGATAAGATAAGATACATGACAGGATAGCGGCCAAGTTAAAAAAAATACAATAACATGTCAAAAGCAATCAGTGTGTCTTGATTGCCCGGTCAATCAAGCAATCAGTGTGTCCGGCCAAGTATGAAGAAAAATCTAAGCGATACTGCAGTGTGTATATTGACACAATTCCATTCAGCCCTTTTTCCCGCCGTCGTAACCTTTTTCCCAGTGCAGCCACCACAGGTCAATAATCTCACAGCGTAGTGTGAAAATGAATCTAACCTTACCTTACCTTTTAAAGAATTATTAATTTCTGAAAACGGGTTATTTTGTAGGGGAATGTTAGAATATCATGTGATAAAATAAAAATAAATAAATATCAGGGGACAATGTCACACCAATTGAGCTAGTCCCAAACTAAGCTCTAGGCTTGTACTATGAGTACTAGACAACGATATAAATACTTATATAGAGAAATACATAGAAAACATCCATGACTCGGGAACAAATATTCACGCTCACCACACAAATATCTGCCCTTACCGGGATTTGAACCCAGGACCTCTAGCTTCGTAGGCAGGGTCACTAACTAGGCCAGCGCGTCGTCAAATCGTCGTGATGAGTAAGGTATTGAGGAAAACTACCAAGTTAGAGCTCAAAATGCATTAATGATTTGACTTTCAACAACCCAGCCCAACAAGACAACCTTTTCAGACACAACTGATTTAAATAAAATAATTATTAAATAAACGTCGAATCTAGTCTAGTGCCAAACTTGGCACTTTTTATCTGAAAAACCACTACTTTTGGTTGTCTAAGAGATCTTGGGCATTTTTAGGGTTCCGTACCCAAAGGTTAAAAACGGGAACGTATTACTAAGACTCCGCTGTCCGTCTGTCTGTTACCAGGCTGTATCTCATGAACCGTGATAGCTGGACACATGAAATTTTCCCAGAAGATGTATTTCTGTTGCCGCTATAACAACAAATACTAAAAACCGAATAAAATTAATATTTAAGGGGGCCTCCCATACAACAAACTTGTTTTTTTTCCGTTTTTTGCTCGATATTAATATCGGCAACAGGTAGACGCTTGAAATATTCACTGAATATTAAGTTGTATATTAACTTTAAAAATAAATAATTAAATTAAATTAAAATAAATATTTAAGGGGGCTCCCATACAGCAAACGTGATTTTTTGCGGTTTTTTGCTAATGTTGTATAGATAATGGTACGGAACCCTTCGTGCGCGAGTCCGACTCGCTCTTGGCCGGTTTATTTTTTACATTTATGTTTTGTTGGGATATTGCTTTACCGAAAAGAACAGAGGCCCTGAATGAATAATGCCGCCAATATCCCACTGCCGCTGTCTTTGGTTCAGTACCCTTACCATGAGTTACAATTAACGTACTTGCTAGCGAGTCGAATGCTCTCTCCCTCTCAGACCTCACAGTATTCTTACAGAGTACGAGGGACAGAGCATTCGACTCGCTAGCGAGGACGGTAATTGCAACTCATGGTAAGGGTACTGAGCGCTCTAAGAAATTGAACTAGTAATCCGTTTAGTTAGCGCTTCTCTTTGATGTTAGCTCCGCGCTAGGTCTCAAAGGGGACATGGAGCCTGCTAATTTACCATTTGCTTTATCCGCTGTATCCGATTTTATGGAACAGATTTTAGATGACGAAGTTTGAGGATGTGGTAGTAATTGCGATGTTAACAAGCTAGAAGTACTAATTGACAAATAACCTCAAATTTTCATCCAGCGCCATTTTTATTTTAAAAAAAAGTAACATGCTTGTCCACTTAGCTGAGATCAGGATCCAGAATAACTCTTTGTGCGGTTTGGGCGAAGGCTCACCTGATCATATTTTGTTTTAGTGGAAGTTACATGCTCACTTTACGACTTATGGCCGAACCCTATATTCAAACCGCGGATAACTAGATAGGCTTACTTCGAAATAAAATTTGACACATTTTGTATTGACAAATTTTAACCTGTAAATAAGAACCAAAATTAACTCTTGTAGGTACGTACATAGTCCACTCATTAAATATTTAGTTTTATCCATGAAAAATAGAATTAAGTTGTAAAAATGTTTTTTTTGTATGTATATAAAATCTAAACATACTTTATTTTTTATCCCCCTTTTCAAAATCGGTCACTTTCTCTGTCCAATCGTGTGCCTTCCTTAAACCTGAACGTGGCGAAATCATAGTGGCAACACAAATGATAAAAGCCGCAAAACAATAGTAGATTGTTCAACAAGGGATGAAATGCACCTATATCACACGAGATATTTTGGCGCTCGAGCAAAGCGAGAGGGCTACTATTTTGAGTGTGAAATAAATGGTGACGGTGATGGTGGTGGTGAGTTAAACACTCCACTTTTCATTTCGATTATGAGGAAAGTAAAAAAAAGTTAGTTACGGAAAATATAGCGAACACAGTGTAATACGTAGTACAACTAGTTAGGTACTGAAGATCGTATCTTGTTTTCCCGCTCTTGTTTTTGACAGAAACTTTTTTCATGTCTCATACTCTAAAAGTAGGCCATTGTTTATCTTAGAAGCGAGTTGAAAGTGATACGTGTCCACCCTAGGGAAGAAAAGTAATTTGAAAAAAAGAACTATATAGACCTGTGCAGTAGCAGAAACCTATACAGCCTCTCTGTAGTAAGATTATTAAAAAAAAACTAATTTTGTACTGAGCTATGGTAAATTCGTATACAGACACTCTTTGTTAAAACTACTAAATCTTACTTTTATAAGTTTTACCATCAAGTTTCAAGAATAAAGCAACAGTTATATATTTAAATAACTTTTTTTTTTCATATTAACTTTATTTTTACTTGTCACTTTTTATATAATTCCTATTTGATTGCTTGCGGTTTGTAATAAAATAACCGCCTCAAAACCGCACGTAATAAATAACCCTTCATGGCAGTTGGGTAAAAAGGCTGGCACTCTGGCGCTCTAAAAAAATATATACATACAAAAAAGATAGATACTTATAAGTCACTATGTTTATTGTTATTTCGTCAACATAGTAGAAGTCTAGAGGCTAATTGGTCACTACTACTAGGTTAATATGTGTTAGATGGTCCTCTGATATTTATTTATTTCTTTACTCAATCGTCAAAGGATTCCGACGCATACTGAATGCGTCATAGCGGCTTTTAATAGTCCGTAAATTAGTCCATTTATGGCGGGCAAGCGCGTAATTACACTGGTGTAATTTAAATTATAATACGTGACCAAGAATTTTAAAAACAACACTATAATGTGGAAAAGATATGAACTGCTCGTACCTATCTTTTAAATTGCAACTCGCGTAACACAGATTAAAAATAATTGGTGGCGCTCCCATTCCAGGGTTGTTATTTTTGTTTCGTATGGATTGTCTTTCACAATGACTTTTTATGCTGTTTTTTACATTTTTCACACCTCTGAGTCGCGTTTCTACGCATCAGCCAGTCGGCACTTGGAGACAATTGTCACCTTAAGCTCAGTCCTTTAGATAATGCTTTAGGTACCTTGTAAGTTCTTCTGTATGTCGTTTTCTCATTATAATAAATACGTGTAACATGACTGTTAGTGTTAATTAAGAGAATGTTAATAAATAAATAAAATTAGAGACTAAATCGAGAGAAATGAATGGAGCTAACGTACGTGACATAGTGTGGATAAGGCATCCGTCACTTTCCGACACGTAAATAAGTACGAGAGTGACCACAGAACGGAAAAAACAGTAGAAGTGTCTATGGGCGTTTAACGTGTGGCATGGTTATGCGGAGTTCCGCGCAACCTACCATACTTTTGCCGCGATCGCTTATTTCGATATTTCTAAAAAAGGAAATAAAACCAGAAGCATGCCTTATTGTGCTATTTTGGAATGTAAAAACAATAGCCGCACCAAAAACATTTTCCATGGTGGCGTGTTGTTTTTATGATAGTTTGAGTATTGGCGACAACAGGTCTGATACTAAGCGAAGCTTATGCCACTTCCACTGTTTTTTCTATTCCGTGAGAGTGACGGATGCTTTAAGGCCCAGCCACACCGCTTGCGTGACGTGCACGTGCACGTGCGTGTTCGCTTTCCACTGCGTTGTATAGTATGAATTCTCATTACGACATGTCACTATACAACGCAGTGGAAAGCGAACGCGCACGTGCACGTGCACGTCACGAAACCGGTGTAGCTCAGCCTTTATCCGCATTTGACACGCGATATAGACGCAGCCATACTAGGCCCGCTGAAAGTAGGATCGACATTATTTCAGGCAGGTGTTTTATTCTATTTAATTTAACTTCCTCGATTCTCACGTTTGTCTACATTTTATCAAACTATTCGTCTAGCGTCTGTTAACCAAATCAAGCTAGATCGTTGTCTATATCATTCGTACGTTAACTAGGTAGGTACCTACACGTATTGTGCAGCCAGTGCAATTGACAGCCAGCTACGATCCACTGGGTTTCAAAAGGCGCATATATCTGGCTTGGAAGGTTGGAAGCGTTCAATATATTGTGATATATGGATCTACACGATACCTATGTAGCACTTGATAGAAGACAATTATCTCGAACTACAAGTACTATACAACAATAATATACTACGATTAATAGACTACAAAATGGGGCTTTTTAAAAAGGAAATCATTGAATTGTTTCGTGACTGGCTATGAATTAGTGACGCCTCTGGGGTTGCAAATGTCCATATAGGGGGAGGCGACCACTGCTTCTGTCGGACGGACGGACGGACAGCGTATAAGCATATTAATAGGGTCCCATTGGGCTCCCTTCGGGTACGAAACTCTATAAAACTAGCTGCCCGCGACTTTGTCCGCGTTGACCATACCATCCTATGGAAATTATGTACTTTACGCGATAAAAGGTGGTCTATGTGTTGACGCCTCGCTGGCCTAGTTGGTAGTGACCCTGCCTACGAAGCTAGCGGTCCTGGGTTCAAATCCCGGTAAGAGCAGATATTTGTGTGATGAGCGCGAATATTTGTTCCTGAGTCATGGATGTTATCGTTGTCTATTACCCATAGTACAAGCCTAGAGCTTAGTTTGGGACTAGGTCAATTGGTGTGACATTGTCCCCTGATATATTTATTTATTTATTTAGAGTAAGCTATCTCTTAGATACAGAAAAGCGTTAAATTTCATTCACTGTGACTGTCGTTCGAGTTCCAAAACGATCACTGTGAAATGTCCCCGTGACTCTCGTTACTCACATAATCATATGTTGCGGTAATCCGATTCCGATCTTGATAATGCAGTGATTTGGTCACACCTGTTACTCGCATCACGATATGCGTTCCTCTACTACACTACTAATACGCTTTAATTCTTACTTTTGCATTTATAATATTAGTAAGAAATTGTTGTTAGTATGATATGATATAGTTGAAAATGTTTAAATAGATATGTTTAATGACAGACGGACAGACGGAGTCGCACCATAAGGAATCCTTTTTACCTTTTTGGTACGGAACCCTAAAAAAACTAGCCTAGGTTAATACAAAGCATTTTTACCCCCCCACAAAAACAGAACATATAAGTTCAACTTTTGTATCTATGTGTGTCCAAACGATTGGACCCATTCGGATGCAGATTTTCAAATAGGAAGCTAGTTAAATTGGGGTGAATCTTAGCTAGGCTTGATGAGGTTTTTTTTCTTTAGCCTGCGAGTGTCCCACTGCGCGCAGGGAAAGGCCTCCCCTCTTTTTTCGCCATTCTGATTCCATACTTGAAACTCGTCCAAATCATCCCGCCACCTCCTTTTTGTCTGCCTCTGCTCCGGTGGCCATCTTGTGAATTCCTGTGGGGTCCATTCGATGACAATTCTGGCCCCACCGTTCCGGATGCATACGACAAACATGTCCAGCCCAAAAATTTAATATTATATCGGAAGTTTTTATCTTTTTATATAAATAAAATAAAATAAGCCTTTAATGCTGTTTAACAAGTTTACAATAGTACAAAGGTATCAACCTAATTACTAACGATCGGTTTCTCAACAACAGCTTGTCCTTCGACAAAGGCCTCCTCCAAAGACTTCCACCTGTCTCTGTCTCTTGCCATTCTGGTCCATTCTGAACCAGCAACTCTTTTAATGTCATTTTCCCAACGTTTTATTTGTCGTCCTCTCCCTCTTTTGCCATCCCTGGGGTATCACTCTGATATAACATACATACATAATCTCACGCCTTCGTTCCCGGAGTGGGGTAGGCAGAGCTACAGAATTAAAAACATCTCTAAGAACTTGTTGATAATTCTATAACCACAATTTGCACAATAAGGCTAAGATAATTTACCAGCGTATTAGTGACAGGTTGCAAGCCCATCGCCTAACTGTACTACAAGCCTTTATTCCCTTAGTCGTCTCTTACGACATCCACGGGAAGACATGGAGTGGCACTATTCTAACTCGGCAACCACACGAGGAATATCCCACTCTGATATTATTCTAGGCCATTTCTCGTTTTTCTCTCTCAGCATCTTTTTAATAGTTATTTTCAAATTACTTCTGTCCATCAGTAACTCAGTCTTCAGTTCAGAATATAAACTTTCAAACCCAATTGTAATAATCGTCCACATCGCATAGCTTCACATAATATTGTTTAAATATATAACTGATACTTCCGACCCGAGCCGATAAACAGATACGAGATTAAACATTTCGTAATGCTTGACTTCATTTGCCCCATGTCGAAATCAGCAACTAATGGAAGAGATAAGATAGGAAATGATGGGAATTTGCTTCGAAATGCGTATGAAAACATACAGACAGTAACTAGAGCGGGGCGTGGCGCAAGGCGGCGAGACATGTGTTTTTATTAAATTAAAAATGATAATGTAGAGCTGAACATAAACGGTCGGTCCATCCATCACGTCAGTTTGCGTGTCGTCCTGCCAAATTTTATCGTGAATGTTAAATCTTTAGTCCAAATTATAGGCGTTACGCCATATTTAATCGTAAGGGCGGAAACCTTGCGCATTGAGGAGCCGTGGAATCACGCCGCGCATCGCATCCCGGGAATGGACAATCCATTTGCCAAACCCCGACATGAAAGTCGTTGGACTGATGACTTGAGTGCCTTTAAATTTAGCGTTCCATTTGGTTGACTACGATTGGACTAGGTCCATTTGGACTGAACGTGTCTGAAATACTTTAATGTTGTGATTGAAATTTGAGAATATTATCGTCCCACCAACACATCAAACTCCCATTTGCCAAGCTGTAAGTAGGGCACCTCAGAGCACAGATTGAAGTAGCTACATCCCTTTCCCTCGTTTTTTTCTCGAATGACGTGTGACAGGGATGGAGCTAACGTAACTTCGAACTTCGATTTTCAAAGTAGGGCTTCAGCGAAGTTTTCTCTTTTTGCTGCAGTAAATTTCTTTGTTCTAATTATAATAATTACTCTAAAGTGTTACTCTGTGGGATTTAGTCATAATACTCATAATGGACCCGATTCTACAGTGGCCTCTAAACTTCCTAATTTATTTAGGTGTAGCTAAGCTGATGAGCAGCTGTCATAATCCAATGACAGCGCTAATTTGAATCGGACGCTTCTTATTTTAGGCGGTCTATTCAATATTATATTGACATTCTGTAATAGCACTTGTTAAATCTGCCGTCTAAACTATGTCAAAAAATTAGACCATTAAGTTTTAGGTTATTTAAGTGATGTGCACGTAGAATCGGGTCCAATATTACGAGTCCCCTTGTCGGTTTCTTTGGCGTTACGCTCGACGAATCTTGAACCTGCGCAAGCGCTGCTCGTAATCCTTATCATTGTTGTGAGTACGCCGATAACCTTGCCGTCTGTTCCGCTGTGTAACTAATAACTATGGCTATAGTAAACAAATCACGTGTGTTTGTTTGTAATTCTCTGATTTCGATGAGGAATACGAGTTAAAGGTTTAATTTGAACCTTGGACTCTAAACTCGCGTGTTACGTCGTCCATGTAAGCGAATTTGGTTAGATGATGTTACTTACTCTTCTATGGTATTATTCTCTTAAGAAGACTTTCTGTCGAACGGTCGATCGAGCGAGTGAAGTCATATGAGCGGGCTCACTCGTTGGGTAAAGATAGCTTATGGAGAATGCACTTCTTTAAATGTTGTTTGTACACTCTGACGGGACAACTTAAAATCGCCGGTTTCACAAAGAAAGGAAGAAAAAATAAGTTTATTGACACAAAAACGACACGGTTCTACCTGTGCCGTGGCGTCAATAAGGGACCCCACTCACTATGATGCCGAGACAAGCCACTGCGCTGATTTTCAGCGGGGCCCTTCACCATGGACACAGATTCTGCCGTCATAAGCATATAAACAGTATGTCAGATTCAATTGCCAGAGTAGATTCAATCTTGTCCTCTTAGTAATGAGGTTGTGATTGCTACAGGAGTTTTATTTGAGATACTGCTATTTGGCTTAGCAGGGCAGGATTATGGGTGATCGGAATAGGTAGAGTATATTTACCTAAAGTTCGCAAAAGGACATAATATAGAGTGGTTATAACCGGGTGAAATATTAATTTATTTTTATTGAATTCCCGATATCCGGTATTTTTTTGGTAGTAGTAAATGTAGTCGCAAGGAAGTCTCCAATTTATGACTCTGTTCTACGAAGTTTAGTTAAAGATACTCCACCTATTACATAATTACTAATTATTATATCTAATTATTAATTAGATATAAGGAATGAGTTACAGGCCCTTTTTATCACAAACATAAAATATCCCATACCGTGAGTAAATATTAAGCATATTTAGCATTAAAAATACCGGAAATCGGGAATTCAATAAAAATAAATTAATATTTCACCCGGTTGTAACCACTCTATATTATGTCCTTTTGCGAACTTTAGGTAAATATACTCTACCTATTCCGATCACTGCAGATTATATACAAGTTACTCCGTAACCATGGACGTTGGAGCAGACGACAAACAAATAAAACGCCCGTCGGGCTCAAGTGCGAGTTGTTTAAAACTTGAAACAAATAATTATCTGAATTGAATAGTAAGACAAAATGTTTTTTTTGTTTTGAACATTACACGTTTTAATAGTTCCTACTGACCTTGCAAGTATGTTTTAAATTTTCTGACAAACATAGTTTTTTCTATAGATCCACATGAAGCAATTGTTTGTTTACTGTAGGTAGAAGATGTAGGTAAAATAACATAGATGTCATTGTTATATTGACAATGAACTCGCGTAGACAAGGCCACTAGTCGAGTGATAAGCAAGGATCGTTAACTGCGAGCGAAATCCATTGAAGTACCCTGGGTTGCTACTAGGGAATGCAATTTAACCGGTTATTAACCGTTTTTGTATGAAAATAACCGGTTTAAACCGGTTATAACCGGTTATTTGCATTCCCTAGTTGCTACCCAGTCAAGTCAAGTCAAAGGCAAAAATTATTTATTGAGTAGGCTTAGAAACAAGCACTTTCGAATCGTCAGTTATGCTACTTATTCATATGTATGGAGGAATGTGTTTATTTATCATTAATATCATTATATTATACTTATCAGTGTCTAGGTCACCTAGACACTAATAAGTAATAAGTTCAAAATTGTAAATACAATACAAAAATTTACCATTTAACTGTAATAATAACATTACACTGAGATTCAGATTATGTTCAGTTATATTTATTTGTATTATTTTAGTACATAATATTTTAGTTCATCAATTTAGAACCATCGCCATCCCTAACTGGTTGTCATACGTCATTTCAATGGATTTCGCTCGCAGTTAACGATCCTTGGTGATAAGGAACAAAACGTCACTGTCAATGAAGTGCAGTTTAGATTTAGATTTAGATTTATTTATTTCATAATATAAGTTACAGTTATATTGCACACATGTCAATTATACAGAATTCATATTATGATCGTCAAATACCTAAGTTAAACAAAAAATAATTTAGCAAAAACCAATGTTGAAAATTAATGAAACTTCGTTAATGATTTTCTATTATTGCGGTCAATTCTAGAAGCCGCAACGAGATTCTGCATATGGTAGCGGACAGAATGGACTGCCATCTTGAGCCGCTTCATGGACTTGCACGTGAGACGTGGGAGCCCATGATGCCAGGCCTTTATCCATTATTTAATTGTACTATTTAATTGTACTAACATAGTTCTTAAGTATTCTTGTGACTAACAAATTATGGATTGATTTATCTGAATTAAATGTTTTTTTTTTTTATTATTTTTTTTTTTCATCCCCGGTAAAAAAAATTGTTATATACACCCTTAAAAGTAATGTGTGTATCTGTGTAAGGATTTGTGTGTATGTGTATCTATGTGCGTGTGGCATCGTAGCTAACAAATGGACAGACCGATTTGGATGCGGTTTTTTTTGAAGTAAGTTCGTTTAATCGGGATGGGCCCTAGCCAGGTTTTATGAAAAACGGTTGGGCCGATTAAGAGATATCTCGTCTTAAAGAAAGGGCTGCCATTATATCATGGGGTTTTTTAAAAATTAATAGTTATAAAGCCATATTTAAAGAAACAATTAAAGCAAAGTATAACAGAAAAGTAGATCATCCCCGGCCATTTACGAGTTTCTGTTACCTATTACCGCATATATATGACGACATTTACATGATGACATTTTTGATTTAATGCGCGTCGCTCGATACTTGATAAGCACGGAGCCAAACGCGGCGACGGCGCGGTCCTGACTAAACCGGCTTGATCCGTCCTGTTGAGTTTGCTTGTGGTGGCTTGCGGCGCGTACGGACGAGCCACGCACACATACAAGCCGCGCGATATACCTTTGTTGAAGGTGAACTCTACTGTTTATACTGTGGCTCTAGTGCGATGTAATTTAATCCTAATCACTATGTTGAGTCACATGCTAACCACATAAAGCGTTCAGTCATAGTCATGGAAAATGTATCATGGACTTCGTACTCTAATTATTTCTTGCTTAAAAAAAACGGTACAAGTCTCCTACGGCTAACAAGCCATTTGTAACCTTACTTATAGACTAGGAAAGTTGAATCTTCTATGGCTAAGTTTCAGATATATCCTTTTGAATTATGAAGGTAAAATTGTATAGATATTCCTTCAACCTTGTATTTTACATAAGTATATATATCCATGTATAGATATGATAACTGACGGGTCTATCTATATCGTCTGCAACAATTATTTATAATCATAATGTGTTTTAGAACATATTTATCGCAAGTTAACGTATTGTTTTAAGACTTTGTTACATATTCAGGATTTTTATAAATCAAACCTAACCCAATGTAGCCTTGTCTACACGTTAGTTAGACCTTAAGAAATTCTGAAAAAGTTACGGCGATATTAAAATTATGACAAGGTACTACAAATAATAATAATATGGGAAACAAACAATAATTACTAAGCTAGAAGTCCAAGATATAAGGGAGCGACCCTGCCTACGAAGCTAGCGGTCCTGGGTTCAAATCCCGGTAAAGGCAGGTTTTGTGTGATAAGCGCGAATATTTTTTCCTGAGTCATGGACGCTTTCTATGTATTTAAGTAGGTATATATTTCTCTATATTAGTATTTGTATCGTTGTCTAGTTCCCATAGTACAAGCCTAGAGTTTAGTTTGGGACTAGGTCCCCTGATATTTATTTTATTTATTTATCTTGGACTTAGCTTCAGTGTTGCCAACTGAGATTAAAAAAAAGGTGTAGACCTGATTAAAAAATTACGTAGAATTAGTAAAATTTACAAATGGAAAGTTCGTAGATCTACGTACTTTTTTTTTCGAGTGTAATGAAGAGGTTAGGCTAGGTGAAACTGAATGAAACGAATGTTTTGTTAAACAATTTATTAAAATTATTAATTATCAATAAATTGAAGTTAAATTGAGCAGGAATGAAGCTGAAAAATATCGAAATCGAACCAAACAAAACCACTCGTTTAAAATCTTATCTTCGTTCGAAATATTTTTACTTTATGTTGGTTGGTTAACTTAACTTATAACCGCTTAAATTAAAACGTTATGTTTCACTTTTTTTCATAATGTTTATAGCCTGGATACCAAGTCATTTAAGCCATAGTTTCACTTTCACATGAGATGAATCACAGCTCTGTTAGATTCTATGAATGGAATGCCACAGACAGTTTGCGATACTGGCTAGGCGAGTGTGCGTTAGTATGAAACGGAACGTTTGTTAACTTTTTTTTGGCGAAATACGCTGAATGCCCATTCAGCGTTTGATAAAAAAATACGTAGATTCTGGGACTGAAGTTCGTAGGTGTGCAGGAAAGGCCTAAAATACGTAGATCTACGTAAAAAGACGTAGAGTTGGCAACGCTGCTTAGCTTAGTAACTATTAAAGGCTTAGCCACACCGCTTGCGTGACGTGCACGTGCTCGTGCGCGTTCGCTTTCCACTGCGTTCTATAGTGACATGTCGTAATGAGAATTCATACTATACAACGCAGTGGAAAGCGAACGCGCACGTGCACGTGCACGTCACGCAAGCGGTGTGGCTGGGCCTTTATACTTAATAGTTTTGATATATCGTCGTTATATATTATTAATGCGTTAGCGTTACAAATACACTGAAACACGGCAACCATTGAGTTTTCCTATGTACCTACGTTATTTCATTATGAAATGGTTCAGTGCCTGGAGGTTAGATTTCTATGTTAATTTGACCCACTTTGGTGTTCTTGGATGAGTTAATGTTGATAAAATCTCCGCAATGAGATAATTGCTCTGACAGGTTTGATTAATATAGCTATTAGTAGAAACGCGTTTTGATTTTGAAATTTGAACTCAATGGCTATACAATAAGGTCGATTTTCTTATGTTAAAGAATATATTCAACGGTATAATAAAGTGATCACTTTAGTACCTTTTCACATTAACGTCATAATTGAACTGACCTACAAGTTTGAGTATAGAGTTATTGTGACAGGGTACAGAAGTGTTCATCTACTTTTTACGCTCGGGTGAGGAAACCTCCTAAGAACAAGGAAAACGTCTGTGTTTAATTTAAATGTAGATAAATCTTCCATGGTGTTTGCTATGAAATATGATCCGTAACAATTTTAATATCTGAAATTGCAGCATCGTTGGAGTAATATGAAGGAAACGGGATATTAACTATTAACGTAGCTGTACGTACTTACCAGGAGCGGAGGTGGCTTTTCGTTTCAGAAGCGTGGCTGAGGCGTTTTTAGTACGTAACGCGCCGCTTCCGCTGTAAGTGCATTTGCGACTTTATAAATTCTTAATAATAGAGCACATGCATGTTTTTTTTTACAGCTTCAATAAAAGCTAATTCATGTAACAAACAGGTAAGAAAAAAAATTGAATAGCTATAAAAATAACCAAGATATAAGCCACCAAAGATTTGTTCCTATCTCTTTCTAGCAAAACATAATTTTACGTAGAGTTTATATCCGGTGCACTTCGGATCTCTCCGTCTAATTAGCATTTTAAAATGCTTGTATCATCCGTATTTCTTGACCGATTTTAATTTTAATTTCACTTTTGGTGATCTCTTTTACGGTATTTTCATATTTTGTTGAGAAATGCGATTTCAAAAATCCATGCATATTCCCTATTTGTATCAGGAAATGTATTAAACCAAAATTTTAAAATACCAGAATCGAAGATTCCTCTTTCTTTGGCGTAACTTACATACATAAACTCACGCCACCGTTCCCAGAGTGGGGTAGGCAGAGCTACAGAATTACCAACAACTCTAAAAACTTGTTGATCATTCTGTAACCACATTTTGCACAATCAGGCTAAGATGTTTACCAGCGTATTAGTGACAGGTTGCAAGCCCATCGCCTAACAGTACTACAAGCCTTTATTCCCTTAGTCGTCTCTTACGACATCCACGGGAAGACATGGAGTGGCACTATTCTAAGCCGGCAACCACACGGGGGGTTTGTGTAATTATTCTATATTGCATTATTTATTTATAGCACTTTAAGCATAAGTGACTATCATAATCTCTTATGGCATAGTCAAGCTTCATACATGCACTACGTATAAAGTCCGTTGGCGTTTTTCAGCCATTACGGCCATCTTTATGCATAACGTCGTTGTTACTGCAAAACCGCGTAACTCACAAAGTAAAAAGTTGCAAAATACACATTAACAAGTAAGTCAGTAAGGTACATTTTGCACCTTATTGAATCTGTTAGTTACGCGGTAATGCAGTATCATCGACGATAACATAATTGATATAAAGCAGAGTCAGATTATGCTGTATTATTTCAGCATAAACTTATTCAACATAAAGGTGGGTCCACATTTGTGACATTTCATCGCAAAATCCGTGACCGAGGCAGTAACGCGTGTCAGCTGTCAGTACCGACCGGTTACGTGGACGGTGTGTGATGTGTCCCAATTTACACTATCCACATTTAAGGCCGAGCCACACCGGTCGCGTGACGTGCACGTGCACGTGCGCGTTCGCTTTGCACTGCGTTGTATATTGACATGTCGTAATGAGAATTCATACTATACAACGCAGTGGAAAGCGAACGCACACGTGCACGTGCACGTCACGCAACCGGTGTGGCTGGGCCTTTAGCGTAACAGCTGCTGTACATTTACCGCGCTGTCCCATCCGATGGAGCCCTATAGTTCTTACCCACCTTAAGGCAAACAATAAAGATTTTTCCGATTCTACAAAAAAAAAGACCTGACATCGAAGGCTAAGGCAGGAGCTTCGCTTCGCTACACTTCCGCCTTACTTAACCTTCTACACAAACCTATCCGAGTCTCTCCTGACCCGACCTTTTTATTTCTCTGTGTTTTTTTCTTTGTTCTATGAAAGAAATGATTTACATGAAGTACCGACTAGAGTAGCAGCAGCAGAGCAGTCGCTTAACGTATAACCTTTACTCTTTAAAGCTAGTAGATTCATTCCATATTATAGGTGAAAAACTTAAGTAAAGGTGCATGTAGTTTCGTACAAAACTATTATGGAATTTACGTCAAATTTCAAAAGTAGAATGTCTATAATTATATCGAATGGTCCATACAGATGTGTTATAACTACATGCAAGAGGATCTTTACTTAATTGTTTTACCTATATCGATGTTTAAAAGACCCCTCATGTGGCCAATTTACTAAATAAACATTTTGATAAATAAATAAATATCAGGAGACAATGTCACAACAATTGACCTAGTCCCAAACTAAGCTCTAGGCTTGTACTATGGGTACTAGACAACGATATAAATATATACTTAAAAATAGATAGAAAACTTTCCCCGTTACACTCAAAAAAATGAGAGCCAACAAAGAGAGATTTTCACTTAGTTGAAAAAAAATGAATACGATAGTTGAGATATTAGTTATATGAACCAAAGCTGATAGTAACAACAGCATTTTTTGTAGTGATTCAACTAACATTTTAGTTGATGTATCTAACGTCTTATAGTGCGACCAAAAAGAGTAGAAATTAAATGAGGGCGCCACTTTCTACGTAACTGTCACATTTTTGACGTAAAATGCGTAAACGTGGCAACAATTTTGTATGGAATTTTTTTAGTTGCAGCTGTCACCACCGGCTCGACTTTTTGGCCAGGCTATAGTTGATGTATCTATCGTCTTGTCGGGCTCGTATGGGATCAAGACGCTTATGCACAACAATCACAATCTTGTTACAAGCGACCAATTATTTTTTTCAGTGTACCGGCTTATCGCTATTCCGTCGAAAACGGTTTAATTTTCCGGCGTAAAGGCACCCTATTGTCACTGCCTTCCGTCCAACTATCTGTGCTCGAATCACTCCATTGTTCCGTCTGGACGAGAAAGGGTTCAATTCCGTGGCACTAATAAGTGTACGAGAGTGGAAAACACTGGTCAAGAGCGAGCCGGAGTCGCGCGCTGAGGGTTCCCTTCACTTACGGTACTCATTGTTATAATATAAGAAAATTATTGTGACGAGGTTGAATGCTGTTTTAACTTAGTTTGCAAATAAATAGGAAATTAAAAAAAAAGTTAATTCAAGTTAAAATTATGTCACACCAGTTTTTGCCTGCGCTTCGTCCGCATCGTATAGAGTTAGTGCTGGTAGCTACATAATTTTGTTCACCAAAACACGGAAACTGTTGCTCTTTTTAGAATGAATTTATGATTTATGAATGTATTTATTTATTTATCTTACCTAGCTTATAATATATTGAATTAACAAATTCAGGGTATAAGCTATTTGAAGCTAACCCTTTTGAATCTTGTATGCTCATGGCAGCATATGCAACCTCCTAAAAAGTATTGGACAATTTGAGAAAGACATTGTATTCGCGTCCTCGACACCGTCCCGAAGTCCCAAACTAAACACGTGTACGCTGATGTAGTGAACTGTTGAACTAAGCCGCGGTGTAAATTGTGCTGACATTCGCCACGCCTTTAGTTTGTTAATGAGCTACTCGTTAGTGCTTTCTCGTTTGTTGGTTACAGTCGTATGTAGATGATCACTTTTGTATGGCGTCGCTTTTAAGCCTTAAGGTACCATAGACTAAACGTCTTATTCATAAAAGGTTTAGTCTAAAGAATTTGAGAAAGTGACAAAAGCAAATAGTAAACAGCAATTATTTGAATTTGACGCTGCTATCAAGGCGCGCGCAAACTACCTCTATTACACTTTCTTCGCGCGCAAGCACATAAAGCTACCCCTTTCTTGTATGGCCATGCAGCATAATATTATGTAACCTCCTATAAGGTATTCGATTGGACAATTCGAGAAAGACATTGTATTCGCGTCCTCGACCCCGTCCCAATCCCAATGTCCCAAACTAAACACGTGTATGCTAATGTAGTGAACTGTTGAACTAAGCCGCGGTGTAAAATGTGCTGACATTTGCCACGCCTTTAGTTTTTTAATGAGCTACTCTTTAGTGCTTTCTCGTTTGTTGGTTACAGTCGTATGTAGATGATTAAGTTTGTATCTTGTCGCTTAAGCGACACCTTACAATGCATCCAGTGACACATATGTCACAACGAAGTTACTACAGTAGCGGCATCGAGTGATGGCACTTTTGATAGCTGACAAATAGTGTTGTAAAACACTCCATTTTATTATCGTAAAAATTTCAGTCATGTGCGGGAAGTATATTTTTAAAAAGTTTATTAAAGAAATAACGCATAAAATAAAAGGCCATAGATTGTAGATCAAACTCTTGAAATAAACTGTGTGGCTAGAAGAAGACGACATTGTCAGAAATTTGAAATATTGTGTCAAAATATACAAAATGTGAAATTATTGATAAATGAGTGAATAAATAATCATTAAACCACGTTAACTCAGAGCTAGGACGCGAGTATGCCAGCGGCGATGACGTGAAAGTGCAGTGACTTCATTGTCATACGTTGTTGTACCAGACAGCGGTCCTTTGTTATCATCACGCGAATTGTTTTTTGTTAGTTATGATTAAAACGATAAACGCTAGAGTGCGAGCAAATAAAAAGAACCTCAAGATCAAGATGAAGCTAGTTACGAAATACGTTTCGGTAAATTACAGCGCCAGCAGTACATCACTATTCAGGTACCTGCAAAAATGAAGTTTGACATCTGTTCCTTTATATATACTTGCTGTCAATATTTGGGGGACTTCATGAGCGAGAAAACTTCAAAAGTGCCATCACTCGATGCCGCTACTGTAAGTAACCACAAATTAAACGCAGTGACATCTATTTATACTTATTCATTAGTGCTAAAAATTATTATTACTGACTGATACTTCATAATGTTTTCTCTGAAGTTATAATTTAATTACGCAATAACCACAATAAGTACCTATCATACCATATTATGTTTTTCCACAAATGAGTCGCTTAACTTCAAACTCGGATATGTTTCAAATTCGGTATACGAATTTAAAACTTAATTGGTTTGAAAAAAGACGCAAATTCCGTTGTCCTTTTGCATGGACTTATCAGAGTTTGAAGTTAAGCGACTCAAATAAACAGTTGTGCATTGTAAGCTTAATCCATCATTTATCGAATTTCATTTCATAGATTGTATCATTTCATTGAACGCTATTTTCTGATGAAGCCATGATGTTTTCAGGATATCTTAAACATTCATTACGTAGGTTAGACGATTTGTTCCTGATTCGTCATATTCCTAACTGGTCATATTCCTGATTCGTCATATTCCTAACTCGTCATTGTACAGTCAAATGCATTTTTTCGTCCGTACTATTATTGCAAGTTTGAGAGGCCATCTTCTCCGATTAAAATGATTTTGTATGACACAATATAAATAATTAAGTGACAATGATATTAACTTAATGATAGACAAGTAACACTCATCTATTAATTATCTAAGGAGGTTCTTATCATTTACCACAGAGGATTTCTATAATAAATTTGTGCAGTCAAATGTACATGGTATGACGAATCAGGAATATGACCAGTTAGGAATATGACAAATCAGGCACAAATCGGTTAGACTTGTGACTACCAAAAAAAAATCATGCGGCGAGAGCCTTTTGATATAATGAAAATCCTGCGTAATATTACGTTCGTTGACAGGTGTTTCGATAACATAAAAGGTACCCATAAAATTAATAACGATTAATAAATAAACTGCCGCGGCAGGAAGTCGGTTGTAAAATAACTCTTATCAACCATTTAAATTTAAGCGATACAAAGCAAACGTATAATCGCTAGCTTTATAAAATTACTGTACTTAATAGTATACGCATTTTAAATTTAATTTACTTTACAATAGGGTATAGAATCCTTTGATTAACACATTGCAGTTATCCTTTTTTGGTATAACTACAGTGTAAAGCAAGATTATAAGGTATTTTATGACACGATTGGCTATTTTAATCAGAGTAATAGCATTGACTATTTCACGATTAGGTTAGTCCTTGGTAGTGGAGTGACCGTGATTTTGAAGATAGAGCGGTGCCGGCTTTGATTCCCGGGAATTCCCATTGGAGAAACAACTATATAGTTGCCTAGTGTACGGTCACGAGCGTTAATTTGGGAGTTGGGACCCATTTCAAGAAAAATATGCTTGATGTCGTCAATGTCATTAGAGATGTCAAGTCATTTGTAACGTTTAGGAAACTCAACCTTATTGTTGTAGAATGTCAGATTGACTTTGGACCCAAGGTGGGTACCAAAAATCTCGTGACTGTACCTACGTATTACAGTCGGCCAAAGATTCTGCATGTTTTTGTACCTTGTCGCTTTAATGCCTTTAGCAGATTAATGCAGCAGTTCAATGATGACGTTTAAGTGAAAAAGCACAAAAATGTGCAGCTTCTTCCTAGTAATATAAGGCGGACCGTAGGTAGCCAAGAGCAAGGTGTGGGACTACATTTTGTTTAAGGGTGGGTTTAGACCAAACGACCGAATGCTCTAGAACATGTTTTGTCTATATTTTTACAAAGAAAACGTAAGAGATAATGCCATAGAATTCTCGTTCATTCGCTTGGTCTAAATCCCCCCTAAGAAAAACGATGAAGAATATTTAATATTAAAACACATTATGTTTTCATATGAACCAAAAGTAGTAGTAGTCAAACAAAAAACGACGGAAATGTCATAAACAAACCATTGAAAACGGAAAGCATGAAAGCAGACAATATAAATCTACAAAAGTATACAACTTCAACACATTTTATTTACTTATTTATACTTTATAATAGACATCAGTCATGCGAAAGTACCATACAATCTGCGTAAAGTTCCGTTTATTAACCCACAGAAACGACATAAATTACCAATTTTTTTTAGAGTTTTATCATATAGCGCGTACGATTGCATAACGGACATTACGACATTACGACCGCTGCAAGATAAACAGCCATAAAGGTGTCTACGTAAAAATATGATGGCGGGGGTGGAGGCAATATCATCGGTTATTGTTCTTTTATAGCTAGGAAATATGATTTGCGCCGATAGCACTTAGGACAGGATTGTTTGTTTGTTTCATGATATCAATTTAGACTCAACTGTTGATTGTCTTCTACTTTACATACTACATGTTTTTTCTTTTTTTGTAACATGGAAGCGGGAGTAAAGGCTTTCCACAATGTGTAAGTAAACTGTATTTGCCAAAATAAATGGTTTTACAAATATGCACTATATTAGTTGGTAGTGACCTTGCCTATTAAGCTAGCGGTCCTGGGTTCAAATCCCGGTAAGGGCAGATATTTGTGTGATGAGCACGAGTATTTGTTTATGAGTCTATGTATTTAAGTATGTATTTCTCTGTGTAAGTATTTATATCGTTGTCTAGTACCCATAGTACAAGCCTAGAGCTTAGTTTGGGACTAGGTCAATTTGTGTGAGATTGTCCCTTGATATTTATTTTTTATTTCTATTTACTATGTATAATGTACCTTTGTATGTACAAACGTATGTATGATGTGTATCTTGTGGAGATCTGTATGTGAAAGGACTAATATCCTGCAGTGGACTTCTTTATTATAGCAGCGTGGGTATACCTACCTCTATTGGAGGTCTACCCACTTCCTTGAATTCAAGGACAGCCTGCTGTTGAATTTATTTGACATCTAAAAAAGAGTTTTTGTTAAGATAATGTATTTTGTTTTGTGTGAATATGCTTAACGCAGTCAGTGCCCATGGCCGTTGTTTTTATGGAGGTGTGACGCTCCGTGTGCGTCATGCGTGCTTGCGAACACATTAGGCCGGGTTCTTAACTTACGTTATTATTACAAAATCGGTTATGTATTCTAACACAAATAAATTATCCTTGAGTTTGGTGTCGTTGCGATAGCTATTTGAGTAGTAATTTATTGAGTCTGTCATTACTGATTTTTAATGAAACTTTAAAAAAGTCAAGCCGTTGCAGCGTGAGTGTAACAAATTAACACACACAAAAACACGCATTTATAATATTAGTTGGATACTTGGAATTAAACCCAGAAACGATAGCTTTGTAGGCAGGGTCACTAAACCAACTGGGCTAAATATGTTGTCTACTGAGTCAACCGAGTCACGATTGTCACGAACGAGAGTTTAAAATGCGCTGGCGCTGCCGAAAGTGCTGACATTTGGAGCGGCGGCATTGAACGTGTTAAGAAAACCAATAAATCTTCCGTTTATCGGACTCTAATGGATCAAATTCAATCCGTCCATCAATCATTGCCCAGTTAAAACAAAGCTGACGGGTATTTATTTATAGGTACTTGATCATTTGGAACGACAAAGTGGGTAGGGAGTGTTAATGGTATGTCAATTTACTTCGCGACTGGTTTCTGACGACGAGTAACAAATCAGTGCTTGATCGAGACTTTTTTTTTATTGAGGTTACTCTTTTTTTCTGGGCACAGTTAAAGACCCACCTCAGGTCAAAAGTCAATCTGACATTCTACAGCAATAAGGTTGATGTTCCTATAATTTAAAAATGACTTGTAAGATCTAATGACATTGACCACTTCAAGCAGTTTTTTTTAATGTGTCCTAAATTTACTTTCGTGACAGTTTTTAATTCTACTTGTAAACAAACTAGGGCTCGAATACCGGTTTATTTTTCAAACCGTTATTGTGTACTTGACGAAAAACCTTTTAATTTCGGTTTCGTTCGCATAAACCGGATATTTTAACCGGTTTTTGGATGAACCTTTATGTAAAGTTATTTTCGAATTAACCGGTTTCGAGCTAAAACCGGTTAATTGAGACTCATACCGCGCGCGTTTTCACATCACTTTTCGTTTATTTCTCGACTCGCCGCTCGTGGATTAAGCCGGTAAATTAATGTTAAAACAAAGTTCTCAACACGTTCGCGCTCCCGAGAAAAAATCGGAGCGAAACCGAAATAAACCGGTGTTTACCGGTATTTTTTAAACCGGTTCCGAACCCTGAAACAAACTTAACCACGTGACTCTGATAAACAGCCAATTAAAACTGTTATCGGCCTTTGGTGTAGTTCTGTTGGCTAACGAACTAAGTACCTACCACGTGCATTTATATTTACATTAAGTTAAATATCTTTTTCACAACACTGCTCGGAAATATGGCCATATATGGTCTTGTTTGGGGTCACAAAACGTCACTTATAAGGACAGACCAAGAATGTTTTTGTGAAAATCAATCAATCAATTTTTGTGTCATAGCTCCTTAAAATGAAAAATTGAAATCCACCAATCAGAACACACCATTTTGTGTCGTAAAATATTAGGTGTATTTTTGCTAAAAGATACACGGACTAAAAACTATGTAACTGCTTTTTTTTAAACCTGGCCCCTAATCTCGAACCACTAGAGATGAAATTACATGGGAGATATGGCGAAACAGATACAATTTTATATGGAGTTGACATCTTCATCTCGCATGTTAGTTTATTAATCTCGTGTGCCACGAGAATAGGGGTCCATATTAAAAAAAGTTATCTATGGTAAAATTGGCGGTAATGTCACATTAACATGAATTAAAATTTGAGTTTTGAATATGAATTTTTATTTTATTTCCTCTCAGTAGTTGTGAAAAGCACTATGTCTGCCTCGGTAGAAAGTGCAATTTATGGACTCGTACACTAGAGGGCCTCAACTACGTTTCGGCCCTCTTATATGACTCGTCCACAAAATCGCGTACTTTCTATACTCTGCAACAATGTACTATAAGACCAATGAAGTAGTGCTGGCTCTTATGCCTCCTCCAGCAATAATAAAATAACTATATGAAAAGTATGCTTTAAAAGCCCGACTGCATTTTTATACTGTCGTCGATATACCTATATATGTTAATAATTCTCATTTGGCCATTGTTGTTATTTCAATTTTAACAATTTAGGTATCCTATGACACTCGCTGCGAGGACAAATCCAATGATACCTCATTTGTCAAAATCGTCCAAGCCGTTTTTGCTGTAGCGGGGAACATAGAACTGGACATACATCACGGTGAAAAACATAACCCTCCTTTTGGGCTCCGCCGCAGTCGGGTAAAAACACTTCTCTCATTTCCTTTAAAAGTTTCCTAATATTCTAAGATGCAACTTTTCTCTCCCAAAATAATAGTTTCTTGGCAATGGTGTAAATATTTGAATCTTGAGTCTTGACTTGGCAGTGGATGAAATATGATTTAAAATCGTGCTGTGTTGTTGGCAACATCGGGTTAGACGAATTAAGAACGAGGTATGTTGATGACTGTACTTGGTAAATATGATGAAACCATCTGTTTCTAGTTTTGATAAATAATTTACTATAACAAATCAACAACTAACTAACGCATAATAACTAACTTATAACTAAACTAATAACTTTGTTCGAAAAGGTGAAATCATTTTTGAACTGTGTTTGTCTATTGTTTGCCACAAATTTATTTTTGTTTCTCTCTCATCTAAAGGTTAACTGGAAGAGATCCCTTAAAGGGATAATTTCGCCTTTGTACTACTTTTATTTCTGTCATTATTTGTGTAATGTAATTGTTTTAATATAATAAAGTGTTTACATACATACATAATGCAGTTCTGTGGTTAACGGTTTTAAGCGCAAAACACACAAAACGCGGCGCGGGCGCAGGCCGGCTGCGGGATCTCGTCGGTGGTCTGCAGTACCCTTACCATGGGTTCTCCTATGGAAGCCCTAATCGTCATTTGTCCTAATGCATCGTTTGTCCGAATTTTCATTTAGGTATCCTAACGACATTTCCGCTTAAATTTTAAAACTTTTTAGTATTGTTATAATACAACCCTAACCTAACCGAACCGAAGATATAATTGGAAAACTTAAAAAGTTGCCTGACTCATCTGAAAACCAGTTTAGGGCAAATGAAAATTCGGGCAAACGATGTGTTAGGACCAACGTTGTTAGGGATTGTGAGGGATACCCCTTACCATGAGTTACAATTACCGTGCTCTGTCCCTCGCACTCTATAAGAATAGTGCGAGGTCTGCGAGGGACAGAGCTTCGACTCGGTAGCGAGTACGGTAATTGTAACTCATGGTAAGGGTAGGTACTGGGGGCCGATTTTTGACTCGCTCGAAAGTTTTACTCTGAAGTGAGCAAAATCTTCGAAACAGTTTTTTGAAATACGGGCGGTAGAATTGAAAACGAATGGTGTGGATAACTCGTCTATCGCTCGTAATTTCAAAAATACGGTCTCACAGATTTTGCTCACTTCCGAGTGAAACTTTCGAGCGGTCGAAAGTCAAAAATCGGCCCCCTGGTCTGCCCCGACTTCCGACTCGTGAGTGCTCCGGGCCTATTCACCTATCTCTATTTAAGTGGGCCCACGGACCACTGATCGAAATCCAGAAATCGCCTTCTGCTATCTTTTACTTTTCTTCGGAACTTAGCTATACGATCATTAGGTTTCTGCTTTATTAATTAAAAAACTAACGAAAAGACAATCATGGTTGATTTAAGTTTTTATTTTTAAATCTTGTAGGCCCTGCTTACAACAAAACAATATAAATGGTCCTTGGTTATCAGTAAGTTCGAGAACCACTCCTCTCTATGAAGGATGATACACAGGCGGCGTGTGCGGGTCGGGCGCGGGTCGCACGCATTCTGTGTGTTGCGCTTTTATGTGTCGTTCGTAGACTAAAGGTGAGGTGAGACGTAGGTTTATTATTGTAAATGATACATTACATGTGCATGCATTAAAACAGTGCAGCAGGCACGATGCCAAAATACGTGCTATGGCGTTATTCTTTAACCAAATTGTTTGAAGACTATCCTGTTGATAGGTCGTATTGGTGAAACTTTTTGTGTTGTTCTATGCATTATTCCATTGCTGCTGAGTTTCTTGTGGCGTTTCGTGATCACTTGGGAAGCGCTGGTAGCTTTTCAACGTGTAAATGTGCCCTCATCTTTTCTATATTTTATCATTTGTCCATGTGTATTTCTTGCTATCTGTGGTGTGAAACTAAGAGAAAGAAAGAATACCATTCATTTTAATTCGACATCGAGCTGAACTTCGTGTTGATAATAGCACCATGTGTTGATTGGTGGTCAGGCCACGAGTCGCGTTCAGAATGTCAAGTGTCGCCATTATGAATTACGGTGGTGCTTCGTTAATGGAATATTTTTTTTATTAATTTCATTACTAAATTGTTTCATATTTTCAGCTAACTCGGAAGTGCAGAGCGTAACGTTTGCCTACTACAGTCAAGGAATTTAATTTGTGACCCACCTTAGTATAAAAGTCATTCTGACATTCTAAAGCAATAAGGTTGAGTTTCCTATCAATTACAAATGACTTGGCATCTCTAATGACAATGACATCTTTAAGCAAATTTTGAAATGGGTAGCAAATTAACGTCCGTGGCCGTACATTTTAACAAAAAAAAGTTAAATTTCATAGTTACTATAAATGGGGAGTGGGGACTTGGGGAGTATTCCGAGGAACTGTTTATACTGGTGCCAAAGGCATACTACTACAACCATTGCTCTTCTAAAAAAATCAATTTCCTAATTTGTCCCCCGAAAATGCCCCTTATTTAAAAACAAAATAATTACTTTGCACCTCTGTGTTTGGGTCACAGGATTACACCATCTTACCAAAGAATGATGGGCAAATTGGCCTATATGACCAATAAGGACAAGCGATATGTCACCGGATAGGTAATTCTAAGTTGTAAAACTATTACCATGGCAGGTAGTTCGAAATCTTTGGGCTAATTATGCTAAAGTCGTCTATGTAGGCGTCCCGATGATCCAGATTAAAAAAAAATATCTTCCAGTTATTTGAGGTTTTCCACTACACAAAATTGTTGTAGAATTAAAAAGGATATCCGATGATATAGTGCTTATTGTTATTGGTTTCTAGGCCAGCGTCCATACATTTTTGCCCATCATTCTTTCACCTGATTTGGTCCAGTTGATTCGGAGCAAATTGGCTGTGACAGACGGACGGACAGACAGACAGACGCACGAGTGATCCTATGAGGGTACAGTTTTTTTCATTTTTTGTACGGAACCCTAAAAAACTGTACTACTGTCTGTACACGACTTAGATCATGTGTAACTTATTATTTTGACACATAACAGTGTAATTGGAAGAGTGAGGTCATGCGCCTTTGTATTACGTTTATGAAACTGGAATACAGTCCGTTACTTCTATGTTCACATGTCTAATTGGACGACGCGGTTAATCTAGTTCGTTGGAATCTGGCTGTAAAGCTAGCGGTCCCAGGTTCAATTCCTGGAAAGTGTGTTTGATGAGCACAAATATGTTTCAAGTCTTCGATTCTTTTTATGCATCTTTAGTACGTTGTTGCAAAAGATAGAAAGTACGCGATTTTTGGACGAGTCATATATGAGGCCCTCTAGTGTACGAGTCCATAAATTGCACTTTCTACCGAGGCAGACATGTGCTTTTCACAACTACTGAGAGGAAATAAAATAAAAATTCATATTCAAAACTCAAATTTTAATTCATGTTAATGTGAGATCACGGCCAATTTTGCCATAGATAACTTTTTTTTTATCTGTACCCTATTCTCGTGGCACTCGAGATTAATAAACTAACATGCGAGATGAAGATGTCAACTCCATATAAAATTGTATTTGTTTCGCCATATCTCCCATGTAAATTAATCTCTAGTGGTTTGAGATTAGGGCCAGGTTTAAAAAAAAAGCAGTGACATAGTTTTTAGTCTGTGTATCTTTTAGCAAAAATACACCTAATATTTTACGACACAAAATGGTGTGTTCTGATTGGTGGATTTCAATTTTTCATTTTAAGGAGCTATGACACAAAAATTGATTGATTGATTTTCATTGGTTCTTAAAGTTGGACAACAATGTCCTCGACCAATCAGCAAACACGCCGAAAAAAACATTCTTGGTCTGTCCTTATAAGTGACGTTTTGTGACCCCAAATAAGACCGTATATGGCCATATTTCCGAGCAGTGTTGTGAAAAAGTATTTATTTATTTGCAGAGTTTCAACAATTGTAGGCATGTAAGATATTTTGTGGGGTAAATATGTAGTTTGCTTTTTTTTTTCCGATACTGATCACTTTGGTGTGGTTCATTTTTGGTTCAGTTAATAATAAAAAAATAGGTATAGTATGTGTTTATATTGTTGTGGGGGTCGGTCTGTTCACGTTTACAAGGACTTGATGTTCAGTATTTCTTTCTAATTTGTTATGGTTTCTTATGACTTTTGACGTAGAGACCTTGTAATGACTCGGGTTCGCAAGACAAGTTTACCACGTGGATTAGTAAGTACAAATACCGATCTCTCAAGCAAAATCAATTTAATCAAGAAAGACTAAAATTAATAAATTAAATTCATCACAATAAAATAAAACATTTAAAAAAAACACATAAACAAGGTTTCTGCTAACTACCTATTAACATATCCTAAAATAATAAAATGAAAATAAAATAAATTAAAGCATGCAACACAAGATGAAAATAACAAAAATAAAAACACAAAAAGATGGATGATATCACAGATGTCGGATTCGAACTCGGTTCGGCTGCGCGCTCGCCCAATGCCCTTTCCGCTAGACCATCAGTCGCTTATAATTCCGGTCGAAAACAAGCTCCGGCATCGACCGCTATGACCTCCCGTAAGTATTCCTAAGATCAATTCAACGCTCCCGGAATTATGTAAATCTGAGCGGGTTTCCAAATATTAATTTTCTACAGACCCCGTGTGCACCGCACGCGAAAGGGCGTTTCCAAAAGCCCGTTATTACACAATCAACTCACGAATAATTTAACGCAATGATCACGCCATAACAAACATATTTGCACAATAGTAATCACCAGCCGCGATCCGGCGTGATACATTTCCTTTGTTCGATTTGACATGACATTCTCACCTTACCCTCATTTAGCTTGTTAAAAGATAACAATCATATACCGCCACTTGTAACGACAACTGACGTTTATTACTATTTTATTTAAACTTGTGAGTAGGTAATATGCGCACTACATAATCCCCCCTCCGCAAAAAGAATCCGCGCAGGATTCGTCAATGCAGCAAATCGCTCGTTTCAGATCCGCTGAATGCCATTTCCCCAAGTTTATCCCCTTTAAGCTTTTTAGAATATAAACGTCGTTTGATAATTTATCCGCAATAACCGCTTTTTCGTATTTAGGTGAGAGCTTGGCCATAAAGCTTTTGCCTGCATTCGATAACGGTTTAGTCTTTTTCCAAACCAGGTCTCCCAACTCCCATGTGCATTTGCGCCTTCTTTTGTCGTAGTATCTTCTATTTACTTCATGTGCCTTTTTTAACCTTTCTTTGACATCTTTGTAAATTTCATTTCGCTCCTCCAGCTTTTCTTTATAAGAGGATGTATCAACTTTCAAAGGGAGATCTTGACTACGATTGGAAGCAGATTTACCATGATGCGAAGTCTCCCGACCGAAGAATAAATAGGAGGGAGTTAGTCCTGTCACCTCATGAACGGCGGTCCTGATAGCGTAGCCAATCTGTGGTATGTACCTGTCCCAATCTTTATGATTATCTTCTATGAAGGACGCTACAGCAGTACCTATCACCCGGTTCACCCTTTCGGTGGGGTTAGCTTGCGGGCGATAATACGGGGTATACCAAATATCGGTATTGTAGCTCTCAACCATGTTTTTGAACTGAACTGCTGTAAACTGTTTCCCATTGTCGCAAATGATTACTTCAGGCGTGCCAAAGATTAGGAACACTTGTTCTTCCACTATCTTTACTATGTTTGATGCTTTGCCATTTCTTAGTGGGAATAGAAGTACAAATTTGCTGAACCAGCAAGATATCACTAATAGCATGGTATTTCCTGTTTTCGACTTGGGAAATGGTCCCATTAAGTCCATAGATATAATCTGAAATGGCCTAGTAACATCTCTATGGTTCCCCATTAAACCCAGAGGAGGTGTTTGAGAAGTCTTGTGCTTTGCGCAAGTTTCGCATTTAAGTACGTGTTCTTTAACATCCTTAATCAATGTTGGCCAATAATACCTTTGTCTCACCCTGTTAACTGTCTTTTTAACACCCAAGTGACCAGCAGTGGGATCATCGTGACATTCAGTGAACACCTCTAGTCTTAACTTTTCCGGAATTACCATTTTCCAGGAATCACTGTCGTCTGGAAACTGCTTGAGTTTTAAATATTTCCATAGTACGCCGTTATTTATTTCCCAGTCTGACTCTTCTTTTCCTTGTTTGACCATATTTTCTTTAGCTTTGTACCAATCGTCCTTGTCTTCTAACTTTACTTCAATGACACTTATTTCCTGTTGTATTATAGACCTTGACAAGGCGTCAGGTACAACGTTATCTCGCCCCTTCCTGAATATGATTTCGTAGTCGAACTGTTGCAGTTTCATCGCCCAGCGAGCCAGTCTTCCATGTGGATCCTTTGCTTTGTACAGCCACTGTAAAGCACTGTGATCCGTGATGACTTTAAATCGTGTTCCTTCAACATATGGCCGAAAGTGTTCCACCGCGTGAATCACACTTAGAAGTTCTCTTTCGGAGGTTGAATATTTCGTTTCTCTGTCAGTAAGTTTACGACTCGTATACGCAACTGGTTTTTCTGTATTGTTTTCACCGAATTGTATTAAGACTGCACCTGTTCCTCTGTTAGAAGCATCGCACTGAATTATAAATTCTGACGAGTAATCGGGACAACTCAAGACTGGTGTAGTTGTTAAGGCGGTTTTTAAATTGCTAAACGATCTTTCTGCTTCCTTTGTCCACATTACCTCGCGCCCCTTCTTTCCTCCTTTAGTAAGATCATGCAACGGAGCCGCGACCATTGCAAAGTTTTCCACGAATCGTCGGTACCAGCTAGCCAACCCTAAAAACCGTTTCAACTCTGTAAAGGTACGTGGCTTTGGGTAGTTAACAATGGCACTTACTTTCTCCGGATCCGTGCGTAGCCCCTCCTTGTCAACTATATAGCCTAGATATTTAAGAGACGCCCGAGCAAACTGACATTTCTCTATATTGACTGTAAGACCAGCGTTAGCCAACTGTTTGATGACCCACTTTAATGTTGCAATATGATCCTCAAAAGTCCGGGTACATATGACAATGTCATCCAAGTATGTGAATATTTTCCCTTCATACTGAGTTGGGAAAAGTCTATCCATTAGTCTCTGTTGTGTCTGGCTCGCGTTGATCAGACCAAATGGCATTACCTTAAATTGGAATAAACCTTTACCCGGCAACCCAAACGCGGTCTTCTCCCTACTTGACTTTTCCAGAGGTATCTGCCAAAATGCTGATTTAAGATCTAATGTGGACAAATAATGAGCGTTTTTCAAATTATCTAATATAGTTGTAACGCGTGGCAAGGGATAAGTATCTGTTTTCGTGCACCTATTAAGTTGCCTACTGTCCAAGCACAGACGGTTTTTACCCGACGCTTTTTTTACAAGCAATATTGGAGAACGCCATGAACTATACGATGGTTCTACAACGTCTAATTTAATCATTTCGTCAATTTCCTTGTCCAACTCCTTCATGACCTGAGGAGAAAATGGATACTGCCTCTGGTTAACCGGATCATTATTTTCGGTGTCTATCCTGTGTTCAAGCAAATCGGTACGACCCAGACCGATCCCAATAGTATCTTTCATATTTAACACCAATTCATCCAACAGCTTGGTCTGTGTTGATGTCAACTCACACCGTGATATCACTGACACTGGTGAACTTATCGCCAACATCTCCTTGTCCTTGACTAGGTTTGTTCCTAGACCCGAAGAGATTTCCGTATTTTTACCAATATTCAGACTAAATGCCTCAAAGAAATTCATACCGAGTAACATGTCATGTTTTAAATCGTCCATAACATAAAACTGGATAACATTATAACTCTGACAGAACTCAACAGGTAAATACACAATGGAAGAAACGATATGAGCTGTCCCATCCGCCGTTGACAACTTTATTTGAGGAACCTCTTGCGCTGAGAATCCCAAAGCAAAGAGTTCCAAACTTAGTTTTTTGCAGACGACTGACGTGGTTGCCCCAGAATCCATGAGACCGATGAACTCTCGCCCCAAGACTTTTATCTTCCCGTAATATCGATTATCGTTGTGTAATTTCGATATGTTGCACATATCCCCAGTTGCAAAATAGTTAGAAATAGTATCCAGCCATGTCTGCCATTCATCCTTATCGATGTTTACTGCTTGGGAAGACATTCGGCAGTCTTTATGCCTTCCGCTTTGTCGTTTCCCGAATTATCACAATTTGTGCAATTGCTAGTGGTTTGACCAAATTTACCGCACCTGTAACAAAACATTCTTTGGCGAGGCAGTTTACAAGATCTGAAGGTATGTCCAGGGGCTCGACAATTCCAACATTTCATCTCCACGCTTCTGTTATGTGTCCTGCTGAACTCCCTTCTTATCGTTTTTTGATTAAAAGCATTAACCTCTTCACTATGCTGTCCCTTATATGCCAAATCCGGTTCTAAGGTGTTTATTGTCACTATTGGCTCTCGAAAAAGATCACAACTTGTTTTTGTGCGCTCCACAACTCTGAGCACAGTAATTAATTCGGAAACCGATACAAATTTGTCCCTGCATACCGCTTGTTGGTAATATGGCTGTATATTCTTTAGCAAAATTGTTATCTTCTGACATTCACTTGGGTTTTCTGGGAGTCTGTTGAACATATTTTGCATTACTGAGATGTAAACCGTAACGTTCTCATCTTTACCTTGAGTTCTTCTTTTAATCTCGTCAAGCAACTCGTCCTGATAATACGGTCTTTGAAAAGTTACTAAAAGGAGTGCCCTAAGTTCTTTCCAGTCCTGGACATAACTTTTGTTGGCTCTAAACCAGATAAGAGCATCTCCCTCAAAGAAATCGATAGCATATCTCCATAGATCCACATCTTCGGCATTACGAGCATCTTTTAGTTCATCTATGCGTTCCAAAAACGCATTAATACTCATGCCACCTTTGCCGGAAAACTTAACTCCCCAATCTTTGATTGGAACCAGTTTCCTGTGCAGTAATTCCTTGTCAATTGTAGATGACCGCGTTAACATACTTTGCCGATTACACGCCTGAGCCACATTTTTGTCCCTATATATCTCTAAATGCGCTTCCTTTTGCCTCAAGGGCTGCCTGTCGAGACCATTTAGACATGTCTGATCCTCATTATTTTTTTGTAACATGCCATCAGAAGAACCAGAGTCGGCTCCGTGAGCTAAAGAAGGTAGTTTCTCTTCCAGCTCTAGCTTTGTTATGATTTGCAAGGCTTCCGGCCCTAACGACTGGTGTAAAATCTCTTTGTCTTCCTCTGACAGCCCTCCTTCACTATCTTGACTACGTGACTGCAACTTATTAATGTGATCCAGAAGGATGTCAATGTCTTTGCAAAGTTTTAGGTGGCGCTCGATATCGTCACTCAAAGGGCTGATCCATCTAGCGCGATTTTGCAGGTGAAGCAAACGGGAAGTTACGCGTCTGATTATTGCCCGATCAGGAGCATCCAGCATTTCGTCCACCGCCTGTGCAAGCGCCCCTAATTTAACCAAACAAACCTCTAATTCAGACTGGGGCTCTTTTATACTGGCAGAAGGGGCCGAGAGACCTATAGAAGAATCTCCATTATCTTCTGAATTGATCATCTCTCTAAGAATCTTTCTCATAGGCATGACCGTTAATATATTGTACACGCCCCTGCAGGCCAACTCGAACTCAAGTTCATCCTTCAACAAGTCACTAGCCTGCATTTTATCCGTCATCATCAATCTAATTGGCTAACAGTTCAGAGCTTTGTGATGCCCTTACAATAGGATAGGATAGCACTTTTGGCAACAATTTGGAATAAAACAATCTATACAAACATAATCAGAATAACAGTATAAGTACTTCTCAATACATCAATATCAGCCGAAGGGCCAACCAATCCGCTCGATTACGTAACACCAAAATTACAACATTGAGAGATGGGTCATGCATGAACTTATACCCGTTGAGCGCCAATGTAATGACTCGGGTTCGCAAGACAAGTTTACCACGTGGATTAGTAAGTACAAATACCGATCTCTCAAGCAAAATCAATTTAATCAAGAAAGACTAAAATTAATAAATTAAATTCATCACAATAAAATAAAACATTTAAAAAAAACACATAAACAAGGTTTCTGCTAACTACCTATTAACATATCCTAAAATAATAAAATGAAAATAAAATAAATTAAAGCATGCAACACAAGATGAAAATAACAAAAATAAAAACACAAAAAGATGGATGATATCACAGATGTCGGATTCGAACTCGGTTCGGCTGCGCGCTCGCCCAATGCCCTTTCCGCTAGACCATCAGTCGCTTATAATTCCGGTCGAAAACAAGCTCCGGCATCGACCGCTATGACCTCCCGTAAGTATTCCTAAGATCAATTCAACGCTCCCGGAATTATGTAAATCTGAGCGGGTTTCCAAATATTAATTTTCTACAGACCCCGTGTGCACCGCACGCGAAAGGGCGTTTCCAAAAGCCCGTTATTACACAATCAACTCACGAATAATTTAACGCAATGATCACGCCATAACAAACATATTTGCACAATAATAATCACCAGCCGCGATCCGGCGTGATACATTTCCTTTGTTCGATTTGACATGACATTCTCACCTTACCCTCATTTAGCTTGTTAAAAGATAACAATCATATACCGCCACTTGTAACGACAACTGACGTTTATTACTATTTTATTTAAACTTGTGAGTAGGTAATATGCGCACTACAACCTCATCGTGCTGTTCTCCCGATCGTTATTTTTAGTTTAATATTATTGGCCTTACATTTTGTTATGATTTTAGGTATGCTAGTTTTAAGGATTATTATTTAATACTTTATTATCTTGTAATGTAACTTACTTTAAAAAATTATCGTGTATTATGATTAAAAAACTTACCTTCTGTTAAAGTTTCTTGCGGCGCTTCTCCTCAATGATGGTCTTGTCCGAAGCGCTAGTAGATTCACGCCATATTACCAACGTGTAAAAGAGCGCGTATGTGGCCAAATTACTGAGTAAACATTTTGAATCTTAGTCTTAGTTCGGGGCTAGGCAAATATTGCGTAGGTATTTCATTTATTTTATTACCATTGAAACACTGTCAACTTCGCTATTATGGCCATAAGCTCGAATAACTGTTAGAGAGAACAATTAACATTCAGGCCAGCACCTAACCTAAGTGAAGCCGGAGGAATTTAATGTATGTGCAAAATGCTCATACGCCGAGATTGTTGAGAGGCGACATGCTCACAGTACACAGAAGTGGAACAGTAAGCTTAGACAAGTGACATTTAGCGAATATGAACTGTAGAAATAATTTAGCGAATATGAAATGGATTGAAGTAAGCTGTCGTGTGGAATGTGTCATTCAATAAATTCTGATAGATTTCAACAGTCTTAGCTTTTGGTATGTACCTAACAAATTGTCTAGCCTATATTGTCTGTCTGTTATCCAACATAGCGTCACAAAACAGCACAATATTTTTACCGGGCAGCTGATTGGTTGACAACATTGTTGTCCAACCCTGACGACAAATGAAAATCAATCAATTAATTTTGTATGTCCATGGTGGGGACACTGCGGCTTACTTTCGTAATACTACTTCATTAAAGAGAAAAGTGGATTGCAAAAATGATCTCGTCTTGTGACGTAGCAAAACAAACATTCTCACACCAACAAGTATTCACGAAACGTCAAAATCGGTGGTAAAAAATTCACTTCCGAAATCTTGGAAAAATTAGTTAAAAACTTTACGTTAACTTTCATGAAAAACTCTAAACAAGCAAAATCATTCTCTGAATACGCGTTACTTACGTGTTTCAATAAACTTTCAAAGTCTTTGAAGCCTTGCGAGTCCTCTGACGTTATAAAGCGTTTATTCTTTTGATGATTGTGTATGTCACATTATTGCATGAAGTCTATATTGTTAGAGAATATTCTTTGTTTCATTTCCTTGGCAGAAACGGCAATTAATCGACTCGTCGTCGATTCGTGTACTTGTCCATAAATTGCGTATTTTCCAGCCTTGCCAACAATGTACTAAACTTTATTCATTTATTTACGTGGGATTAACTCAGAGTGAAATAATAAAGTTAAAACATGAAATCATTTATTTTTATTTCCCACTATTGAAAGCACAGTAACCCTAGTTGTAAGTATGTCAAAACCCGCCATCTTTATCTCATCCACTCATTTCTTTCCTCTCCTCAAACTCTAATACAAGTTATGTAGATATAGAACGGAGAAAATAGAAATGTAACTCTTTATTTGTATGGTTCAAAGTGGATATTTCTCACTTGTTATTGTGTTTACTTTTACGAGAAAATGGAAGAAGGGATAATTTGGTATTGTGCGAGGTTTATGCAATCTTTCCGCACTGTTTCAAACAAGACGACTGGGACATGTTGCACTCAAGATGCACATTAATTATGAGCATTACGACGACTAATCTTTAGTGGCTGTGGAATCTTGTTTTGTGGATGCGTGGCTTGTTACTGCACCCATGACTAAATATTTTATGCTGATTCATTATTCAATTCAATTAAAATAAATAAATATCAGGGGACAATGTCACACCAATTGACCTAGTCCCAAATTAAGCTCTAGGCTTGTACTCTCTGGTATAAATACGTACATAGAGAAATATATACTTAAATACAGTGAAAACATCCATGACTCAGGAAAAAAATATTCGCGCTCATCACACAAATATCTGCCCTTACCGGGATTTGAACCCAGGAGCGCTAGCTTCGTAGGTAGGGTCGCTACCAACTAGGCCAGCGCGTCGTCAAGAGATTTAAAAAACAAATGCAAGAGAGCAGGGGACATCCCGTATCCTGTGTAAGTATATTTATCCTTGTCTAGTACTCATAGATTTTTGCTTAATAACTATTAATGTAATGTAAATAACATAATAGATGACTTGGTATTTACTGTAAACCTGTTGTTTTGATTTATAAATAAATAGTACAAGCCTTATGAGCTTAGTTTGCACGTTTGGGACTAGGTCAATTTGCGTGAGAATATGTTTATTTATAAATATATGTGTGTTTTAAATAATATAACGCAATTTTACTATTTATTTTAAAAGAGGAATGTAATATTTGTTTAATACCTATTTGAGGTACAGTCAAGGAATTTAATTTGTGACCCACCTTAGGTCCAAAGTCAATCTGACATTCTACAGCAATAAGGTTGAGTTTCCTATCAATTACAAATGACTTGGCATCTCTATTGACAATGACATCTTCAAGCAGATTTTCTTTGAAATGGGTAGCAAATTAACTTCCGTGACCGTACTTTCCCTCTACCTATATTACCGGCTTTTTCTCATCCTGTATATGTAACCAAATAATTATACGACTTCTACCCATACTTTGATTCTTCTTACATTTTTTTTGTAAACGCTCGATTTTTAACGTAAAGTACATTTTGGCATGTTTTCACAGTACGACTTACTCAAGCCCATTCAGATGCCAAGGTCATCCATTACAATGTATGTGCGATGGAACTAGAGCGAGATCGCGAATGTTTTTTGTTCGATGAGATCATTCCTCGGCGTCTTGGGCTAATACAATAGATTTACAAAAATATCATTGTGTTTGTTATTGAGTTCTAGGATTCTAGGGCTGTCGTAAGCTTTCGATGTTTCGTCTGTCTTTCTGACAGGTCAGCAAGCTGTAACTCATTAATCTATATTAATCTATATATATATATAAAAGGCAAAACTGACTGACTGACTTAGATATCAACGCACAGCCGAAACTACTGTACCTAGAAACTTTAAATTTGGTTCAGGGGTTGCTTTCATGATGTAAGTGAGCACTAAGAAAGGATTTTCCAAAAATCGACCCCCAACGGGAATAAATAGGGGGAGTAGCGGGAAACTAATTCTACGCGTACGAAGTCGCGGGTGTCCTCTAGTAGTAGATATAGTTGCAATTTTTAAATAGTGTGTATTTGTATTGCAGATTTGACAACAAATAATAAAAATAAAATAACATCACTACATATTATAAAACAAAATCTTCCATTGCGTCTGTCTGTATGTATGTATGTTCTCGATGATCTCAAAAAGTACTGAACGGATTTTAATGCGGTTTTTAGCATCAGTTACATATTTTTGTCGGAAGGTTTTGTGATAAGTTCTGGCTTATGTAGGTTTTACAGAAAACGCACATGTACAGAAGCGAAGCGAGGGCAGGTCGCTCGTTAAAAAATAAACGAGGTTTCCATACTAAGAAACCTGAGTATTGCCGGTATAAAATTAAAAATATATAAGTGTGGTGATGGACCCTTTGTGTGCGAGTCCGATTCGCACTTGGCCGGATTTTTCTTTATGTCATAGAACGGATCAAGTATGTGGTTAAGGTCATGACGACTATACTGCCCTCCTAAATAAAAAGGACGCATGCGCAATTTGATAGTCAAAGTAAATTTAACCCCCCATCTTAAGAAATAAGGTCACTAATACATACGCGGTTCTATGAGACATACGCCCTTCTTTCTAAGGAGGGCAGTATAGCGATCTACTTGGGCGTTATGCTCAGCCGTAGACATATCTCTACTAGAGATGGGTCGACTAGTCTACGATTAGTCGGGAAAGCCGACTATTCGGCATCATTTCTAGTCGGAGATTAGTCGGCGACTAGTCGGCAAAAAATGCCGAATATTCGGCACTAATAATAATGCCAATAGGAAATATCATCAAAGAATATCTACACACGCGATTTTCTTTTCGACATAGTTATAAAAAGCACTAGGTAGTTCGTTTTAATACTATAATTAGAGTTCTAATTATTATTTTTGCCGTTCAGGAAAAACGTAAACAAAACTGTTCAAAACATGGTAGGGGTAGGTAACAAAGCACGACGGACGAACCGAAACGAACGTTTCCGAGTTCACCGGAACTTAGCAAAATCCTACGATCGGCATTGCCGACTAGTCGGCCGATTAATCGGCAAATTGAAAACCGATTAGTCGGTCGACCGGCCAGTCGTCAAAATCCGTAGTAGGCCCATCTCTAATCTATACATAGTATAAAACAACGTCGCTTCTGGCTGTCTATCCCTCTGTATGTACGCTAACTACGCAAAGGATTTTAATGCGGTTTGCACGCTGCAGCCGACAATGCACGCTGGAACGCTCCGCTGCACACGTCGTTGCTGTTCCGAATTTGTGGTTTTAGCGATGCCATTTAGCGAGGAAATGCTGCCAGAGTCTATGGTACTCGAAGAGGGTGCCACTTAGATTTAAAGGGTAAGAATAGTGCCACTCCATGTCTTCCCGTGGATATCGTCAAACTTGTAGACTCTAGGCGATGGGCTTGCCACCTGTCACTATAGTAGCCCTCAACCAAACTGACTTTGGGCCATAAAACCCTTGAGCTCGCGTTATCAGTTTCCCATTGTCTTGCATTGTCCTTGTCATTGTCCCTTGTATTGCACCTCACCCGAGTTTTATGGCCCCGGTCGTCAGTTTGGTTGACGGCTACTATAATACGCTGGTAAACAGCTTAGCTTATTTGTGCAAAATGTGGTTAGAGAATAGGGTATTAGCCTAATTTTTTATTAGTATTTAAATTGAAGCTTTTTTTACCTTCCGAATAGCCTAGTATAACTTTTTTTTAATATCGTTAAAAATAAGAAAGATATAAATGTTTAAAACTTGCTTTTAGACAGAGAGGAAAATACAGGAATATGACGTCATATTACTCAACCGCCATATGAATTACACGCAAAACATCGTTTCGTGAGACAAAAAACTTTAAAAGGCTATAACTTTTTTATTGTATTACCAATTTCAAATTTAATTTTGAATTATTTTATCATACTACTTATATTGATATATTATCCAAATTAATATATGAAATTTAATATCAGGCAAATACCCTATTATCAACAAGTTTTACTCTGGGATCACAGGCTTGAAGGTATGTATGTATTTTTCTCATAAAAAACAACCTACTATTTTTAATTTAGTTTGTTTTAAATCTGTTTATAGCAGAATACGTTATTTTAATTTATTTATAGTGTAAATTGTGTAGCGTGTTAATTGTATCGAATTAAAGTTTATTTATTTATTTTTCTGTTAAAAATCTTGGCTTGTGCCTACTATCGGTACCTTTATTTCCCACCGCGTTTGTACGACAATTTGCAGCTCTATCATTCTAGTGGTGGTAGCATACCACCACCAGATTGCTACCACCATCTTATCCTTTAACCTTCTGCCAAGTAGGGTAAAACACCTAACAACTGGCCTCTAAAATACCAGTTATTGTTGAACTATCGTCTCTATTACCTTATGTTAAAGTTCATGGGGCCAATAATCGGTAGGCGGCGAACAATAGGTCAGTTTACCCCAGCAGTTTTCGCACTGTTGTGTTCCAGAGTGGATATATGACAACTGGTGAAATTACTAGCATAGCATCTTAGTCCTCAGGGTTGGCAGCACATTTGGAGTCTTAGGACTGCTGCCTTAAGATTGTACCTTTGTGAATGCAAATGTCGAGCGGTCTCAGATCTCACTTACCATCAGAGGCCCGTTTCACGAAGCTACAAGTTACAAATAACAAGCGGAAGTCTCTTTCTACCTTCTTTTGCTAGAAAGGGAGTTCCGCTTGTAATTTGTAACTTGTAGCTTCGTGAAACGGGCCACAGGTGGCCTGTCCTCGTTTACCTTATATGTAGGTATATGGCATTAAAAAAAGTTCTAATTTCACTGTTACTATACAAACCTTGTTGATCAACGACTTGTCAATTCAATACTGTTTAGTATTTTTCCACACTTAACAAAATACAAGCAAACACGTGTGTTCCCAGCACGTGTGTAAATTTGGGCAAGTGCGTAGTGTATTGTGCCCTCCTACGGGAAAAAGGCACATCTACTATATTAATTGTATTGCACTTCCAACCTTATTATATTACCTTTGAGAGTTTAATATGCTTCTATGAATTAACTGCACTTGTGCCCTTTCTCCGTGGGAGGGCAGTATTGTGTTTAGTAGGTCAGTTCTGGCCTGCGTGGAGGTCTTACGGATTTTTCCGTTATTTGGCATCTGTGGGGTGATGTTCTGTTTACTGCTTCTGTTTCACTAGGCGGGTGCGAGATGGTTGCACCGAATATGCTGTTCTGAAATTGTTATATTTATAACACCCTGTAATTCTAATACTTAAACTACAGTGTGTTCACGTTTTAATAAAGTATTCTAGATAATTATGCTTAGTGACTGAAATGTATCATCTGTAGCAGCTAAAAATAAATACATGCTCGCGCTACCTGCATATTGCCCGAAATTTTATAACGATGAAGCCGTGCCTGACCAAGTGACATTTATATAAATTAGAGTAAAAAAACAGCAATATCCAGAAGTCCTTAAAATATTGCGGTGTCCTGTAAGTGCTTGGTTGTTTTTCTTGAAATTATAAATGCAAAAATACACTTCATGTTTTGTATCTGTTACTTTTCTATTCTGTATTACATTCTGTCATTGTCACCGTCTGTGTTCGCTTTTGTTTTATAAAATCCCTTATTCTATTTAAATAAGTAGTCTCCAAGTTCAACCTAGAATTCACAAATAATACTATTCCATTAGGTTATGGTCCCATCAATTCATTATTTAGATAAAAGTTACGAAAAATATCAACAACTTTTTCAGATTGGTAAAGATTAAAAAGGATAACCTCAAAACATCGTGGAGCGCACTCGCTAAAAAATGTCTGCATCAATTCCTATTGCTAATATTGAAAAGTTACTAGGACGGGAGAATTACGCGACGTGGAAATTTGCCGTGAAAAATTATTTAGAGCATGAAGAACTCTGGGAGACGATCACACCCGGCGCCGATTACGTCGAGGACAAAAAAAAGGATACTAAGGCGAGGTCAAAAATTATTCTTCTGGTAGATCCAATCAACTATGTGCATGTACAAGATGCAACTACGGCTAAACAGGTATGGTTGAATCTAGAAAAGGTTTTTGATGACTCTGGTCTTACTCGCAAGGTGGGTCTTTTGCGAGATTTAATTACCACCACGCTGGACAACAGTGACAATGTTGAGGATTTTGTTAGTAAAATCATGTCGACGGCACACAAGCTTCGAAACATTGGGTTTGCTGTGGGCGATGAATGGATTGGGACTTTGTTACTTGCTGGCTTGCCTGATACCTATAAACCCATGATTATGGCTTTGGAGAGCTCGGGGGTGCCGATCACTGCTGATTCCGTTAAAACTAAACTCTTGCAAGAAATTAAAGAATCTAAGTCGAATGCTGCTTTTTATGTCAAAAATAAATATAATGCCAAGTCTCAGAGAAATACTAACGAATTCAAACCTCAGGGCAAAGGGCCCCGCTGCTTTAACTGTAATAAATATGGCCATTTAGGGAAACAATGCTACTTTCAAAAAAAAAAACCGATGCATGACTCTAAAAATGATAAGAACAGTAGTACTTACTTTGCTGCTTTTTCAGCTGGCGCTTGCTTGGATGACAAATGTTGGTTCATCGACTCCGGAGCATCCATGCACATGTGCAATAACTACGAGTGGCTGCATGATGTAACCACCCCTCCAATCACAAGTATTAAAGTAGCAGATAGTAAGACAGTGACAGTGAAGGCATGCGGTAAGGTTGATTTATGTATTAAAGACTCAGATGGCTCAGAGAAGAACATTCAACTGAAAAATGTACTATATGTACCTGAATTGACAACAAATTTACTCTCCGTTAGTCAGATGACAAAGAATAACTGTAATGTTGTATTTGAAAAAGATAATTGCAAGGTATATCAGAACAACAAATTGGTATTGATAGCCAACTGTCATAGCAATATGTACAAATTAAATACTGTGGATGCGCCCGCGTTGTTATGTATGGCAAGTGAAAATAACTGTAATTTGTGGCACCAAAGGATGGGCCATCTTAATTTCACTGACTTGCAGAAACTCAATGATTGTACTACTGGTGTCAAAGTGTCAGTTCCTAAGGATAACATGGTTTGTACTACTTGTGTAAAAGGCAAGCAGAGTCGTCAACCATTCAAGCATACCGGCACTAGAGCTTCAGAACTCTTAGAATTAATCCACTCCGACATATGTGGTCCGATGGAGGTAAGCTCTCTTGGCAATGCAAAGTACATTCTCACATTTATTGATGATTTTTCAAGGAAAGTGTTTATTTATTTTTTAAAAAATAAATCCGATACACTAGAAAAATTTAAAGAATTTAGAGTCATGGCCGAAAAACAGTTAAATAAGTCTATCAAAATATTGCGCACAGATAATGGTACAGAATACATTAATCAGGATTTTGACAAGTATTTAAAATCATCTGGAATTATCCATCAAACAACAAATCCCTATACCCCAGAGCAAAACGGTTTAGCAGAACGTATGAACCGCACCCTTATAGAACGTGCTAAATGTATGATTTTGAATTCTAGGCTGAAAAAGGACTTCTGGGCCGAAGCTGTGTCCACAGCGGCATATATCATCAATCGCTCGCCCACAAAAGCACTCGGCTACCGTACTCCAGAAGAACTTTGGTCAGGTAAAAAGCCTAATTTACAACATATGAAAGTATTCGGGTGTCAAGCCATGGTTCATGTACCAAAACAAAAAAGATTAAAATGGGATCCGAAATCTGTATGTATGATATTTGTTGGATACTGTGAAGGTAGTAAAGGTTATCGATTATATGATGAAAGAAAGAAAGCAATATTTAAAAGTAGAGATGTAACTTTCATAGAGCAAACTACAAAAGATAACTCTGTACTTATACCATTATCTGATTTACAGTTGTCTATAAATGACACAGAAGAAGAAACAAAAATTACCACTGATCTGAGCTCCGAAGATGTGCTGACTGATGACTCCTATATCAGCATGCCGGAAAATACATTGAACAGCAGTGATGATGAGTATATTCAGCCGAAGACAAAAGCCCCCACTCAGCCAAGTAGTATGACCCTAAGACCTAGAGACAAAATAGTAAAACCTACTTACCTGTGCTATGGGGACACGCCAGTGACAGTACCAGCATCATCACATGTTGAACCTGAAACTGTAGAAGACGCTCTGGCAAGCAGTCAAGCTCAAGAATGGAAAGAAGCTATGGATAGCGAATTTAAGTCATTAATTGAAAATAACACCTGGACTTTAGTTGATCTACCAGAAAACAAAAGAGTTATTCCCTGTAAATGGGTGTTTAAAGTAAAAACTAATGTTAATGGAGATATAGAGAGATATAAGTCGAGGCTCGTGATTAAAGGATACAAACAAAAGAAAGGTATAGAGTATGATGAGATTTATGCCCCAGTAGTACGACATACTTCCATCAGGTACTTATTATCACTGGCAGTTAAGCATAGATTATACATTGAGCAAATGGATGCCGTCACCGCGTTCCTGCAAGGCGACATTGACGCCGAGATTTACATGACTCAACCCCCACTATATGAGCATGGTGATAAAGTTTGTAAATTAAATAAATCCATATATGGGCTGAAACAGGCCAGTCGCCAGTGGAACTTAAAATTAAGTGCTGCATTGAAAGAGTTGGGATTTATCTGTTCTTTGTTGGATGCCTGTGTATATTACCAAATAGAAGGTAAAAATATGTGGTATATAATATTATATGTAGACGACATATTGTTCTTTTTTAATGAAATAAAGAAGGCTCAAGATATTAAGGATAAATTAAAAAAAAAGTTTAATTTAAAAGATCTGGGAACAGTTCATCAATTTATTGGCTGGAGGATAATACAAAATGAAGATAGAAGTCAAATATATGTAGATCAAACTGCATACATAGAACGGGTAATTGAGCGATTTAAAATGACTGACTGCAAGACCGTAAGTGCGCCCTGTGATCCGAATAATAAACTAATTACTACTCAAGAAGAGAAAAATGTATTGAAAGATGTACCATACCAAGAAGCAATTGGCAGTTTATTATACCTATCATATGGTACCCGACCTGACATATGTTTTGCAGTAAATAAATTAAGTAGCTTCAATAAAAAGCCTGAATTTCAGCATTGGACAGCGGTCAAGAGGGTGATACGCTATTTAAAAGAAACAAAAGATCACAAATTAGCTTTCATTGAGAATAAAGAAGGATATATTTTTGGTTTCTGCGATTCTGACTGGGCGTCGGATAATGAGAGTCGGAAGTCCTGTTCCGGCTACATATTTATGTTTCAGGGTGCCCCGATATCTTGGTGCTCCAGGAAGCAGGCCACGGTGGCGTTGTCCACCATGGAGGCGGAGTACATGGCGCTGGCGGGTGCCGTGCAAGAGGCGCTGTGGTTGCGCCAGCTCCAGGCTGAGCTGCAGCCCCGGCTAGCGGCTGCACCTACTATCATCCACTGCGATAACCAAAGCGCAATTCATTTCGCAGGCAAAGACTCCTACAATGCCCGGAGCAAACATATTGATATTAAATATCATTTTCTACGCGAGAAGATATCTAACAAGGAAATAATGGTACATTACGTGGCAACGAACAACATGGTTGCTGACATACTAACGAAGGCCACTTTCAAGCAACAGGTCGAGAACTGTTCGAATATGATGGGTCTGAAGAAATATGATTTGCATTGATAAGGGGAATCTTGAAATTATAAATGCAAAAATACACTTCATGTTTTGTATCTGTTACTTTTCTATTCTGTATTACATTCTGTCATTGTCACCGTCTGTGTTCGCTTTTGTTTTATAAAATCCCTTATTCTATTTAAATAAGTAGTCTCCAAGTTCAACCTAGAATTCACAAATAATACTATTCCATTAGTTTTGAGCATCCTTTAGGTCCTTATCACACAATAGTTTGCTGTAAAACACTGAAAGTGGCCAATTGCCATACTTCATCAGAAATGTGATGGACTACAGCCGAATGCATTGTTCGCCTGAATTAATTAAATATAGTCTTATAAGGTAAATATTGCTACGTCGTCGGTAAACGCATCACCGCATCAGTATTTATATTTGGAAATGTCACAGATCCTGCTTAGGTTCAAACTTAAAAAAATAAAATTTGCCGCAATTACTTTTCTACTAAATTTCGTAAAAAATGAAATGTTGTGAAGACAGTGATTTATAATATATTCATGATCCGAGAAAAATAACTCATTGTTTTAACAACCTGCCTGTGTTGTTGAATATTTTTTTATTTTATTTACCTTACTCAAGTAATCGTCAAACACACATACAAACGCCATCTTAGCTGAACTAGCTCGAAAAGCAAATTTAAATCTACAGGATGATCCAAAAGCAACGATTCGTCGCTATGAACCCGTAGCGCAATAATAAAGCACCGACCCGTGGCAGTGTCCGAGTGGGCGTGTGGCGCCTGTCGCCCAGAGCCCTTTGTCGCACGCATCCGAGTATTTCGGACAGGCCTAACATAACCTCGGTACGGTACCCATAGCGATTGCATACTGTGCAACAAGTCTCGGTTAGATAAGACGCTCGATATGTATTCAGCGGGCCTAATATGGCTGTGTTCATCGCGTGACAAAATGCGGATAAAGCATCCGTCACTTTCTGACACGTATGTTACTAAAGTGTACACATATTTATGAACTCGACTGTATAAAGATGTTTATCTAAATCCATATCATAACTTCCCTACAATATGTTCAGAAGCGATAAGCAAATCGCCTATATTAAGAAACCTGTATCTGTGGTTGCATCTTAATGTTTACATTAAAGTATAGTGCATCGTAATGTTTACATTAAAGTGTCGGTACCTAAACATTAAAGTATCGGTAATACTGTACCACTAACTTAAAAATGCAAGCCATATCTGTACATTATAAATAAAGTTAGTTTTTTATTATTTGTTTTTATTTTATTTAAGCTTTGGTACTACAAACAAGTTAACAGTAACACTAACTGAATAAAAATACAGGCCATATCTGAATATATTATAGAAAACTTATGATATGCATGTAGATAAAGTTGTGTACGTGGCTATACATAATTAGGCATTAAAACACTCGTGTGATCTTATTATTAAACTCGCCTTCGGATCGTTTCATAAAACCACACTCGTGCTTTAATGCCTCTTATTATGCACCAGCCACATAAACTACTAGTAGCTACTTATAATAACGTAGTGCCTGTACAACAGTAAGATAGTCCTTTTAAAGGTAATGGAATAAATTACAGTAGTAGTATGGATATTATGGATACCCTTAATGGAAATTTGTAGTTTTTACCTCTTCTAAATTGTATGATAATTTATTTACCCTACGTTTAGCAACGATATCGTTTTTCCAAGAAAGCTTACCCATAAACATTTTTTTTCTTATAAAACGTTATGACTTCGCTTTTTATCGTTCGCAAGTATTTGTATAATAATTCTGGCCAATAGATATTTGAGCCTATAAAGAACATATGGGCCACTTTTTATTCCAGAAAATCAAACAGTTTTTAAGGAAATAGCGTTCAAGAAATCTTTCGCGGACGGAGAAGCGGGCAAAGGCTAGTTGTAAAGAAACATTTTACATAAAACATGTTTGAAAAGCGGTCAAGTGCGAGTCGGACTCGCGCACCGAGGGTTCCGTACTACCGTACAGTAGGTATTATTTTATTCCGATTTCTAATCGGATCAGCGCGAGCCCATCTCAGACTTGACCATTTTTTTGTATTCGTTGTTTTTCTTCAGGGGTTGTAGGTACAGTCAAGGAATTTAATTTGTGACCCACCTTAGGTCCGAAGTCAATCTGACATTCTACAGCAATAAGGTTGAGTTTCCTTTCAATTACAAATGACTTGGCATCTCTATTGACAATGACATCTTCAAGCAGATTTTCTTTGAAATGGGTAGCAAATTAACTTCCGTGACCGTACATACTATAATCATACCAAATTTGACGGTTGTTGTTTTACCGTTATTACGATACAAGAAAAATAAAAAAATGTTAGTAAATTCGCCGTAATATAATAACACATTCTGAAAAAATATCAACAGGCCATCTGGTTCAAAAGATACAACTCTTCAAAGTTAAGACAGACCTGACAGACATACCGACATACGGACAAACAGCGTAGGCTTATAGAAAGAAAGAACTAACGTTTATTTGCTTACATCTAACACAAGTAAAGAATACTAAATTTACAAGCAAAAACAAAAATACAAAAACATCTAAACCAGTGCCAGACTGAGCAAAATGTTCCTGCTCAGCATGTAAAACATACATACATACATACATAAAATCACGCCTGTTTCCCAGAGGGGTAGGCAGAGACCACTTCTGTCCACCTGCTACGATCCTCACAAATGTCTTTCGCTTCTTCCACATTCAATACATCGAGTCATGCACGCACGTCGGTTTCGGGTACTCAAGATTCGGCCCTTTTCCAGTACTTCTCCGATTTGATTCGAAAAACTGGTCAAGAGCATGTCGGACCATGCTCAGTGTGGGGTTCCGAAGCCGTTACTACAAACAACTAACTTAACTTTGCCGTTGGAAAACTGTTATCCCCATACATCGACATAGGTCGCGGTCAGTTTACCAACACCGCAAATAAGTTTTCGGTAGGTATAAACATTTAAACCGTAGGTCTACTTAGTCGTGATAGTTTTCCTATTACATTCATTATATGTGCGTTCATTTAAAATCCCCACGTTACGTGTAGGGGAGGTACACTTCAAAAAAAATCTTTTTCATGATTTTATTTTACCACTTTGTCGACGTGACTAATATTTTACCATATTCATGCCAAATTACAGCTTTCTAGTACTAAGAGTCTCTGAGCTAGGCTGCGGACGGACAGACGGACGGACGGACATGGCGAAACTATAAGGGTTCCTAGTTTGACTAACCCTAAAAAGTACGCCTAGGGCGGCCTCGGCATGTAAAACATAAAAATAATAAAGTCACGGACAGTGGAACAACAAATTAATCAACTGCCAAAACTTTCTGCTAATCTACATAATTCCCAGAAAACAAAGGAAAGGCATTCCGGTTATTTAATTCACAAGCCAAGTCCTACAATGGTAATATAAATTCTTTGTTCACGTTAGCACTGTTTTAATATAAATTCCAGTGTAAATCTCCGAAATTCCGAATAAGTTCTGTTTTGTTGCTTATTGTCTATGACGGTTATATATTTCTAAGTGATGCATTAGACGTCATTAACGAATAAACAGACCTTTATAACGTTATGAATAATATCGTTATCATAACGTTATATTTCGTTCGTGCTCAAATTTTTGTTTTAATATATCGATATTTCTTAATAACGTTACGCTACACCGTAACGATATCGTAATAACGTTACACTTAAATAACGTTATGAAACTTATGAAGTACGCGCTGTTGCCGCTCCTTAGGTAGGCATTTTGCGTGACTGGCCGACGTCCCAGAAGGGACGATTTTTGTCCGTTTAGACATCGCAACCAACGTCCTTTCGATGTCCGTTCATATATTCCGTCCTTTTTCCGTCCCTTTTCAAATAGCCACCTAAAATACTTTGCTTTATCACAATAAAAGCATTTTAAAATGCAAATAACAAACGCAGATTTGAAAATTAGGTTACACGAAAATAACCGTTATTAACGTTATTATAGCGCTTAGCGAAGTATCGTTATACGTAAAGCGTTTTGTTTGATAACGTTATAATGGATACCGCTACAGGTAAGGCGTCAAATAACGTTGTAGTATAAGGTTATTCATTCAATATAACGTTATGAAAGATAACGTTACCAGAAAATAACGGTTATTAAGGGTCTGCGTATAAACTTTTTATGGAGTACATTATTGTCTGTACTGACTTGACCCGAAAGTCAAAGTTTGTATAGGAAGATTGGTTATTGAAGCGGGTAGTATTTATTTCATGACACAAATTAGCAAACAGAAATAAGCATTGGCTAATTTAAAGATACTAATACGTGCGTGAAAAAGGCTATAGTACATTATTGCCTAGGCATGGAAGTAGGCAATTGCGGGCCGAGTATTGGATTAAACGGACGAGCTTGCGAGTCCGTTTAAAAATACGAAGCCCGCAATTGCTATTCCTGCCGAGGCAAATATAGTGCTTTTCTCAAAAATCGCAAGAAAAAAATTGTGTTGGAGTCAAATCTTCATCGCTTGAACTCATTTTTTGAATTGCATTCAAACAGAAACTTCATGTGAAAAAACCATCACTCCTTACCGCCTTTTTGTTTATGACAAGGAGAAACGCAATTTTTGTTTTAAAAAAAACATAAGCTATTCCAGGCACAGATAAAAAAGTTATGTTTCGAATAAAATTTGGATGTATAAGACTTGTGCCCTCATTTCATTACGGCCCTTTTCACTTTTAAAAAAGTTACAAGCTAGATAGTAATGGAATTTGTATGCAACATTGCGGGCTTGTGTAGCGAGCACGCAATGTTTTTTTTTTAATTTGAGAATTGTCAGTAAACTATGTACTTTGCGTCTCAATATGTAGATAGGAATGTCAACATTTCCGGTCATTTTTGAGAAAAAACTAATTACATACCTGGCGTTCTTTCACACGGACCACACCGGTTGGTGTAAATGATGCGTAAAAACGTGACGCAGTAGACGCGTCACTGCGTAAATGTTGCGTCATCGAATTTCAGGCTTCGGTATGGTTTATCCACAGCAAAGCCAACCTTTGACTTGTTTCTGTTTGGCCAATTGTTTGACTGCGTTGTTCAAAAAAGTTTAAATAAATAATCTTATAAGGTGTAGCATTACTGTAGGTAACAAAATAAACGAAAGGAAAAAAAACCTGTAATTTATTTAGATTCGTATTGAGACGTTGAATATTTATCAACGTTTCTTTATTGACTAAGAATTATCATAAAGGAATAAAGAGAACAATGACACCTTTTCAGGTTTTTTTTGTAAAGAAATAATATTAATAGAAGGCATTTGTTTCAAAGGACATTGAGATTTCGAATGTCTGTAAAGATTCTTTAATCATCATTCATTACAATGGGTCGTGTTTTCTGTTTGAAATGAACTTAGACATTGAAAACAGAAGAAGTTGTAGCATTAAGTAATTTAAAAAAGTACTAATCTTCTTTCCTATTTTGCAACTTATGTGTTATTTAGTGAATAACCCTACTAAAAATAAGGGATATTTTTCTAAGCGATGTTTGAAGAGAAAAAGGTTGTGGTTTTATTAATTCGTTGTTTGACAAAGCAAAAAAAAATCAGCCAGCAATTTTAAGAGTAAAGAATACATTTTTTCTTACTAATAAAATGGACGAGTGTCTTTTAAACGCCCACTAACTAACCCTTATTCAATCATCAACCTGTGTATTTGTATGATGAGCGTGTATTTGTTTCGGAGGTTTGTATGTTTACTATTTAAAGTCGACGTCAAAGATATGTTAACATTTTTGCTCCTTATTTCAATGGAATAAGGTAAAAAACATATGTTTAAAGTCGACCGTACGAGTACTTAGTTAGGTATTATTTCTCTAAGTATGCTTATTGTTGTGTAGTACCCATAGTACAAATCTAGAGCTTAGGGACAAATTTTTGTGAGACGTCGTGCAGCCTCTATCGTCACAGACTGGTTAGAAAGTGACATGGAGATTCCGTTCTAGCCTTGCGATATCTATTCGTAGTCTCGGGATGAAATCTGTCAGCTGCTTATATATTCCGTGGCGGTCTTGAGACTAATCAGGCTTACTCCAAATCCCCTCAGTGCCATTATTCCCCGAGGGCCGTAAGCCGTTAAAACCCCCCAGCGATTCCATTAGGGCGGTTTGTCAAAAGTCATTATTTTTGACAGATTACCGGTAAAGCCCTTTCAGCGGCCCGAAGTGTGCTTGTCGGACTTGCCACTTTCATTTAGATTTCACTGGCTTTGCTTCGGTTTATGATGCGCAAAATAGACGTTAAAAATTGGAGAAGTTGATCGCTGACTTAAGGGCGAAATAGACCAGCAATCAAAATTGCTGAAAGCTGTCTTACTTTAACTTTAGTTCTATTTATATAGCAAGAAGCATAATTTTTCTGTCTTTTTCTAACTTTAAAGTTAGAGTAAAGGTGGCGGTTCGCGCCGCGACAGAGACAACCGACCGAGACAAGAGACTGAGACCGGAGACTGCGACACGTCACGAGACACTACTGGTCCAGGGCAGCGACCATCTCGCTGTCTCCTGTCTCGTGTCTACGAACCGCCACCTTAAAGGCCCAGCCACACCGCTTGCGTGACGTGCACGTGCACGTGCGTGTTCGCTTTCCACTGCGTTGTATAGTGACATGTCGTAATGTGAATTCATACTATACAACGCAGTGGAAAGCGAACGCGCACGTGCACGTGCACGTCACGCAATCGGTGTGGCTGAGCCTTAAAGGTCACTTGACGTTAGGCAATGTATAAGCGACAGTTCGCGAGTGAGACAGAGATAGGGACAGACCAGTAGCGTCTCGTGTCGTGTCGCTGTCTTCGGTCTCGGTCTCCTGTCTCGGTCGCTTGTCTCTGTCGCGGCGCGAATTTTTATTTCTAATCTAAACCTCGCTTTACTACCTCGTAAGGCCCACGTCATTCGAAAAATAATCTTGTGTCAGTCAAATATAGTTAAAAGTCACTTTGACAAATGTCCTAAATTTAGAACGTTGGGCCTTACGAGGTTAGGTTAGGTTTGTTATTTGTCACTCGTGTTTCATAGAAGAACGAAGATCGCTACGCTATTAAGAAACTGATATTATAACACCGTTATCAGATCTATAATATATTCCGCCCGTCATGTGATAAGGTGTAAACTAGTGTAAAGTAAGACTTGGTGCTAATTGTACCTAATAAAGTAACAGTGGTGTCACGAGTAGTCGCCGGCAATAATTAGCGTATTCAACTTGCAAATTAAACCTTATTGTTGTTGGTATAGCGCACTTAACAATAATACTCAGTCGCCATTATAATAGAATTTGGACGAAGTTTATTGAAAAAATATAAATAAATTTAAAAGCCTCGACGTCGATACGAGTAATACCGAATTATAACTTAACATTCACGACGAATTATATATTTTTGAATGGGTTTTTTTTTTCTGTGCAATTCTCACGGACTTGATGGCAATAACAACAAGGAAAAAATATTTTGGAAAAAAATATGTTATAGCGGCAATTGAAATACAGTCTGTAAAAATTGCAAGTGTTAGTTATTTATTTATTATTTATTTATTTATTTATTAAAAACAAACAACATGATACAATAATATTAAAGGCCCTGCAAAACTGTTACAACAGTTTGACTGCAGGAATGTGTCCGTGAATAAATCTGTTTTTTTTTTTTAAATATAAATATACTTAGCTATGTCTTACAGTGTGTCTAGTATGGAAGTGACTCTAATAAAAATTTATTGACTAACCTCTTAAATCTACGTATATTTGGCTCATGCCGGATATCATCGAGCAAACTATTCAACACATATGGCACACGTTTCCTTAATGTTCTATCACCAAAGTAATTATTCACTCTAGGTACCTCAAATTTACCCGCAGATACCGACCTTGTGCCATAATTGTGACTTACCTGAGATAGGTTATGCTCTTGACTATCACGATTATTTATTGCTAGATTAGTTATTATGGTTTATAAGTTACTTACGGCCTGCTGATGGAAAGAACAGACAGACGGACACCGGAGGCTTAGTACTGGGGTCCCGTTGGCACCCTTTAGCTACGGAACCCCAAAAAGAAAAATTGATTTAAAAAAAAAAATTGTCTATCTGTATTTTTTTTCATGTTGTTTAATTGGGTATTGTGTTAGGGTAATTCTTATATCCACATTTTTAACAGTCTGTAAAATTAATAACGTAGGTACTTACATAAAGGCGTTACAGACAACATTTAATCAGTCTTCGCAATTAGTGTTTTAAATGTTTTAACTAAACTAAGATAAAAGCCGATTAATTATCTTTAATCAAATCTATACTAATTAATCATGGTACTGATTTGTAAAAAAACTGATAATTATGATTAGATTTGGTGTTTTAATTGTAGCCTTGATTTTACGAATTATTGAACAAATATAATGATGTAACCATTATGACTTATGGTGACTCGAATTGATTAGGAATTTTATACTAAATCCCAGTAATACAATAAAGGTGTATATAATAATTCAATCACGCATGAACCTCTAAACGGATTTGGATGAAATGTACCTAGTTGATGTCCTAGAACAAAGACATAGCGTCGGTGAAATTGCAAAACCGCGTAAGTAACATTTTTATTGAGGAGCAAAATGCACCTTTTTTTACGACATTAAGGTTTATTTTGCTCTATAATAAATTTGTTGGTTACGCAGTTTTGCAGTTTCACCGACGATAGGACATTTTTCGTCCCTGAAAATTTGGTACTTCCAAAGAACGTTAACATTAAAGTACTTATTTCTTTACGCATCCTACCTCATCATCACATCATCATTTATCTTAAGAGCTAGGCTCTTGTCGGTGAAGTAATTTTGCCACTTTTCTCTGTTCTTGCTCAAAAAAATGAGCGCCAACAAAGAGAGATTTTCACTTAGTTGATATAAAATGAATACAATAGTTAAGATATTAGTTATATAAACCAAACATGATAGTAACAAACAGCAATTTCTTTAGTGATTCAACTAACATCTTAGTTGATGTATCTAACGTCTTAGTTGGTGTATCTATCGTCTTGTTAGGCTCGTATGGGATCAAGACGCTGCACAACAATCACAATCTTGTTACAAGCGACCAAATATTTTTTTCAGTGTGGCTGCGTTTATTAATGTAGATAAAACATCCGTTACTTCCTGAAACTTATATACTTAAATACGAGAATGAAGGATGCTTTATCCACATTTTGTCACGTGATAAACGCAACCATATTAGGCTCGCTTACATACGACATCCAGGGTTGTCACTTATTATAAATCTTATAATATAATCGAATACATTGAATATGAATGGTGGAATGTGTTTATACCTATGAAAGCACTTGTTATCATTATGGTAATAAATTGCCGCTATCAGTGTTCATAGTTTATGTTTAATGTTAAACTAAAACTTATTAGAAATGATAAGTACATTGTCTATGGATTTACGAGTATTATCTTGTCATGATTGTCAATCTGATTGTATTGTTTGCATTGCCTCGCCATCGTACTTCAGAAACTTATTACTTACTATCCCAGTGTAAAATTTGGAATTATTTGGCTGGAAATTGTAAATATAATAAAAAAAATATACCAGCTAGTAAACTGAGTTTCGGATTGTGTTCAATTTCATCAGTAAAAAATATATTTATTTGTATTATTTTAGTAGTTCATAAATTTAGAACCATCGCCAACCCTAACTGGTTGTCATACGTCATTTCAATTTGCTCGCATTTTAAGATCCCTGGACATGACATTGGCCTTCTGTCTTATTTGGCTGAAGTAAGTCTAGGTCTTCGTCATCTTACTTAGGCGAAAAAAAAGCTAGTAACTATAAAATATTATTATAAATAATAAGTATTATAGTACATTACTACAGAGGCCGGGACAAAAGGGGTTGCCGGCCAAAGACATATAGACGGCCGAGCAAAGCGAGGCCGGATAGGTCTGAGGCGGGCAACCCCATATTTCCCGCCGAGGTATGAATAGTGCTTTTTTCAAACATGCAATGTAATAAACAACAAAAAAATCAAAGTTTTATTTTATTACTACGCGTAGTGGCAGAATGTCATGATGCCTGTGCCACAAATTTATGTGGAATCGAAATTAAAAAAGAGGACTTGGCCGGCCTAGGCCTGCACGATTTGTATGAAATTCCATCAACGACCTCTTGTCCTAGCAGCACCTGAAACGTCATACTTCGCAGCCTATTATAAGCAACATAACATCAATATTTCATTGCATGTTTGAGAAAAATAGATAAACGTTTATAAAGGCGACCCCTATTTCACAGCTGATATTTCTAAGAGAGCTCGAACGATTTTCATGAAACTTGGCTAAGAATAATTCTAGACAAACTAGCTTCCTTTTTTAAAGAGAGCCGCGTTTGACATTAAAGTACAACCACAGATACAGCGGGCCGATTATGGTCGTGTTTATCGACGTAGATAAGCGTACATAAAACATCTGTCACTTTCTGACCGGTATGTAAGTGCGAGAGTGACGGAAGCTTTATACACCGCGATAAAGGCGACCATAATACGGGCCCTGGTTTCTTAATACAGGCCAGTAGGATCCATCGATAAGATCCATTAATGGAGTCTAGTGGACTTTTTATACATTGAAATCCATTAATGGAGTAGTTTACACTTTTTAATACGCAGAGATCCATCAATGGATTCTGTTGCACTCTTAATTACACTTCGATCCATCAATGGATTTTAGTACACTACTATGTATATGATCTATTCAACAATAGATTTTATTAAACTTTTAATACACTTGGATCCGTCAATTGATGGATAATCGTTGGCATTGTAGTATACTAAAATCTATTCATGGATCCCGGTATATAAAAAGTTCAATAGAATCCATTCATGGATCTTTGTAGACTTCATAGTATAAGTCCATTGATGGATCTCAGCGTCTACAAAAGTGTAAACGACTCCAAATGGATTGAAGTGTACATTGAAGCCAACTCGACTCCATTAAGGGATTTGAATGTACAAAAAGTGCACTTGACCCCATTAATCGATCCTATCAATGAATCCTAGTGGACGGAGGGATGGAAGTAAGGTCTGCTCATCCTTACTTGTCTTATATAGTAAACAACTTTCTAACCTCAAAATGAACCATTTTTGGCTAAAACAGCTCTTTTATCGTAAATAAAGTAAACCGAGTTAACATTTTGGACATCACTTGGCCAATGCATTGTCTGTGATTGCTTTATTTGTTTAAAATAGCTGTTTTAGCCAAAAATGGTTCATTTTGAGGTTAGAAAGTTGTTTACTATATAAGACACGTAAGGATGAACAGATCTTAGATAAAAATACATACTAAATATTCCTTGTTTTCCGAAGGCCTTGCTTATCAATGGTTTTGAGCTTCACGGTCACTATAATATCTTCAAAAGCAAATATTACCGGTCGGTGTACTATCGCGATCGTTAATTTGTGACCCATTTCAAGAAAAAATGGCTTGAAGTCGTCAATGTAATTAGAGATGCCAAATCATTTGTAACTTATAGGAGACTCAACCTTATTCTTGTAGAATGTCAGAATGACTTTGGGCCTAAGGTGGGTCCCAAATTAAAGTTCGTGACTGTACGTACAAATTGTCAATCACGTCGACCCGTTTCCACTGCTCTTCTGTTATTATGCAAACTGTCATGCGGGACATAATTGTTATGTTGTTCCAGTGAATGCGTTTTATAGATACAAGGGCACATGTCCTATTTCGCGGTTAGCTTAAAATAAACTGTCTGTTATTATTTATAAGGATGTTTTGCTCATGAAGTTTGAAGAAAGCCGGATAATTCTGAGTTTTGTACGTTTTCTGTGGATATTTATTTATTAAGGACTTCAACCCATGGAATTAGTAAGTACTTACTAATTCCATGCTTCAACCGCACAATACAGAAAGTATATAAGACAATTTATGCAAGGTTTTCAGCTATTTCCAATGAAAAAAAGAACATGTTACGTACGTCAACGTTATTAATGAAATTTACAATTTTAAATACAGAAGGGAGAATTATTTTCTTTTTATTTTAAGGCAAAGAGAAGTCAAACAAGCGAATAGCGTCCCTTAACTTTCTGAACCACTTATCTGATCGAATAGTTAGATAGAAGAAACACTCATGTTCCAAGGATTATGAAGACTACTTTCCTATAAAAATATTCGATCAAATAAGATGTTGAGAAAGTAAAGGGACGATTAGGCCAACTGTAGTAAATGGGATCTGAGATCCGTAGTCCGGAAAGGTCCGCACCTTGTCCAAGTCTCATTCTATTACACAAAATTAGAGTAAGACAGCTATTTTTGCCGATTATAAATTTCTATTAAAAGTTGCTCGTGTAAGTATACCGTAAGGGTGAGTATCCACCTGAGCTGTGCGAAAAAAAATATCACCAATATAGGAGAGCTGCGCTGAGCCACAGATTGCTAAGCGAAGCTAGGAAAATGAAGTATTCCTATTGGTGGATTTTTTCCTCGCAAACCGCTCCTCTGCCTCGCATAGCTCTGGTGGATATTTACCCTAAAGGTGGGTACACACTATCTATAGGACTTGTTACGTTTAAAGTGGTCGGTGTAAATCATGCACTCAGGATGGGTCAGCTAGTACGTCGTAAGTGTAACGTGACAAATACCGTCCACGTAACCGGTACTGACACGCTTCACTGACACGGTAACCGAACCACGCTATGATGCAGTATGTGACTGCCATTTTTTTAACATATTAGTAACCATTTAATTAGCAATAAGATAAAACCAATATTTGTACGCTTGCTTGCTTGCTGAATACAAGTGAAATAATCATATAAGTGGGACCATGTAAGTATTTGACTGTAGTCTGACCAGTAAATGAATTTTAATTTGGAATTTCAATTTAAATTTGAAATGCCACAAATGTGTACCGACGTTAAGCCTGCAAATGCTTTGCCAACTTAGCGGACCAAGATGGAATGCGTCTTAGAATTAGCAAGTTATTCTAAGTATCTAAATTCAATGTCTACAATATTTACGGAAACAAGACGACCTTTAATAACAAAGCGTTCCTTTGTTCTCCCTCTTTCCAATTAAACTCCATTATGAAGTTTTCTTGTTAACCTCCTTTAACGTAATTAGAAAACATAGCCTTTATCGGTTGCACGAGTCCGTCTTATTCTAGGAAAAGTCGTAAACTTTATCGCTATGACATTAATGTTATCGAACGTATACTAGCGTTTTGCTCCAGACTTCTTTCGTTGCTCGGTTCTGGGCCACAAGGCTATAATCTTAAGACTGCTATGCTAAGACTACAAATGAACTCTGATCACCAAGGCGGAGTGCCTCTATACCAGTAATTTTACCAACTGTCTTATCTGTTGATTTTAAAGGATAAGATCATAACTACTACAATATTCTGATCAGGGGCTCATTTATCAAACGCTTGTAACTTGTTTTACAAGCAGAAATCTCTTTCCAACTATATGTATTAAAACGAGACTTCCACTTGTATTACAAGTTACAAGCTTTTGTTAAACAAGCCCCAGAGGCCTGGTTCATGAGGTACAAATTACACATGGAAGTCTCTTTCTAACTCCTTTTGCTAGAAAGAGAGTTCTAATTTGTAAATTGTAGCTTCGTGAAACGGGCCACTGGTAGAGTCCATCAGGCTTTTAAGTTTAACTTTTGTTCATAAAGTCCAATTAAGATTAAATAATTTACTGTCGTAGCTTCCCTTAACATAAATATAAAAAATCCATGAGTTCGACTTATGTTTTAACTTCATGTACTTACCTATATTGTATTAATTAGAAGACTTTTTTTGTTGACATAAATAATTGACATTTTGCCATTGTTGTTATTTCAATTTTAACAGTTTATGTCACCCGGGATTGTGCAAGGATTCTAACGATACCACACACATTTAAATCGGCTGAGGCGTTTAGAAGTTATAGTGGAATAAACAATCGTACATGCATACTTACATGAAACCTGAAAACATTTGTTCTGGGCAGTTGTGTAAAAAACACAAACAAAAAAATATGAGAAGAAAAATTGACTTTTTTTCTACGAGGTTAAGGTTTATTTTGCTCTATAGTAAATTTGTTTGTTACGCGGTTTTGCAGTATCAGTATCACCGACGTATTGGAAACAATGAAATAAAATGTTTAAAAAAACAAAAAACCGCCTTCAAAAAGCAAAAAATAACTTCTTTAAAATGGTAGGTAAATAGGTCAGTCGAACTGAAGTCTGCTTTTGGTTAAAATATTGTTGGACGCTGACTTCAGTTGGACTGACCTATTTACCTACCATTTTAAAGAAGTTATTTTTTGCTTTTTGAAGGCGGTTTTTTGTTTTTTTAAACATTTATTTTATTTTATACTTTTTAGTGATCCTATTTATGCTGTTACGTAGCTCCACTTCTAAACATTAATAAGAAACTATAGAACATTTCAAGCTCGCCGCAGACAACGCCGCGGGAATGTCATAGTCATATTTAAACCTAAATGTGCTTCGTCATACTCGCTCAACTTCCTTTATCGAAATATCTTATCGCCACCCTTGAAATAGGTACCGTTAAGGAGTTCCGGTGGCCATCTGTGGTCTTCATCATCAGTTCCACTTCACCATATAGTACTTTTCAAAAGCAAATGCATGAGTTACAGTGAAAAATACCAAAATCTCTATAGGTGTGCCTATAATATTTGAGGAGTTCTCTTGATTTCTCCATGATCCCATCATCAGATCCTGACGTGGTGACAATGGGACCAACTAGAAAGTATACCCAGTCGAACAACGAAAAAATTTTTAAATCGGTCCAGTGGTCTTCGAGTAATCGGGGAACATACATAAAAAAAAAAACCCGACGAATTGAGAACCTCCTCCTTTTTTTGAAGTCGGTTAAAAAACCGCTGTCATTTTATTTCGAATCTTTTTTCGTGTGGAGATAATATACATAAATGGGAGGCCTAAATCAAATCAAAACAGGGGCCCATTTCTCGAAACTTATTAGACTAATAATATTAGTGTTTTGTCTCGTAAATAAAACTAAAAAATGAGACAAAACACAAATATTATTAGACTAATACTTTTTGAGAAACGGGCCCCAGTTCATTTGCCAGATACCGGTAATTAAGGTGTTACAAAATAATGTTTACTATTCACCCCGCATGCAATCGCGCAAATTGCTGACTTTAAATCAATTTTATATGCCAAGAATTCATGATAGAATTATATTCAATTTTAAATAATGTCTAAGGTATGAAATACACAGAAGCGGCGCGGCGCAGGTATGTGCTGCGCCCCAAAAAAAATTCGTACAAAATGTAATTGCCCGTTTGTGATTTTCGGGCACGCATCAAAGGGAATCGCCGCGTTGTGCTGCCCACACTATCGCCGATCATGGAGTCCCCGGTGGACAAATAAAGAATTAAATTGTAGTATATAGTTATTGTATCTATATACTTCGTTTTATTATGATTAATGCTCAAGCCACCATCTTCTTTTCCTCCATTTATTAAATAATAAAGCAGCAACAAAATCCACGTCCATCTTGTACGCTTGTCGTTCGAATACTAATACGGTAGGCTGGGGTCGGTCAGGAACTAAGAACTAAAAGGAATGAATTCCCGTCACGGACCGAAACGAACTAGTTCTTCGTAAACGATCTTAATCGGTCTTCGGTCCTTTAGGTCAGTAGCAATTGTTGTATGTATTAGCGAAACAGAGCGAACGAGTAAAGAGCGCACTCGATGTGAACGAGACCAATAATAGCACCTACTTCAAAGCGTGTCCTGCTCAGATCTCGAAATTTGCTCCGGAGCTAAAGGACCTAAAGGAACTAAAAGAACGAACTAGTTCCTTTCACCGATTGACCGAGATCGGAGCGCTCCCTTTAAAGACCGAGCGGGCACAACTCTATAATACGGGCGATAGTGTGGATGCGTGCACGATGATCGTGGCGATTATAGACAATCAGGGGGGTTATAACATGTTATAATGACATAGCTATGCAGGTCATTTTACCGCGAGCGTAAAGGACAGAGCTATAGCAGGTATATAGCTCTGTCCTTTTCTCTCAGCGTAAACTGAACTGCATTTCTATGTCATGATAACCCCCCTGGCCATCAAAGATCATTGCGATAGTGTAGATAAATACACACAAAAGGCGCGGCTCGCCCCGTGTAGGCGCGGAGCAGGTATGCCCTCGTCGCGTCCTCGCCGCTCCCTCGCCGCTCCCTCGCCGCTCCCCTCCCTCGCCGCGCCTTTAGCAGACGCGCTACAGCGCCGCGCAAGAAGCACGCCGCGAGTGTACATGAGTATTTACGTAAATAAAAATGCGTGACGATTTTGAATTCAATATGCAACTCTGCGAGATAGTTGAACAATATCCAATTGTTTACGATTATTCTAAACCGGATTATTGTAATAAACATGTACAGGATAAAATATGGCGGGAAATAGGATTAAAAATCGGTGCAACAGGTAAGTACTCATTTGAGATTTATTTATACTGTATTATGACTATTCTGAAATGGTATCGGGGATCGAGTTGTTAAGAATTGGCTTGAGACGGTGAGAAAAAGTTTTATATCCGTGCAGTAAGAGTGAAACAGGCGTCGCTCGGCTCGGCTCGATTCGGCGTTGCGAACGGAACAACACGTCGTTTTCGCTCTTATTGCATGGACATAAATCTTGTTCTTACCGACTCAAGCCGATTCCCCGTCGATAGCTCTGGGGAGACCCTATCTCGTAAGATATTCCCTGATGTTTTTTGTATTTTCAATTCTTTGTTGCACGTTAACGCTTGTTCCTATTAAACAAATTCTAAAACAAGGAACCGTGAATTGCCCATCACATCTGCGGATAACGTTATGCAATACACACATAGCTTTTATAATGTTATCAACAAAGATATTAAATGTATTTAGTAGTAATAGACTGGGCACAGCGGCCAAAAGTGTGATCCAAAACTTATTACCTCGAGGTATAAAGTCGTTTTAGTACCAATTTCACCAAACCATGTTCAATTTAATCAATGTTAATCGACTGTTAGTTCATCAATTTTGACAGCTGTTAACGCTCTAATCGTCTGTTAAGTGGTTAACATTAGGGAATGCAAATAACCGGTTTTAACCGATTTTAACCGGTTACTTTCATACAAAAACGGTTAGTAACCGGTTAATTTGCATTCCCTAGTTAACATCATTTGGTGAAGTTGGTACTTAGTCTACTGACACGCCCGCCTATGACGTATCTGTGTCATCGAAGAAAAAACCCACTTCAGCGGAAACATGCCGAGTTTCGTATTGTAAATCGAGATACGAGAAAGCCGCTGGACGTGATTTTAGTTTATTTTCCCTTTTATTTTGTGTATTTATTTATTAAATGGATTTTTTATTAAAATGTTTTCATATATGGTTCTAGAAAATTAGTTTGTTGTTATAAGCGCCCTCTGTTGTTGAGTAGATGAACTATTACGTAATAAATAGGGAGATGTATTGCTGTTATCGTTTTTTTATCGATATCTTTTGTAAGCAAATAATAAGAGTAGGTACCTACTTTTAATGAATAGTTAGTTATTAAATGAATGGAAATACAATTATAATTAATCATATAACTGCAATATTACTTAGTAAGTATGGCATTACTATTTTTGTTGATATGTCGACTGTTGTAGATTTCCGCCTGTCAATAAAAAAGTTTTACAATAAAGATTAAATAAATGAATAAATGATTACAGTTCTGAAAGAACGGAAAACTAGTTCTACGCTGACAAAGTCGCAATTTTTAAATCAATCTTAATAATGATATCGATATCGTATCGAATTGGTTACACCTTAAATGAATTTGATCAAGTAGCGTTACCTACCGTCCAATAGCTGAAATAAGTGTTCTTATTATTTTCATGCTTATTTTGCTACTAAACGCTAGATGGCATCCCTGATGCTTATGATCAAAGTTTTTCTTTGACAATGTTCCCAATGGCCACTTACCTAGAATATTAAATCTCTTTGCCTGTTAAGAAGTGTGAACGATTTGAATCATTACATTACTTTGACATAGTTCCATAGTGGCCTGTGATTAAAATTGGATGACCGTATACTGTACTAAAGCCTATATTTTTTTTATGTTTCAGTTAAAGATTGCAAAGAACGATGGAAGAACATCAGAAATAGTTACGCAAAGTATAAGAAAAAAATCAATTTACCGTCTGGCTCTGATGCAAAACCTGTTAAAGAATACTACCTTGCACCTTACTTACATTTTATAGATAATTTTTTAAAATCCCGAGCCTCCAAAGGCAACTTAGAACTCGATACAGATCGAATCGACGATGAAGACGATTTGTCATTTACTCGTATGTCTGGTTCACCTGCGGCTGCGGGTGCTGCTTCAAATGATTCAGATTTCCTCACGCCGCAACCAACGATATCACAGATTAATTTTAGTGATGTTAATGAGTCAGCGTTGGACTATTTCTCCAAAAAAAATGAACTTTTAAAGCCAAAAGAAAAAAACGTGGACGAATCAGATTCAGACGCTGATATGGCCTTTTTCCGCAGCATGTTACCGGACATAAAAATAATGACTCGAGACCAAAAACGAAAATTAAAAATTGGCGTGCTTAATTTAATTGAACAAATTTTAAAAGAGCCAATTCCTACTCAAAACTTTTATTCAAGAGGTTCATTGAAAAGAGAATCCCCTTATCATAGAACTTCATCACGGGAGTCAGAATAACAGAAACAAAGAAAGAAGAAAGTGCTCCTGTAACTTATACAGCGTTAAGAAACCTGACCCCCCCCATGATCGGCATAACTGTTTCATTTTGTCCGTCCCGCAGACTTCGAATTTTTGTCCCGCCCCCCCCTGGATAAATGGCTCCAGAATACCGCTCTCCAAGAATGGTTCCAATAACAACACAAAGCAAGCTTTAACAAACCCGACTGTTGTTGCTGACCAACTTTAAATCGTTATAAATCCTAATTCTAAATAAAAAATGATGAAAGAAATCTACAGATGATTTTTAAATACATACTCAATGATACCCCATTTTTCATAGTTCGTCGATTTTTTATTTAATTTAACAATAATATGGCGTCTAGTTGCCACCATATTGAAGTTTAATGCATTCACTGCCACCGACGCATATATGCGTCACCGTGACTTCCACCAAGTGCCATCAACGCATATGTGCGTTCTTACAGTAGGCAAGCTCCGTATAAAACAAAAGATGTGGCACCTGTTCAAAAAACAGTACTGGCAGTGAATGCGTTAATGACTGTATATCTTTAGTGACACTCACAAGATTAATTCAAATCGATTGCCATAAGAATCATCAAAATCGTTTCGCGCGTTTAGTTTCTAGAGGACCACAACACAAAGGAACAAACATACATATATAGGATGATAAACACATTCTGTTCTGTTTTATGAAACTAGATATACATATAGTGACATTTTTACCTTGTCTACTAATTTTTGCATTTAACAATTTCTTTAAGATGTCTGATTTAGAACATTTGGTAACATGTAATCTGTGGTACACTTCCCATAATTATTCTTAAAATTACGTAATAAATAAGGAGGTAAGTTAGCCATTTGCCTTAAACTATTAGGTCTTGTTCTGTTTTTCAAAACCTTTAAGCTACCAAACCCCTCGCTTACGATCTGTATATTTATTTTATCAAGACCTTACAGTAGTTAAATAATTGATCATGGCAATTTGTAAATTGGCATTTTATTTTCGCTGGCTGGTTTTTAACAGTGATAGTTGCAGTCTATATACTTTATCTATATAAGTTTTATATGTACGTCCGTATGTTCCTATACTATAGCCAATTACTGAATCTGCAAGAGCTAAATAGGGACATCAGTCTTAGGGTGTTATATTGGTACTTTAAATTTTAAGATGGAAAACTAAGCTATTAAGAAAGAAAGAAAGAAAGAAAGAAAATAAGTTTATTTGGCAGGCATTTTACAATAGTATACAGATTCATAAGATTAAGGTAATATAAATATAAAACTAAAAACTAAGATTACAAAAGCCTACCAAAATGGTCTTCACTCAGCTAATGTGGTAAAACGTTGGAGAACGTTTCGTCACGCTGGTTTTCAGTGAAGCCAGAAACAATATTAAGAACTAAGTAGGATGATGATTAGGGCTCTTAGTTTCGTACATACTCTTTCTACATGGCATTTCCAGTTAAACCTATTGTCAATGACCAGCCCGAGGATAGGTATGTTCATTTACCAACTCGAGGCTGTCCATCTGCACCTCGTCCTCTATGCAGACATGCGTGGTCGTGAGCCAATATGATAGGTATTGTGTCAATGCTTTTATGTGCTGACGTTATACCTATGCATCATCTTGGTCTTTTTCGCGTTTGGAACTAGCCCAACGTCATGTGCCCATCTATTAATTTGATCAAAGTTGCGTTGCAGAGCGCTTTGAGTAGTTCTAATGTCCTTATCGGGTACCAATAAGCAAGTGTCATCCGCAAATTGGTAAACTGAACTTCCTGAGAATATATTACACATATCGTTTACATAAATCAAGAACTCGATTGGTCCATGATTTGATTAACATGTGTGACTTAACTGTTGTTAGTGTTAGTTATACGATCAATTAATAAATATGATTCACCTGCACATATGATACCTTACGGAAGTCCGGCACCTCAGCAGACGCAGACATCTGATGCTTACGGCGATCCGGCACCTCAGCAGGCGCAGACAAGCGATGCTTACGGATATCCGGCACCTCAGCAGACGCAGACAACTGATGCTTACGGCGATCCGGCACCTCAGCAGATGCGGACAACCGGTGCTTACGGACGTCCGGCATCTCCGCAGACGCAGACAACTGGTGCTTACGGACGTCTGCCACCTCAGGAGACGCAGATAACTCATGCTTATGAACGTCTGCCACCTCAGCAGATGCAGACAACTGGTGCTTAAGAACGTGTGGCACCTCAGCAAGCTCGGACTGAAATATATTTACCGATGTTTTCTCCTGTTAATCAGGCCGCCAACCTCATGATGATATAAATTATTTCAATAACTTTTTATATGATTAAAAAAGTTGTCCAAGCATAAATACCTATTTTAGGAATCTTTTTGTTTTTATTTAATTGAATTGAGCAATGGACGTATTTTGGCTGATCGATCATTTACAAGCCCTCTTTTTAATCGGCAAAACAACATCTGTACTAAATAATAGCTATCATAACATAACGTTGGCAATACGATACATATCAAAAGCGATATTGTTTTACCGAAAGGAATAGAGCCCTTGAATGCATGAATGTTGTAAGCCTTGAAAATCTCGCATGAGAAGACAAACCCTTACGTACGGTTACCCTAAATACAGGGTGACCCTATTCCGAGCAGACATAACGCTCAAGGGCGGGTATTCTAAGTGCCGTGCAGTTAACGCGCCTCGCCGCACGCAGTCTCGTTCCAGACTCATTTCCGAGTCGTTTACGATCGTGGTAGGACCCTTCGCTAGTAGATCTTATTGTCTTTTAATAGTCTTCGCAGTGCACTTAGCTAATAATAAAATGGGAAATAAACTAACTGTTTTATCCTTTGTTTTCAGGTAAGCATTTGACTGCATTCTACTGGTTTGTAAGTATAATGAAGTCGAAAACGAAACTTGCTTAATTTTATCTAACAAAGTTATCGTGCTTGGGGAAAAACCCGAAGAAGGAGAGTTCCATTTATTAAGGGTTGATGAAGATGGAAAGCCAGCACGTTGGTAGACCTAGACCGGAAATTATGGAGCGGGAAAACAAAATTTATGTGTGTGATCGTGTTTCGTCAAATACGAGTATGTCGAATGGAACGTGGGAAAAAAAAGTTTCAACAGTTAAGTTACACCTGCAAAAACAAACTTGGCTTTTAATAAAATTTCGCATTTAAAAATAGAAAAGTTTAAAAATAACTTGATTCGTTTCGCATTTCAATGAGTTTAACTTCTTTTTTCTGTTTCTAAGCAAACTTTGAGCAAATTCTAAAGCGGTATTCATTAAAAAACTTTTGGGGTCCATTTATTCTAAGCTGGTTAAATAAACCATTTAGGGACAGCAGCAAGGGATAAGTTTTTTTGTAAATATTTGTGTTTTGTATAATAAAGTATTTACATACGTACATACAATACAAATGCCTCAGACGAATATGAATACCTTGTCAAAAATATTTTATAAAAATCTACCAGCTAAATGTGGATTTTGTATGAGACTATAAAAAATATATATGTGGCAATTTTTTTTTTATACGGATAATGAAAGCTTAAAACACGCTCAGTAGATTTATCATAGATAGAATAACATTTTGGTATAATCAGCATTGTCAGGAACACTCGTAATTAATCATCTACATTTCTCTGTCACACAATGGATTTGAGAACATACTCCAAAGTTCTAAACGGGTGGGTTGCCAGTTAATTTATTATAGAATTTCTAGTTTTGAACACCCCTTATAACGTGGAGGTGTTGTCACAAATAACAATCTATCTTGCGAGGAGCTGAAGGGGTTGGTAAAATATATATGAAACAGTAAAGCTCTTAGGCGAATACGTATAAGGAAAACAAAGAGAATTTGTTAACTCTAGGGAGTACTTAGTACAAGCAACCACAAATATATAGTATCATCCTAAGTATCCCAAGTGTAAAGAATATGTTTACGCAATAACAACAATACCTAGTACTTACGTGACGGTCGCGTGATGCCAATTACGCAGATTCGCGTACCATACTTTATCTACACACATATTATAAGTACTCTAAGATGGGTTCAGAAGCCGAAAGGCAAATGCCCAGCGTTACCTGTGGTAGTAGACGACAGCGATGACAGCTGTAACGTAATTTCATTACGTTATCGAATATTGTAAGGTTATGAGATCCAAATTTGGAACATCTTCGAAAATTAACAGCTGTCATCGCTGTCATCTACTACCACAGGTAATGCTGGTCATCCTACGGGTTTTGAACGCATGATAGAGGACTTAAGATATGAGTGTAGATAAAATATATTATAGGGTAGTGCGGATTTAGGGTTTTTTGGAATTTTAGCGGTAGAGTTAACGTGTAAGTAAAGTACATGTATGTATATCAACTGACTTGACTTATTAAGTAAACACTTTTATAACCTCAAAATACATCGTTTTTGGCAAAAACGGCTGTTTTCTGCTGAATAAAGCAACTAGAGAACAAATTTTGCACACTGTTTTCCTGATTTTACATCATGGATGGTTTTTTTTATAACATGTTTGTAATTTTAGGCGAAAAGGGAGCTTTTTGAGGTTATGCAAGTGTTTACTTAATAAGGCAATTCAGATGGTATGAAGTATAGATGGTGGTAGCGATCCGGACGGACCCTGCACAAGATCCTACTGCCAGATGAATCTGATGAACGGGTACCTTCATGTTATGGTGTTATTTGTGTTATCTATGAAAAGGGACCTTATTGTTGATGGCGCTTCCGCCATTATTAAAGATGCTCCGATATAAATACAACGTCGCGTGATGCAGTGCGGCGTAAGCGCCATCGACAATAAGGTCCCTTTTCATATTTAATGCCACATTTATTTATTTCGAATTGGATTGTCATGTACGGTCGGCCAAGAAAGTGGTCTACCAGTTTTGACAAAAGTTTCTGTGAGATCTACTTATCGCTAAGGTTGACACTTGTCACTGTCATAATATGATTGCAAGGGAAAATCGAACTTGTTGTATCATGACGTGCAAATGAACTTCAACCGTAGGGTGGTAGACCTTTTTGGCCGACTGTACTATCAGCACTGTGGAACCCTGACCACTGTAATTTTAAATTTTGTTATTTGTTGGTAAGTATTTTTATTTATTTATTTAATCTTTATTGCACAAAAGAATACTCTTCATATACAAAAGGCGAACTTAATGCCGAAAGGCATTCTCTACCAGTTAACCTTTGGGCAAAGCAGAGATTGTGGCTGTGGCTATAGCGGCAATGGAATGAACCACTATGTGAAAATTTCAACCATCTACCTATTATGGTTCATGAGTAGAGATGGGCCGACTAGTCGACGATTAGTCGGGAAAGCCGACTATTCGGCATAATTTCTAGTCGGTGATTAGTAGGCGAGTAGTCGGCAAAAAAAGCCGAATATTCGGCACTTTATTATCGTCAAAAAAGGTCCACACACGCGATTTTATTTCCGACAAAGTTATGAAAAGCACTTTGTAGTTCGTTTTATTACTATAATTAGGGTTCTAATTGTTGTTTTTTGTCGCGCAGAAAAAACGTAAACAAAACTGGTCAAAACATGGTAGGGGTAGGTAACAAAGTGCGGCGGACAAAGCGAACAAACGTTTCCGAGTTCACACGAACTTAGAAAAATCCTACGATCCGCATTGCCGACTAGTGGGCCGATTAATCGCCAAATTGAAAACCGATTAGTCGGCCGACTGGCCAGTCGGCAAAATCCGTAGTCGGCCCATCTTTATTCATGAGTAAAGCCAGGTTTAGACGAACCCAGTAACTCTGGTGCCAGTCCTCAGGCAAGCCAGCGCTGGCCTGGCCCGTGTTGTTTAGATGAGACCAACTGGGTTCACTGCCAGACTGACGGACGCACAACAAAAACTTGGTAATAATGCCCTCATTAGAAAAAGAGGCGTATGTCTCATAGAATCGCGAATTTATCAGTGACCTTAATTCTTAAGACAGGGGGTTCAATTTGCTTTGATGACTATCAAATTGCGCATGCGTTCTTTTTATTTAGAAGGGTCCCGAAGGAACCCTCTGGGTACGGATCCCTAGAAACGGGTCGGCACGCCTTCCTGAAATTAATTGCGGGGTTGCCACGTCTATTGTATTAATGGCGGCTGCTAATGAGGGTTTCTGTAATAGGAAACATGCACAAATATTCATTAAAGCGTTTTGTATGTTTTTCTTTTCGGTACAAATCTTGTAGTTAATCGATTTATAAACGTAGCTCAGACATGGACAATGCGTGTCTCTGTTTGGCATAATGGTTGACTGGTAGAGAACGCCTTAAGACATTAAGTCCGCCATTTGTCCTTTGTGTACGTACTGTGCAAAAAGTTTAAATAAATAAATAATAAATCGGAGAAATATTGGAAAAGGGCCGAATCTTAAGTACCTACCCGAAACCGACGTGCATGCATGACTCGATGTATGAATGTGGAAGAAGCGAAAGAGATTTGTCAGGATCGTAGCAGGTGGAAAGAAGTGGTCTCTGCCTACCCCTCTGGGAAACAGGCGTGATGTAATGTATGTATGTATGTATGTAAATAAATAACGCAATAACATATGGTACCCAATATTACATTTAATAATGCCTTAAAAACACGCGTTTAAAAAAAAAAAAGAGACTTTGCCACTTTATCTTTACATAGTATAAAACAGAGTTGCTCTCCACGCAACGTCACGCGCACGTCGTCCGTCTGTCTATCGCTTAGATATTTTTTCACGGAAAGGTTGTATCTAGGTACCTATATATGTAAAAGGCAAACCTGACTCACTGACTTATATATCAACGCACAGCCGAAACTACTGTACCTAGAAACTTGAAATTTGGTACAGGGGTTCCGTTCATGATGTAAGTGAGCACTAAGAAAGGATTTTTGAAAATTCGTCCCCTAGGGGGTTGAAAATAGGGGGAGTAGCGGGAACCTAATTCTACGCGTACGAAGTCGCGGGCGTCCTATAGTGTTAATAAATTCTAGTTTATGTACGGGTGTTATAGAAAACTCACATAAACCTGAGCGAAGCGAGGGCGGGACTCTAGTTTTATACAAATGTGTAGAATCATTCATGTCTTGTTCATTACTATCTTACTATATAATATTATAAATGAGAAAGTTGTGATGTTTGGATGTTTGTTACTGTATCACGCTTCAACTACTGAATGGATCGGGATGAAACTTGGCACATATCGCACCTTCAAAACAATAGTGACCTAATTCAAAATTTCAGCTTTCAAACTTCAAGTCATAAATTTATTATTATAGAGACATAACTCGAAAATTTAAATTTCTGAATTAGGTCACTATTGTTCTGAAGGTTATATTATATGTATAGGTTAGGTTCTGGAATACATAGGATAGTTTTTATTCCGGAAAATTAAACAGTTTCCGAGGAAGCAGCGATAAATGACGGACGGGGTCGCGGGCAAAAGCTAGTTTATAATATTCTTTGCAACTTTCGGAAATAGGATTCTTTACAAACGAAATAAATATGTTTGATCCTTGGTATCAAAGGCAAAGCTGTCATAATCGTCGTTTTGAAAACGTATATCCCTGTATACAGTATTAGATTACACGTCTTACATTAAATATCAAGCGTAAAGGAAAATAACATGGCTTGCCACAATTTTTTTTTTTTTTTTTTGTGTCGTATAAATGGTAAAACATATAAGCATCAAATTTGGTATGATTATAGTACAAACCCTGAAGAAAAACAACAAATACTAAAAAGGCCAAGTGTGAGTTGGGCTCGCGCTGAATTTAAATCGGAATTATAATAATGGCTCCCCTTGTTTTCGCATGATCATAAATTGTCCGAATGTATGATTTCGCAGAATACAAATTTCGCATAATTGTTATTCTACTGCTACCTTTGACTTTTTTGAAAATTTATAAAATAAACCTAACCTAACCTACTCTATTCTACCAGGATTACACAAAACATTTTAAAAAATATTTTCCGTTTAAACTGGAGAAAAATTATGCGAAAACAAAATTCGGAGTAACTATACATTCGGCGTAAAAAGTTTCGGCGAGATAGAGGGCACCCTTATAATAATACCTACTGTGCGGGATACGTTCGGATACGGAACCCTAAAAAGAACTTTTCTTGCTGTTCCAGAATATTGATAACTTCCCATTATAAATAAAATAAATAAACATGTATGACATTAGTTAAGGAGTTATTAAGGTTTTAAAGAAAGTGGCCTAGAACGCTACCTTGCGGTACACCTCAGCGGGGGCCACGGTCACTGCGAGAGTAACTTTACACTTCCCCTTCACTATTCGCTAATTGTACGGTTTCCTCCTATAGGGGGTGGGGGTGGTGGGTTACGTCGTTTGATATGCTATTCGATTCCCAAGTTCCACTCAGTTTACAGTTGTGATATTTGCAATATAATTTAGAGATGTACTTACTATAAGGCCTATAGGTGCTGTATTTCGATACATGGTGTTCGAGAACTTTGTGTAATAAAATACAAAGCACATACTCGTACAAAGTGTTCCCAAGTCTCGTTTTGCTTTTTAAAATGTCATATACTACAAGGCGCGGCGTTTACAGTGATTTTAAAAGTGTCTCAAATCGTTTTACTTTTTTAAAACATATTAGTCTTCGAAGAGTGTTCGTGACAACATAAATGACAGACAAAAGTACAGGAGTAGGAAATACTCGTAGTTATTTATAGATTACTGGTGCATAATAAAACAAATAACCTAAGGTTTGTTCATCCTTACTTGTCTTATATAGTATAACAACTTTCTAACCTCAAAATTAACCTTTTTTGGCTAAAACAGCTCTTTTGTCGTAAATAAAGTAAACCGAGTTAAAATTTTGGACATCACTTGGCCAATGTATCGTCTGTGATTGCTTTATTTTGTTTAAAATAGATGTTTTATCCAAAAAAGGTTCATTTTGAGGTTAGAAAGTTGTTTACTATATAAGACAAGTAAGGATGAACAGACCTTAATTATGCGTACAGTTCATACTCGTAAGTTTTCTACAATATGTGAGAAACCTGTATCTGTCGTTACCCTGTATCTTAATGTTCCCATTAAAGTATAGGTCACCGATACTTTAAAGTGAACATTAAGATGCAACTAGTTACAGCGATAACCGATACTTTAATGACATGTAATACTTTAATGTTAATAATAAAGTACAACTACAGATACAGGTTACTTAATATATAGAGCATTTGCTTATCAAAATCAAATCAAATCAAATCATAATTTATTTCGGATTACTCCATATCATATACTCATAGGTTAATTACAAAAATACAAATGGTTTGGTTTATGGTTTCTGAACATATATAATATAATATTGAAGTTATGATAATTATGTATGTAGATGAAAATGTTAACTTAAAATGTTAGAGCTTTCCCTGTTATTGCTATTTGTAGCTGAAAAACCAAATTGCTACAGGTACCTTTTTGTAATGGACCCACTCTATAAAAACCGAGTAGTAATTAACTTTTTATTTTCCCGCTACCTTTACACATTAAACACAAAGGTTTTCATTAAAACTCTGGATATTTCAGTGAACTTGTCAAGGGGTCTCAAAGGTATGCAAATTAGAAGGCTTTTAGGTCCCTTTAATAAAACATTACGGCCAACCCTTTTGATAATATAATTTTCACTTCATGATTGTGGTCGAAATTCGTTGCTCAGGAGGAAATACTAGGTACTAGCATTGAGGCCTAAGATAGCTGAGGTCTCAGGGTTTGCAACACATTTGAAGTCTTAGGATAGCAGTCTTGAGATTGTAGTCTTGACAATTCAAATGTCTATGGATCTCAGATCCCACTTATCATCAGGTGGATTGTGTTTGTGATGTAGCCTTCTCTATGCCATAAAAAAATCTGTATTATTTCATACAATATTGTTTGCAAAGTGTTTTTATATTGTATCTACATCCATATCATAACTTCCCTGTAATATGTTCAGTAACGATAAGCAAATGGCCTGTATTAAGAAACCCGTATCTGTGGTTGTACTTTAATGTTAACATTAAAGTATTATATGTCATTAAAGTATCGGTTAAGGCAGTAGTTGCATCTTAATGTTCACTTTATAGTATCGGAATCTTTTAACGGAACAATTTGGTCCTCACGTGTGATATCCGCAAGGACTTATTTCTCTAATATAGGTTGGAAACAAGGATGATGAATGTCTAAAACTCGACCTTGTTAAAGCAAGGAATGAAAGCCAATAATGAAAAAATTACAGAGTTCTTCTCTTCTCTCTCTCTCTATTCAGAACATCTTCCACCTCCATTATAGATCACCTCAGGGATAAGAGGCAAGGTTTGTTAATCAGAGTTGGAAATGATTCATCACAAATGTATGAATTACGATAAACGGCTTACGTACTTTAAAATGACTTGTAATTTGTAGTTACGAGTATTAAAAAATAATCAATCAATCAATAATATTGCATTATCATCGGAATAACGAGAACTAGTTCAAAATATATGCAAGGTGTAAAAAAACAAGTCAACAAATTATGCACGTGGTATGAGTCAGCATGACGACCTTGTAATTGTACAAACTATAAAATAACTTGTATCCGCTATTGTAAGACTATTGTGCACGATTTGTGTCAAGATATATTTTTTTATGCGACAATACAATGTATTGCGCAATTAAACTAATATGTATTGAGTTCCGATTGTTCTTTTCCTGCGTGACAATCGAATTTATAGTGACAGTTTTTTTTTATTTGCGCATTGGCATGTTTAAATAAGTGACAATCGCAACATGTATTTAGCGTGACCTGTGTGGCTGTGTGTCAAACTTAGTCATTGTTGTGAATCATGGGTATGGCGGAAATGAAAGTAGCATTAATGGTGTTGAAATGAGAGCTCTGAGAAATTAGTTAGTTACGAAGATACAGTGAGTAAAAGAAGATGTAATTACAAAGTTTGAAAACATTTAAAGGTTTATTGAAAGAAGAGTTACGAAAGAGGGAGTGGAGATGTCGGTAGGGCCGCGCGGCCGCTTTAGACGCGTTGTTCAAAACACCCAAAACCGTTGTACCTATATACTCGTAAGTGCATGAAGAAGTGGATATGTTTGGACCGGTGCACCTGGGGTTCCATAGTGTCGGCCTGCTCCATTGGGAGACAGGTGTAAAGGTATGTAACATGTGTGTGTTTTAGCCCCAAATCGCTTAGAATTGGGTCTTGTGTGTTAGTCATTGTTGTTCGAAGTGATCGCTTAAGCAGATCGGGCCACCTCCAACAATTCTTAATGCAAGCAGAAGAGCTGTAAAAGAATAATAAGTATTCGTATTTCTAAATAATACTCGTACGACGTTGAAATCAATGGCTAATAAGGAGTAGGTAAATATTTTGTAGGAATATATGGTTCTCTATTGGATGGCATAAAATTATTTGTAATAATATTGTTACGCATAATTGCTTTTAGCCGAAATAGCGATGTGCATAATCATCTTTACGCATATATTTTTACGCATAAAATTAAAAAGCATAAATACAGAAAGCATAATCGTCATGAAGACTAACGTCAAATAGCATAAATACAAAAATTCATAATAATAAATAGGCATCATTACAAAATGCATAACAATAGGTATTGTCCTAAAAAATAGCCATGTACAAATGGCACATAGCAATACAATTGCTATAGCGAAAGTCGTAGACGTACTACGAGAAAAGGTTAGTTTTGGTTTTGTGTTTATATATTTATATATGACGTGACGACGCGGTAGCCTAGTCGGTAGTGACCCTGCCTACGAAGCTAGCGGTCCCGGGTTCGATCCCCGGTATGGGCAAATATTTGTGTGATAAGCGCGAGTATTTGTTCCTGAGTCTTGGGTGTTTTCCATGTATTTAAGTATGTATTTATCTATATAAGTAAATTTATCGTTGCCTAGTACCCATAGTACAAGCCTCGAGCTTAGTTTGGGACTAGGTCAATTTGTGTGCGATTGTCCTCTGATATATATTTAGGAACTAAGGCGAGGTCGACGGAGGTCCGCGCGCGGACCTCCTATTCTGCGTTGCTTGGGCGCTTCGCGCCTGGATATCATACTAACTTTTTTTTTTTTTTTTTTTTTTTTTTTTTTTTTTTTTTTTTTTTTTGTTGACGGAGTGGAAATGCATTTACGCATCCTCCCAGCCTGGGGACGGCTGTGCAATGGGAGGTATGACGGACTCTCAAAAGAACTACCGTCTAAAACCACTCCGGCGTTTAACTCCCTTGCCGGTTGTGAGGCGCCGCGGTACCTGCCTAAGCATACGCCACTGACACGCCTCCCGGCCTGCTCCGAAGAGCCCCCCCTTCTCTCCGCCTAAGGAGGAGACGACTGTGAACAGCCCGCGACCGTCTCCCCAGACCGGTAAAGCCGTGCAAGGTGGGCCCCCAACCCACTGGCTCTACAAGAAGTTCGGGCGAGCAGCGAACCGAAGTCCACTGAGTTCGCCTTCCCTTCAACGGTCTGCCTGTGGTGGATGGTGCTTTCCGGATACCCAACCCCAATGGGTTGGTCCCATACCCTTCAAACACGCCCCACCACAGCTGTCCCCTCAATAACTACAGTGCCCCCCGGGATTCCAAGAGACACGTAGAAGGACCCTCGGGTGACATGGGAGTACTTTCAGGGCGAAGAGTCACGCCCCCCTGGCGCGCCGTCCCTTCCAGTAAACCCAGTCACCAACCGCAAAAGTGACAGAAAGAAGCTGTCCAGGGCAGAAACGGCCTCGAAGGCACACGCAACCGCCCCTTTCAACAACCTCTGTCACTGCCCCCTCCAGGTGGCTGGTTAAGCTTTCCGGGAACAGAAACGGCCTCGAAGGCACACGCAACTGACCCTTCAAACTACCCCAGTCACCAATCCTCAATAGGCAACAGAAGGAAGCTGTCTAGGGCAACCGCCCCTTCCAACGACCTCTGTCGCCGCCCTCAACTGGTGACGAAGCAGCTTTTCCGAAGAAAAGCCGCTCGTCACCATCCCTCCCCAGGTGACAGAAGGAAACTTTCCGGGGCAGAAGCGGCCTCAGGGCACACGCAACCGCAACCCATCAAGAAACCCCTGTCACCTCCCCAGTGCCGCTCTTAGTCTGGTCCCTCACCCCGAGCCTTTCCGGTATGGGTAGCCCTGTCCGGTATAGCCTCGGGGATCATTGAGACACGCAAGCCCCCCCACCACAGCAAGGTGGCAGCACAGTCGGGGGGGATATCATACTAACCTAACCCAACCTAATGTACCTAACGTGACCTAATTAATTACCTTACCTAATATCTAATAACGAAACTGTGTTTTATTCATTTAGAAAACTGAAATTATGGTTAATGGCAGATATAACAAATAATTATTAGCCCAAACAATAATATGCATAATGTGTATTAGTCTAATACAAATTAGTCCAACTGAAATTATTCTAATAGCGTAATATGCCAAAAAACTATTAGGCCAAAGTATTATTATGCGACTGTACTATTATGCCAATACAAATTATGCCAAATCAATTATGCGAAACAATAATAGTCTAAAACAAATTATGCGATCCAAGGGGATCCCGAATATATGACGTTGTTGTGAAAATTGTGTCTTTTTAACCGACTTCAAAAAAAGGAGGAGGTTCTCAATTCGTCGGGTTTTTTTTTTTTTTATGTATGTTCCCCGATTATTTGAAGACCACTGGACCGATTTGAAAAATTTTTTCGTTGTTCGAATGGGTATACTTTCTAGTTGGTCCCATTGTCACCACGTCAGGATCTGATGATGGGATCATGGAGAAATCAAGAGAACTCCTCAAATATTATAGGCACACCTATAGCGATTTTGGTATTTTTCACTGTAACTCATGCATTTGCTTTTGAAAAGTACTATATGGTGAAGTGGAACTGATGATGAAGACCACAGATGGCCACCGGAACTCCTTAACGGTACCTATTTCAAGGGTGGCGATAAGATATTTCGATAAAGGAAGTTGAGCGACTATGACGAAGCACATTTAGGTTTAAATATGACTATGACATTCCCGCGGCGTTGTCTGCGGCGAGCTTGAAATGTTCTATAGTTTCTTATTAATATTTAGAAGTGGAGCTACGTAACAGCATAAATAGGATCACTAAAAAGTATAAAATAAAATAAATGTTAAAAAAAACAAAAAACCGCCTTCAAAAAGCAAAAAATAACTTCTTTAAAATGGTAGGTAAATAGGTCAGTCCAACTGAAGTCGGCGTCCAACAATATTTTAACCAAAAGCAGACTGACCTATTTACCTACCATTTTAAAGAAGTTATTTTTTGCTTTTTGAAGGCGGTTTTTTGTTTTTTTAAACATTTATTTTCGTAATGCCATATGGACGCAAATTTTAAAATTTTACTTCTATTTGGTTTTGTCTGTCTTTCTGTCTGTCCATATGGTACAGTAACCTTTGTATGCTAACTATTAGGACGATAGGGAATGAAATTAGTGAGTGAGAATATTTTGTAAAACGATTATTTGTGTAAAAAAAAGGAGTACCTATTTCCGTCAATGTTCCGCCTTTTTCTATCTATTATGACTGTGCTAACCTTTAACAGACAAGTTAATAACGTTTCCAACTTTACCTATCGAACTCGCTGATAAAAGATTCAACTCGATTAAGTAATGTGATGTGTTCGGAGTCAACATTTGTTTTCCTCACTTGAAATCCGAGGGCCCTGAGGCCCTATTCCAAAAACCGAAGAGCGAAGATACGTTAGCTCCGTTTCATTCACAAATAAGTCACTATTGATGAGTGAAAGAGAAAAGCTGTTGTCGAATTCAGTACTTCGGTGAAGACTTGTTTGCTCACTTAACAAGTTCGTGTTAGGGCATTATTTGGAACGCGGCCAAAATGGCGGAAATAAAGATCGGAGATTGATGTGAACGCCTGTTAAGGGTAGATGATCAGTTATTAGATTCTCGCTTCGGAGTAATGAATGGCTTCGTTAAATATTGGTTCATTCATTCAATTAAAGATCTATGCTCTTGTCGGTGAAGTAATTGCTACTTTTTAACCGACTTCAAAAAAGGAGGTTATACGTTCCACTGTATGTTTTTTTTTTATGTATGTTCACCGATTACTCCGTCAATTGTCGACCGATTTCAAAATTTTTTTTTTTTTTTGATAGAGTATACTTTCGAGGTGGTCCCATTGTCACCAAATCTGAATCTGATGAGAGGATCCGTGAGGAATTGAGGGAACTCCTCAAATATTGTAGGCAAACATATAGCGATTTTAGTATTATTAGTAACAAGTCCAGCATTTGCATTCAGAAAGTATCATTTGGTGAAGTGGAACTGATGATGAAGACCACAGATGGTCACCGGAACTCCTTAACGGTACCGATTTCAAGGGTGGCGATAAGATATCTCGATTAAGATAGTTGAGCGACTACAACGTAGAATATTTACTTGTTCAAATATGACTATGACTTTCCCGCGGCGTTGCTTGCGGCGCGCTTGATATAAGTTAAAGTTTCATTTCAACTAAGAAGTGGGACTATGTAACAGCGTATTATGATCACTAAAAAGTATAAAATAAAATAAATGTTTTAAAAAACAAAAAACCGCCTTCAAAAACGCACGCGTCGGCGACCACAACATTTTCAACAAAAAGCCGACATCAGTTGGACTAACCTATTAGGTGCCTACAATTTTAAAGCAGTTATTTTTTGCGTTTTTGTAGGCGGTTTTTTGTTTTTTTAAACATTTATTTTATTTTCTCTATTCTTCGCCACATTTTTCACCTGTAAGACACGAGTATGGAGTTATGTCTCTGTAGTTAAACACGTGAAGATCTAAAGGTACTCGAGTAATGTGATCTAAGGATGTAATATGACAACTCTGCCCTGCTTAAGCGGGCTACATACCATCAGTTTTAACTGCACAGTTTCAACTGTACGTTTTAACTAATGAAATTTCAATTAGATATTTCTTAGATCGTCTATTTAACTGCACAGTTCGCAGTGCCTACACACATACGTTTTAACTGAACAGTTCGACTGGGCATGCATTGTCATGGAGATGGCAAACGAGCGCACAGGCCACCTGATGGTAAGTGGGATCTGTGACCCATAGACATTTGCATTCTCAAGACTACAATCTTAAGACTGCAATCCTAAGACCGGAAATCCATTGCCGACCCTGAGGAGTAAGATGGAATGCCTCTACGCTAGTTATTTCACCAGTTGTCTTATCCTTTTACCGGAACACAACAGTGCGAACACTGCTGTTTGGCAGTAGAAAGGATGCGATGGTGGTAGCGATCCGGACGGTCCACAAGGTCCTACTTACCACCACTAGATATGGTAGAATAGAAGCCCAGACATGTGCCAATGCCAAGTCTGCGATGTCAACCAATTTGGGATTCTGTGTGTAAAAATTAAAGTTTATCCTCGTAAATAAGGCCCACGAAACTACAAACAAGGAGATTTTTGTAAGTGGGACTTTGAATCTACCATCAAGGTAATAAAGTTCAATTACGTTTGTTCAATAATGCCATTTTCAGTTTAAGAAGAGAGGAAATTAAATTTTATTATCATTACAATTAAGTTCAAATTAAATGTATGTCCATCCTGCACATTGGGCCTTACGAGAATAAAGCACAGCAGGAACGCGTCGCTTTTGCTCCCGATACCTTAGTGCACAATCGTACTAAATGATTTTGTTTTGCCAGTAAAGTTACGGACTTATTATTTGTGCACAAACATACTAATTGCAATAACTTTTCAAATGTAATTAGTACAATTGTGAACAAAGGTATCGACTGGTTCTCGTAAATTCCCCTTTCCGTGCGAAATCCCGCAGTCTGTTTATAGCTTTAACAGCTGATTGCGTCATGTCCTTACACGGCAAATACCGTTTAAATGCCGTCAATTGATAAACTAATTTAAACTCGATTTCCAAGTTCAAAGTTTGTTAGCTAAGGAGGTATGTTCCTTTTGTTCCCTAAGTATAGCTTAGACGGAATGTTCAATACAAAATTCCTAAGAACAAATGGGACTACCGACTAAGCTCGGTTGGTTGGGAGTAGGGAATGCAATTTAACCGGTTATTAACCGTTTTTGTACGAAAATAACCGGTTAAAACCGGTTAAAACCGGTTATTTGCATTCCCTAGTTGGGAGATTCTGGGTTGTCTACCAGTACCCTTTACTATGAGTTACAATTACCGTACCCGCTAGCGAGTAAAGGCTCTGTCCCTTGCAGACCTCGCAGTATTGTTATAAAGTGCGAGGGACAGAGCATTCGACTCGCTAGCGAGTACGGTAATTGTAACTCATGGTAAAGGGTACTGGTAGACAACCCAGAATCTCCCAACTAGGGAATGCAAATAACCGGTTATAACCGGTTTTAACCGGTTATAACCGGTTTTAACCGGTTATTTTCGTACAAAAACGGTTAATAACCGGTTAAATTGCATTCCCTACTCCCAACCAACCGAGCTTAGTCGGTAGTCCCATTTGTTCTTAGGAATTTTGTATTGAACATTGGTACTGGTGACATCTTGATACCGATCTGGGTGTGATGGAAAAATCGATGCAGCATGTACCTATACTCGAAAATCTAATTTAAGATCAAAATCCTAACCTCAACCGGCGCACATTCGCTGTGATTACTGCATTTTGGTTAAAGTTTAGGTATTTTTATCAATACAACTTACCCTAATATTACTGGTTACACGAGTTGTCATTCATATTTTTATTAAATAATGTTAAAATAACGAAATAATCAAGATGGGAACTGTCAGATTTTGGTCTTTAATTAGAGTTTTGAGTATAATTAATGTAAGTACCATTTTCATTGCACGACAGACTCAAGAAAGAACTTGACAACATGTAGCAACAAGAAGTCATAACCAAGGTCACAGAACCATCATCATTGGTGAGTTCACTTGTTTTGGTTGAAAAAAGAAAATGGAAAACTTCGTGTTTGTCTACATCCACGAAAGCTTAATCAGAATCAGTGGTCAGTGTGGCCATTTTACAAAAGGCTGTTACGAGTTATGGCTTTAGATAGTTTGTGCTGATATTGGTAATATAACCAGAAAAGTTACTTCCAGGTCCCACCGGCTCGCATAGCCCGGTATCACCTGATTTGTATGTATATGAATATTTCATCGTGTTACCTAGGTCGCTACGTTGTCCTTGAATAAACGTGACATTCTGTTCATTTCTTGATTCCGTTTTCAGTACCTGCCTTGGCTTTTGAACGCTTGTTTCTTTGCCAATTGTATACTTAAATAAATAAATAATTAAATATCAGGGAATAAACTCGCACAAATTGTTCTAGTCCCAAAGTATAAACCTTGAATAGAGACTTATAGGTGAAAAATTTAAGTAAATGATCTCTTGCATGTAGTTTTGTACAAAACTAAAATGGAATTTACGTCAAATTTCAAATATAGAATGTCGGAAGGTACAAACGATATCGTAGTTTTCCTGTTATGGTATTGGTTTGACGTCAGCCGCCATTACTGTCAAGAAAATAAGAGCTATCAAAACGTTGACAATGAAGAATGTCAGTAGGTACGCCAAATCGCTTGAAACTTTGTAGCAGTAAAGTTTATAGATAAACAAACATACTACTTTTTATTTTATTCAAAAAGACTCAGTAGTTTTGATTCTATGAACGTTAAAAAATTGGGTCAATAATATTAAAGCACGCGGGGGCCATCTTGCTGGGGTACGTCATCGCTTAACAGCGGTACGCGCCCTTATATGAAAAAGTAAGTTTACAGGGCTATAACTTTTTAACCGTTATAAGTAGCCAGTTGAATTTTTCACAGAATACGTGTTATTATACAATCTATCGTTTAAAATTGTACAATGAACAAGGAATCAAATCCCAAGAGGGGTCCCCATACAAGAAACATGGAAAAAAAAAAGCATTTTTATACGGATTGTATTTTTATAATGGCTTCTTATTTTGATGCTATTTTGAGCTTAAATTGTAGTCTAACTTTCATGTATTGTTCATTGTACAATTTTAAATGATAGATTTTATAATACCACCTATTCTGTGAAAATTTAAACTGGCTACTTATTACGGTTAAAAATTTATAGCCCTGTAAACTTACTTTTTCATATAAGGGCGCGTACCGCTGTTAAGCGATGACGTCATCATACGTGAGCGCTAGCCGCCGGGTTTCGAGCGCCGCATACGAAGTTTAAAATTCAATATCTCGAAAACTATTTGACGTATTGAAATTATTTTTTTACAGATATTTTTAGTTTTTAATGAATAATACGGTAAGCCATAAATCTAAACTGGCTGACATTCTCTATTCGATAACAGATCAAATACGATATTGTTTTTACCGTCTTGAATAGAGCTGCTGATGTGTTACAACTATATTCAAGAGGTAATTTACTTAAGTTTTTTACCTTTACACTTATGTCGAATTTCTTCAACCACTTAACAGACGATTAGAGTGTTATAGTAAGAATTTTTGTAATGTCGGAAACTCGGAATTCACTTGGGAAAGCTCCTAAGTAGATTCCGACATTTTAAATAACAGCTGTCAAAATGTATGAGCTAACAGTCGATTAACATTCATTACCATTTAGTACCAATTTCACCAAATGTTCATACATTTTGACGGCTGTTAACGCTCTAATCGTCTGTTAAGTGGTTAACATCGTTTGGTGAAAATTGGTACTAAGATTTACGTTTGAAATGTCGGAATTCACTTGAAGCTCCTAAGTAGATTCCGACATTTTAAATAGTTCTTACTATCAGCTGACAAAATGTATGAGCAGTCGATTAACATTGATTACCATTTAACATCGTTTGGTGAAATTGTTACTTAGCAAATTATACAGGGTGCTAGGTGCTAGGCTATAAATTATAAAGTTGTTTTTACGCTCTGATGATACAAATTAAACACGCCAATTAATAATTCGTCTGTCGAGTTAATAAGTGAGTTCGTTAAGAGTATAACATGGTGTAACAATAACATTTGATACTTACTCGAGCTCGTGGTTTCCTACATCGTAGTTATAATGTAATTCTGCGGTTGGTTTCTGGTTTCATTATAACTTGTGAGTAGAAGAGTTTATGCTTTATTTGCAAGTACCTAATGAAAAGTTGTTGGAATGTTTTTCTTACCCAGCTTAGCTAGTTTTCGCCTGCGACTATCCGCTTTGAAGTTGTTTTTCGCTTTTCCCCTTGGAACTGTCCGATTTTTGAACGAAAAGTACCCTTTGTACGTTCATACTAATTATTATAAACCAGCGGCCCGCCCTCGCTTCGCTTCGGTTTATGAGAGTTTTCTTGAACACCCGTAGCTAATCCAGAATTTATTATGCATAAAAACCATGCTCTTGAGTCACTGTATCTATTGATGAAAGTCGCAAAAAAAAAAATTTGTTGAGTAGTTTCAAAAATCTAAGCGTTAATACTGCCCTCCTAAGCAAAAATGCAATAACTAAATTCAATAGCCAAAGCAGATTCAACTCTCTTCTGTTTGTAACTAGGTTGCAATTTCTACAGATGTTTTGTTTGAGATAACGCCATTATGCTTAGTAGGGCAGAATACAGAAGAACAGACGGCGGGAAGCGAGTTCGTTTAATACTATGTAAAGATGTGAAAGCAACTTTGTCTGTTGGTTTAACTTTAACTGAAATAGGTTTATAGTGCGTTTATAAATAAGGGGGTAAGGATGTATGTTTACAGTTATTGCATAGCCGGAGCCTTATTCCACTAAACTTGTATATTCTCGCTGGTAGATTCTTGACGTGTAAAAGTGCGGCCTACTTACTGAATGATTTTCTTTTATCTTGTTTATCTTTTATCTTGTCTCGGCAAATGCGAAAGATAATTTTAAGTACGACTCAATTTTCAATAGGAACTTCTTGTTTCTTTTTGTCTGTTTAATACGAGAAAACCAACTCAGTTCCCGGCTTTTTCTACGCTGTTCCATTGCACCACAGTTCTCAACGAGTTATATGAGCAATAGATAAAAGCCATATTACTGTCGGTCGCTTTCTTCAGCTTCGAAAAGATTCCCTTTTCTTTGGTATAACTTTTTTTCCCATAATTCTATATTGTTTAATAATAAACTCTGGCACAGTCAAGCTTCGCATACTTTATCTACGCATAAAATCCGTTAGCCTAATAATCTTTATGTATAACATTGATGATCCGAATCTTCGAGGAATATATTACAGCATGCAGCATAATAGTAGTTTACGTGACGGTTGCGTAATGACAGGCATTACATCATGAGTGTGGTTTATGAAACGAGCCGCAAGGCGAGTTTCATAATAGATAACACGAGTGTTGTAATGCTAATTACGCAGAGTCTCGTACAATACTTTATCTACACACATATTATAAGTACTCTAAGATGGGTTCAGAAGCCGAAAGGCAAATGACCAGCTACCTTACCTGTGGTAGTAGGTGACAGCGATGACAGCTGTAACGTAATTTTGAAATGACGTTATCGAATATTATAAGGTAATAAGATTCAAATTTGGAACATCTCCCAAAATTAACAGCTGTCATCGCTGTCACCTACTACCACAGGTAAGGTAATGCTGGTCATTTGCCTTTCGGCTTCGAACGCATAATAGAGGACTTATGATATGAGTGTAGATAAACGTATTTAACATATAATAGCAAGCATTACATAAAGATTTTTCATAGAAAGATTTAGCCTTCTTACTTATCTATCCTATTGCCATAGTATATGTTGTTACATAACTTCATACTTAGTCCATAATATTTGTTATAATAATTTGTTCTTGCTTTTGTGAATGTCTTTTTTAGGGTTACGTAGTCAAACTAGGAACCCTTATAGTTTCGCCATGTCCGTCCGCCCGTCCGTCCGTCCGCAGCCTAGCTCAGAGACTCTTAGTACTAGAAAGCTGTAATTTGGCATGAATATATATATTAGTACATAGGTCTTTCAAAAATATTGCGGGTTTGAACAAAAACAACTTTTCGATTACGGGATCCGTTTATGAAATATTAAGCATTAAAGCGCAAATTTTTATTAGAGTCAAGTATCCCCCCGTACTGCCAAAACTACAAATACTACATACATACATAATCTCACGCCTTCGTTCCCAGAGTGGGGTAGGCAGAGCTACAGAATTACAAACATCTCTAAAAACTTGTTGATAATTCTATAACCACAATTTGCACAATTAGGCTAAGATGTTTACCAGCGTATTAGTGACAGGTTGCAAGCCCATCGCCTAACAGTACTACAAGCCTTTATTCCCTTAGTCGTCTCTTACGACATCCACGGGAAGACATGGAGTGGCACTATTCTAACTCGGCAACCACACGAGGCTAACAAACTACAAATACTAAAAATCTGAAAAATGTCTTAAATGAAAGCACATGTAACGAATTTTAAAGGAAAGCTATCACGACTAAGTAGACTTGATTGGTTCTTGAGATACAGGTGACTAAAGTGTTTATACCAACTAAAATGACCTAAGACCACCACATAGCTTTAAATATAGAATTATTTCATACTTGTGGTTTTTTGAGATAGTTTTTGTGTATTAACGGCTTCGGAACACTACACTGAGCATGGTCAGACATGCTCTGGCCCGGTTTTTTTAACAATGAATACGTGTAGCATTACGTGCAAGTATAAATTGAAGATTTTGCAATAAATTAATAAATAAATGTATGCTATTGCCATTTACCATTTCTATAAATTCAGTATCTACTTAGTGTTTTTGTGAGATTGAAATAAATTCGGCCATTCCAATAGTGCTATTTAAAATTACAACAAATAAATATTCATACGCTTTCTGCAATATCAACATTTGTCGAAAAACTTTTATGCCAATATACGTTCGAACAATCGAAATTATACCAAACAGAACGGAACTTCGAATCGTTTCCTATTGGATCTAGTCCTCCTTTGTCTGTCTCAACTGTCTGCTGGTTGCAATTATTCAATGCAATTGCAAGCCATTGTAGCCTCAAAGGGTTGTTCTAAGTTGGTTTGAATTTGTCGTGTTCTGCAAACAGTTATTAGATAGAAATCCTCTTGTCTGCAGTTATTCTCTAAATAAACTTGTTTGTTTTAGTTAAATTGGTTGAATCTTAGCTTTATTTACGTCCTCAAATGGACAGTGAAGCGCCTGTTAAATCGCGTGGCTGTAATTTCTTTTCCATACAATTTAGCTCCCGGCCGTGACGTTTCTCACCCCTAAATCAAGTCCGATTTCCACGTTTTTTTAATATGTTGTGGTTATTATGAAAAACTAGGTCTGTAAGTAGCAAATTTTTCCTTTTTATATTTCTGGACATCAGAGCCAACTGGTCGGTTGTGCATTTTTGATACTTTTCAGGACAAGCAAAAGTAACTTAAAAACGTTTGACACCGACTAACAGTATTAAAATAAAGAAAACTAATAATTAATATTGAAGGAGCATATAACTGCAAGTATTTTCTGACATACAAGTTCTTTCTTACGCTATCAATAACATTGCAATTTAAATTTGATTATCAAAAGGGTGTGACATCCGACCTAAAATTAACAAGGCATATGCTATGCTGTGGTCGGATATTAACATCCGATATTTTGGTTGTAAGAAAATTTGTGAACACGCAATAAGCATAGGACATATGTTTAAATCCGACTATGTGGCTCGAAATGAAATGGAAATATATTCAATCTTATGTGAACATCAGACATTTTGGTCCGGGGAATCTCCACTATAAGACTTATTGGTTTAATTTTTTTCTTAGAACGGAGCGTCTGATGTTTATATCAGACCTTTTGGTTCGGGGAATCTCCACAATATCCACAACAAACAGAGATAGCGATAAATTTTAATGGGCGATGGAAAGAGACAGAAAGCAAACATACGCCCGACGGTTCTCTATCGTTTGACCGAATTTCATATGCAATAATTTCATTTACCCGAATTTCATATGACATAAATTTATATGCCATAAGTCATAACGAATCATGTGCCATTATGATCATTTGGTATATTTTCACTTGACATAATTCTTAGGTGCCATACCGATATGTATGCCATACTTTTCATTTTCCCTATTATCAAGTGTTATAAAATTGTATGCTATAAATTTTAAACGCCATAATAATTATTTGCCATAAAACATTCAGAATGCGTATTATGCGTAGTACTATAAAAAAGTCTGGCCTTCCTTACAATAGGTAGGTTAGAATAGGTAAGTTATTATAATAGTAGTACGTAATCCAGATTGTACCAGTACCTACTTCATTATACCCACTGAAACACACTGATGCAGTCTGGGTCTGCTTTTTCCGAAATAATGGCAAATGAAGTGTTATGGCATATAATATTAGGGATTATGAACATTATAGAAAGTAAATATTATAGAAAGTGTTATTATGGTATCTGATATTAGGGAGGTTGAACATTATGACACTAGAGTATTATGGCATTATGAAGATTATAGCCAGTGATCATTATGGCAAATGAAAATAGTGCAAATGAAATTATGAAAAATGAAGGGATACCACGCTCGACGATTGCCTAAACCTTACGATTGACCGAGCGCGGCCGGCCGGCGATTGACAAGTATAAACCAATTTGTGTATAGACCGCGGATGTGAAAATTCGGTACGAATTAATTCATTTGTTAACAAGTGCAAGTGCGTACAGGATATTGCAGGAGTTAGTTCCTATAGCCACCTTCTGACTGCATCATCAGACCAGCTCCGTGTTACCATACCAATTATTGCATTGTTCCCGAAGATACGCAAGTATAGTAAATTGCAGCTCAATCGGAAACCGGGAAAAGGGTCAAATTTAACTTGCAAGATTTATCGCAAACTACCTAACTAACAGGCCAAGTTGCATTAAAGCTTGTAAATACTGGGTAATTAAGTAGTAGAAATAGAAACTAAAGCTAACGAGTTCAACGACACAACTTATGAAGTTTTGCAACTTTTTCCAGTGTGTTTCTTTTAGAAATTATATTAATATCATCAACATGCACTGACAGTGAAGGTCGTCTTTTATTTGATTGAAAAATATCATCTGAAACAACAATACAGGTACTGATACTTCACTCTTAAAATCCTGTTTAAAAACGAATGCACAAAACAAACTTGTAGGTAGGTAATGAAATATTTGAGTTTAGACACCTTGATTTCTTTTATTTTCTGCCTTTCGTAACTCTTGGAATATCCTGTTGACATGTGGAATTAAATAAATAATAAAATAAATATCAGGGGACAATGTCACACCAATTGACCTAGTCCCAAACTAAGCTCTAGGCTTGTACTATGGGTACTAGACAACGATATAAATACTTATATAGAGAAATAAATACTTAAATACATAGAAAACATCCATGACTCAGGAACAAATATTCGCACTCATCACACAAATATCTGCCCTTACCGGGATTTGAACCCAGGACCGCTAGCTTCGTAGGCAGGGTCACTACCAACTAGGACAGCGCGTCGTCAACTAGGCTAGGAATTATGTCGTACAATACCACTTTAACAATAAAAGCACTTGGAATTGTTAACTAATTAATTAATTTGCACTGAATTTTCATATGCGCGGTCTAGACACAAACTGGATTATACATGTCAATCGCCGGCCGGCCGCGCTCGGCCATACGTAAGGTTTAGGCAATCGTCGGGCGTATGTGTGCTATCTGTCTCTTTCCATCGCCCATTAAAATTTATCGCTTACTCTTTTGGTTGTGGATATTGTGGAGATTCCCCGAACCAAAAGGACCGATATAAACATCAGACGCTCCGTTCTAATAAAAAAATAAAACCAATATGTCTTATGTGAACATCAGACCTACTTTTAAAGCCATACATTAAGATTACTAGAAGCAAAAAGTCATATTTAAACATTCGTTATTTTTCTTCTAAGGTATTGTGGACATCCGACCTTTTTTAGTAAATCTAACTTCGTTCATAAAAGAGATAGCGATATAACGGTTAGATGGCCTGAAAGAGGACAAAAAATTGAGTATGATTCTAAAAAAAAGTGATTTTGGTCAAAATTGGACATCCGACCAGTTGGCTCTGATGTCCAGATTTGTTTCATTAGAAGAAATGTTTTCTCGGAAAAGAAAATTTACAGACATGGTTTTTCATAATATCTACAACTTGATCAAAAATCGTAAAAATTGGACTAGATTTAAGGGGAGGGAAACATCGCATTTTTTGTAAAAAAAAATAGCCTCACAATCCTCTTAAGCGAGTGTCATTCGCAATATAAATAATATAACTTTTGTCCTAAGGCCTAATAAGTTGAATTATCGTTTATCTTCAACTGATTTTCAGCTGAGTCAGACCACTTATTGATTTTTCCAAAAATACCACCGGTTAGGTTAGGTTAGGTTACAGCGATGCAACACGAGCGTTGCTGGCCCACTGCGTCGTCGCAACGCCTTGATTTTGACATAGCGACGCACTAATTTCAACGCATCGTGTGGCATGTCGTTCTAATTTCTATGTAGAACAAAACAACGCAGTGGCGACGACGGAGCGCACCGGCAACGCCCGTGTGGCACATCTCTAAATTGCTTTTCAGTTGAATACGACTGTACTACTGACTGACTTGACTGACTGTACTTGTTGAACTGTTTAAATTTTCCAAAAATATCATCGATTATGTTAGGTTAGGGTTGTATTGATTCCCCCGGATTAAATAAGATCAAAAAAGGGTTTTATATTTAACAATGCAGTAATTGTAGTTTATGTGACTGGTGCATAATGAGAGGCATTAATATACGAATGTGGTTTTATGAAACGAGCCGAAAGGCGAGTTTCATAATTAGATCCCTTCCCAGTAGCATACCTACATAATTTTATCTACATACATATCATAAGTTTTCTAGAATATGTGAGAAACCTGTATCTGTGGTTGCCCTGTATCAAATCACATCGATAACCGATACTTTAATGACATGCAATACTTTAATGCGTACATTAAAATACAACCACAGGTACAAGTTTCTTAAGTATAGGCCATTTACTTATCGTTTTGGAAGATATTGTAGGGAAGTCATGATATGGATGCAGAAAAAAAGTTTTATAAATCAGGCGGACATGCCTTTATGGCACTCCTGTTGTTTTTGCTGTGCTCGGTTTGTGGTAAGTCATTAATCGCTATTCTCTTGCGGCCTGTCCAATTTTCCGAAATAAAATTATATGTCGGTTTTCCGGCTGTAAGCTATCTCTGCACCATATATCACGCCCATCGATTGCGGCGAAACAACCAAAAGACTGAAAAAACATATAAACACTTTGCATACTAACAACCCGCCCTCGCTTCGCTTCGGTTTATGTCGTTTTCTGTAACACCCGTACAGTCAAGGACTTTAATTGTTATGCCACTATGGAACCGTGTCGCATAACGTTAATCATTCATTTAAGCGTAACTTGTGTTTGACGCTGTCATTATGACAGGGTTCCATAGTGGCGTAACAATTAAAGTCCTTGACTGTACATAATCCAGAATTTATTAGGTATGCAAACCTTCCCCTTGAATCACTCTATCTAATGATAAAAACCTCATTAAAATCTGTTACGTATCTTGAAAGATCCAGTCGTTTATACACTGCCCTCCTAAATAAAAAGGACGTATGCGCAATTTGATAGTCACAGTAAATTTAACCCCTCATCTTAGGAAATAAGGTCACTTACACATACGCGGTTCTATGAAATATACGCCCTTTTTCCTAAGGAGAGCAGAAGGGGGACAGTAGATGGCTAGAAGCGACTTTGTTTTATAATATGTGAAGACAAGAATAACGTCTTTAAGATAACAATGACGATTGCACTAAGATTTACTCACATGATCGTGTGCGCACCAATTTTGTTGTGAATCATTTTTGTGCTCACTACACTGCTGCGCTGCTGCACTTAATGATCGTGCTCCTACTCCTACTGATTAATGTACACTAGCTAACGATGCTTGCACGAGTGTACTCGCAGTCGTAGTTTAATTGTCAGTAGGGTGACCACAGCCTCTAGTGTATTTTTACATACACAAAAACGTCTCGATCGCGTTTGCGTTTTTCGTATGAATAACATTTTCACTTACGCGTTCGAGACTGTTTGCCGCGTGAACAGCAACTTATACTCGAGGCACAGCAGGCTTATGCCTAACGCACTTGCAATCGCAATCGTTTTTATTTTGACAGTCCGAAGGCGAGTCTACTTTCATAATAAAAACAATTGTTCCACTTTGAAGTCGATTGCGATTTAGGCAATAGGCCAGCAGATCTGATTTTCGATTTTACGGGGCAACTGCATAGAATAATACGGGATTCGAGGTTAAATACGAGACAGGCCGTTTTTTTATTACAATTCAATATACGTTTTTATTACTAAAAGTTGGTATAATCAATTAAGTAATTATTATTAAAATTATAAAATTCTTAATAAAAGACCATAAAAACCTTATTAAAAATTCAAAATTAATTTGTAAATTATTGCTAAACGAAAATGTGGAATAATTAATAATAACATATACAAACAATCGAATATGCGCGAATCTCGCGGACCGCGCGGTCGGTGTTCACCGCTGCAAATGAGAACATAAATAGTGGTCTAATAGGTATTATTATCATTAAATCCCATTGCATACGGGACAATATACTGTTCTGCAATGGTTTCGCTAAATTACGGAACAAGGGAAAATGCATGCCTGAAATACGGGAAATACTCGTACCCGACAAATACGGGACATCTTGTCACCCTAATTGTCAGTCACTTGTTATTCTTCAACTGTGAACAACTCTGAAAGGCTGTTCCCGTAACCTTCGGAGGGAAGATGGCCGATTGAAAGAAGTCCGGCTTTTACTTTTGATTTATTCTATTTACTGATTTACTCTACTCACTTGGCACCGGCGAAATCAATGCGAAATACCGCGGTGGGCCGCCATTAATAAAAAAGAAGAAGAAGCACTCTGAAAGGCATACTTGTTACGTAAAGATTTTTTCTCAAAAATGTCCGGAAATGTTGACATTCCTATCTACATATTGAGACGCGAAGTACATAGTTTACAGACAGTTCTCAAATTAAAAAAAAAAAACATTGCGTGCTCGCTACACAAGCCCGCAATGTTGCATACAAATTCCATTACTATCTAGCTTGTAACTTTTTAAAAAGTGAAAAGGGCCATAATAAAATGAGGGCACAAGTCTTATACATCCAAATTTTACTCGAAACATAACTTTTTTATTTGTGCCTGGAATAGCTTATGTTTTTTTTTAAAACAACAATTGCGTTTCTCCTTGTCATAAACAAAAAGGCGGTAAGGAGTGATGGTTTTTTCACATGAAGTTTCTGTTTGTATGCAATTCAAAAAATGAGTTCAAGCGATGAAGATTTGACTCCAACACAATTTTTTTCTTGCGATTTTTAACCGACTTCAAAAAAGGAGGAGGTTATACGTTCCACTGTATGTATTTTTTTTTTTTTTTATGTATGTTCACCGATTACTCCGTCAATTGTCGACCGATCTCAAAATTTTTTTTTTGGTTTGATAGAGTATACTTCCGAGGTGGTCCCATTGTCACCAAATCTGTTTCTGATGAGGGGATCAGTGAGGAATTGAGGGAACTCCTCAAATATTGTAGGCAAACATATAGCGATTTTAGTATTTTTAGTAACAAGTCCAGCATTTGCATTCAGAAAGTATCATTTGGTGAAGTGGAACTGATGATGAAGACCACAGATGGCCACCGGAACTCCTCAATGGTAGCGATTTCAAGGGTGGCGATAAGATATCTCGATTAAGATAGTTGAGCGACTACCTACAACGAATAATATTTACTTGTTGAAATATGACTATGACTTTCCCGCGGCGTTGCTTGCGGCGCGCTTGATATAAGTTAAAGTTTCATTTCAACTAAGAAGTGGGACTACGTAACAGCGTATTATGATCACTAAAAAGTATAAAATAAAATAAATGTTTTAAAAAACAAAAAACCGCCTTCAAAAACGCAAAAAATAACTTCTTTAAAATTGTAGGCACCTAATAGGTTAGTCCAACTGAAGTCGGCGACCACAACATTTTCAACAAAAAGCCGACATCAGTTGGACTAACCTATTAGGTGCCTACAATTTTAAAGAAGTAATTTTTTGCGTTTTTGAAGGCGGTTTTTTGTTTTTTAAAACATTTATTGAGAAAAGCACTATATTTGCCTCGGCAGGAACAGCAATTGCGGGCTTCGTATTTTTAAATCATATTTAATCATATTTATTCGTATTTTTAATCCAATACTCGGCCCGCAATTGCCTACTTCCATGCCTAGGCAATAATGTAGGTACTATTGTATTGTATTGTTTACCAGGATTAAATGGTCGAGAAGTGCGCGCAGGTATAAGGCATCGCTATCATGCCTATACACCGGACTGCTTCTTTCAGAGGTAGTTTCAGGTTTGCGGCGTCCAAGTGCTGGAATGATCTCCCTCCTCCTATCCAAGGTGTGTCTAGCAAGTACACCTTTAAGCGCAAGCTTAAGGGCTATTTGTTGACACTCCAGAAATCCTAGCCCCTATCCAGCACTTACCTATACACATTAATATTTCAACCTGTTGCTTATAAAATTACCCTTTAAATTATTTTTAGTTTTATCAAGGCCGTGTTTCGGTATTTATGTCTGCGTTTTATTTTTATTATTTATTTTCCCATTCATTTTTCCGCTATATTAGTATTATGTAAGTAGTTTACACGTATAATATAGTATGTTTGTACAGCATTCCGTGAATCACTGCCGGTACTGTCTGAAATCAGCGCTGTAGGTGTCTGACACCTCAGCATTCTCTGAGCCAGTGTCCGTTTCACCGCCGCGAGGACATATCGCACATGACATTCAATACCGTATTAACTCAAAAATAAATTGTAGCGCATAACTATTTGTACTAGTTTGAAATTAGAATAAATTTTTCAACACTGTCACATTTCGAGTTAAGACGGTATTGATTGTGATGTGCGATATATTGCGTGCCTTCTCTGTTACCTTCACTGTTTTCTTTAAAAAAAAATGTATATGTGTGTATGTGTGAATAAATTTATTTCTTCTTCGTCTTCTATAATGCAATATCATGGTATCAAAAAGCTGATCTAAAGATGGAGTCGGAAGCTGGCGACAGGATCTCCGCTATACTTGAGGTAGACCCACCGTGATGGGACTCATTACTATGGTCCTGACTCTATGATAAACAGATAATGACTTTGCAAAAAAAGAAAACTCGACAACAAAAGTTTGTCACAAAGATGAAATTTTTGACAGAAACTTATAATTTTACACACTTACGGAAAACAAAATGTGGGCAGATGCCCTACTCTGAAAATCGAAGTTCGAAGTTATGTTAGCTCCATTCGTGTCACTCGTCATTCGAGACTATATCGGGAGAAAAGGATGGAGCTAACGTAACTTCGATTTTCTGAGGACCAAGAAATATTTAGGGAAGAGCCTGTCTAACATATTAGTGTTGCAGCTGACATGGTGATGACCATGTTTGTATACCATATTAATATGCCTTTTAAAAAACCTATACTGCCCTACCGACAAATAGCGGTATCTCAGACAAAACTCCTGTAACAAATGCAACCATATTACAAACGAGAGAGGGTTGAATCTGCTTTGGTTCTTGCGTTTGAGATATCGCCTCTTGGCTTATGAGGGCAGTAACGTAATATTAATTTTTATTTCTGGCTAACTTTCCTTGAGTTTTTCTCCATTTAGCTTTTGGTTGTTACGTTAAACTTTTTTAGAATGTTAATGCCTTTACGCTCCTCGAATACCAAACGTATCCATGCTAAAAAAGGTTTCACAATTTAAAAAACACCCCTTGAAGTTTGCGGATCAAAGTTTTTTACCGACCGAAGTAAGCCGAGTAGGAAAATTCCCATCACGCATTTAACCCAATGTAGGGTTTCTCCAATATCCGCCGAAACTTCGGGGGATGAATATTCGATGGCCGAATACGAACTTTAATGTAGAGAATAAAATGTACGGACTTTTCTTACAGTTTTCATTTTTGAGGGTTTTTCTCAAGGATAGTCGAGGCCAAAGCTGGTGGTGGCCAAAGAAGCAACTGAGAGTTATTGTGTATATACTTACATACATACATAAACTCACGCCTTTATTCCCAGTTTGGGGTAGGCAGAGCTACAGAATTGCCAACAACTCTAAAAGTTTGTTGATAATTCTGTAACCACATTTTGCATAATCAGGCTAAGATGTTTACCAGCGTATTAGTGACAGGTTGCAAGCCCATCGCCTAACAGTACTACAAGCCTTTATTCCCTTAGTCGTCTCTTACGACATCCACGGGAAGACATGGAGTGGCACTATTCTAAGCCGGCAACCACACAGCTAATGCTGTATATACTTTATATTAATATAATGTATTTGATAACAATGGTGTTCTTATCCGAAGGGTAAGTAGACTGCACGCTACTAGAGAAGAACAATGATATTTTATATAAAGATACGTCATCTGCGCGCAAAAAGGTTCCTCAAAAAAAAAAGTTTAAAAAACAAAACCCGCGTTCAAAAAGCAAAAAATAACTTCTTTAAAATGGTAGGTAAATAGGTCAGTCCAACTGAAGTCTGCTTTTGGTTAAAATATTGTTGGACGCCGACTTCAGTTGGACTGACCTATTTACCTACCATTTTAAAGAAGTTATTTTTTGCTTTTTGAAGGCGGGTTTTGTTTTTTTAAACTTTTTTTTATTTTATACTTTTTAGTGATCATAATTATGCTGTTATTCTCCCATTTCTCAAGAAACAATAGAACATTTCAATCTCGCCGCAAGCAACGCCGTGGGAAAGTCATAGTCATATATTTAAACCTAAATATGCTTCGTCATAGTCGCTCAACTATCTTAATCGAAATATATTGTCGCCACCCTCGAAATATATACCGTTTAGGAGTTCCGGTGGCCATCTGTGGTCTTCATCATCAGTTCCACTTCACCAAATAGTGGTTTCCAAGACCACATACACGAGTTACAATGAAAAATACCAAAATCGCTATAGGTGTGCCTATAAATTTTGAAGAGTTCCGTCGATTCCTCATGGATTCCACCATCAGATCTTCATTTTGAAAAAAAATGGGACCAATCTGGAAGCACCAGCTTTCAAATAAAAAAAGAATCTTCAAAATCGGTTCACCCAGTAGAAAGTTCTGAGGTAATAAACATTAAAAAAAAAAAAAAACAGACGAATTGAGAACCTCCTCCTTTTTTTGAAGTCGGTTAAAAAGGAAGGCAAATTGTCTTACTTTTTATCTATTTATCTCTTTCTAACAATAGCGTTCGCTATGGATTGTATTCTTTGTCTCTGTCAGTAATTGGTCACGGGTTTTGAATGCGTTTAGTATGAGCATAACGTATCTTAATATAAAATATCATTGGAGAAGAACGCTTAGCTTGTACGAAGACAAGTTGAAATGTTGAAATTGAGAGTGGGTGTAAGGTTGATTGGCAGGCGAGCATTCTACCACCGGATTCTGGATGGGAGCGCCGCAGAGCCAGTAACCTGAGACTGGATCAAGGGGAACAGGGCGGAATGAATGGAGAGCCACTCGACCGCCCGCCTGCCTCGGCGGCGTCCCCACTCATCATCATCATCATCATCAAGGTTGATTGGCGGTGCCGCTGTCTAGGCGAAATATTTTTGGTCAAATAAACCATTACCTACCCAATTGTTCAAATAAAACTATTTTGCATATTTTTTTGCAGTGTACCAAAACCGCTATAGCGAGGTCTAGTTCAGCCTTATGACTGTAATAAAATGCATACTTGCTCAGGGGGAAATATCTATTTTATAAATTAAAAATTAGGAAATGAAACGACCTATACAGTGTGTTGTTACCAGCATGCGGGCATTTATTAAAACTGCCGATAATATGTTGCTTTAGCAATTGTTTGCAAGTATTATCAATTAAAAAATTATTAAAATAACTTCACAATTATTTTTCTTAGATACTGTCCATTTTTAATGTAGTGCATGTGCTGCGTGTTCATCGTTATCAGTATCGCTGTAGCTTAGTACAAGGCATGTCGTGGTACGGGGGCAAACCATAATAATCAAAGTATCCGTCGACTGTCATTTAATTGTTGTCAAATTGCTGTGCTTTACATTGATGGCAATTAAAATTTTGTTAGAAAGTTAACAAAGCCTAAAAATGTCTTTAATAATTAAATTAATGTCATGGTTACGTTACATATATACGTTATTTTAACCTCCTTCAAAAAAAGCCAGGGTGCTGGTAACACACTGTATATTTCACCCAAACGTCAGATTACCATCTATTTGAGCTGACACTTCCCTCTCTCTAGAGAATTGATGTTTCCCTTGATTGTATGCTGAATTATTTTCAATAGACAAACAGCTGTAACAAACACATGACGTCACAGGGCAACGACTCTGAAAACGTGACAAGTGTGTGGAAATTTTATGCCATTCGTGACTGGATGAGATGAAATGCAAGCAGGATGGAAAAAAACTGGCTATTTATGTAGGAACGAACGTGCTCGAACATTTCAATCATACTTCATGCTTTCGGGTCGCCTTTACTATACGAAAACAAGTTCTGAATTTATCCGTAGCACAAACCCCTAAAACAGACTCACGTATCTTACGTACATTTCACCTTTACTCCGAGAAGATGAGAAAGTCGACGTCAATATCCATCTACTATTAAATCTTGGTATAGCCTGGCCAAAAAGTCGAGAAATTAAATGAGGGCGCCACTTTCTACGTAACTGTCACATTTTTGACGTAAAATGCGTAAACATGGCAACAATTTTGTATGGAATTTTTTTAGTTGCAGCTGTCACCACTGGCTCGACTTTTTGGCCAGGCTATACTAAAATACTATATCGATGACGTTAAGTAACGAGACCTTCAAATAGATTTTACGATGACGTAAACATCCCTTTTTTATACGTTGTGATTATAATCGTTATTCTCGTGCTATAATGTTATGCTTATAACGTTATAAAACTTGGATCCATAGCTGTAATCATTACAACAATATAAACTAAAACGAACAAGTGTCACTCTCGAAAACTATGACATTTTCATTAAGGTGAAATTTGCTTAATCTAATAGCTTATGAGTCCTCTATCAGCGCGCTTAGTTTTGGCGCTGCTTTTAAGGACGCCCTGTATAATAACGCTATTTTCTATAACGGTATAATAACGTTATAAGTCATCTCTTTTTCCGCACTTAATTTCGCTTCGTACAATCCCGCAGGGGCCGTCATTGCCGCCCAACTAATATGCATCATAAGAGTCATCCAGCGACACGATTCTTGATTTAGGGCATCAAAAGTGAAAACAAAAATAGTAATATTTAAACAAAATAAGGATATTTTTTATAACGTTTTGAAGCTGACGGTATCGTTACTTAAGGACTGGATAAAAGGGAAACGTTTGTGCTTGAGGTAACTACTGTAGTAACGGATGGTGCCTATGATATTGATCATAGCAACTTTGCTCCAATGATTATTGCTATAACAATGATATTTTTATTGAATAGCATTAGAAATGGACTACGGTGTTTGTTTTTAACGCGATTTTATATGAGTGATGTAGAACAAAGACAAATCTAATAAAAAGCAAGCTTTAATAAACCCGACAACATGTTTTGATCTTAAATCTGCTGTTTTGACGGGTACACTACATAATTCCGAATTGATCAAAATCCCGAATTTTCATTATTCCGAATGCAATATTTTGATAGATTTTATTTTTTGTTATCGAAATTAACCTAACCTAAGTTATAGCAATTGAATTATGCATTTAATCAAAAATAGCTCCAGCATAAAATAGCTTTCGGAAAAATGAATATTCAGATAAAAATAATTCGGAATTTTAAGGTGTTCCCCATTTTGACATTATTTTTATCCGCCATTTAAAAAAATACCCAGTGACACTCGCGACGCTGAGAGGAATCTAACGAGAATTCGCTTGTCGAAATCGGGCGTTACGTTCAGCCTCTGAGGGAATGAAGAACCATACAGTCGAGAACTTAAATTTGGTACCCACCTTAGGTCCAAAGTCAATCTGACATACAACAATAAGGTTGAGTTTCCTAAAAGTTACAAATGACTTGACATCTCTAATGACATTGACGACTTCAAGCATATTTTCTTGAAATGGGTCACAAATTACGGTACATGGTCAAAAACATTATCTTCGGTGTGAGTTAGATTTGTGCCCGCTCGGTCTTTAAAGGGAGCGCTCCGATCTCGGTCAATCGGTTAAAGGAACTAGTTCGTACTTTTAGTTCCTTTAGGTCCTTTAGCTCCGGAGCAAATTTTGAGATCTGAGCAGGACACGCTTTGAAGTAGGTACTATTGGTCTCGTTCTCATCGAGTGCGCTCTTTACTCGTTCGCTCTGTTTCGCTAATACATACAACAATTGCTACTGACCTAAAGGACCGAAGACCGATTAAGATCGTTTACGAGGAACTGGTTCGTTTCGGTCCGTGACGGGAATTCATTCCTTTTAGTTCTTAGTTCCTGACCGACACAAGCCTAGTGAGTAAAATGTGTCGTTTCTTGTGTCTATAGGCTGAACGGCTTGATGGAATTTGATGCAAGAGTTTCGTTAGATAGGGTATTTGTTCCAGGAGCTACATAGGCTATATATTTCGCTATTAACGTGAATAGCGTCTAAGTAAATAAGGTAAAATAGTAATTATTTAAAGGTTCTTTATCAGTTATCACCTAGACCTAGACCAAAATTTGGTTACAGTTAAATAATTTATTTTAATTTTAATTATGAGCCATATACGCGAGAAACTTACTCAACAAGCGGCATTTTTGCCAACCTCGGGTTATTTGAAGTAGATCCATTACGCAGTCAAAAATTAAAAACAAATATGTTTTTATTCAAAACTGGCTACTTGTGGGCTCTTTTTTACACGACTGCCCCAAAAAAGGAGTGTAGTTTTTTCAGGGTTCATGTTTGTATGTATGTATGTATATAGGTATGTAAGTTTCTTTATTCCACTATAACTTCTAAATCCCTTGACCGATTTAGATGTGTGAAGTATCGTTAGAATCCACAATTATTAGTATATGTAGGTATATCGACGACAGTATAAAAAATGCAGTCGGGTTTTTAAAGCTTGCTTTTCATATAGTTATTTACTCATACGGCCTTTTTAAAGAAATATGACTACTACTTTCATACTTAAAGGTACTGCTAAAGGAACAGCTGCGAATAAGCTCTTTTATCTACATCCATCAAGTTCAGTAAATTACTTAAGCGCGAAGCAAAAACATTAGCAAGGATATTCCTCAGCTCGTTTCTCTTTTACCAAAGAAAAGGCAATGGAAAAAGATGGACATGACTTACGAGTACTACGCCATTCTTATTAGTAAGAATATTTGTGAGGCTCAAAGGAAAAGGCGTGGGATATCAATCTCTCATGCCCCAATTCGTCGTATCTCGTGACCGCGTCTCCACAGCGTGAGAGTATGTTAGTTAATCCGTCCGTTATTTATTAGGCCCTTTGGTCGTGCAACCCTCTCGCTTTATAAGGAAAAATGGGATAGAAAATCAGTCTTTGTAAATCGGGGTTGGTTATTAGCTGACTTATTTCATAAAAGAATGGGACTAATACAAAATACTATTCGAATCTCTTCGGGTAACACATTTTTACATACATACATAATCTCACGCCTTCGTTCCCAGAGTGGGGTAGGCAGAGCTACAGAATTACAAACGTCTCTAAAAACTTGTTGATAATTCTATAACCACAATTTGCACAATTAGGCTAAGATGTTTACCAGCGTATTAGTGACAGGTTGCAAGCCCATCGCCTAACAGTACTACAAGCCTTTATTCCCTTAGTCGTCTCTTACGACATCCACGGGAAGACATGGAGTGGCACTATTCTAACTCGGCAACCACACGAGGCCACACATTTTTATTGCTCGTTTATTCCGTTGGGAAATGTTGACTTTGAAAAGAATGGCATGTCACGAATTTTATGAACGTTAGTTGTCCTTATGTTGTTTTTGGCAAAACAGAACTACGCTGTTCTGATACCTCGGTGTTAGTTTTAGGTTTTATATTGTTAAATAAAAAATATCAGAGGACAATGTCACACCAATTGGCCTAGTCCCAAACTAAGCTCTAGGCTTGTAGTATGGGTACTAGACAACGATACGAATACTTATATATAGAAATATATACTTAAATACCTACATAGAAAACATCATGCGCATCACACAAATATTTGCCCTTGGTTACCGGGATTTCAACCCAGTACCGCTAGTTTCGTAGGCAGGGTCACTACTAACTAGGCCAAAACGTCATCGTGTTGATGTTAGTCTTTAAGTTATTTGTAATTATAGGCATTGTTGCTCGAAATAAAAATGTCTTATCCTTATTTTTATTCGTATTCGTATTTACTAGGTTAAAATCCAGCAACTTTGTCCGCGGAATTAATTTATCGCATTTCTTTTAATAGTTAACGATCGGTTAAGGCGTCGTTGTTCCATTAAAACATGAAGAATAAAACACCTCATTCGCATTTATTATATTTTTTAGTTAGTAAATAGGATTGAGAGAACATTTTCGTTTTTAATTACTTTTTTTTTTTATATTTTGTAAACTTCACATAAATATGTAAGTAAGGTAAGGTACCTACGTGTCCTTCGTGAGTAAAAACCTTATAACTTTCTTTTTTCTAAAAATTATGTTTCTGAGTCAAAATATGTAAGACTGTAAGTAGGTTAGTTTTGAACAAGATTTTTCCCAGTATTTTATGACGACCCAGTTTATTTTCCTGAAAAAGGTATAAAGAGCTCCCCAAGCCGCATAATTTCTCAGAACAATGAAAAGAATTATCCGGACGAAGTTGTCTTAAAGATATTAATTTTTATGTCTAGGAAACTGCCATCACGGTGCTTTTTTATAGCCATAACTTAGTTTCAACTCGAGGAAGCAATAAAACTTAGTAAGAGACTTACATCAGTGTAGTGTTTATTGTTTGTAGACATGCGCAAAAAGTGTCACTTGAGATAAAATACATGTAGATATGCTTCTTTACCTTACTGTCAACTATATCTACGCTCATTTAGTTCACTATACTTGGTTCACTCTAGGGTGATCCTTGTGACAGTTCATCACGAAGTACACTTCGCACTGCTTAGATCAAAACAGTAGCAATTCATAATCCTTACTAGATTTGTTTCAAGTTCATAGAAGTTGTATTAAAGTTGAATTTAAAATACAGTTGTATTTTGAGTTAATACTGTTTTGATCTAGCAGTGCGACTTGTTTCATTATGGCCTAAGAAGGCAAACGCGCACACAGGCCACCTGATGGTAAGTGGAAACTGAGAGCCAAAGACATTTGCATTCTCAAGACTATAGTCTTCAGACTAAAATGAGTTAACAACCCTGAGGACTAATATGCTAATATTTTCACCAGTTTTCTTATCCCCACACCGGAACACAATAATGCCAACACTGACGCTGCACAAGGTCCTACCATCACTTCACGATCTTCTTTTCATAAATACTACGTTTAAAAAATACAAACATACAAAAAAACTATTTACTCTCACGATGGTTATGATATATTATGTAGGAAAAACTAGGAGCGGTGATTGCAAGATGCCCTGTAGGTATGACAGATCACCAGGCCCCGGCCCCGGTGACGCAGGGAAGTGGAGATGACAACACAACACCATTAGTTAGGAAAGAAATATGTAAATAAAATAAAGAAAATATACAACAATTTAACATGCTTAATTATGGCTACAACTTGATTGAACGTTGATTATTGACGAATTTTAATAATATAAATGATTAACCCATCATTTTTATTTGCCTTGCTTGCCAGTATAAGTACTTTTTTTTATTCTTAATTAATGGCTTTCACCGCTGTTAAGGTGTATTTCGCCAATGTCGAGTTATTTATAGACACTCCCATGGACTTATTAGAGCAATAAGTCCATGGATATCACACGCGAAGACAATTGTTCGGTAAAAGGGAATTTTCTCAAATGGACTAAACAGAAGCACATGGGGTTAGCTCCACGCGCTTCTGTCAAGTCCTAATAAGTACTTGAAATGACTAGATGCAGCTGTCACTAGGGAACATACTACATTGACCGAAGTATAGTTCAGTTTAATCTTATTGTGGATTTACTCGTAAATATGACGTTCGATTTTCATTTACTCGTTCATTGGAGAATTGAGTGCTTTTTAAATGATTGAGTGTGTGGGTTGTTTGTCATCGCGCAGGGGCCTTATGGATGATTCTTATACTGTGTTTTATACAGTGTGTTACCGGCATGCGGGCATTTATTAAAACTGCCGATAATAATTGCTTTAGCAATTGTTTGCAAGTATCAATCAAAAAATAATTAAAATAACTTCACAATTAATTTTCTTAGATACTGTCCATTTTTAATGTAGGCATGTGCTGCGTGTTCATCGTTATCAGTATCGCTGTTGCTTAGTACAAGGCATGTCGTGGTACGGGGGCAAATCATAATAATCAAAGTATCCGTCGACTGTCATTTACACTTGTCAAATTGTTGTGCTTTACATTGCTGGTAATTGAAATTTTGTTAGAAAGTTAACAAAGCCTGAAAATATGTTAATTATTAAATTAATGTCATGGTTACGTTACAGATATACGTTATTTTAACCTTCTTTAAAAAAAGCCAGGGTGCTGGTAACACACTGTAAATCGGCTGGGAAAGTCAAGATTTTCCGCTGATATCCCCTTTAAACTGTAAAACTTAAATAAGCTAGTGTAAGCGTCGCTTCCGGGGTTTTCCAACGGATATTACGGTACTTGGGTTCGGTCCCGTTGGCCTTACTTGCATTTAGCCTTGGCGAACAAAACGTCTCAGTAGTACACTGACCAAATATGCAAAATGACTTGTTTATCTAATGCCATGGTTACAAAATTGTCTTAGTTTTAGTAAGACTTAGTTAGCAAAACGTCTAGGTCGTGAAATGCACAAGTAAGCAGAATGACTCAATTGTGTAAGGCCTTGATTGTTTTGTCTTGATAAGTGAAGATTATCCAGACCATTTACCTATTAAAACATTATGACATTAAGTCGTTTTACATCCAAGTCATTCCGTCTATACTATGCCTTAGGCTAAGGCTGCACAGGCTTGCTTAGCGCCTAGAGGCTAGACTCTGTCAAATGCCTTGGTGAGATTCAGGAAGCAGGCATAAATCGGTGTTTTCCTGCCCGTGTAGTACCCGACAGTATGCTTTAGACCCATCTAATGTACTAAACCAACATTTTACCAACATCAAAGCGTAATAGCCAACATCAGCCTCTTACTGAGTAAGTCACGTCACCTTACTCTTAAATATTAAAAATTTATAATTTAATGTAAATTGACCTTACAATACCTACTTTCCTTCGGTAATGCGGAGCTAAATTGTCAAATTTACTGGGGGAAATGTAGTGCTGATATATTTTATTTTTGTTTCAGGTACGTTCTTCAAGCTAAACGTATGAATACCAGGGCTTGGGAGCGGTTTGAAAAATACTAGGTAATTATAGTTCTTAACCAGGTTCTTCGTAAACGCTCGCTCGGAGCGGAATCGATTTGAAAATGCAACTAAAGTGCAAGCTAGGTGTAACGCTAGGAAACACGAGAAAAGGGAGGTGGTGGGCGGTGCGAACAAATTAGCGAGCGAAATTAACCGTTATTTCGAACAGGAAGTTTTATTTTGGTTTTAGAATAGAATAGAGAAAACATGTATTGCCACACAAAAAATAGTACACAAAAAAAACATGCAGCTCTTAACTTAACAAATAGATTTAAAGTATAGAATGAGATAAAGCTAACACAGAACATAGAAGAAAATATAATAGAAGGAAATATGTGGCAAAGGATCAGACTCAGCGTTTGATCAAAACTGAAAATAATATCGATTCTGTTCGAGCGGAATCGAATTGAAAAGGCTCTTTTGAAATGTATGGCGTTCCTGATGCGCTGGTTGAAAAAAATATCAGGTTACCGAGCCCTGATGAATATATTACAATAGGGTATTTGCCTAATATTCAATTTCATATATTAATTTGGATAATATATAAATATACATAGTATGATAGTATGATGACATAGTATGAGTGTGTGGGCGGGGCACATTGCTCGCAGGACTGATGGCCGATGGGGTCAGAAGGTTCTTGAGTGGCGTCCGCGGACCGGGAGACGAGCTGTAGGTAGGCCTCCAACAAGATGGAGTGACGACCTTGTAAAGATCGCGGGAACGCGGTGGATGCGAAAAGCACAAGACCGGTCTGAGTGGAGAGCCTTGGGGGAGGCCTATGTCCAGCAGTGGACGTCTTTCGGCTGACATGATGATGACGATGGTGATGAGTATGATAAAATAATTCAAAATCAAATTTGACATTAGTAATAATATAAAAAAGTTATAGCCTTTTAAAGTTTTTTGTCTATCTCTTTCTCACGAAACGATGTTTTGCGTGTAATTCATATGGCGGTTGAGTAATATGACGTCATATTCCTGTATTTTCCTGTCTGTCTAAAAGCAAGTTTTAAACATTTATATCTTTCTTATTTTTAAAGATATTAAAAACTACTTATACTAGGCTATTCGGAAGGTAAAAATTTTAAATACTAATAAAAAAAAATATATTTTGAAATCGGTCGACAATTGACGGAGTAGTCGATGAACATACATAAAAAAAAAAAATACATACAGTGGAACGTATAACCTCCTCCTTTTTTGAAGTCGGTTAAAAATTAGGCAAATTCCCTATTGTTTCGACTAATGAATATAGTAATTGAAAATTCCCGGTAAAGGCAAATACTAATGTTCAATGAGCACGAGTATTTGTTCCTGAGTCTAGTAAAGTTCAAATAGTGTGCATTACAATATAACCCTTTGAAGTCGCCGACACTGCTTTGTGCGCGCCCCGGCTTCTTTGTTGTAATTCAAAGCATGCAAACTATTTTAACGAACGAACTATATGTTTTCTAGGTACTTTAAGTATGTACGCATCTCAACATAATTATTTTTATCGTTGCCTTACTAGGTACTCCTAGAACAAGCCTAGAGCTTAGTTTGGGATTAGATCAATTTTTTTGAGATTATCCCTTGTTTTTTTATGTTAAACCGCCTTACTAAGCTAGTAAGCAGTAGGTATCCCAAATTTAATAATCAAAGCAGTTTTAATTCTCTGCTGTTAGTAATAAGGTTGATATTGCTACAGGAGTTTTATCTGAGATACTGCGTATTGGATTAGCAGGGCAGAGTACTACTCGTTCCTTTTTAAAACTTGTGTATGAAAAGTTTTCATACAACAACGCCTTAATCATAATTAACTCTGAGTGCGGCGGAAAGTCTTTATTAATGTTTGTTTCTTTGTCACGCATAAACGGCTCTCGTGTAGGGTGACGGCACCAATGTTGGACACTTAAAGCTGAAGGCACCTATACCTGAATAATGGACACTTAACTCTTAATTCAAAGATCATAAGGTAATAAATGAATAACCCTTATCTTCTGAACCATAAGAATCAATTCATTACTGGCCCTTGTTCATTACTTATTCCATCACCCTATATACAGCGAGTTCTAATGACAATGCAGCCAATTCAAGCGAGTCAATAGTCATAAGTCAATTCTACTGTTTGAACTTTATGTCAGTGAAGCGTAAGATCATAATTGAATAGCCCAACTAAGGCTCTATTCTACTCGGTAAAGCCATTGTTTTAGACATGTTATCGTATCGTTTTTAACTCGCCTGCCGTTACTGTCAAGTAAATAAGATCTATCATAACTTTGTCAATGTGATTACATCGCACCTTTAGAACAATAATGACCTAATTCAAAATTTGTGCTTTCAAACTTCGAGTCATAAATTTATTACCATAGAGACCTAACCCGAAATTTAAAATTTCTCAATTAGGTCACTATTGTTCTGAAGGTGCGACATGTGAAACGCAATATAGTTTTACTTCTAACCTAACCTAACTTTATAGTCATAATGGCGGCCCGCAGGTTTTTTTTTTCTGTCATATACTCGTAAAGCTGCCTTGTCCTGACAATAACAAACACAAAAAAAAAAGTATTACCCAATCTGGCGCAGTCGTTCGGAAGTCAGAAGTTACGCAAGTACATAGAGTAAAGGAAATTGATTTTTTACGCCGAATGTAGAGTTGCGCCGAATTTTATTATCGCATAATTTTTCTCCAGCTAAAACGGATATTTTTTAAAAGGTTTTATGTAATCCTGGTAGAATAGAGTAGGTTAGGTTAGGTTTATTTTATAACTTTTCAAAAAAGTCAAAGGTAATGAATAACAATTATGCGAAATTAGTATTCTGCGAAATCATACATTCGGACAGTTTATGATTATGCGTAAACAAGGGGAACCCTTTGGACTATGTCAAATTGACGTAATCAAACAAAACATAAGCGACTTTTTATGATTTTATTTACAGTGTCACTTTGACATAGCTCAAAGTGGTCTAGGAATCAATTTTGGGGATTCATTTTTATTTTATACAAATTTTCTGACAAAATTAATCAAACAATTTCCACCAACATGACTGCAAGTGTTTCTACTCAGTTGAGGATTTCTGAGAGTCGTGTAATTAATTAATTAATTTATTAAATGAAAAATCTGATCTTAGCCTAATTGTGCAAATTGGGTTATAGAATTATCAACAAGTTTTTAGAGATGTTTGTAATTCTGTAACTCTGCCTACCCCGCTCTGGGAACGAAGGCGTGAGATTATGTATGTTATGTTATGTAAATGAAAAATAAAAATAAAATTGCGATAACATGATAACTTTTTTTTATATATTCGCACCTACGGCGCAACACTGTCACTTATGCAAAAAAGCATTTTTCAAGGAGAAGCATTTAAAGATTTAGTGTGGTATAAAATGATTATGCTTTCTGATCCAGAAAAGATGATTATTTGGCATGATTACTGCTACTTTTAGCTTATTAATGAGGAAAATAAGGTCACTTTAAATATCAAAGAAATATAATTGTCATTACTTTAAAATTGAACAGCCCCTCAATTGTGACATTATGGCACTAAACTAAAATAATAAACGTATTTATGACAAAGTTACGATAAAATAAAATCTAGAAATTAGGAAATAAATATTTATGACAAAGTTATAACTCTCATTTTCACAACTCTTTGCTGAGTAAAAGAGTTGTGAAAATGAGTGAAAACACATTTTTTAACTGTCTATCAATCTTATCAGTAAAAAAAAACAACTTCGCGAATAGTTTAGTTTCTCATACTTATATTAAATTTTAGAAAGAAAAACTAATTGACATTTGAAACAAAAGACATACCTAAATATAAACTTTGACATACACTTTGAGTGTAGTTTCCGATTTAGAATCAAGTTAGTCATCAAACTTAAGTAACTTACTTAACTTTGCGGTTCTTTATGACTAAAACATACACACTACTATATTCTATATTCTACAGTCATATTTTTTACCCGTCACTTGGCCTAATTGAATATATTTATAATTTGTAATTTAAGTTTTATCAGATTTCTGAAATCACACGCTTCCTAAATTCCAATAAGAGTCAAATATTTCAGTCCTTTTGATAGTAGTTAACTTCGTGGAACAAGACAGTCGTGCTTATATGTTTAAGGAAGGCCCATTTGTTTAGCTCCTATGATCTTTCAGGTTTTATAGAGCAATATTCTTGCCCAGATTTCTTTAGCCTTTTCGCTATATAGCTAATTTTATTTTAGGGCAATAATGTCACAATTGCTTTAAATTTTGGAAAAATAATAAAGGTATTGAGAAGCAAAGTCATAATGTGCATTACGGTCGTTAACGTCACAAACATAACTTTTTAGTAAGAGTCATATTGGAGCAATAATGTCATAACTGTACTATTTTTATGATAAAAATACAATTATTGGCGAATTAAAGTCGTATGTACATTAAGGCAGTTGACGTCCCGACCATAAGTTAATAGTTTGGAATCATATTGGAGCAATATTGTCCCACATGCATTAGAGTCGTTGTTGTTATAAAACATAAGTGTTGGTTGAACTTCACGTTAGCTAGAACAATGTCACAACTGTATTTTTGGGTCATTATTGCTCCAGAATCATAAAATAAAAATGTCACAATTACCCTAAAAACATTGTAGCTCCGAGAAACTCCATCAACCTACGGGAGGCCGGCGCAACTGACCAATCATACGTTGTTTCTCCAAATAGGTCTTTGCTTCGTGCCAAAACCACAACGTCACTGGCGCACTCGTGCGAAAACTATGCGTACTAATTGAATGACGTTATCGCTTCAAGGGCAGAGTACTTTAAGTGACGTTATAGCATACTTACCACAATTTTCAAAATTTTGCACAAGTGACAGTGTCGCACCGTAGGTGCGATATGGTAAAATGAATGTTTTAAATATTGTGTATTTTTTAATGATCTGTTAAGTATGTATTTTAAATTAATTTGTGAATTATGTAATGATAAGATATTTCAACTGTTTCTGAATAAATGACTATGACTATGCACAATAAAAAATTCCATACAAAAAAAACTTTCATTGAACTGCCACAAACATTACAAACAAAATGCATTGTACGGATTCAATATTCATTCCGCATCGGTTTCTGCTCCATTATTTGTATGCAGTCGGCAATTCGAACTGGTAACTACTTCAGTGCCGCACTACTTGCTTCGCATACAGAATCGACTCAATTTTGTTGTTGTTTCGGAGTTATCGGCCCTGAACGTATTTGTTATTCTGGCAGTCACGTAGTTCCCGAGTTCATGTGTCGGGTGTTAATGAACTTGTTAAGATGGACCAGAGGCATAGAAATATGGACTAACTTAACCTGATTCTTGTGCGCAATTTGGTCCATGTAGAATGAGACCTATTAGATATACCGTTTCGACCTCTGCGGCTTTCCATCGTGTTATTAATAATTTGCTAAGGTATTGAGGCCCGGCGTAACGGCACTGGTAGGTAGGAAGCAAAACAAACTCTAAACAAAATGGACTGTTTAAAATAAATAATATGCTATTACGCCCGGAAACAAAATAAACCAAGTATCCTGACTTGAAATCGTTGGAGGTTTAGTCGGTTAAAAATTGACACAGGCCACAATTAAAATTAAGCGCGGAAAAATATTTTTTACGTAATAAAATCTTACACACAGAGTAAATTGAAACATAATTTACATAGATAGATAGATACGAGGGGCGGCTGAAAAGTAATCTACCTAACAATGAAACAAAAGACTGTCGTGGCTAATTTTTTTTTATTTTTCTATATAGTCCCCTGCTAGTAAAATGCACTTATTAAATTTTTCAAATATTGAATTTAAACCATTAAAAAAAAAATCTTTCGGTTTGTCGTCAAAAAAGTCAGTAACCGCAGCCTTCATTTCGTCATCGGTCATAAACCTTCGTCCCCTGAGGTCTTTCTTGAGAAGTCTAAACAGAAAATAGTCACAGGGGGCTAAATCTGGACTATAAGGGGGGTGGTCAATGGTTTCGAAGCCATTGTCTTTAATTGCTAGCTTCGTTGTGCGGGCGGTATGCACTGGTGCGTTATCGTGCAAAATCAGAATACCTTTGTTTAGTTTACCTCGCCGTTTTTCTTTTATTGTCTCTCTTAGTTGGTATAGTAAGTTTGAGTAATAATCAGCATTCATTGTAGTTTTCTTCGGTAAATAATCTATGAGCAAAATCCCTTCTGTGTCCCAAAAGATTGTAGCCATAAGTTTACCTGCCGATGGACAGACCTTGAATTTCCGAGGCGGCTTCTCATCCTTAAATTTCCACTGTAACGACTCTTGCTTACTTTCCGGGTCCCATTGTCGAATCCAAGTCTCATCACATGTTACAATTCTAGAAATTATTTCTTCCTCTTTCCCTCGACTCATCTCCAAAAACTCTTCGCAACATTTGACACGCCTCTCCATGTCAAATGCAGTCAACATTCTGGGGACCCAACGTGCACTAACCTTGGACATGTTCAAATGCTCATGAATTATTTCATTGACTCGCTCTTTACTGACGCCCACATCTCTAGCTATCTCCCACTGCTTCACTCGTCGGTCCTCTAATATAATTTTTTTCACCCTGGCTACATTTTCATCGGTGACGGCCGAAACTGGTCTTCCGCTACGAGGATCATCTTCCAGACTCTCACGACCTAACTTAAACTGCTTTGACCAAAACTTTATAACAAATTCGGAAGAACACAAACTGCCAAACACACGTAACATACGCTGTCTGATCTCCGAAGGCGTATTCCCTTCTTTAGTCAAAAACTTAATCACCGCACGCTGCTCGATTTTATCCATTTTCACTTTTTCTACCGACATGTTTGAAACAATTGTAGGAGACAAATAAACGTGATGCAATAAACAAATGAATGTAATACATTTTGAAAATAGAATAACAAACGAATATAAATCCATACCAGCCAGCATTATTTTTGTATATATTTCTGACCAAGGAGATTACTTATCAGCCGCCCCTCGTAGAAGTAGGTACCTAAGTGCTATCTGTGCATATACACTTACGAGCAAAACAATTGCATCACTTTGCACTTTTTGATGTCCACCGATTATCTTTGTAAACCGACTTTTCTTTCTGATATATTTAAATGAATTCATGTTTCTTGTAATATAAGCTTTACAAGAAGTAAACAAACATGGAAATTATGGAAACATTATTTCATTTAAATATTTCAGAAAGAAAAGCCGGTTTACAAAGATAATGGGTGGACATGAAAAAATGCAAAGTGATGCAATTGTTTTGCTCCTAAGTGTATATGCATTATTCCACCGATGGAAAACCAAAATTGAAGTCACGACCTGCTTAAAGGGGATCCACTATGATAGACCCCCATTTTCATCTCATAGACCCCATTTATTTTTTCCGCTCACATGGACCCCTTGCAGGTCGTCGTCGACCCCTGGGGGTCGATATAGACCACTTTGGGGATCACTGGTTTGAAGCAAAGTACTTATATTTAATTATACTAGGATTTTTTAACAATTAAAAAACGTACTTCCATCTAATTAAACCTATAGCTAACTATTTATAAATAACTAAGATAAAGTTCGGCCGGCAACACTAAGGTGTAGTGATTTTTTTTGCAAGGTGTGTTCGTAATAATACACAGGCCACCTGGGGCTTTAGTCTACTCGGTAAAACATTATTGCTTTTGAGATGTTATAGTATTGTTTTTAACTCGGGCGCCATAACGTCAAGTAGCTTTTCGTCGGTGAAACTGCAAAACCGCGTAAGAAACATTTTTAATAAGAAGCAAACTGCACCTTTTCTCTAAGATCTTAAGGTTTATTTTGCCTTATAATAAATTTGTTGGTTACGCGGTTTTGCAGTTTCACCGACGTTTTGCATTTTTTTTAAACTGCACATGCGTTGATGGTGTGCTTAGCCTCCTGAGGTTCCTTGTACTAAAACTAGTACAAAATACGGCCATTCAAATAAAGATCTAGTGCAAAGAAAGTAAAGTGTAATTTGTTTTGTTTTTATGACATAAGATAAAATTGGAAAATGGACTTTATGTCATTCGTAATAGATTCAGATTCCATTGACGTTGTATGCTGGGCCGTAGGAGGATGCTGGTCATTTTTGCCGCAACGCAACAATGCGAGCACCTGCTTGGCGGCATGAGAAAGAAAGGGTAAGTTGTTGATAGCCTTCCGGAAAGTCTATGAATAGGGTCCTACTACCACTAAGGTGTACGTAGGTATTTAACTTTAATTGGAACTAGTATTGGTTTAAGATCCGAATAGGAGACGACCTTCACCTAGCTGTTTATTCGATAAAAAGTATTTTATATCAAATTTAATAGGCTAAGTAATATATTTATAATAGGTTGACTGGAAAATTTCAGTCCAGTCCTTATATGATTAAAAAAAACTGAAAATGTTTTTTTTTTAAATTGCTATTGCTTGTTTAATAGACCAATTACATACTAATCGAAAGTATGAAGACTATAGAATATGCAAACGTTAGGTTTAGTGCAAATTATTAGTACCTACCGACTTACCTACCTACCCAATAGTTAAGATGGGAAAAAATAATCAACCTAACGTTTGCATATTCTATAGGCTTCATACTTTCGATTAGTATGTAATTGGCCTATTAAACAAGCAATAGTAATTTAAAAAAAAAGTTCATTTTCAGTTTTTTTTTAATTATATAAGGACTGGACTGAAATTTTCCAGTCAACCTATTATAAATATATTACTTAGCATATTAAATTTGATATTAAATACTTTTTATCGAATAAGCAGGTGAAGGTCGTCTCCTATTCGGATCCCCTATTATATAGGGTATTTGAGAGTAACCGCCGCAGTCTGAGACATTTTATATTTAGAGACATTTAAACCGTTCCTTTGTACGTGTACTTGTGTATAAAAAATAGTCTCTAAAGAACAACCTATCGTCATTAACTGACTTTGAATCCGGCTGTTACTTAAGTACGCTAAAGTTGCCCTCTCAAAGTTGCAGCAACTGAGTACATCTCAAACGTATCCGGTCACATCTTCGAGCTTATTCGTCGAGTTTCATGCGCTCGGAAGTTTCGTTAACTTAGCGAAGACGTAGAAGCGTAGTTAGCATACGCTTAGCCGCAAGACACACTGAGAGCTGAGGCGGCGCGTTGCTATACGCTTTTTAAGCGCTCGGTTGTTTACTGCGTTAATACGATACGTTAAACGCGATGCGTTTGACGCTCGTCATTTTTATCAGCTAATCTAATTACAAACATTGTTTTACGCGGTGCATTCTTAATTAGGCAGCCTTATACGTTCGAGAAGCCATGCTGCCAAATTGAATACACGCGCTAAAATGTGTTTTGTTCACTCTGACGGGACTACTTAAACTCGCCGCTTGGACAATCACTCGTTCGTCCGTCCGTCGTTGTTGAGAGAATCACACCCCAGTAGTGTTAGTAATGTCTGATGTTAAAAACATTCAAGTGCTAGTCGGACCGAGGGATCCGTACCACCGCAAAGTACTACATACATACATTAAATCACGCCTGTTACCCAGAGAGGTAGGCAAAGACAACTTCTTTCCACCTGCTACGATCCTGGCAAATCTCTTTCTCTACCGCATAGTAGGTATTGTTATATTCCAATTTCAAATCGAATCAGCGCGAGCCAAAGACACACTTGGCCATTTTTTTATTCTTCTTTTTTTTGTTTTCAGTGGTTGTACCTACATACTATAATCATAACAAATTTGACGCTTGTACGTTTTACCATTTTTACGAGTTTTTGTTGTATCGTAAATATGGTAAAACGTACAAGCGTCAAAGGGGTTTGGGTAAAAGTGTTGTCATTTGTAAAAGTCGTACATTTTCAAGGTCATTCGTAAAAGTGTTAAATTATGATATAAACATCCAAAATAAACATATTTTATTATATAATGTAATACTCTTAAGTGCATCGGAGCCGAGATATTTAAATATTCATACCTTTAGTACACTTTTTAACCGACTTCAAAAAAAGAGGAGGTTCTCAATTCGTCTGTTTTTTTTTTTAATGTTTGTTACCACAGAACTTTCGACTGGGTGAACCGATTTTGAAGATTCTTTTTTTATTTGAAAGCTGGTGCTTCCAGATTGGTCACATGAAAATGAAGATCTGATGGTGGAATCCATGAGGAATCGACGGAACTCTTCAAAATTTATAGGCACACCTATAGCGATTTTGGTATTTTTCATTGTAACTCGTGTATTTGGTCTTGGAAAGCACCATTTGGTGAAGTAGAACTGATGATGAAGACCACAGATGGCCACCGGAACTCCTAAACGGTATATATTTCGAGGGTGGCGACAAGATATTTCGATTAAGATAGTTGAGCGACTATGACGAAGCATATTTAGGTTTAAATATATGACTATGACTTTCCCACGGCGTTGCTTGCGGCGAGATTGAAATGTTCTATTGTTTCTTGAGAAATGGGAGAATAACAGCATAATTATGATCAATAAAAAGTATAAAATAAAAATAAAATAAAAAAAAACCAAAACCCGCCTTCAAAAAGCAAAAAATAACTTCTTTAAAATGGTAGGTAAATAGGTCAGTCCAACTGAAGTCGGCGTCCAACAATATTTTAACCAAAAGCAGACCTCAGTTGGACTGACCTATTTACCTAACATTTTAAAGAAGTTATTTTTTGCTTTTTGAAGGCGGGTTTTGGTTTTTTTAAACTTTTTAGTATCAAAACTGAATACTTCAATCTTTAATTTCTCGGCTCCGATATTAAACGCCATAAATTATATATATCTATGTGTATTTCGAGGTCCTCTAAATAACTATGTAAAAATCATCCGCTCATCCGCAAATCGGCCGCTGAAAAAAAATATTACAATATTCTTCAAACAAATTTACCCAATGCCCTTTGGTATGATTATAGTAGGTACTATCGCGATCGTTAATTCGTGACCCATTTAAAGGAAAAATTGGTTTGAAGTCGTCAATGTCATTAGAGATGCCAAATCATTTGTAACTTATAGGAGACTCAACCTTATTGTTTTAGAATGTCAGAATGACTTTGGATCTAAGGTGGGTCCCAAATTTAAGTTCGTGACTGTACAACCAATGAAAACAAAAATTAAATTAAAAAAAAGATTTATTAAAAAATGGACAAGTGTGACTTTGGCTCGCTTACGCTTGTAAGCGTAAAAATACGTTGGAAAAAAAACGTAGGGCACGACGAGTCCGACTCGGACTTGACCGGTTTTTTTATTTCTCCAGTAACTATCAGTAATTAACATGTCTGGCTAGACTGTAAGTGTTAATTGTAGAATATACATACATAAATAAATACATGTTAATATTATGAGGCATTTAGTTTTTAGAAGGATTTAGGATGTTATTAGCTTTTGCCCGCGAAGAAGCTGTTTAATCGATCAAAGGTAAAGTCGTCAGTCTATAAAATATCTCATAAATAAGTGTACACTTTAGTACCTTGTCTATTTAATGTCATGTTTAAACAGACATACATGAATTGTCACAGCGATTAAAGTGGCAAGGTAATAAAGTGTATACAAATTTATGAACTCCACTGTACCAAAAAACAAACAAACAAACTCACTCCTGTTTATAATATTAAGGGATGTTATTTCATCTGACCGTAATATTATTATGTTTCCCCGATATTCCGAGAGTTGTTGTTTTAGTGGACATGATTAGTCTCTCTATTCTTAGAATCGGACGCTAATATTAATAATGATAATGAAATCTGTAAATACGATAATTGCTCAATATGGACTATGTTAATCAGCTAATATTGCACTGTCTGAGTTCCTCTGCTAATTACAAAATCAAATTATATTACTTTCTATTTGGAATGACTTCGACACATGGATGTACAGGTCGATTCACGAGAGTTGGCACGAATGGATTGAATGAGTGAACGAAAGTATACAAGTGTGTAAAATAATAACAGATTTTAGGTTTGAAATTCGAACATCGGTTCAAAGGACGGCACTCACACAGTGACATGTGACATTACTTTTGCTCATTCCATTCGTGCCAACTTTAGTGAATGTACCTGTATGTATGTTACAACTTTAAACAAAAGAAGAGATAACTATTTCAAAAATGAATATAAAGGAAGAGTATACAAAGGCGCTCTTATCCCTTTAACCTTGCCTTTTGGATCTAGGACTTACCATGTAACCTATCACCAAGCAGCAGTGTTCGCATTCATTCTAGTGCGGGGATAACCGGTGAAATTACTAAAGCTTGGCATTCACGGACGCGCCCTTTGTCTCGGCGATAGATCGAGTGCATATAACTGGATGGGCGTAATATTTTGACCACATTCACGGGCGCGCCAGACTGATTACAAAATGGCAGCCAGAGAACGCATTCACGACGATGCCATTTGGCTTGGCGCGGGTGGCGTGGCGTGTTCAAACGTTGAATTACGACATTCACGATGGTTCCATTCGGAAGGCGCGTTGGCGCGTCGCGCTGGCTTTCCGTCCATTTGGAAATCCAACGGACCGCGCCAAGTACTTTTAGACGCTACAGCTTTAACATTCACGGATCGATTTTGGCGCGGCGCTGCTCTATTCGGCTTGATGGAGCGGTCGTGAATGCCCAGCTTAACATAGAGGCATTCCGTCTTGGTCCTCGGGTTTGGCGACGCAGTCTTAGCATTACAGTCTTAAGATAATGCAAATGTATATAGGTCACAGGTCTGGGGGCCTGTGTGCTCTTTCACCTTCCCGAGCTACGTCGCGTCAATGACTTTGGTTATCAGTCGAATCATTTCGTTACGGATCCGAGTCTTCATAGAAACTACCAACATATTGTAGGGGATCCGAATAGGAGACGACCTTCACCGGGCTGTTTATTCGATAAAAAGTATTTTATATCAAATTTAATATGCTAAGTATTGTATGGCGAATAGGTTGACTGAAAAATATCAGTCCAGTCCTCATATGATAAAAAAAAAAACTGAAAATGGACTTTTTTTTAAATTGCTATTGCTTGTTAAATAGACCAATTACATACGAATCGAAAGCATGAAGTCTATAGAATATGCAAACGTTAGGTTGACTATTTTTTCCCGTCATAACTATTGGGTAGGTAGGTAAGTCGGTACTAATAATTTGCACCAAACCTATGTGAAATGTTTCAGTCAACCTATTCGCCGTATATTTTAGAATATTAAATTTGATATAAAATACTTTTTATCGAATAAACAGCCCGGTGAAGGTCATCTCCTATTCGGATCTTAGACCAATAGCCCTCTAATTTTTTTAAAGTTCTCTAATTTTATAAATAGTTTTTAATACCGTTTTCACACTTTTTAAAACGCCTTTTTCATTCAGATAGAGCGAAAACCTTTCCCCGCTGAAACGAGCACCTAATCACCCATCTCGCCGCAGGAATAATTATAAACTTCGACACAAAGCGGATGTTGGACCATCGATGTTTTAATTAAAGTGCCTGTAGCAGGGCCTTAATAACGGGTTTCGTTGTGGTGTTTCTCTCTAACACAGCAAAACAAAGGCAATCTTATCTCACGTACCGTTTTAGATACACTTCGATCTTTTGGAATCTTTTGTGCAATTTCCCTCTTACACACTCAGCTGCTCAAATATGCGAGATCCTCGAGGTTTTTCTTTTACCGTAAGAGCATCGGGCAATGTAATTAAGTTATTCATTGGTGCATATTGTCTGCGGGGTTTCGAACTGGGCACCTTGCGATCACGAGTCGACTTCCTAAGCCACTATGCCACCGTGCTCTAAAAAACAAAAGTCTCATTTTATTTAGCTACATAACTACGAATAAAATCAAACCATGTGACTCCGTTAACGGCCAATGAAAACTTTTTTGTTAACGGCTGTTTTGACTGACGACCTATATATATAACGTGGTTTTATTGTTTACATTTATTTAATGACCTTTTAATTAATGTGGCTTCTGGGCCTCAAAACTTTGAATACTTAATCGTATTGTCAACGTTACGATAGCTCTTTAGTTGACAGTAATGACAGCCGAGTTAAAAAATACGCTAACTTGTTGAATTGATGGCAATATATGTAGTTTTGCCCAGTGGGTAGAATAGGGGTCCTGTGTCTGTGAGTACGTGTGTGCGTGCGTGCGGGCGTGCGGGCATGTACGTATTACCGTTCTGAAGATGCAATGCAACACGCATAAACAAGAAAATAATATAATAAAAGGTTTCTTGAATGGCAACCCCTTTACTTTTTTTGTTAAGAAAGCTTCCGATATAAAATCATCATCATCATCATCATCATTTCAGCCATAGGTCATCCACTGCTGAACATAGGCCTCTCCCAAAGATTTCCACCTCACCCGGTTGGAAGCGGCCTGCATCCAGCGGGTCCCCGCGGACTTGACCAAATCGTCCGTCCATCTCGCGGGGGGTCGCCCCACGCTGCGCTTACCGGTACGTGATCTCCACTCGAGAACTCTACTGCCCCAGCGGCCATCAGTCCTTCGAGCAATATGGCCTGCCCATTGCCACTTCAGCCTGCTAACCCGATTGGCTATGTCGGTTACTTTAGTTCGTCTACGGATCTCCTCGTTCCTGATTCGATCTCGTAGCGAGACACCAAGCATAGCTCTTTCCATTGCACGCTGAGTGACTCTGAGCCTATTCATATAACATATATTCCCTAGTTATAACATATATTCTGTAAATTTATTATGGACGGACGGATAAAGAAGGCTAACTGCCGCACTCGAAGACGTCAATTAAATTTAATGGTTGTTTAAAGTTGCTGCTGTCACTTTCTTTGGTATAGCAATAGAATAAAACAGCACGTGACTAAACAAGCATTAAATTTAATTGACGTCTCTGAGTGCGGCAGTTAGTAATTAGGTACGGAATCCCAAAAAGCAACATACAACGGCTCGAATCTGATATTCTCCGCTCGCCGCTCCCAGCACTAATAACATAGCAGGCTCTGTCGCCCACGCAGTGTTAACTTCTAATTACTCACTCTGTATCAATTTTGTAGTAAAAGGGTTACTTTGTAGCAAGTATGTTATTGGTTTTTGTGGTCGTCGTGTGCATGTTGCTGGGTTTACTGTTATAAGTAGATGAAGATCGTGGCTTTCAAGAATTTACTTAGGTACATACACTGAAAAAAATAATTGGTCGCCTGTAACAAGATTGTGATTGTCGTGCATAAGCGTCTTGATCCCATACGAGCCTAACAAGAGAATAGATACACCAACTAAGACGTTAGATACATCAACTATGATGTTAGTTGAATCACTAAAGAAATTGCTATAGTTAACTATCAGGATTGGTTGATATAACTAATATCTTAACTATTGTAATAATTTTTTGTCAACTAAGTGAAAATCTCTCTTTGTTGGCTCTCATTTTTTTGAGTGTACATACATAAAATCACGCCTGTCTCCCAAAGGCAGAGACCACTTCTTTCCACCTGCTACGGTCCTGACAAATCTCAACGTGGTTTTCAAGAACTTGAATAGTTAGATTTTAAATGTTTCAAAATGCCTCAAGGACTTTTTCGCGAGAAAAAATTACTACTTTAAAAAATTATAACTCGGTTTAGGCCCTACCCTTCAGCCAGGTCGGACTATTAGTATTTAAATATCATTAACGCATTCACTGCCAGTACTGTTTTTTGAACTTTCGCCAGGTGCCACATCTTTTGTTTTATACGGAGCTTGCCTACTGTAAGAACGCACATTATGCGTTGAGGGCACTAGGTGGAAGTCACGGTGACGCATAGACGCGTTTATGAAGCACTGAACAAGTTTCCACGGAGCCTCAAAAACCTCCTCCAAAATGCTTAAGAGCTCTTGGACTAAGATCACTTTCTTTATGACGTATATTTTTCTAATTTTTTTTGCACGGGTGTTGGCTGCGAAGATCGGCTACATAATCCATCTTCGTGCACCAGCGCCCGACCAACTGGGAGGTGAAGTGGACGCCATGGCCGAAAACGGTCGAAAAGATCATCATCATATTTTATTATCATTATCATATTATTTTGTTTATTTATGTCTTTATTGTTACATTATCAGACGTAGAAGTTTTTTTGGCAAACACGTCAATTAACTAAGGAATTCCTCCCGATATTATAATAACGATAACTGTTTCAAATACTTATCTCAAAGTCATATTTCATAGTCGATAGGTATTGACCTCGTAAAGCCCACCATACTAAAAACTGGAAGTTTTTTGTCAGTGGGACTTTGAATCTACCGTCAAGGCCATAAAGTTCAATTAAGTTTGTTCGATAATTCCATTTTCAGTTTATGAAGATAGTAAAATACACCTTATTCTCATTGCAACACAGTTCAAATTGCCTTGATTATGTACATCCTATTGCACACTGGTTACGAGGTTAAGTTCACCGGATAAAATAGAAATTAACTAAAATGCTAATCACTTTTTAGCCATTTTAAAATGCAAATAAATATCAATTTTAATAAATAAAAATGTATTATGGCCATGTTTCTTATCCAAAAACTTATTTTAATGCTGTTCAATCGAGTTCCATACAAAGTAAGCTGTAACCAAGAGGGCCTCGCTACAAAGGCCTATTTAGGTAAATTGTATGACATTGGAAAATGTATGGAAAAGACTCATAAAAAAGGTAGATATTTATCGATAAATTGATTGATATCGCTCGGAAGTCCCTAGGACAACTTTATTCGTGCCATATACACTTCTATGTCTGTATTATATATGTATTATACAGGGTGTTGGGCAGAAAGTTGGACTACTAAAAAAAAACCAGCTGTTCCATACAAACTTTGAGAGTTAAACAGCCGAAATGTATGGAACAGCTGTTTTTTTTTCGCGATTTGGATGTTGGTCCCATAATAAAAGTTGATGAGTATGACCTGCAGAGTTATCTTATCTTATCTTGTAGGTGGGGTCCTTACGGATACACTTCGACCCTATGGGATCTTTTGTGTAATTACCCCTCTTTTAGCAATTAGTCCAATGCAGCCTCCACCCCTTCCAAAAAGCGGATAGTGGAGTGCAATGGCAGTGCCTTGAGGTCGTTCGGTTCTGGGTAGCCCCAACCGAGGATTTTCATTCTTACTCCGGCGTGGGCATCACAATGACCTGACCTGCAGAGTTAGTCCCTGAAGTTGGTCCAACCTTCTGCCTAACACCCTGTATATATTGGATTAGTGTATTTATCTAAGTATTTATTTATTGATGTTTTTGTTATCATTAATGGTTTCCTTTTTATCCATGACTGTTTATTTGTCATTAGGGTAATTATTTAACCATTTTTCTTTTTTCAACAAGGGTTATCTGGAAGAAACTCCTTAAAGGGATAAGTTCGCCTTTGTACTTGTTTTTTGAGTTATATTGCCTGTGTTTTTGTGTTTCTATTTCATTCTTCTACAGTAAAGAGTATACATACCTACCTATAATTATAAGTACATGTTTTTCTAAATCTTTCAATATCTTCTGATTATGAAATGTCGTGAAACAGGACAATTCAATCATTAATTAGTACTTAATCGGTACGCGTTTTGAATTTCCGTTGAAATGTTTATTGCACCTATGATTCAGTTTACAAATCTTATTTAGTAACGCTTTTGTTTTTTAGTTCATCTTTCAATTATTAGCGGAAAAACTACGCCACAACTTTGTGATTAATACTAATCCAGATAATAAGAAAGACAACGGAATAAAAAAAACCGGCCAAGTGCGAGTCGGACTCACGCACGAAGGGTTTCGTACCATTATCTATACCTACAACACTAGCATAAAACGGCAAAAAAAATCACGTTTGTTGTAAGGGAGCCTTTAACTATTTCTTTCATTTTAATTTGATTATTTACTTTTAGAGTGAATATACAAATAAATATTTTGTGAATATTTCAAGCGTCTACCTGTTGCCGTTGTTAACATCGAGAAAAAAAAACGGCAAAAAAAATCAATATTTATTTTATTCTGTTGTTGTTGTTACAGCGGCAACAGAAATACATCATCTGTGAAAATTTCAACTGTCTAGGTATCACGGTTAATGAGATACAGCCTGGTGACAGACACCCGGACAGTGGAGTCTTATTGTTAGTAATAAGGTCCCGTTTTTACCCTTTGGGCACGGAAACCTAAAAATGGCGACCTAGTTTTGGAAGATGCAGCGTGGGTCTTCCCACAAGGTGAAATTTTGTTTTATTATATGTTGCTTTTAATAGGGAAACGAGCACACATGCCACCTGACATCTTATGAGCAACAAATGCTTTGCCATCCCCGAGGACTAAGATGGAATGCTTCTATACTAGTGTTTTGCTTGTTGTATTATCCCCACACAACAATGTGAACACTGCTGCTTGGCGGTAGGTTACCTACAGGATAAGATCTTGAAAGATCTCTTTCGCTTCTTCCATATTCATACATCGAGTCATGCACGCACATCGGTTTCGGGTACTTAAGATTGGGCCCTTTTCCAGTATTTCTCCAATTTGATTCGAAAAAGTACGCCTAGGTCGGCACCTTCCGACCCTTTCGCTCTTTATATCTCTTTCGTCAATCTTCTTTCATCCATCCTTTCCAAATGACCATCACCACCCCACCAACCATCGAAGCATGCCCATTTTAATCTTAGTCACTACTTACATCTTTTAGTCCACATTTCTCTCTGATATTTTCATTCCTTACTTTAATCAATCAGTTTTACTCAATCAGTTTTGGATGGCTATACGAGTAGGGGAAGACCAAAGAAACGATGGATGGACTGTGTGAAAGATGATATGGCTAGAAAGGGAGTGACTACCGAGATGACGACTAATGGAGAAATATGGAAGAAAAATACATGTTGCGCCGACCACGAATAAATTGAGATAAGGGCAGGAAAATGATGACTCTGTCAAGGTTCACACTACGCAAAGAGAGCATTTCAACTGCATTTATACGACTTAAAATAATAAAAGTTTAAAAAAACAAAAACCCGCCTTCAAAAAGCAAAAAATAACTTCTTTAAAATGGTAGGTAAATAGGTCAGTCCAACTGAAGTCTGCTTTTGGTTAAAATATTGTTGGACGCCGACTTCAGTTGGACTGACCTATTTACCTACCATTTTAAAGAAGTTATTTTTTGCTATTTGAAGGCGGGTTTTTGTTTTTTTTAACTTTTTTTTATTTTATACTTTTTAGTGATCATAATGACGCTGTTATTCTCCCATTTCTCAAGAAACAATAGAACATTTCAATCTCGCCGCAAGCAACGCCGTGGGAAAGTCATAGTCATATATTTAAACCTAAATATGCTTCGTCATAGTCGCTCAACTATCTTAATCGAAATATCTTGTCGCCACCCTCGAAATATATACCGTTTAGGAGTTCCGGTGGCCATCTGTGGTCTTCATCATCAGTTCTACTTCACCAAATGGTGCTTTCCAAGACCAAATACACGAGTTACAATGAAAAATACCAAAATCGCTATAGGTGTGCCTATAAATTTTGAAGAGTTCCGTCGATTCCTCATGGATTCCACCATCAGATCTTCATTTTGAATTTCATGTGACCAATCTGGAAGCACCAGCTTTCAAATAAAAAAATAATCTTCAAAATCGGTTCACCCAGTCGAAAGTTCTGAGGTAACAAACATTAAAAAAAAAAAAAACAGACGAATTGAGAACCTCCTCCTTTTTTTGAAATCGGTTAAAAATATAGATCTATTTTGAAATAAATGTACCTAGGTTAAAGATAACTATACCTAATGATAGTTGTAGAACTATGCAGGGTCCCGGGCGCACCGCAACTTGGACAGGGGTGAAAGGGGATGAGAAGGGACACTGGGTCAATTCTGCCCTCGTACGGGAAAAAGGCACATCTACTATATGAATTGTATTGCATTTCCAACCTTATTATAAGCCTTGAGAGTTTAATATCCTTCTATGAATGAATTGCACTTTAGCCCTTTCTCTGTACCAGGGCACAATTGTACTGCCCTTCTAATTCTTATAATAATGGCGCATGCGCAATTTGATTGTCAAAGCAAACTGAATCCTCTATCTTAAGAAATAAGGTCACTTATACATACGCGGTTCTATGAGACATGCGCCCTTTTTTCTTAGGGCAATGTAGGCTACGCAGGTCGCAGTGACAGAGGACAGGTGGTTAGGACTTGGGGACTGTTATTACGTTGAAAGTCGGTATTTGCCTTATTGTTTTGACAATATACAATTTTTCGACGTTGCTGTTATTTTAGTTTACAGTCGTGATAGTGGCCATGCTTACGAAGCTAGCGTTCCTGAGTTCGAGTTTCTGGTGAGAGAAGTATATTCGTAAATAAATAGGGAGCATCTAAGACACATGCCCTTACGAGAAATTGAACCTAGAACCGTTAGTTTCGTAAGCAGTATTACAATTTTTTCGCAACAAAAAAGTTTAGCATTGTTTTACTGCTGTAAACATTATGAATATTCAGAAATTTCTTCGTTGTGCAATGTGGTAAAATTGACTTCTTATCTGCTTACCGCATCGTCAAATAGACACCACAAAAAACCGCCTTCAAAAACGCAAAAAATAACTTCTTTTAAAATTGTAGGTACTGCACCATCCCCAAGGGGTAGGCCTTATAAAATATAAAAAAAATTATTTTATTTTTAATTTGTTTGCCGGGCCGGAAGACAAAAGAGATTTGTCAAACGAAAAAAGTGGACGCTACGTTGTGTGATTTTTTAATGTTTTAGTAACTCATGGTTCCTAGGGTGAGAATGAGGGATAACAGATTCTTCTGATTAAAGAGATATTCAAGAATATGGGAATTCAAATAATTGTATTAGTTGAGGAAAAGAAGAGACTAGGGAACTTCAGTTTATGGATAGTCGACAAGTTTATGTGTTCTGGTAAAAGCAGAGCCCCTCCCCGCTCTTGCTCATGTGCTCGACTCCAGACTGGTCACACTCTGCCAGCCTGTCTCGAACTTGTCTGGGGAGCGTTTCCATTACGTCGCCAAGTCAGTCTAGGTAAGTTCTCGTAACCAAGAGAGCAGAGGACCCAACAAATTATAGTCACTCCAACAGACAGGATTTATTTTATCTCCTAATAATTTAGATGGAGAGACTATTGACCTAAACTACCCCTCTTGTATCCTCGGATATTTAGGACGACGGAATGTGTGTGTTTTCTGCAATCCAGTGTGACAGGTATCAAAGCAAACCCAGAATATTGGAGGTCTCCTCCCCTTCGAATCCGTCAAGGCACCCGATACCACACGCTCAGCTTTCGCTTCGCTTAGTCGAATCCCCACGAACCGACATGAGAGCCGGGAGTAGAAAGCAGTTGCCGAGCTAAACTCGCAGGCATCCTTGCCGACATGAGATCATAAAAACCAAGCCAGCAAGTCACCTCAACTAACTAACGTCTTTCGACCAGAGGTGAGATCGACTCTTGACGCAACTCAAATTCGACCCCCGGTTCCCCAAGATTTAGAAGCTATTAACCTTGAACCTTCAACACACTGAAGCAGTCTGTGAAGTCTGTATGGATACTGGTCATACGCTGTGTAGTGTCTCTGCTTGCTATTTTAATCCAAGATGTTTAGTGGCGGTAAGATGTCATCGACGTCTGTGTCCCGCTGATAACTTTCACCAAGACACTAAACCCTCTTCGACTCGAATAGAAACATGGGAAAAATATCCGATGCTTTAAAAGGAAAAGATAAAAAATAAATTGTAATTTAGATTGCCAGGACACAAGTAAAACTGTAATCCCCGTTATAAGAGCCGAAAGAAATAAAATAATCTTAGCCAAACAGCATGGGGAAAATTTAGAAAAGATTCTTCCAATAAACTGAAGATTAGACATGGAGTCCTAAAAGGTACACAAAATCCAAATGAATTAGATCAGTCTTGAATTATTAATAATCCTTTGAATTCCCTTGATTAAAAACATTTATAAAAGAATATCAAATGAACAATAAAATTATTTACCTTTAAATAATTATTAGTTTCGCAATAGAATTAAAATCCCGTGAAATAATTCAAAGAAATTTATCACTAGATTGGTTTTCCGACGACCAGCGTATATCACTTTTAAATTCAATATGATTTGCTTCTAAGAATTTATTTTTTAAAAAATTGTTCTGTTTTTTAAATAAATTGTTCCTTTCAAAAAAATAATAATATCGAAACTAAAAAACATTTTGAAAATATTCGTAAATAAAAAAAATCAAAATCAAAGAAAAATATTCAAATAAACATGTTCTAACAAGGACAGCTTTGCTACGAATGATCTTATAACCTTGTTGTCAAAATTGCAATGACACCTTCCATAATTCAAAATATTTTGAAAGTGACGACATCAAACGTCATTCGTAACCAACTGCACTACTACCCTAAGTGCAACGATGCACCCATCGAATAACCACTAAAAGACAACACTTAGCTTCGGGTCCCGACGAGATGTCAAGGACGCGCAGCCGCAAACCGAACTCTCACGACAGCGACTCCAAACCGCTTAGAAGCCCTCGTAGTAGGCGACGGAGCTCACAGGATCATGCACCCGCGTGAAATGTATTAAAATAAAAGGGGTTAAATATACAACTAAGGTTTCTCTGTACTACGAAAGTTTTCCCTACTCTGTTACTATGCCCTGAAACGCAACAAACATTCACAATAAATTAAACACCATACGGAATCCCTTCTAAACAACTACTATCACCCTTCCATTAGTCTTTCAGATCCTCAGCAGTACACTCAACCTCAAGCTTCCCTATTCTAAATGATAAGACATGTACGAATGATTAAAATACCTATGAGAAATCACTAGTTCGATTTTCTTGTTCTCAAACCATAAACAAAATTGTTCGTGAACATGATTTCTTATAGATAAGTGTTTCCAACAACGGTAGGACTACAATATTTACCTTTTTTAAGCAGACTTTGTCTACATGAAAACTTACGAGAACCTTCTAACGTCTTCTTGCAATATTCCTATAGATCACCCTTTTAAATGTTATTCACAATTATACACTCCGCATATTATTAATTTTAAAAGGAAAATTTTGTAGATACAACACTATTACTATCAAGAAAAAGCAAATAAAAATCCTAAGAAATACATTTTTTTCAAATCCGTCGGTAACCCCCCGTCAACAGTTCCACAGTTCCCTAGCAACCCCCACACTGTCTCTCGCCCGTTTTCTAACCAGTCAAATACCAAAGACAATTTAATTCTTGCTTGAAGGTTTGACTCGAGATGGGGTCAGTACAGTACCTAATAGGATAGTCCAACTGAATTCGGCGACCACAATATTTTCAACAAAAAAGCCGACCTCAGTTGTACTTAAATGCTGCGTTTTTGAAGGCGTTTTTTTGTTTTTTAAATTATTGATTTTATTTTATACTTTTTAGTAATCATAATACGCAGTTACGTAGTCCCACTTCTTGGTTATTTCAGCGCGCCGCAAGTAATGCCGCGGGAAAGTCATAGTCATATTTCAACAAGTAAATATTCTTCGTTGTAGTCGCTCAACTATCTTAATCGAGATATCTTATCCCCACCCTTGAAATCAGTACCGTTGAGGAGTTCCGGTGGCCATCCGTGGTCTTCATCATCAGTTCTACTTCACCAAATGATACTTTCTGAATGCAAATACTAAAAATACTAAAATAGCTATGTGCTTGCCTACAATATTTGAGGAGTTACCTCAATTCCTCACTGATCCCCTCATCAGATTCAGATTATGTGACAGTGGGACCACCTCGGAAGTATACCCTATCAAACTAAAAAATAATTTTTAAAATCGGTCCACAACGTATAACCTACTCCTTTTTTGAAGTCGGTTAATATACTTAGAGACTAGCAACCTGCCCTGGCTTCTCTTAGGTTTTTGTGAATTTCCTGTTTCACCTGTACATAAACCAAAATTTATTATACATTGCAACCACCCATAAAAAAATATGTAACTGATGGTAAAAACCGCATCAAAATCCGTTGCGTGGTTTAGGAGGAGTTAGCGGATATACAGGCGGACGGACGCGGAAAGCGGAAAGCGGAAAGCGACTTTATTTTATACTATGTATAAAGAAAGATAAAGATAAAGAAGTAGATTGTCTAATCTTAAACTGAACGACCCTCCAATGTGTTTACGCTCACACGCGGATATATGTTTCATAGGTTGATTACTGCTCGTTCCGTTCCGTTTTAAATAAGACGATCTCTTACGACTATTCGAGTTTATAGATGTACATCAAAACATACAGTCTGTTACTACGTGACTAAATAATAATCTGCCTATGTTACCGAACGTAAACGAATTTCACAAATGAATTGAAACTCCTCCAATGTAAATTCTGTGGGAAATTCTCGATTGTTCTACATCATTTTCTTAAGATCCATTATGTAAAATCCATTGTTATCCGAGGCACGTTTTCATCGTGTACCTCATTAATTGAGGCTCTTATTCGTATTGTCATTATGTTACCGCGGAGTCGTGGATTTAAGCCTTAAGTTACAAGAGTTTGAGTGTCGCTTAAGCTGTTATGCTGGTATACAGTCGTCCAACACCTAAACTGGGCCTCTATTGTACTGTGTAAAACTATATAAATTGTCTTTGACGTGTTAGGGTCTCTCCAGACCTATCGAAGCGGAATCGGCTTGAGCCGGTAAGAAAAAGTTTAATGTCCATGCAATAACAGCGAAAACGACGTAATCCGTTCTCAACGCTGAATCGAGCCGAGCCGAGCCAAGCGACGCCTTTTTCACTCTTGCAGCACGGTCATAAAACTTTTTCTTACCGGCTCAAGCCGATTCCGCGTCGATAGGTCTGGGGAGACCCTTATCGTATTGTCAACGTTACGATGACTCTTATTTACTGGATAGTAGTGGCGGTCGAGATTAGAACATAAAAAGATAAAGATAAAAGATGTTTATTCAGTAAGTAGGCCGCACGGGCACTTTTACACGTCAAAAATCTACCAGCGCTTCGCAAGTGACCACTGCTGAGAAGAAACGCCGCAAGAAACTCAACAGTCAGTCGTTTTTTAAAAATTAGTTATACAATTATAAAACTTAACCTAGCATTATATAAAACAATGAATTTAACATTAAAATATATATATCATGCGTAGTTGAGCAGGAAAATGTGTCAAAACTCAGTATGTTCAGATGAACTCATACCGAAATAGTAATAATAATAATAATTATATATATATATATTAGGGTGTTTCACTTTGTTAGGGATAGAAAAAAAAAGTGATAATTTTCCAGACTTTGCTCATTTTCCAAGTCTCGTTAAGTTTAATAAGGTATCTGCCAAATTTCATGAAGATTAGAAAATATTTAGGGGTTGCACAAATAAAAAGATAGAGAGAAAAAACATTTTTTTTTGTTAATTACTTTTATTTCAAAATAGCACAATGTACAGACACGGATTAATATCAAGTAAAAATAATAATTTTAGGTTAATACACAACACAATTATTCATATCATGTACCTACATTGTGAAATGACGAATCAACTAATTTGCTACGTAAGCTGCAACTTCATCTTTTGTTCGCTTGGTGACGCCTTTTCTATGATGTTCGACGACTCTTAACAAAAATTGTTTCTGTTGTTCATCTTTGACCGAGTTCTGAAATTTCTTTATCAAAGCAATGCCTCTTTCTGCGGTGTCGTTTACCACCTTGAGAGCATCGATCAAGCCTCTGACGGTAGTGCTACAATATTCGTTTTCGTCGTGAATACCGAACATTTCGAAGAAAGTTTTTGTTTTACTAGTAACAAAGTCACTAACGGATTTTCCTTCAAACTTAAGTGTTTTACCATCCAGCCGTTTCATTTCTTTTTTCTTCGCAGGGTTTTTTAAATTTAAAAACATTTTTTCTTTTTCAGTTTGAATGATGCGTTCATCCAAAAAGGCTAATCCTATGTTCATTTCAGACAAATACCAAAGGTGTCTCTTGGCCGCTGCGAGGGCACTTTTTTTTACATTGGTATCAGGGTAAGAGTTTAAAAGCTGTAACATATCTAAATCGTTTTTCGGAGCCCATCGACTTATGACCGCTTCGTGCCAAAATCGGATATATATTAGACACACGAAATATCCTATTTGTTTCATACCATTCAGTTCTTTTTTAGTAATACCAGGAACATTTAATAATTGTCGGGTGAATAAGACAATTTTCAGTGCATATATGGCCTTCGCCATCCACCTTGCTTGATGTAGAGCCCCTGGAGCCCTGAATGGAAAATCATTTTGAGACCAACCTCCAAGGTATAATAGTGAGAGTTGTAATAACTCTTTGTAGTCTTCTCTTGGATAAGTTCCATTTTCTAAGACGTTTTGGATATAATGTACCATTTTCACACGTTGATCTCTTGCAAAACCTTGCATTGAATCTTCTTCGTCCATCATAGTCGTATACAACGTCTTATCAAGCGAATTCCACAGATTTTGAAACTTTCTAAAAATTTTGATGTCAGGGCCACTAGAAGGTACAGAGTAGCACTCATCAAACACCCCTTTCAAGATTAATTCATGGGTATGATGACGACAAGCTAACCACAGCAAATTTCGTTCAAAACTATTCTCAATTCTAACACATGCTCCTTGAATAAGTCCTGTGTTAGATGCTGTAGTATCAAAACAAAGACCAATGATATGGCATCGTAGATCAAATCGGTCCACCTCTTGAACCACAACTTTAGCCATTTCCTCACCGGTGCCTTTCGATGCAACTGGAACACCAAGTAAATGCTCAATTTTTTTACCAGTTACAAGAACAGCAACTCTGTCTTCCAGAGTCTTACTGGAAGAAACCGACGGTAGCAGTTTACTGTCCCAATGTAAAACTAATGGTGGAGGAGTTTCAAATAAGGATTTTTCAATTTCTTTAGCCATTTGGCTTCTGTTGGCAACCCGAGCTCGGTAAACGGTGGACGGCGATATAGAAATGTCGGAGACGTCATGACCAAGGCTTTTAGCAGCTGCAATAAAGGAAGTACTTGCTTGTCGATTGGAAAGTTGTTCCCGATCCCATGTAACTGTAAGTGTCTTATCAAGGGGCCTTAATTTACTATTAATAAGGCGTGGCATTTTTGCTGGTGCTTGCCCGTTACTCGGTGCAGTGAATTCGTCGTGTTCGTCACTTGATGACGATGATGAAGTAGAATTTGGTTCCAACTCCGCTACCAATGCTACCGCGTTGTCTTCTGCAATCTCTTTATAGTGTTTTGTCTTAAAAGCATCAAATTTTTCTTGTTTCTTTATCTTTTCTGTAATTTTTGATGAAAACTTTTTGTCTATACCACTCATTGACGAACTCATGCGATCCTCTCTCTGTAATATCAGAAATTCTTTATCGTGCTGTAATACGCCGTTCATTGTCATTACATTTTGGCTAGCAATATCAAATAATTTACCAAGATCACTTATCCATTTTTGCCGTTTTATATTTGCCGCTTCAGTGTTTCTGGATTTCTCTTTCCCCAAGCTTTGATATTCCTTATATATTTTTAGTATACCAGCTCGAATATTTTCCTCTGTCTTAACAGGGATATTAGCTTTCTTCCATACCTCTTGTATTTTTATACTTGTCGACTTAGCGGCATCAGAAAGTGTTTCTTTTATTTCTTTATGGTGATATATAAAAACTAACAACACTTGTTCTTTGGAAGGGAGCCTAGCTCCTAAAAAGTCTTCACATGGAACCTTATTAAGTAACCAAATTCCCCGTCTTTTACTCATTTTAAAGTTTAAATAATATTATGTTGAACTGATTCACTTTATACACTTGAAGCACTTACTACCCTCCACTACAAAAAAACGCCAGTTAAAGAACTTACCCTCCAATGTAAAGATGTTAGTTGTATGAGAAAATTTTAATGGTGTTGTGCAACCTCTAAATATTATTCGATTTTACTGATTTTTGACATATGAACCTTGTGTATGAGTGGGATCAAGAATTAAAGCAAAGTGATATGAAAAAAATAAATTAAAAAAAATGAAACACCCTAATATATATATATATATATATATATATATATATATATATATATATATATATATATACATATATATATACATATACTTACCCATGACGGTGCAAAACAACCACATAGTTTTGATACATTCTCCTACAGAAACCGTGTCCCCTAGACAATAATTATACCTACAATGCTTACATATTTTTCTGACTAAGCTATTACTAAGTTATTTAGGTGTTTAATTTATGCCAAGCATTTTTATTTGTTAGATAGTTAGTCCTCGACCCTATAATAAGCTTTCGACATCAACGACTTTTTCAAGTAATTTTTAAGTGCTGGAAATGATAACTTTAAAACTTCGTCAGGTAATTTATTATAGAAATGAATGCATTGACCAACAAATGATTTATATACCTTACGGACACGAAATTTTTTAATAGCAATTTTATTTTTATTTCTTGTATTCAAATTATGTATATCACAATTCTTAACAAAAGAGTCTTGATTTTTAATGACATAAATAATATTCTCATAAATAAATTGTGACGCTACTGTCAAAATACTAATTTCTTTAAATAGTAATCTTAAGGAATCACGGGAGATTAGGTTATATATGGAATGAATGGCTCTTAACATAACGGTGATGCCGACGTGTGAGGAGGAAGCTCGGACTTGATTGCCCAACATAATACTGCTTGGCCGCGGAGAGGTATAGTCCATTCGCTTAGATAGTGTCGCTACACTCGCACGTACTTGTGGTTATTGTAATAAAATACGAATATAATTGGAAGTAAACTGCCATATTCACTTACGGCGTAACACCCGCAAGTGAATTTGGAGTTTACATCGAAATATATTCGTATTTTATTGCAATAACCACAAGTACGTGTGATTGTAGCGACACTATCCAAGCGAATGGACTATAACAAGAAGCAGAAGGAGCACCAAACCGCTGGATTGCTCCCTATCTGGAAGTCCTAAAGTGCAACACCCAGGCAGCATTCCATCAGGTTTAACAAAGAACAACCTACATCGCTATTGCCTAACCCACTCGCAATCGCAATCGACTTCAAAGTGGAACAATTGTTTTCATTTTGAATGCAGACTCGCCATCTGACTGTCAAAATGAAAACGATTGCGATTGCGAGTGCGTTAGGCAATAAGCCTACTGGACCATAGTAGAAATAGAACTCTTGGATTCCCTAATAATGTTTCTCCTATCGCATCCGTTGCCCGAATTATTAAACTGATTTCCTCTGAGTAAGATAACTTTTATAGTTTTCCAAAAATACCTGCGGTTAGGTTAGGATTGTATTATAAAGAACACCAAAAAAAAAACGACGATTAGAGATTCCAATAAAGACTCCTAGAGTGCTCTATCTAAGAGAGCCACTTATGGTGGTCACGGCCCTCAGCCATGCCGAAACGATCAAGAAGACGAGCTAATTGAAAAACGAGTAGGTTAAACCTAACGAAAGTTGCTAATGTGTTGCCAATCTTAAGGAATAAGCTAAAACGCTAGGCTATTCTGTGTTCCAAAAACCTACAACTCAGCAATATCTTATGTCACTTAAGCTTAAGACTCAAACCCCTTCTGTACCCTTACCATGAGTAACAATTACCTTACTCGCTAGCGAGTCGATTGCTCTGTTCCTCGCACTCTATAAGAATACTGCGAGATCTGAAAGGGAGAGAGCATTCGACTCGCTAGCAAGTACGTTAATTGTAACTCATGGTAAGGGTACTATACCACTTACCATGAGTTACAAATACCTTACGCGCTAGCGAGTCGATTGCTCTGTTCCTCGCACTCTATAATAATACTGTATTCGCATTTCGCACAGAGCATTCGACTCGCTAGCAAGTACGGTAATTGTAACTCATGGTAAGGGTACTGAGTGTGGTATTTTGTTAAAATTGCGTCTTTACAAAGCAAACAGAAGCTCCTAAGCGTCTCGGGGAGTGGTCCGTTATTGGAAACGTTCCTTTTTGAACGATATTTGCATATATTTACATAAATTGCTCTTACAGACCCAATTTAGGATTTGGGACACTTTGTGTGTCGTTTTAAAAGGTTTTCTATATAAATTGTTTACCCTTTGTAAGGCTTTGTGTAATAAATAGGCATGCTTCGTTCATTTGTAGCGAGATTTAGACGACACGCGTTGGCCTAGTTGTTAGTGACCCTGCCTACGAAGCTAGAGGTCCCGGGTTCAAATCCCGGTAAAGGCAGATATTTGTGTGATGAGCGCGAATGTTTGTTCTTGAGTCATGTATATTTTCTATATATTTAACTATATATTTATCTATATATAAGTATTTTGTATAGCTACCTAGTACCCATAGTACAAGCCTAGAGCTTACTTTGGGACTAGGTCAATTAGTGTGACATTGTCCCCTGATATTTTTTATTTTTTATTTATTAGAAGTTGAAAAAAAAATCAAGTTTTAAGTTTCGGATGAAACTATTTTCCATTATATTGTTTAAACATAATTACGCTATTTTAATGTTTTATGAAGGTGGTAGGACCTTGTGTAGGGTACGTCCGGAACGCTACCACCATCTTATCCTTTAACTTACCACCAAGTAGCAGTGTTAGTATTGTTGAGTTCCGATGTGGGGAAAAGCGGTGAAATAAGCATAGAGGCATTCCATCTAAGTCCTTAGAGCTGGCAACGCATTTGCGGTCTTAGCATTGTAGTCTCAAGACTGTAGTCTTGAGAATGCAAAATATCTATCGGACTCAGATTCTGAGTCCAATTCAGATCCCACACAATCTCAGGTGACATGTGTGCTCGTTTACCTTCTTTATGTCATAAAAAAGCCATCAAAGTAGTAGCGAGTGATGATGATGATGATGCCGATGATGCCATCACGCCGTTTTCGGCAACAGCGATGCTTCACGAATTCTCAAAGGCAGCAGAGCCAGATGGCAGCTCTTGGTGTGCCCTCCAGTGGGTTGCGTAGCCAATTTTTGCTGCAAACGTCCGCCGTCCATTCGCTTAGATAGTGTCGCTGGTGTCGCTACACTCGCACGTACTTGTGGTTATTGTAATAAAATACGAATATATTTCTATGTAAACTGCCAAATTCACTAGCGGGTGTTACGGCGCAAGTAAATTTGGCAGTTTATATCGAATTATATTCGTATTTTATTACAATAACCACAAGTACGTGCGAGTGTAGCGACACCAGCGACACTATCTAAGGGAATGGACTATACACTGAGCGAACGTTAGGACTTAAGACGCCGTTTCTGTAATTATAGGGTAGTAGCGAGTATCAAGTTTAAACTTTAAAGCATTCAAAGTGGCAGGCAACAAATACACTGACAAACTCAAACTGCATTAGTTGGTTTGAAAGTTGTTCGTAGTTGCAGTGTAGGTACCTATTTTATGTATGTACGGGTATGTATATGTTAACTCTTTATTGCATAAATATAAAATGTTGTCCGTGTATCACGAGGATTGGCCAAAATTAAATGTCGAATAATATAGACATAGAGAACATTTAGAAATGCTAAATAGATAATTTATTAGGCACAAAAGTAAAATTCACCTAAGGCACGGTCCCACCGCCGACGATGAGCGGGAAGCGAGTACAGTCAGCGATCAACTATTAATATTTGGGTCCCTTTCCTTGACACGGAATCTATATTTTTTGTTTCGACAAACTAGTGGAAAGACTTCTCGCCGGCAGTGTGGACAGCCAGCGATCAACTATTAATAGAGGTGTCTCTTTTACTGACAGTGGATCTTTATCTTTTGTTCGTTTCTTGGGCGAGAAAATCGCCGATAGCTAATCGCTTCCTCGCCCTTGGTGGGACCAGTGCAGTGCCTAACAATTCACTAATCTAAAAGACCGCTACGAGTGGGCATCGTTCCCAAAATACTGTCATTATTGCCATGTTGAACAAACAATAACTTTAACAAAAAGCAAGCTTTCAAAACCCGACTGTTCAGTTGCTAACCAACTTTAAATCGTTATAAATCCTAAATGATCATTCAAAATGAAAAATGATGAAAGAAACCTAAAGATGATTTTTAAATCCCTATTCAATGATACTCTACTTGTCATACTTAATAGTTTTTTTTATTTTTATTTGCACAATATGGCGTCTGGTTGCCGCCATATGTAATTTTGATTACTGTCATATCTTCAGTGACACTCACCAGATTCAGACAAATCGATTGACATAAGAATCATCTAAATCGGACAACTGGTTTAGTTTTTATAGTGCCACAAAGGAAAAAACATACATATATAGGCTGTGAAACACATTACCCTCCTCCTTCGGCAGTCGGGTAAAAAGAACACTAAATGTATCTACAATATCTCATGTTAGTTTAACAATAACTTACAAGTCGTAAATATTCTTACAAAGCTTACTTCTCTTTCAAAGGTTTTCGCAGAAGTTACTGGAAGCCAGTAAGTGGTTTAGTTAGTGGAAACTTGCAAGTGTTGAGAGTAGTTTCCAGTGTGTCAAAGTAAGTTCTGTAACTAAGTAGTAATCTTCTCTAGAAATGTCGACTGTTGCACCGTTAACTTATCTCCGAATTTTATGGACCAAAAATTCTGAAGTCGAAAGGCAAATGACCAGCATTACCTATGGTAGTAGGTGACAGCGATGACAGCTGTAACGTAATTTCATTACGTTACCGTAAAATGGGGTTAGTTTGATAAATTTTCGAAATAAGTCTTCTGTAACTCCCGCATTTAATCGTGAAATAAAATATTAAAAATATGGTACTGGCGACTACTCATTTGGAGTAACTTAAAGCAGTTAGGGGCAGACTACGGTTGACGGCTTAGTAGAAAATAATAATTACGCAGCTTAAAACCTCGATTCTTAAAATGGGGCTACTTTGATTTTAGCTGTGTTTACATCACAATATCAAAGTCACCCCTGAAGCATGTAAAAAAATAGTGTTTTTTTTTGTTTCGAAGGTTTTAAATTCAATTTGTCTGAAAATACTTGAACTACAAACATCAACGTAATCTCGCGAAAGAGCTTAATAATAACTCAGACATTGCACAAAATTGATGATTCAAAAAATTATCAAAGTCGCCTCGCGTTTCCAAAGTCGCCCCATTTTACGGTATCGAATATTGTAAGGTAATGAGATTCTCGAACATCTTCCAAAATTAACAGATTGCCTACGGGTTTTGAACGCATAACAGAGGACTTATGATATGTGTGTAGTTAAAGTAAAGTTCATAACGAAATGAGTACTTTCTTTTGCGTTTTCGAACCATATTATCTTAAATACGGAACCCTCGGTGCGCGAGTCCGACTCGCACTTGACCGGTTTTAGTTATTTTGTATACTTGCCGCTGAAACCTTTTTACACGACTGCCCAAAAAAGGAGTGTAATGTTTGCGGGGTCATGTATGTATGTATCTATGTGTTGTATGTACGATTCTTTATTCCACCATATCTTCTAAACGCCTAAGCCGATTTAGATGTGTGTGGTATCGTTAGGATCCTTTCAGCATCCCGGGTGACGTAGGATACCTAAACTGTTAATTTTGAAATAACAAGAATGGCAAAATGTAATTTATTAACACAGGTATATCAACTACAGTAGGTTTAGAAGTTATGTTGGAATAAAGAATCGTACATACATACATATATACATGAATCCTGAAAACATTACACTCTTTTTTTTTGGGCAGTCGTGTAAAAAACATTACACTGCTTTTTTTTGGGCAGTCGTGTAATAGTTATTTGTTATACAAGGGGGGGGGGGATTGTATTTTACCTGCGAGTGTTCATTTGAAACACGAGCTAGCGAAAGGACTATCATTCACCACGAGCGAAGCGAATGGTTCAAAAATAGAATCATGAGCGTAGCGAGTGTTTCAACACAAGAGTCGTAAAATAACTTTTCACCCGTGTATAACACAAACTTTTCACCTCACTACAGCGAGGAAAATAAGAAAAAGCTCAATTCCGCATTTTGCACGGTTTCCCGTAATTCCACAGGTTTATACGTCTTCGTCACTCGAATCACTCATTTTTAATAAAAAAAATAACAAAACAAACTAGAAAAACATGCGAATATTTAACGTTGACGGCTTAATTGAAAAGTTTTGACTTAAGTTTTTTTTTATTATTTACGATGCGTTTTGTTCGCACATCGACTTACTTGGACTGTCAGAACATTTTATCCGTTTTTACAACAAGAATGAAGGTTAATGTTGAACGGTCGGTGCAATTCATTAATTACGTTTTACGTTTGTTAGCTGTCAAATATCACTTAGGAGGGTAGGTGGCGCTGCCATTCAAGTGACACTGACTCCGTGTTTCTTATTGTTTTAAATTATACATTGAGCGTATCTTGATTAAAAAGCAAATCATTTCAGTGTATTTATATATAAGTGTGCTGTGCAAATGTTCTCTCTTTGAACTTTAAAGGGGAAAATAATTTTTACTTTATTTTTTTGGCATCAGTGTTAACTTTTTTGTGACGATTAAACCATCTCTGTGAGTGAGACAAACAAACAATTAGTGTCGGTAATCGTTGGACATATTAATCAGAAGAACTCCTCATCGCTATTTAATGTTAAAATTACGTTAATTTCTATACATTACAAATTGTTCGAACTCAACGCCATCTAGGAAACTGTGCCGGAACTGTGTTTTTGGACTTGGTGACTATATAATGTGATTTTGCTGATCAACACAGGTCAGAGCGCTTCTAATCACTTAAAATAATACCTACTTTATCTCAGAGCACCGATAAAGGTTGACACCTTATTTATACTTTGTCTCTTGAGCGCGCGACCGTACAACGCCATCTAGGCAACATCGCCAGTAGTGGATCGTTATCTTTTGCAAAGGGCAAAGCCTTGATCGATTGATTTTGCAAGCTTCAACGTAAGTCAAGTAATTAAAGATGTCACTATCAGTTGCTAAAAATATGACATGCTGCGGATGCTCGCATGAAATAGTGGATACGTTATTCCTAACGTGCTTTTATTGCTCAAAGAATTACGATCTTTTATGTGCTAATGTTAGCGAGCACAGATTCCACAAAATAATTAAGGCAGAGCATAAATGGAAATGTCAGAAATGTGTGAGCGAGGAACCAAAGACGGGTAATACAAAAACTCCCGTCAAGGGTGATTTACAGCTGTGTGCAACTAGTAACAGTAATGACGACTTCTCTGCAAATGTCACTCTGCGTAACCGCCCCACTACGAAAAATAATACTCCCATTCACTCCCCTGTCGTTTTGTCTCATTCTTTGCCTGAAGTAATCGCCGAGTCCCAGTTAGTTGCCGAGCTGAGATTCTTTAGGGAGGAGATGAAAACGGTGCTTTCAGAAATGCAACAATTTAGATGCGCCGTGTCGGAATTGACAGCTGCTGTAAATTCATGTAACCGTCGCATAGATGAGCTCGCAGCTCGAGTGGAGGCGGTTGAGCGTAATCATATCGACGGTGCGCAACCCTACCTGGAAGATACGATATCGGAGCTTAGGCTTGAATTGAACGAGCGAGATCAGGATCTCCTCAGAAACGACATTGAGATATCTGGTATACCTGAAGAAAGCAACGAGTTATCCATTCACCTCACAATATCGGTTGCGAGCAAGCTGGGCTTAAATTTAGACGAACGGGACATCGTTAGCGCGGAGCGAGCGGGGCCAGTGCGCAGAGCGGACGAGGACGGCGCGCGCCCGCGGCCCCGCCCGCTTGTGGTGCGGCTCGCGCGCCGCGCGTCCCGCGACCAGCTGCTGGCTGCGGCGCGCGTGCGGCGCGGGGCTACTACTGCGGGAATCGGACTCGTTTCTGCTGCGCACGTGTTCCATGTCAATGAAAGATTGACCCGGCTGAACCGGCAGCTCTTCTACAAAGCGCGCGGAGAATCTATGCGCGCTAACTGGAAGTACGTGTGGTCGCGAGATGGGAAGATTTTTGCGCGCAGGGAGCACGGCTCGCCGCGGTATCGCTTGCGGTCTGAGAAAGATATAGTCAAAGTTTTTGGGCAATGATGCTGTTTGCGCCTACTCATAATAATATTCTTAGTAGAGCATGTTACTGCATGTTAGAAATTTTAATTCACTGTTCGTTGTTATTATGGCTTTGTTGTGATAAAATAGTAACATTAGGTTGTTTACATACTATGACCAATGATTTGTTGTACATTTGTGATTTTCAGGTATTGTGTAAATTGTATAAAAAGTATGTGGTCGGCTTTGGCGACTTTTCTCTTACTACAACTGAATTGTTATTTAAGAGTTGTAACATGAAAGTATTGTCCATCACGTACGATAGGCGTCACGTGTCACTGCTCTGCAGGTCCCTAGTCAATAACAAGCTTATCCAAATTTCGATTTCTTTTATAGTTCAATTTAACAAAAATAAGTGGTTAACTATAGGGCTTTTAAATCCAGGGTCACTAGGGACGCGCCATGATGAATTTCTTGTGGCTATGGCTCGTTTTAACGTGGACATCATGGCTATTAATGAAACCTGGCTGACGGAAGGGCAGGACTGCCGTGCACCTCAGCCGCCTGGATATCGTCTCCGCCATATCCCCCGCCCTGCTAGTGTCCGCTCCCGCGGTGGTGGAATCGGCTTTTATCTCAGACAAGGTATAAATGCCCGCCTCATCAAGCACCCACCCTCACCATCCGTTGAGCAAATGTGGCTGAGTCTAAATATGAATGGCTTAAAAATCGCAGTCGGCACGGCATACCGTCCCCCATGGCTTAGCGTGGAGACCTTCCTTGATGCCCTCAGTGAATCCGTATCCTCTCTTGGAAAATTCGATTACGTGATCCTTCTTGGGGACTTCAACATAAACCTATTAAAGCCCCTGGAAGCAAGCACGAAAAAACTGTCCGACTTTCTTACTTGCATAAACTTTACTCAGTTTGTTACGGAACCTACCCACTTCACTGACCACAGTGAAACATTGATTGATCTAATTTGTTCTGATGCATTGATCAGCAATGTATCTGTTAATTTCATTTCGGATCTTAGTAACCACGCTTTTCTAACGTGTGAAGTAAAAATAAAGAAAATAAAGCCCCCCCTTAAACGTATTCAATACAGACCTTTAAAGGATATCAACCTGGAAGCTTTCAATTGCGCCGTCGATTCTATTCTCTGGATGGAGCCGGAAATCAGTGATGTGAATGTTATGGTGGAGGATTTTAACAATAAGATACTGGATCTATTTAATTCGTTTGCTCCCTTAAAAACGGTGACAATAAAAGAAACCCGCCACCCATGGATCACTCCCACTGTTAAGCTAATGATGAGGTTACGAGACGAGGCCCACACCAAGAGTAAGGATACAAAGCAAGATTCACATATAAAATACTACAAAGAGTTAAAAACAACTGTTAAACTAGCAATTGAAAGCGAAAAATATGCATATTTTAATTGCTATATTAATTTTATTAGGAATCCCCGCACTTTGTGGACAAATATCAAACGTAACGTAGCTGACTTTAAGAAAAAAGATGTGGAACTGCCCCCACATTTAAGTAATCCCGATTGCATTAACACGCATTTTTTAGATCTCCCTGATGACGGCAGGGTAAGCATATCTCTCTTGACTTATTTTGAATTCAATAGATTTGGTTTAGGAAATTTTAGGTTAAGGCCTGTTTCGGATACAGTTATATTTAACACTAGCTTTTGCCCGCGAATTCGTCCGCGTAGAACTCGTTTATCGCAGTTAAGTAAATTAATAGTTTTAAGTAAAACTATATTTTGACGTCCTCCCTGGCAAGAATGATCTTTCAAACACATGTAATATCGAGCTCGAAATTTACCGGGACACCAACTTTAACCATTAACTCTTACGGAAGGGCACTCCCGATACTTCGAAAGAGTTCAGGAACTCTAAGGGTAGGACGTGACTTGCTCTGTGTCTATGACATTGTCTACCAAGAGATACTCCACAACATCGCCTTCGACATGAGACATATTTTTATATTTATCCGCCCGACAATTTCGTTCAATTTCAATCGTCATTTGTTATTCGGTGCTAATATCGCCCTCTCGCACAAACATTCTCTATTCTTTATATTGTTTTTTAGATCGGGGTACACGTTATTTTTTAGATCATCTGTGTTTTGTACAATATTACAGAATTCGCGGTTTAATGTATTCAAATCGTTACTATCTCTCGCCATACGATCATCGTCAATTTTTAGTAGAGCTGCCGGATATATTGCCCCGACTGTGTATCATGGTGTACTCGTAGTTCCTGGCATATTTGTAGTGAGGTTAATTTTTTATATATATATACTCATATCGTAGATGCCGAAATGCATTTATTTTATCCGCTGGTGTGCCCCTAGTTATCACCGGTAGATGAGAATCTGTCTCAATTCGCCGTCTCAAAGCACCATCCCTCCCATGATAGTTAGGTTGCTCTTAAAATATCCATCATAGTTCAATATTACATATATTATATTATGAGTCTTAATACTAATTATAATGTAGGTATCTATCATTATAAATGGCGGAACTCCCAAACATCATCAGTGGCCGCTGAAAAAAAAAAGACAATTATATTCTTCAAACAAATTTACCCAATGCCCATTAATCTAATTCGGTTCTGCGGTTAATCCGTGAAAGCGTAACAAACAGACAGACGTCAGACATAATTGAATTACCATTTTGAATTTCTACCTATACTTTCACATCATTTTCGAAATCTGCGTCCTCAAAATCTAATAAATGACAATTATGTCCACTTTTTAAAAAAGATCATGGCCTCCATCTTGAATTCTAAATTTGACATAATTTCCATAATCTGCGTCCACAAAATGTAAGAAAATGATACCAATGACGACTTTTTCAATAAACATCATGACGGCCATTTTGAATTCCAAATTTGATATCATTTTCGAAATCTGCGTCAACGCAACCTAAGAAAATGACACCCATGATGACTTTTTCAAAAAACACCAAACATTGTCGTTATTCCCTCGGGAACTTTTAAATTTTCCGGGATGGGATTTTTCTATGTGTTAATCCAGGGTGATACACCCATTTTAAATTTCATCCTAATCCATCTAGCTGTTGCAGCTTTAAGGAGTAACTAACTAAAACCCCCTTTTACCCCCCTTTTTATGGGTGGTTTTTTCTAAATCGCTGAAAGCAGTATATTTTATTTATAAACAGTAGCCTAAATATCAATTTCCTAATGTAGCCATTTCGATATCTCCCATACAAATTTCTACTCCCCATTTATCGCCTGAGGGGGAGTTTACCGAAATCACTGAAAGATTTTTTTTATGTTAAACAGTATTAAACAGTAGCTTAAACACCAATTACCACGATTCCAACTAAAAAAAATAACATAAATGACCAAATTGTCATACAAACTACCATCCCAAATCTCACCCCCTTAGGGGTGATTTTTGAGGTACAAATTTAATCTAATTCAGTTCCGCGGTTTATCCTTGAATGCATAACAAACAGACAGACGACAGACAATAACTTTCACGTTTATAATGTTAGTATGGATTTTCTTTCTACAGCAATATTATGTATACCTATCGATGTATAGCTTTTTTTACCCCTTGAGTATTGTTTGAAATGACATTTTAGAATTAAATAACCGACCAATTCGCCGAAAAATTAAATGCCTGTCCGTAATTATTTTCAAGTGATCATAATGACCGCCCTAATATTAAATAACAGCCGTAGAATTAATACGCCGTGAATAGTATTGAAAATAGCGGAAAAAAATTATAAAATCTGGATATGTAAACGCTGACAACTTCAATCTGACACCGCTCCTTTTGATATAGACTAACAAAACTGAATGTGGGTACAAAGCCTGTCTCATGTTGTCACACTGGATGGCAAAAGCCATAGGAGAAATAAATTATTAAATTGCGCAATTTTGTCAAATAATTACTAATCTTATTCTATATTAGTAATTATTTGCGTCCCCAAAAACTAAAAAAATGTTACCCGTGACAACTTTTTCAAAAAACATCATTGCCGCCAGCTTGAATTCTAAATTTGACATCATTTTCATAATCTGCGTCCCCAAAATGTAAAACAATGATACCAATGACGACCATTTCAATAAACATCATGGCGGCCATTTTGAATCCCAAATTTGATATCATTTTCAAAATCAGCGTCTACGCAACCTAAGAAAACGACACCCATGATGATTCCAAAAAACACAACGATATTGTCGTTCTTCCCTCGGGAAACTTAAAATTTTCCGGGATAGGATTTTCCTATGTGTTAATCCAGGGTATAAGCTATCTCCATTCAAAATTTCATCCAAATCCATCCAGCGCCATTGCAGCGTGAAGGAGGGACAAACTAAAACTCCCTTTTACCCCCCTTAGGGGTAGTTTTTTCTAAATCGCTGAAAGAAGTATTTTTTATTTATTATCAGTAGCCTTAATACTAATTTCCAAATTGCTTATTTTAAAAATAACTTATCTCCTATACAAATTTCTACCCCCTATTTGAACCCTTTAGGGGATGAATTTCCAAAAATCCTTTCTTAGTGTACCCTTAGAATATTCCCTTAAAATTTCAAGTGCCTAGGTCCAGCGGTTTAGGCTGTGCGTTGATCGATCAGTCAGTCAGTTTTACCCCTTTCCATCCCTTCGGGGATGAAATAATCAAAAACGCTGAAATACGTATAAATTAATTTTCAATTTTCAACCGTAACACAAAATTTGAATAGTCTAACTTAAACTAAAACTGACGGACTTTCATACAAATTTTCATTCCCTTAGGGGTGGAATTTCCGAAAATCCTTCCTTACTGGATCTTTACACTATATAAGGTATCTATGTGCAACATGTCAAGTCTCTAGGTCCTAAGGTTTGGGCTGTGCGTTGATATATTAACAATCCGTTTTACCCCTTTTCATCCCTTCGGGGTTGAAATTATCATTAACGCTGAGACACGTATAAGTTAAAATTCAATCGCCAACCTAAACGTAAAATTTGAAGCGTCTAACTTCAAAACTGACGGACTTTCATACTAATGTTTTTCCCCTATTTTACCCCCTTAGGGGTGGAATTTCCAAAAATCCTTCCTTAGTGGATCTCTACACTATATAAGGTATCTATGTGCAAAATTTCAAGTCTCTAGGTCCAGCGGTCTGGGCTGTGCGTTGATATATCAACAATCAGCTTAGCATTTTATATAATAGATTATAAAATCGATTACTACCAATGCTCAGGGTGACGATGGTATTAGTTTGAACATGATCTTGCTGACTTTACCTCGTACGCTGTTAACAATTACAACAATTATAAATAGGTCAATTGAAACTGGTATTTTCTCTGAGCAATGGAAAGTGGCCGTTGTGAAACCAATCCCGAAACTTAAGAACCCTGCAAACTTTAAGGATCTCAGACCAATAAGCCTACTTCCGTTCCTGTCAATTTTTTTAGAAAAAGTGGTTTGTATACAAATGACCGAATATCTCGAGGCTAATGACATCCTACCTAAGAAACAATCCGGCTTTAGAAAATTCCGCGGCACGGCAACGGCTCTCCTTGATGTTGTGGACAATATCTTAGCAACTCGAGATGTGAGCGAGGGATCCTTGATGGTTTTGCTTGACTTTTCTCGAGCTTTCGACACTATAAATACTGCACTTCTTTTATCCAAACTAGCTTTTTATGGTTTTGATGGTTTAACTTTGAAATGGTTTTCTAGCTACCTCTCTGGCCGCAAGCAATATGTCAGAGTTACAAATGAAAATGGTACAGAATCGGCCTCTTCTATACTACCTGTCAACAGAGGAGTCCCTCAGGGTTCGATTCTTGGCCCAATTCTTTTTATATTATATAGTGCAGACATAATTAACGCCTTTAAGAACTGTAATTACCACATATACGCCGATGACATTCAATTATACAGATCTTTCAACCCCACTCTGACAACTACAGCGGTGGAGGAAATAAATGCGGATTTGTGCCGTATAGCCTCTTGGTGTAAAGAGCATAAATTAATTTTAAACCCCAATAAGTCTAAATATATGGTCTTAGGTACACAGACCCAATTGAGCAAAATTTTAGCGAACAATCCGCAAGTGCATATACATGGCATTCCTTTGGAGCGAGTATTTGAGGCTCGCAATTTGGGTCTTCTTATGGATGGCCAGCTAATTGTTGAGGGGCATGTTCTTGAAACGATGCGGAACTGTTTTTACAGGTTGAAAGTTCTGTATCGGATCCGCGAATATCTGAGTACGGATATGCGCATTAAGTTATGTGACTCGCTCATTCTATCTAAGCTTAACTACGCAGACGTAGTGATAGGAGGATGCCTGCTGGCCTGAACTACAAAAGTAATACAACGTATTCAAAATGCTTGCGCCCGCTTCTGCTTCTCTATCCCTCGCCGATCCCACATCACCCCATTTTTAAATAGAAATGACCTTATGAATATGGCTGCCCGGCGTAAATTGCATCTCGCAACGCTGCTTTTCGGCATTATAAAACGATCCGAGCCCTCGTATCTCTTCGAAAAGCTCAAGGTTTCACAACGCAGGGTACGATCTGCAGTCCGACTTATATGCCCCATGCACCGCACGGCTGCCTTTCGTGGCAGCTTCCGCTTTGCTGCCACGAAATGCTGGAACGACATACCGCCGCCCATAAGGAACTGCATATCGCTTAGCTCATTCAAATTGAAACTTAAAAAGCATCTATTATCTACGCAGAAATCACAGACTCAGACATAGGCAGTCGTGCTTTTCAAAATTTTACCTGTACCTACTGTTTACTCCCAAGACCACTAGTCATGTTGCCACGCGCTGTTCAAGAGAGGTTTTTGTATCTGGCTGCATGTGTGTTTTTTGTTTTTAATTATAAGCACCTAACTGCTGCTTGTGATGTATGACGGTGACGGTTCATGTCTTGCTTGAAGTTAGCGCCATCATCCTACTTAGTTCTTAATATTGTTTCTGGCTTCACTGAAAACCAGCGTGACGAAACGTTCTCCAACGTTTTACCACATTAGCTGAGTGAAGTCCATTTTGGTAGGCTTTTGTAATCTTAGTTTTTAGTTTTATATTTATATTACCTTAATCTTATGAATCTGTATACTATTGTAAAATGCCTGCCAAATAAACTTATTTTCTTTCTTCTTTCTTTCTTTCTTTCTTTCACTTAAGCTGCCTTCAAATGTCAAAACTCTTTCTTCACATGTGGATAAAAAGCGATTTTCTCAATAGATATCAAACTAACAAAAAGGGCTTTCCGAGCTAGTGAGATTAAAAAAACAGTACACTCCTTTTTTTGGGCAGTCGTGTAAAAATGCAGGACAATCGGGTTTTTAAAGCTTGCTTTTCTTTTATTGTTCCTTCGTATTTTCCCATTGGGTGCAGTATTCTGTAATGAAGTTAATTGAATTAGCGGCGGGAGGCTGGACGGGCTTAAATCCATTATCATTGTCAGGATTAACTGATCTGGAGCATTTGTTTGGAACTGGCGCGGTAATTGGATTACATTGGAGTTATTTGTTCCGTTATATCATAATTACGTTATAACGAGTTAATTTGGATTATAAAAGGGGTATGCTGATTTCTTATGTTTGTTAACCATGAGATTATGCTGATCATTATTTAGAATGCTTTGTTATCTAAGAGGCAGTACGAGAAATATTCTAGTTTTATTATTTATTTACCTATTTATTTCATTTTAATTGCACGAAAAAAAAAACATACGGAAATTTAATACACGAGTATGGAAAAGCAAGCGATTACTAATTTCGTGGGTCTTAAGTAGGTTCTTGGTGGCGTAGTTGGTGATGCGCCTGCATCGGCCCGGAGAGCCAGAGGAGATGTAGGTTCGAATCCTTCCTAAGACCGACGTTTTTTCGCTTTAATATTATTTAAATACATGATGCCATCAATATTATAAAAACCGGCTTGAGGAAGGTCATGCATAATAAATTCTGGATTATGAACGGGTTTTACAGAAAACTCACATAAACCGAAGCGAAGCGAGGGCGGGTCACTAGTGCACAATAAAATAAGAATGGCGGCTTTGATGCCCAGTGGCATGCTCTGACATAAGGTAGATATTAATCTTGCTTCCTGGAATGTCACAATACCCGTGTTTGTAAACAACGTCCCTTTACGTCCTTTTTAATTAAACTCCACGTAAACAACTTTACTTAGGAACTTCGAACAATTCATTACTTCAGGTATTTTGTTTACTTTCATCGTTAATAAGAGAAAAATGCGACCAAATTCCGGCATATTGTAATATATTTTTATTGCATTTGCACCCTTATTGTTATCATAGAAGAACTGACACTCTTTTGATTATCAAATTGTGGATACGTCCTTATGCATTATGAAGGAAGAATTTGTGCGTAACTTTACTTCTGTCTATCTAGATAAAAAGGTCTTAAGTACGAATATAGCTTAGATGAATTCAACAGTATACCGTTATTAATAAGGTTGCATATGCAAAAACCTTTCGTTGGCAGATGTTGTTTTATTAGCGGGACTGTGTGCACAAAATGGCGGCTTTATTAACTTGACTGAATTAGACGAGTTACCTTTCATACGTGCCTTCTTTTATTAAGAAAGTAGGATTTACGTGTGTTTGTATGGGACGAGGAGTGAAGCGAGTACCTTAATACCTTGGTTCTTAAAGGGTAATTGCGACGGAAAAGTCAGTATATTGTAGTAATTTTCAACATTACCTATGTTGGGGAATTTGCTATCTTTCCCCAGAAATGGGGTAATTTAACCTTACATATCACGAGTGGCTAAAATATTTAGGACAGTAGTAAAAGGTCGCAGCAAAGTACCCATAGTAGACATACCTTTGGTTTAATTTCTAGCGTCGCGTCGTTATTATTAAAGTCATTTTAATTATTGCGTTCGCGTTTTCTGTTTTAACTTTTTAGGGTTTTGTACCCAAAGGGTGCTAACGGGACCTTATTACTAAGTCTCCCCTGCCTATCAGTCTGTTTGTCAGTCTTTCTGTCATTCTGTCTGTCAGTCTGTCTGTCAGTGGATAGTATCTCATGAACCGTAATAGGTAGACAGTTGAAACAAGTGCGTCTTACTAATTCCACTATAACAAAATAAATTAAAATTAATTTAGCGGTAATTTGATATTTTCTTTTTTTTTTCCTCGACCATAATACACGCTATATCTCTGTATCCGTAATAGTGAATTCGTCGATGTAGACAGTCACTTGAAATTTTTACAGAGTTGTGGGTTGTGGCACTTGTGGCCACACGCTAAAATAAAGTTTACATTTACAGGGCGTAATACTTCATATAAAAACACGTTTTTTGCTTGTAAAACTTATATTGATCTTAATTGTTAGAGTCCGACCCGCATTTCGCTAGTTTTTATTAATTTATTAGGGTTTGTCAAAGGACAAAATTTTAGTTAGATTACTCGTATTTATCCTACTTTTTAACCGACTTCAAAAAAAGGAGGAGGTTCTCAATTCGTCTGCATTTTTTTTTTTTAATGTTGGTTACCTCAGAACTTTCGACTATTTTTCATTGTAACTCGTGTATTTGGTCTTGGAAACCACTATTTGGTGAAGTGGAACTGATGATGAAGACCACAGATGGCCACCGGAACTCCTAAACGGTATATATTTCGAGGGTGGCGACAAGATATTTCGATTAAGATAGTTGAGCGACTATGACGAAGTATATTTAGTTTTAAATATATGACTATGACTTTCCCACGGCGTTGCTTGCGGCGAGATTGAAATGTTCTATTGTTTCTTGAGAAATGGGAGAATGACAGCATAATTATGATCACTAAAAAGTATAAAATAAAAAAAGTTTAGAAAAACAAAAACCCGCCTTCAAAAAGCAAAAAATAACTTCTTTAAAATGGTAGGTAAATAGGTCAGTCCAACTGAAGTCGGCGTCCAACAATATTTTAACCAAAAGCAGACTTCAGTTGGACTGACCTATTTACCTACCATTTTAAAGAAGTTATTTTTTGCTTTTTGAAGGCGGGTTTTTGTTTTTTTTAATCACAATTTTTATTAAATCGAAAATCTAATTTAACTTTACTAATCTCCGGGCTATGAGCCTGGAAGCAAACTCTTGAATATCTTTGTTTTAAGTCAAAATAGCTTCGGTAAAAGTTCAAAATCTAATTAGAGTTTTTGTTTTCCTTCAGGTCCTCTATAGCTCGTAGCTGGGGACGAGAAAAGGGTGATTTCTTCAGTGCTGGACGAGTAAGTACAATTCCTGTTTTTTTTTTAAATTACCTAATTACTGAATATGCATAAGAACAAGCAATAAGTCAGAGATGAATATTAAAAAATTGAGCTGAAATTGAGAGAATTTAGAAATTAAAACAAGCAAAGAGTTGCTTGTTTTAATTTCTAAATTCTAAACGTTACTTACCTACTTTTTACCCAGAAAATCGGATAGCACCCGAGGAATCGAGAATCACTTCTTGCAAAATTAAAGCTAGTAAAAAAATATAATACCACGTTATAGATCTTGATCATATTGAATAGTTACAAATGTTGCAATACGAAAAACTATATAAGGCATTGCGAATATGATCGTCGCCGTATAAAAGTTTTCAGACACCCTAAAAAGTTAAAAATAATTTTCACGTTCAGCGCCATCTAGCGGAACACTTGTAAACTAGTGCGGAACCCGGCATCGGAGCTTGGCGTTCAGTTGACAGCCTTATTATCCTGCCGGCACGCGTCTCTTTTAGTTAAAGGTCCTTCCGACAGATGACGCTGTTAACAAAACCAAAACTTTTGCATACACCTAAAAAGATAAAACAGCACGAAAATAAAATGAACGGATAGACATCAGGGGCTTTAATCGCTAAATAGCGATGTCTTCCAGACAATCTTAGAAAGTCTTTGAGTGCGAATGGCACTGTTTGTAAACAGTGTTGTGAGAGGAGAAAGTGCTTAAAAGTTATTAAAACAACCGATTTCGCTGCTGCTAGATTTAACTGATATTAAGTCACTCGTCTCTAACTTTAACTGTTAATTAAAGGATCGGGTTATATGTACTCCGCTCAGGACCTTATGTCAGCTGTGAACTCGATGAAAGGAAATTAATATTGTTCATGGAGGTCATTGAGTCTATACCTATTATTTGCCCTCAAACTGGTAATATTCACTGTCACAAAAAGAAATCTATATTTGAGACTGACAGTTAATTTTCTACAAGTAAGTAAGTTATTTTATCATAATTAAGATTTTTGATGGCAACTGGTAAAAGAATAACATTACTAAAGGTACGAAAAAAAAACAAAATTCCACGTTCACATAGAATTATAAAAGTAGTTTTTATATGTATAGATAGGGATCGTATATAATAATAGAAAGTTCAAAATACATAATGGGTCATGTCGAAATACATAATGGCCATTTTAAATAATGGTTTTATTTCCGAAAGCGTTAACTTTTCAGGATTTTTTAAAATGCCATTGTATAGAACCCAATACGTTAGTTATTGTTATTATTGTTTATTGTTGTTATTGTGGTTTGTTATTAACAATACTGAAAACTACAGTTCCAGAAAAAAACCATTATAATATTATGACCACTAAGTATAACAATATTAAGATTCTGAACTTTATACTACTTGTTACAGAAATATCCAAAAAAAGCAACTAAAAAAAATATCAACCAAAGTAAGCTGGCATCTCACGCATTCAACTTCTATGACTGACATGATAGCTTACCAGCGTTGACATTAATTTTATAATTATTTTGTGTTTCTGTAACCCATTGTATATTATGATACGTACAGTCGAGTTCATAAATATGTAACTTGTCACTTTAATCGTTGTGAGAATTCATATATCGTCGGCCTAAATCGCATACCTCGTAACTCCATTTTTTTTGAAAATCATCTTTTGACACTTTTAGATAGTACCTACTATTCTTAACGCATCTAACGGCAAAACTCTTAAATAACAATAATAAACCGTTTACGGTTAAAAAGCAAAATAGAAAACCTCGCAACCCCGACCGCCATTTGTCGACCGCCGTTTTTGTGCCTCCTGTAAAATTTGGTCAAATTGAGTTACGAGGTTTGCGATTTAGACCGACGATATGTCAGTTTAAACATGACATTACATAGACAAGTTGCTAAAGTGTACACATATTTATGAACTCGACTGTACTCCTATAGATGGGTCCCAACAAATATTTATCCTTATCCATTTCTAAACCGCACAAAGAACTCTCATTTGTCCAGAAATAAGTAATTTCCGCTCGTCTTTGTCCGACCACCTCATTTGCGGCCTCGGTCCACTGGGATTTTTGGAGATTTTCCACAAGGCTAAAGAGGAAATCAAAGAAATCGTTTTCTGAATAGGTTTTTATGTAGAAAATAGAATCCGTGTCACTTAGGTACTTTTCAGTAAGTGTTATCTTCAATCGTAACTTTTGAATGAAAAAAATACTAGCATCACCATATCATACCTAGTTTACCGAAGATGTCCATGTTGTTGGGAGGTGAGAGAGGTAACCACTTTGTCTGTCAGTTACAATCTAATTTAATTACATTAACACAAATAACTTAAATAATGCGCGGCTAGATACATGTACAGATAATTAATACCTAATCTAAATGCGATTCATCAAAACGTATACCTAAACCTTAAAATTACAAATTATTTTTTCCCGAATTTCGACTTGTCCGAATTTTCATTTTTCCGAAAGTCATATTACGCTGGAGTTATTTTAGATTCAATGCATGATTAAATTGCTATCCGTAATAAAGTTTTGTATGAAATTATATATTGCATTACGAATTATGAAAATTCGGGATTTTAATTAATCCGGAATTATGTAGTGTACCCTTATTATAGTGGTAATCTACAGCTAAGTGCCAGTGTTCGTATTGCTGTGTTCCGGTCTGAGGAAAAGACAACCGGTGAAATAAATACCATAGTTTAATTTCATCTTAGTTTTTAAGATTGGCACCGCATTTCCAGTCTTAAGATAGCAATCTTATGATTGCAATCAGCCGCCGGCCGGGGTGCCTATGGCCTATATCATATTCCGTGGTATAAATAAATTAAATGTTTAAAAAAACATTTATTTTATTTTATACTTTTTAGTGATCCTATTTATTCTGTTACGTAGCTCCACTTCTAAATATTAATGAGAAACTATAGAACATTTCAAGCTCGCCGCAGACAACGCCGCGGGAATGTCATAGTCATATTTAAACCTAAATGTTTTTCGTCATAGGCCCTCAACTACCTGAATCGAAATAACTTGTCGCCACCCTTGAAATAGGTGCCGTTAAGGAGTTCCGGTGGCCATCTGTGGTCTTCATCATCAGTTCCACTTCACCATATAGTACTTTTCAAAAGCAAATGCACAAGTTACAGTGAAAAATACCAAAATCGCTATAGGTGTGCCTATAATATTTGAGGAGTTCTCTTGATTTCTCCAAGATTCCATCATCAGATCCTGACGTGTTGAAAATGGGACCAATTAAAAAGTATACCCATTCAAACAACGAAAAAAATTTTCAAATCGGTCCAGTGGTCTTAGAGTAATCGGGGAACATACATAAAAAAAAAACCCGACATATTGAGAACCTCCTCCTTTTTTTGAAGTCGGTTAAAAATAATAAATATGACAATTGATGATAATCTTGAATATGATGATGATCGTTCTGCATATGATGACGATGATAATATCATAATGATAAAGATAAATATGAGGATTGCAATGATAATAAAGATGAATATGATAATTTTGATGATGCTGATGATGTTTGTTGCAGGTGACGGCCTCAAGCTGGCTTCGTCGGGCTCGGGCAGCCCGGCGCCGCCGGTGCAGTGGCGGGTGCGGCGGAAGCCAGGTAACTACCACTAGTGTTAATATTAGGGTATAAACGATACGGCCGTTACGATGACGATACAGTTAACGATAATATCGTTATGAACATTACGAAATCGATACTTTTATGATACCGTTATTAAGATAACGATATTATCGTCATGAATATTGCGAAATCGATAGTTTTACGATATTGTTACGATACGGATATTATTAACGATATTATCGTCCAGAATATTACGAAATCGATACTTTTACGATACTGTTATTACGATAAGGATATCGTTAACTATAGTATCGTCATGAATATTACGATAACGATACTTTTACGATACTGTTATTACGATAAGGATGCATTATGGTCTGTCAAATAATTCTCTAAATCTTATGTCTTCATATCTTAGTGATAGAACACAAACGGTTGTTGTAAACCAAACACAGTCCATTGGAGCAACTGTTAAATTAGGTGTGCCTCAGGGCTCTATATTAGGTCCTTTCTTATTTCTGGTCTATATAAATGACTTACCACCCACGGTAGATAACCTTTGTGATATTGTGCTATTTGCTGATGATACTTCATTAATTTTCAAGGTGGACCGAAAATCCGTCGATTACAGTAGGATAAACGCCACGCTGGTTAAAGTACTTAATTGGTTTACTATTAACAATTTGCTACTTAACGCTAAGAAAACTAAATGTGTTAGGTTCGTTTTGCCTAATGTTAGACCGGTGGAATCTAGTATATTTCTAAATGATGAGTGTTTGGAGATGGTGGACAAGGCGCTTTTCTTAGGGATAACTATAGACAAAAACTTGCAATGGAGTCCCCATATAGCAGTACTAGCAGGTAAATTAAGTTCGGCAGCTTATGCTGTTAGGAAAATCAGGCAACTTACCAATGTTGAGACAGCTCGCTTAGTTGATTATAGTTATTTTCATAGTGTTATGTCGTACGGTATTCTGGTTTGGGGAAAAGCTGCTGACATACAGACTATATTCGTGTTACAAAAAAGAGCCATTCGTTTCATATATAACCTAAACTCCCGTGATTCCTTAAGATTACTATTTAAAGAAATTAGTATTTTGACAGTAGCGTCACAATTTATTTATGAGAATATTATTTATGTCATTAAAAATCAAGACTCTTTTGTTAAGAATTGTGATATACATAATTTGAATACAAGAAATAAAAATAAAATTGCTATTAAAAAATTTCGTGTCCGTAAGGTATATAAATCATTTGTTGGTCAATGCATTCATTTCTATAATAAATTACCTGACGAAGTTTTAAAGTTATCATTTCCAGCACTTAAAAATTACTTGAAAAAGTCGTTGATATCGAAAGCTTATTATAGGGTCGAGGACTATCTAACAGATAAAAATGCTTGGCCTAAATTAAACACCTAAATAACTTAGTAATAGCTTAGTCAGGAAAATATCTAAACATTGTAGGTATAATTATTGTCTAGGGGACACGGTTTCTGTAGGAGAATGTATCAAAACTATGTGGTTGTTTTGCACCGTCATGGGTAAGTATATGTATATATATATATATATGTATGTGTGTGTATGTATATATACATATATATATATATAATTATTATTATTACTATTTAAGAGTTCATCTGAACATACTGAGTTTTGACACATTTTCCTGCTCAACTACGCATGATATATATATTTTAATGTTAAATTCATTGTTTTATATAATGCTAGGTTAAGTTCTATAATTGTATAAGTAATTTTTTAAAAAAAACGACTGACTGTTGAGTTTCTTGCGGCGTTTCTTCTCAGCAGTGGTCTCTTGCGAAGCGCTGGTAGATTTTTGACGTGTAAAAGTGCCCGTGCGGCCTACTTACTGAATAAACATCTTTTATCTTTTTTTTATCTTTTATGATATCGTTATAGTAGTTTATGCAACAGTTGTATAAGAGAGGTCAAAAAAGACGAGTGGTGTGGTTACAGCAAGACGCCACGAGTATTTTTTGACTTAGTTATACACCGTTGCATACAATACTTTTTCTACGACTAGGTTTCAAATAAAATGCAAAATTAAATTAACAAAATTTTATTAATATACCTAGGTTAGAATACGAACGAACGAAGCACAGAACAACAAACGAGCGAGAAACATTCGAAAACAATAAAAAATGTGTCTATGGTTAACTTTGTTTTTAAATTGATGTGCACTTGCCAGGTTTCATATTTTTTTTTAAAGTTGCACAATCGATTTAACTTGTGAAATAGGGACTAAAAAACACCTAATGATTTGACAAATGAATTCTTTTACCTGATTGGTCGATTTTAATATAGCTGCGTTCTGGTTGGTTGATACCAAATAAAATGTTTTTTTTTAAAGAGTTAAATTAGTAAAAGAGTTTACATACCAAAAAGAACCTAACGTTCCGATTGACAGTCAATGTGTATTGTGATTGGTGGTTTAATTTGGTGAAGTATTTTGATTGGTCAAATTAACCTAGGTGTAAGCTTTGGCAGCTAGGCATATCGTTTTGGCTCAAAAAAGCACAAGTGCTGTTAAGGGGAATAGACTAGATAGACTTTTCTACGGAATGTTCTGCGGACATATATTATCTATGGGAGCGCCAAAGTTCAACTAAAATTGCAACTCCTATTATCGGAACTCCGAAAATGATTTTTTTATACCGCTGGAACAGTAAACTGTTCAGAAGTTCTGAAATATTCAATGTGTAGATAAGACTAGGTTAGGTTAGGTTTTATTGATAAAAATCCTGAAAAAGTAACAGTTGCTGAAAAAAATACGTTAGGAGTTGCGATGATTAGGACTTATGAGTCGTTATGAGTAAAAATAATTAGGTGAGCCAATATGGACCCGTTATCTATATTCTTATATTAGTGTTCGTGACTATATAATAATATCAGGGGACAATGTCACACCAATTGGCCTAGTCCCAAACTAAGCTCTAGGCTTGTACTATGGGTACTAGACAACGATATTAATACTTACATAGAGAAATATATACTTAAATACATAGAAAACATCCACGACTCGGGAACAAATATTCGTGCTCATCACACAAATATCTGCCCTTACCGGGATTTGAACCCAGGACCGCTAGCTTCGTAGGCAGGGTCACTACCAACTAGGCCACCGCGTCGTCAAATATATAAATGACACACTATATAAATGACAGATAAAAGTACAGGAGTAGGAAAAGTATAATATCGTCATGAATATTACGAAATCAATACTTTTACGATACCGTTATTAAGACAACGATAGTATCGTAATGGATGTTACGATAACTATACCGATTACGATCTTGGAAAGTTACTGATTATTTACGAGAGAAATTCATATAAAATGCTCAAACAGAAGAAATAGCGTTTATTTTTAATTATTTTACAAAAGAATAAAACGGAACAAAATAACGGACGGACTGGGTCCTTATTCCACTTAAATTATTAATATGACTTCGCTCGATAGTAATAATGGTAAATTCGTTCGTTCGTTCGTTTGGTTTTGTTTCTATCTTTGCCCATATTAATTGACACCAACTTTATGGTACGACCGTTGGCCTTACTATGGCCATAGAAAGAGCGTCGGTGGCCTAGTGGCTTAGAGGGTCGACTCGTGATCGTAAGGTACCGAGTTCGAACCCCCGCGGTCACCATGTACCAATGAGTTTTTATAACTTAAGTGCATTACCCGATGCTCTTACGGTGAAGGAAAAACATCGTGAGGAAACCTGCACATTCGAACAGCTGAGTGTGTAAGAGGGTAATTGCACAAAAGATCCTAAAGGGTCGAAGTGTATCCGAAAGGGCCCATCTGTAAGATAAGATAAGATGGCCATAGAAGAATGACTAAACTGGTTTTTAACAACTTGGTTACCTATAACTATCAACATCTATAACTATCAAAGGTATTAGATAAATTCTCCGATCTCTTAAGCTGCCCAATCGATTTTTGTGAAATTTAGTTAACCTTTTCAACGCCACAGTCGGCTCTGGCCGTCAACTAAAAGTCGTGCCACTGACGCCACGTCGGCTACAGCCGACAAGGGTTCAAGATTAAAAGAGACTTTGTTTGGTAGCAATAAGGTGTAATTTGCATAGCATAGCAAACATGTTTGGCGTGTGGGTGGCACATTTTGTTTTCGACGTATAGGGTTCAAAAGGTTAAGAACCGTTACGATAAACAAGTTTAAAAAAAAAACACTGCTTGCATATTGGGTTTCTTTTTGTAAGCAACGATGCCATGAACAGACACACAGATACACACGTTAAATTTATTATACCCCTCTCTTTTGTCGGGGGTTGAGGAAGCAAATGTACTCGTTTAAAGGGTGTACTGCCTTTTTGCCGAATTATGTTTCGTCAAATTTTATTTGTCAACTAACTTTTCGCCGAAGTTTTATTTGGCAAACCAATCCTTGGCATAATTTTACTTCGTATTTTTTTATTTCGCTACATTTTTATAATACAATATTTTAATACGTCAAATTTTACGTGGTAAATAATTGTGTAGCAAATGATATGCTAAGGCAAATAACATATTGTCAAATTTTATGTGGCAAATAACATATTGTCAAATTATATGTGGTAAACTGCTCCCAGAGATAGGTAGGTTAGGGTTATTTTTTTTTATGACCCTAAAAACGGAACTGCTCCCAGAGATAGGTAGGTTAGAGTTATTTTTTTTATGACCCTAAAAACGAAACTGCTCCCAGAGATAGGTAGGTTAGGGTTATTTTTTTATGACCCTAAAAACGAAACTGCTCCCAGAGATAGGTAGGTTAGGGTTATTTTTTTTATGACCCTAAAAACGAAACTGCTCCCAGAGATAGGTAGGTTAGGATTATTTTTTTATGACCCTAAAAACGAAACTGCTCCCAGAGATAGGTAGGTTAGGGTTATTTTTTTTATGACCCTAAAAACGAAACTGCTCCCAGAGATAGGTAGGTTAGATTTCATAATGCCATTCAATATGTTGCTAAATTAAGGAATGCCAATCAATACATTTGACGAAAACATAATTGACATCTTAAAAGAATGCCATGGTAATAATTTGTCTAACAATAATTTATCAAATCATTAGTTGGGAAATGATATCAGTGCGAAACGTTGAGTTATTAAAAATATGGGATACGCAGTTTGGGGAGCCAAGAATTTGCTAAATAATTTTCGTCGAAACATTAGTAAACTCGTTTAAAGTGATACCGCTGTAGCAACGCAGTGGCGATTGTCAGTTAATCATTGTGACGACGCACTAATTCTCAAATTGAGTTGTTAACAGAATAACAACCCTGTTTTCCAAGTCTTCTGTATTTCCATCTCGATTCCGAGATCCCGCCTGCGATGTAGGAATGGCCAGAGAGCAGTAAACACATTGATTCTGGGTTTTTACTTGTGAGGCAATGATTCATGGCCTGGACCTGTCAGTCTTCATAATCGTTGATTATGTATACGTTAGCTCTTTGTCTAGATTCTAGATTACGTGTGTTGCTGATTACCGTATATTAACCGACTTAAAAAAAGAGGTTACATATAACCTTATTTTTATGGTTCCATGCCCAACGGGACCCTATTACTAAGTCTTTACGCTGTCCGACCGTCCGTCTGTCCGTCTGTCCTATCTTTTGAACCATAGAAGATAGCTGTTTTTTTTTCGCTAGAAGCTAGCTGATTCAATTCAAATCGAAAACGAATTCAAATTGGAATATAACAATACCTACTCTGCCCTCCTAAATAAAAAGGACGCATGAGCAATTTTTTAGTCAAAGTAAATTTAACCTTAATAATAAAGAAATAAGGTCACTAATACATGCGCAGTTCTATGAGACATACGCCCTTTTTTCTAAGGAGGGCAGTACTGTGATGTGTGAGGCAGTACGGACCCTCGGTGCGCGAGTCTGACTCGCTTTTGGCTGAATTTGTTTAGGCTATACTTCGCCAGTACTTAGCCTCTCGCAACTTTCCACGGTGGAAAGATTATGTTCAGAGAGTTTTTGATGGGATTGGCAGGATGACTTGGACGCGATTCGAAGCGAGTGGCGGAATATAGTTAATAGGGACGAATGGCGGAAAAGAGGGGAGGCCTTTCCCAGCAGTGGAGTGGGACACAAAACAGGCTAAAAAAATACATATACAAAGTGTAGCTCCCAATTACTGATGTGCAAGTTGCGGAGAGATTCCAAAAAGTTGGAAAAGTTCTAAGAAATTTCCCGAAACTTTCACTAGAAATATAGGAAATTTAAATTTAAGAAACGGAAAGTTTCAATACCCATACAAAACTTTGAGAAGTTTCCGAAATTTTCCTACATTAAATTTTTCGCAATTTTGGAAAGTTTCCTTTGGCACATCAGTACTCCCAATACCAACGTTCCCAATATTAAAACTGCGAATAGATTACTCCAGGTATAAAATTGACATTTGCTGCTTAGAAAATGTGTATTTTTTTTCCAGGAGTAACAAGTTTGAATATTGGGAACGGATATTAAAAGTAGCAGAATACCGAGAGGACAAATGTACCTATTTAATCGCCTTACTTCAACCCAGGTAGATATTATGACTCATTAAAGTTACTCTCTGAGAAATAGGCGAATGATAGTTGGCGTCATATAGTCACGGGAATCGTAAAGAATTTATTGCTTACGTTCAACGTTTACACTTTCTCTGTTAGATGACGAATTTAGCAATACTAGGCCTCTATTCTACTGGGTAAAACAATATGTTATCTATGAAAAGGGACCTTATTGTCGATGGCGTTTCCGCCATTATTAAAGATGCTCCGATACAATTACAACCTCGCGTGACGCAGTGCGGCGTAAGCGCCATCGACAATAAGGTCCATTTACATAGATAATGCCACATATAGCTTTGAACATATGATCGTATTTTCGTACGCATAGAATTAGTTTTCTGCTACCCCCCCCTATTCAGGGGTTAGGAGATGAATTTCCAAAAGTCCCTTCTTAGGGCACCCCTTAAATACTTTGCTTTAAACTAACACGATTTTCACTCATACCAAAACTATAAAACGGGACTTAATCGCGTAATAAAATGAAACATTTACCTCGACGTTTCGACTGTGTGTGTGTGTTAGTGTTCTCGTGACCACGGCTGTTGTAACACAGTCGAAACGTCGAGGTAAATGTTTCATTTTATTCTGCGATTAAGTCCCGTTTAATAGTTTTAGTATGACCCTTAAAATATCCATGAACCTTTCAAATTTCGAGTCCATAGATCCAGGGGTGAGTGAGTGGATAGATCAGTTAGCCAGTTTCTTTTAAACTATACATGTACTATTTAATATTTTTTTATAGTAAATAAAATGATTAGACAACGACGTATGATTAAAATTTTCGTGCTAGAGGTATTCGGCTACTATGGAACTATGTCAGGGTGACACAGACTGGTTCAAAATTGAGCAGGTATCAATATTTAATGTAAACAAATGCCCTCAGGAGCAAAATGCACAAAACGCAAAATGTACACTACACGCAAAATGTAACTAATAGCAAAATGTACAATTCGCACAATGTACCCAAAGCATATTGTGAAATACGCGGAACGTCCACGAAGCAAAAAGTACATTCGCAAAATGTACATATCGGAAAATGTACACTACTCGCAAAATGCACATTACGCGAAACGTGCAGTACGCAATTAGCCGCACACGCAAAATGTACAAAAAGCGAGGATTGCGTGAAATATTATTTTCCATTAGTTAAGTCCAAATAATGACTCATTCTTAATAAGGACTCATTCCTTATTGTCTATATGACACTTGAGAATATTACAATGCCAATGTCAAGATTAAATTCCGTAAATAAAAGCATTCTAAGATAAAATGTTTTAATTAAGGGAACGAACTGGTTACTAGTTGGTGATCTATAACATCAGACTAGGTTACGCACAAGTGCCATAATTCAGGGAAAAGGATCCAACCCACACAATGTATAGGTAATATTTGGGTTTGGAACCTTCTGTCAAAAGCAAAAGTCACACATTTCAATTGTGATGTCTCGTGGATTGATTTTCAGTGTTTGTACATTTTGCGTGTGCGGCTATATTGCGTACTGCACGTTTCGCGTAATGTGCATTTTGCGAGTAGTGTACATTTTCCGATATGTACATTTTGCGAATGTACTTTTTGCTTCGTGGACGTTCCGCGTATTTCACAATATGCTTTGGGTACATTGTGCGAATTGTACATTTTGCTATTAGTAACATTTTGCGTGTAGTGTACATTTTGCGTTTTGTGCATTTTGCTCCTGAGGGAACAAATGTACTCACAACGAATAAATACATAATACAATTGCAAGGATCCAACAGGAAACGGTTGTGTTGTTCTGGTGTTGCCACACAAATTCTCAGTTGGTATTTTTGTAAGTAGGCCACACGGGCACTTTTACACGTCAAAAATCTACCAGCGCTTCGCAAAAGAGACCACCAGTCTGGTGTGTATTTATATTGCTTTTATTTCATCTTCTGTATCAAATTGTAGCTAGTGTTTGTTATGTTACCTGTTACCAGTTTTTTGTTTAATTTCGGTATAGTTTTAAGTCAAGGTCCCTCTGAAAATCAACGCCGCTGTTTCACTGCTGAGAGGAATCCTCTTAAGTCTTCTTTTTACCCGACTGCAGCGAAACTCAAAGGAGGGTTATGTTTTTGACCTGAATGTATTATGTCCGTTCCTATGTCCCCTCGTAACTACTCAGCGGGTCAACCGATAAATGATACATCATTAGATTGGTCTTTATGGCAAATGTCACGGGTACCAACATAAAATTCTTAAAAAAAAACCCATCAGATTTTTTTGTTTTTGACATATATTGACGACAGCATCCAAAAATGCAGTCGGTTTTTTAAAAAGCTTGGTTTATTATTTTGTATTTTTCTATTGTTTTTCTTCTGTGTGTTGAATAAATGTTATCTACACACATTTCATAAGTCCTCTATTTTGCGTTCAAAACCCGTAGGCAATGACCAGCATTACCTGTGGTAGTAGGTGACAGCGATAACAGCTGTTAATTTTGGAAGATGTTCCAAAGGATCTCATTACCTTACAATATTCGATAACGTAATTTCAAAATTACGTTACAGCTGTCATCGCTGTCACCTACTACCACAGGTAAGGTAATGCTGGTAATTTGCCTTTCGGCTTCTGAACCCATCTTAGAGTACTTATAATATGTGTGTAGATAAACTATTGTACGCGACTCTGCGTAATTGGCATTACAACACTCGTGTGATCTATTATGAAACTCGCCTTGCGACTCGTTTCATAAACCACACTCTTGTTGTAATGTCTGCCATTACGCAACCGTCACGTAAACTAGTAATTCTATTCTATTCTCAATAGCTTAAAAATATCCTTAGTGGGCGGAATGTTTTTCTATTTATCCGAAGGTTAACCTTATCTTGCCGATATCAAAAGGTGTCACTTGCATTTGTTATTAAAAGCTATTGCGCAAGGCTTACGCGGCCTTACGCAATAAAAAATATAGTGGATGTATTTTTGTCCCAAGGCATAAATAGGAACTATTAATATTATAGATGTGAAAATAACTTTGCCTGTTTGTTACGCCTTCACTGCTGATTCGATTTTAATGAAATTTTGGTATGGAACTAGCTTGAACCCCGAAGAAGGACAAAGCGTACTTTTTGCGAGTGGCGAAAAACAATTTCCATGCGGACAGAGTCAGGGGCAATCGCTAGGATTTTTTTTAAGTAGTTAAAATTAATAAAATAGCCAATTGATAGACTGGGAAAGATTTGTATAGGCTGCTATTTGAGCTAATGTAATTTGTGTAATGTGCGATTAATAAAAAAAAGGTAGGTAAAATGTTTTAAACCGAAAATTCGTCTTGTTCCCATCAGATATTTTTGTTGCCGAGCTTGGTAACGAACTACAATTATAAATATAAAGCTATAACACGCATTTAAAAAATAAAATTTTATGTAAAAGTATAAATTATGACATCAACTAAAATTAACGCGATAACACAAACATTCAAATTAATTCAGGCACTTAAATGACATACCCCACTCAACTATTGTAAGGTGACAAGATTCAAAATTGGTCAACTGACCAATTATGAATCTTGTCACCTTACAATAAGGCTCAATACTGGCCAGTTAAAAGTGATGCTGTTTGTACATACGTTCGAAATAATCTTGAAACAACTAGCCTTGTTACACTCGTGAACGTGACTGGAGCTATATAAACATACACATATTATTGTAAGAACCACCCACGTGATGTTTCAACGTAAGAACAAAGGTGCGTTTATCCGAACGACTTCAAAGAGTTGTTTCAATAGAAAAATAAATGGAACACATTTCGGCAGTTACTGGGGAAATGAACGGAAAAAAACACTTCTGGTGAATTGTACTACAAAGGCTACGGCGTAGAGGTTGTGCTCGTAGATACTCGATGCGTAGCGGTTACAGTGCCTTCTTAAAGGTAAGGGTTTATCAGTGCTTTTAACTGATTAAAATATAAATAAAGCTAGCTTAGCCACATTTAAATGAAAATTCTTTAATTTATACTTATAATGAATTATTGTGGTTTTAAAAACGATAAAAAAAAAAGTATAGGTTCATTGAAATAAAAAAAAAACGATTGAAAGGGCCGTGGCATAGTGCAAAGATGCTGCAACCTATTTTGGTTAAATTGGCGTTGACATTAAAGAATAAAATAAAATGCGCAATAATTTGAAACTAAACAAAAAATATTATTTGCAACTGACATTAAAATGTGGCCCAGTTATCCTAATACCTCACCAAGGTTTTCAACGACCATACATTGTAAAATATGATAAAGATCTAAACAGATAAAGAGAATGGTTTATTTAGTATGTTCCAAGAGAGCGTCGGTGGCCTAGTGGCTTAGAGGGTCGACTCGTGATCGTAAGGTGCCGAGTTCAAACCCCCGCGGTCACCATGTACCTATGAGTTTTTCTAACTTAAGTGCATTACCCGATGCTCTTACGGTGAAGGAAAAACATCGTGAGGAAACCTGCGCATTCGATCAGCTGAGTGTGTAAGAGGGTAATTGCACAAAAGATCCTAAAGGGTCGAAGTGTATCCGAAAGGGCCCATCTGTAAGATAAGATAAGATAAGATAGTATGTTCCATAAAATATGTAGTACAGAAAATTTACGGCATCGCAGTGAAGTTAAAGTCTCCACCATTAAGGGATAACTTTTATTCGAGACATTGTAGCCAAATGGCAACATGACATATAGTACATTGTTGCAGAGCATAGAAAGAACGCGATTTTTGGACGAGTCATATACCACGTGTCCCAAAACTCAACGATAAGCCGGCACCAGAGGATGGAGCTGCTTATGATTAGTCGAGAAAAAATAAGGAAAAAAATATATCTTTTCCTTATTGGTATTGGTATTGGTAGTATCTTGACGTGTAAAAGTGCCCGAGCGGCCTACTTACTAAATAAATTTCTTTTATCTTTTTTATCTTTTTTATTTTTTCTCGACTAATCATAAGCAGCTCCATCCTCTGGTGCCGGCTTATCGTTGAGTTTTGGGACACGTTGTAGAGGGCCGAAACTTAGTTGAGGCCCTCTAGTGTACGAGTCCATAAATTGCACTTTCTACCGAGGCAGACATAGTGCTTTTCTCAACTACTGAGAGGAAATAAAATAAAAATTCATATTCAAAACTCAAATTTTAATTCATGTTTATATGACATTACCGCCAATTTTACCATAGATAACTTTTTTTTAATCTGGACCCCTATTCTCGTGGCACTCGAGATTAATAAACTAACATGCGAGATGAAGATGTTAACTCCATATAAAATTGTATTTGTTTCGCCATATCTCCCATGTAATTTCATCTCTTGTGGTTCGAGATTAGGGGCCAAGTTTGAATTACATTTAAAAAAAAAGCAGTGACATAGTTTTTAGTCTGTGTATCTTTTAGCAAAAATACACCTAATATTTTACGACACAATATGTGGTGTGTTGTGATTGGTCGATTTCAATTTTTCATTTTAAGGAGCTATGACACAAAAATTAATTGATTGTTTTTCATTGGTTCTTAAAGTTGGACAACAATGTTCTCGACCAATCAGCAAACACGCCGACAAAAACATTCTTGGTCTATCCTTATAAGTGACGTTTTGTGACCTCAAACAAGACCATCTATGGCCATATTTCCGAGCAGTGTTGTGAAAATTTTCTTTTTTGTTTGCCGTTATGCGTTGAAGTACTTAATCCATCTTCATCAAATCAATACTTTCTGATGCTTCTATGTAAACTTGAAATAATTGTTTGTTCCACTTTGAAGATAACTTTTGTTTGTTATATTTATAAGAATGATCTCCAATTGATCTCTATCTCACCTGATAATAAGTGATGTTGAAGTCGATGGTTAAGTTCGCCAGCTCAGTAGCAGCCTGTTCACTTTTGTTCACAACATATGATACCCAAGCTATATATCTCTCGATATACAGGGAAGAGAAGCGCCAAATTACATGATTGAAAATTAATCTGGAGTTGCTAAATTGCCCAATCCAAAACCTAAAGCTTATAAAACAAACACTAAGGCTGCGGCTCCACTGAGGCGGAGACGAGCGGTGCGGAGCGGAGATGTGCCAATATTAACCAATAGAAGGCGCATGCAGTCACGTCGAGCGCTCCTTGCGCACGTTAGTTTAGATTCTATTGGTTAATATTGGCACAGCTCCGCTCCACTCTGCTCATCTCCGCCTCAGTGGAGCCGCAGCCTAAAATGTATCATTAAACTCCAATTCCGAAGGCCATAACTCAATTTATAACCATCCGTGTAAACTAACGTACCTTCTAATAGAAGTGGACATCAGTTACTAATAGCCATTCACCCGATAACATCAATACATCAAGTTGTTAGTTCAAATTAAAACGGGCACGTGTACATCGCGTGCCTTCAACGAGTTACGTTTTCTGGAAAACCCATGAATTTTTATGCGGTGCCTTTTGCAATTAAGTGAAAAATGTATGATGTTAATACCGGTACAAACCCTCGGGTAGCTTCTTGATTATGTTGATAAAAAGGTCGGTTTGTGTTAGCGCGTAAACCAGTTTAGGAGGAAAATGCTCAGTTTCCGCCCGCATAGAAAATTTTGCCAGCCTATGTTAGCCAGTGATAGCATAGGGTTCTCCTTGTTTACGCATAATAACGAGTGACCGAATGTATGATTTCGCAGAATACTTATTTCGCATATCTAATTGTTATTGTACTGATACGTTTGACTTTTTTGAAAAGTTTTAAAATAAACGTACTCTATTCTACCAGGATTACACAAAAAAATATTTTCCGTTCAAGCTGGAGAAAAATTATGCGAGAAAAAAAATCGGCGTAACTATACATTCGGCGATTTCGGCGTAATAGAGGTAACCCATAGCATAGCATTCTACTATGTTGAAAGAATTTTCAAAATCGGTCCAGTAGTTAATATATCAAGTACAAACCAAAATACAAATGTTTTCTCTTCATTATTTTAGTGTAGATATAATTGAGCATGCAGGGTCCTTTCGGATCGCTACCACAATCTCGAACCCTACGTTTATATTGTTGTGTCCCGGTGTGTACATAAGATAACCGGTGAAATTACTAGCGTATAGGCATTCCATCTTAGTCCTGAGGGGTGGTAACGCGTTGACATTAGGATTTTACTCTTAAGTAATCTTGAGAATTCATTTGTTAGTGGAGTCTCAGATTCCACTAACCAGCCAGTGAAGTGGCCGGTCGTTTATCTTCTTGAAGCCAAAATAAGGCGTGAAATACACTGAAGCGGCGCGGCGCAGGAGCGGCGCAGGCAAGGCGTAAGCGCGGCGTAGGCGCGGTCAGGCAAGGAGCGTTAAGGCGTGGAAAAGTCGCAGTCGCGATGCTAAATTATACAGAGGAGGCGAGCGAGCGAGAGGAGCGCGGCGAGGCAAGGTGAAGGCATACCTTTTCCGCGCCTACAGGAGGCGCTGGATGCTGCGTAATTTAGCATCGCCCCTGCGACTTTTCCACGCCTTAACGCACCTTACCTGATCGCGCCTACGCCTTGCCTGCGCCGCTCCTGCGCCGCGCCGCTTCTATGTATTTCACGCCTAAGGTAGGTATATTACCATGTTGTCTATACTTTCCCTTTTATTTAAACTCTCAACGCCAACAAATCATAATTCTATCTGCAATCTGCAGTGACTTAATATGAAACTCTAAAAGCACTTTATATTTTTCCGTTAGCATTTCAAAAACGTCTTATTACCAACATAAAAGCCCTTGGCTTTGTTTCAAGGCTGAACGGCAAGTAATCAGGTTAACCACGATAACATAATCCATCTTCTTTGCTCAAAGTGTTTTGAAAGCCAAATTTCCCCGTGACATTTGCTTTTTAGGTCGGCGCTTAACAAATTTGTTTGCGAGAAGTCTTTAAGTAATAAATCTGTTAGGCTGTTAGCGGTACTGGGTATACCGGTGGGTAAGAAGTGTTTGCTGATTGGGATTTCCGGACCAGATGCAATTAAAAGTGAATGCGCACTTGCATCGGGGTTTGTAATTAAACGAGTATGATCTTATATAAATAGAAATAGAAAAAGATTTATTGCCCTCTCAGCACAGTAGTTTTACATATTATTCCTTAAGATAGATACAGAAACTACAAAAACTACAACAAGTCTTAACAATGTCTACGAAAGTTATGGCAAAAGGTTCAGAACTCAGCATATGCTGTGAGACGGGTCTGCACGGGCTGGTTTTCAGCCTGTACCTGTCTCTCAATGTGTGAATAAGCCTTAAGGGCACACTGCATACTTCACGACGTACTACAAAATAAAACAAAAACTTAACACAGAACAAGGACATACTATGGGACCTACATTAAGTCGGCGACTTTTAAGTACAAAACGGGGTAGTTAACACTTATTTAGGGACAAACACTTATTTAGCATAACCATTAGGTTATGATAAATAACACAACCACTTAATACAACAATACGTTTTTTTAAATTATAATCAAAATTAATCAGACAGAGCATTCCCGAAAACCAGAATTTAATTTGAATTTTACGTTTCGTAGGTTTTTTTTATGAATGTGCTATAAATATATTCATTTTTATCAGCAATTGCGAATCAATGAAAGGTATTTTATAGTTGTAGATAATAATGTTGAATTTTGAACGAGAATGTTTATTTGGTGCCGAATTTTATGGTAGGGGTTTACCCCCTTATTCATAAACTTACTATAAACCTATTTTAGTTAAATAATTCTTTGTCCCTTCCTTTCAAACTCAAATGTAATAATGACAGATTAGGACAGAGCATATTTCAAGCATACGTTAGTTATTTCACGTTTAAAAATAAGAGGTTTAATCTAAATTTAGTAATTACGAGTAAAATTATTGTTGAAATTTATAAATAATTATGTAAAGTACCGAATCAAAAATATTATTCAAAGAGCGTTACCACTTAAACATGGGTATTAAAATACCTAATAAAAGGTTCCAAAAAATTAGAAGAATTAACAATAAACAATACCAATATAATTAAAAAAAACAACTTGCTTTGTATTGGACTTTCGAGTATGTTGAAATTTTCTTGTAGTACAATAAGTAGAAAGGAGGACCAAAATTAGAGCCCTGAGGCACTCAGCTCGCTAATTATACCCTCGGTTCTAATTTTAACGAGACTTTGAACGGCAATTTGTCTGCAGGGGTGTGTTTCCGAACTCAGTGGGAGGATACTTGTGAGTATTTCAGCACTGAGGTAGAAATTGATTTTACCTAATAGTATTATCATCTGAAGCTTTTGGCAAAGCGAGCTATCGTTGTCATTATGTGTTATTTATAATTAGGATTTGAATGGTATTGTATTTTTGACTTATGAGTGTGGAGGAAGCGAGGGAATTTTGTCTGGATCGTAGCAAGTGGAAAGAAGGGGTAGGCCCTACGGAAAAGAGGCGTGATTGTATTATAAATAATAATTATAAATAAATAATAAATATCAGGGGAAAATGTCGCATCAATTGCCCTAGTCCCAAACTAAGCTCTAGGTTTGTACTATGGGTACTAGACAACGATATAGATACATATATAGAGAAATATATACTTAAATACATAGAAAACATCCATGACTCAGGAACAAATATTAACGCTCATCACACTAATATCTGCCCTTACCGTGATTTGAACCCAGGACCGCGAGCTTCGTAGGCAGGGTGACTACCAACTAGGCCAGCGCGTATTGTATGTATGTATGTATTTTTCAGTGGCTGATGACGCGGTTAGTCTAATAACTATACTAGACTCTAGCTGGTGGTGAAAATGCCTGCGAAGCTTGCGGTCCCTGGTTTGATTCCTGGTAATGGCAATATTATTTGCGTGATGAGCGCAGATTTTGTTTGCGAGTCTTGGTAATTTTTCTAGTACCTAAAGTTAAGTAGCTAAACACTAGGACTTGGTCACTTTAACATCATGTTTGAACTGCTGCACAAATCTATCAAAGGCGTTAAAGCGACAAAAGCGTTAAAGTGTGCATAAGGTCGACTGTCCAAGCCTAAAGCCTAATTTGGGACTAGGTTACTTTGTTATAGAATGTTCCTAATTTTGTTTTTATCAAGAACTCTTTATTTCGCTCTGACTGCCTCAATTTGACTAAATTTCGCGTCGTGTTCTAATGAAAATCTTCTAAATGAGGTCTTATCTCAGTCTTATACAAGTATATCCAAATAGCCCCATTACGTATCTCGCATTGTCTGGGTCCTTAACCTTTAAGCGTTCTCATTTAACACATGAATTTACATCCCCATCTCCATTGATGGTTCAATAATACTTTACCAAATCGTCTTTTGGAAAACTTCATTTTACAAACTCTCATTTCGAAAGGCAAAACATTATTGAAAATTTTCTCTTTTGATTCGTAGAATCTCATGTCTTTGGAGCTTGCTTTTGAACCCTTTAATTAGTGATTTCGAGTGTTTTTGTCCTTCAGCGGACTTCCATCACTAGATCGCCCTAGATTTACATGGGCAAGAACGTTAATTTGAGACCAATTTCAAAAAAAATTGGCTTGATGTGGTCAATGTTATTAAAGATGCCAAATGTTTTGTAACTTATAGGAAACTCGATCTTATTGTTGTAGAATGTCAGATTGAGTTTAAATCTATGGTGTGTCCCAAATTTAAGTTCTTGAGTGTACATATACGGTTACCATGCCCCAATAATTGCAGCGTGTTCTGCATAAGTAAGGAGGCCTGTGACAAGTTAGGGGCCTATTGCGAAATTGAATTCACTAAACAAGGTTAGCGTAGTTTGAATGTTAAAGGAATAATTCGTGCATGCAACTGATTTGATAATAAATTTAGTGTGAGTCGGAAATTTGCAAAGGGATGCCATCGAAAAGGTGTGCCAGATAATTAACAAGGATTTATTTGATTGAAGGATGATATTGTTTTTAACTTAGGCCGCAAACCAAACTTGGAATAAGACTTACTCCGAGATTAGTCTATACAAATTCGGCGTTTAATCTAGGTATAAGACCTTATCCCAGTTTGGTCGAATGCAACCTTAGCGGAAGAATAGAAAAACTACTCAAGGAGATAATTATTTTAGACGTTTCATGTAATTTAAGATTGGCTTAAGGTTGACTTGGGAACTTGGGAACCCCTTAGGGGTTTTTAGTTTTTATTTATTTGTTATAACATAGCTATATACTTCAAATGATAACATATTTATTTAGAGTTATCTGCTATTAAGGCCATAAGGTTGTTCACCAACAAGATGGACCGATCAAGTGAAAGAAATGTCATTCTCCAAATTCTACACGGTTGTAAGAGACGCGCTGGACCGAAACCGGTGGAGGCAGATCATCCGCTCCAGATGCAACCCTGAGGGACCGACCCCAGAGAGAGAGAGAGAGAGAGAGAGAGCTATTAAGGATATTGAAAAAGAAAATGAAAGAGTAAAACTTAAATGGTCACTAATATTATCTGGGGACAGGGCTTGGAACCGGTTCCAAAAATACCGGTACTTTACCGGTATTTAAAGGTATTTTTCATTTAGGTTCGGGAGAACCGGTAAATATAAATACCGGTAATCCAAAGAACAGGTAAATACGAATACCGGTATTTGTACCTTAAAATACCGGTTCCTAATAAAGGTTCCAGCTACGTTGCCGTTTTGTGCAACAAGGTCAAGTCTCGTCGGCGGCTCGATGCTCGCGCCGCTGCTTTGGTTGTCGACTTGTCACCATGTACCTACACCGAACGCGGCGTTGTTGCCGGGCGGCGCCTTTGGCTTGCAGCTTTTGAACAATTTCAAATTTCAATCGTGTCATTAGTCCCACAAAGGTCACAGTAGGGTCATACACATTCGCAAAAACAAAAGTTGTCTCTCCTGTGGTCAAAAGTTAAAGGCTCGTGTGCATATAAGTTATGCTTTCGTTTGATAGGACTAAAGTAGACGGGACGCCGTTTATGCGGATGTGGGTTCAGCAAGAAAATTAGGCCTTCAAAACGTTAACTTTGGGTATGTCCACAGGAAAGACGGTAACCTAAATCTGTGTATGACCCAGTACCGGTTCTTAAAAATACCGGTATTTCAAGCCCTGTCTGGGGATTGGGAAAATCGGTCCTTATTCCAGTTAAAAAGAATAGAAAAGATAAGAAAGAACAATGGAATAAAATATGTGAGGAATAAAATAGATGTGGGATAGAAAGAAGGAAAGAGTGAGTGAGTGGTGTAGGAAGTAGGATTCCAGTTAAAAAAGACTCTCACTTTGACAGAAAGACGATCGACCACCATACTGCAAACAGGGAGTTTTTTGTAAGTGGGACTTTGAATCTACCATCGCGGCAATAAAGTACAATCACGTTTGTTCAATAATGCCATTCTCAGTTTATAAACATAGGAAAATAAACCTTATTGTAATTGCAACACAGTTCAAATTAAATTGTCTTGATTAGGTTCATCCTATTGCACATTGAGCCTTACGAGGTTAATAAAAGCGCATCTTGGTTTCTAAATCATTTTGCACATTCATGTTTCACACTTTGTAATGCAAAGGTTTTCCTATGCTGCTTATCATTCATTGCGATTGCAATTTCCATATTAACTAACTAACCATGTTTTTCTTTCCTTCAAAAGATGGCTTGAGATTGCTCATATGAAGGGCAAACATTCTGCGGATATTAATAGATTAGAATTTTCTTATTTTTCTTATCTTCTAGCAGTGTATTCTGCCCTCCTACGGAGAAAAGGCACAAGTGCAATCATTTATAGAAGCATATTAAACTCTCAAAGGTTATAATAAGGTGGGAAGTGCAATACAATTCAAGTAGATGTGCCTTTTTTCCGTAGCAGGACAGTATTACAGGCGTGCTGTTTTATTTGCAATGTTTTTACTAGTATACTAGTAGCCTTGGGACGTTATCGCACCGCCGCCTGATTCGGATCTGAGAAAATATGACGGTGAATTTAACGTGGTGATGGACATATCAATACATTTGATCTTATGTGCAAGTGCCCATATGAATATATATATTTTTTTGTATTTTATTTCCAAAAAGTGCCTACGGTACCGTATTTTAAGCCACGCCCGTCTATATGTATGTACAGTCGGCCAGAAATGTGGTCTACCACCCTACGGTTGAAGTTCATTTGCACGTCATGATACAACAAGTTCGATTTTCCCTTGCAATAATATTATTACAGTAACAAATGTCAACCTTAGCGATAATTAGATCTCACAGAAACTTTTGTCAAAACTGGTAGACCACTTTCTTGGCCGACCGTACTCCCTTTTAAGAGCTATGTCTATAAACCGTTAGTTGACTGGTTTTAATATTCACAAGATATGTGTTTTTATTACGGTTGACATTCAATTAAACATTAATAAAAACCAAGGGTAGGTTAATAAATATACATTCCGAATGCTTTTTAAATTAGTTTCTTTAATTAAGTGTCAAATGAGGTTTTACAATAGCGTCTGAATTAGAAAACAATCAATTAACCTTAAAGCAGTTAAAAAAATACTTTCTCTCATTCTGATTTCGGTTCATGTGGTTCTTTGCTAATTAGATATCTTTAACGACTCACTTCATTTTTACTTCATTAGTCGTATAAATAATACAATACAATACAATATCTTTATTGTTTATGTAAGTGTGCTACAAAAAACTCACATAAACCGAAGAAAAGCGAGGGCGGGACGGTTGTTTCTAAAATAACAGAAGTAATGAGTTACAAAAAAAATGGACGGTGTTAAATCTCTTCGTAGCGTCCGCCTCGTTAGCCAAAAGAGTATCAAATTCCTTTCCAAAAATATAGTCAGTTGCTCTTAAATAAAATGTTGCCTGCAATTTAATAATGCTCAGCGCGTTCTGGAGGTATTTCTCATAAATCTAAACGATATTTAAGACTAAACTATCGCTATGATATGTATAAATCCGTACCCTGTCCTAGGTTCGATTCGAAATGCATTTTTTTTAATAATACGAGTACATCCACTAATAAGACAGACAGACAGAGCCGAAAATAAATACAATAAAGTTACTATAATAGATATACTGTTTTTTTAAATGAGTTTGTATTTATCTTGCTTTCTCAATTAGGTTATTGATCGATACAGAAGCAGAATGAGAAAGTAAAATCATTTTGAACTTTTCATTTGGGCCTCTATTCTTGTGGGTAAAAGCCATGTTGCCTTGACGTGTTTTGCTATTGTTTTTAACTCTGTCTCCATTCAAATCAAAATCTAAATCTAAATATTTATTCAGTAAATTAGCCACATTCGGGCTATTTTACACGTAGGTAAAATAGAGTGAATCTACTAGCGCTTCGGACAAGACCATCATTGTGGAGAAGAAGCGCCGCAAGAAACTCCAGCAGAAGGTTTTTTTTCAAACATAAAATACAATAATACTTAAAAGTAAATTACATTACAAGGTAATAAAGCGACACATATAAATTATTAGAACTAGCACAAATGAAAACATTACAAATGTAAAAATTAAAAACATTACATGTCAAATATAATAACCTAAAACTAATGACTAGGAGAACAACACGAAGAGGTCTCTACGTCAAAAGCCATAACTGGAATAATTAACTGAGCAACAAGTCCTTGTATTACTGTCAAGTACCTACAAGAGCTATTGAAGCGTTGACAATACGATAATAGGTGAGGATAGCTTTTTAAGGTTCTCTATTGGATGGCATAAAATTGTTTGTAATAATATTGTTACGCATAATTGCTTTTAGCCGAAATAGCGATGTGCATAATCATCTTTACGCATATATTTATACGCATAAAATTAAAAAGCATAAATACAAAAATCATAATAGTAAATTGGCATCATTACAAAATGCATAACAGTACTGTCCTAAAAAAATGTCATGTACAAATGGCACATAGCAATACAATTGCTATAGCGAAAGTCGTAGACGGACAACGAGAAAAGGTTAGTTTTGGTTTTCTGGTTATATATATGTAAGAACTAAGGCAAGGTCAACGGAGATCCGCTTCGCGGACCTCCTATTCTGCGTTGCTTGGGCGCTTCGCGCCTGGATATCAAACTAACCTAACCCAACCTAATGTACCTAACGTTACCTAATTTAACCTTACCTAATATGTAACAACGAAACTGTATTTTATTCATTTAGAAAACTGAAATTATGGTTAATGACATATATAACAAATAATTATTAGGCCAAACAATAATATGCATAATGTGTATCAGTCTAATACAAATTAGTCCAACTGAAATTATTCTAATAGCGTTATACGCCAAAAAAAAATTAGGCCAAAGTATTATTATGCGACAGTACTATTATGCCAGTACAAATTATGCCAAATCAATTATGCGAAACAATAATAGTCTAAAACAAATTATCCAAGATCCAAGGGGATCCCGCTTTTTAAAGGGTCGGCAACGCGCATGTGATACTTCTGGTGTTGCAGGCGTCCCCTAAATCAAGTCCGATTTCCACGATTTTTGAATGTATGTAGAATGTTGTAGTTATTATAAAGAACTAGGTCTGTACTTTTCTGTTTTTTTTTTAATTTGTTTCGTTCTAAGAAATATTTTCATGGAAGGAAAACGCACAGACATAGTTTTTCATGATATCTACAACATAGTCAAAAATCGTAAAAATCGGACTAGATTTAAGGGGAGAGAAACGTTATCACATTTTGTATGGACATTTTTAGATTCCCAATCCTCTTAAAAACAATACCATAACATGTCATAAGCAAAGTCGTTTTGCCGTGATGAATACAGCCCCTGTACATATAATTATGTTTATCTACATCCATATCATAACTTCCCTACAATATGTTCAGAAGCGATAAGCAAATCGCCTATATTAAGAAACCTGTATCTGTGGTTGCATCTTAATGTTTACATTAAATTATAGTGCATCGTAATGTTTACATTAAAGTGTCGGTACCTAAACATTAAAGTATCGGTAATACTGTACCCCTAACTTGAAAATGCAAGCCATATCTGTACCTACATTATAAATAAATTTTGTTTTTTATTAGTTTTTTTTTAAGCTTTGGTACTACAAACAAGTTAACAGTAACACTAACTTAATAAAAATATAGGCCATATCTGAACATATTATAGAAAACTTATGATATGCATGTAGATAAAGTTATGTATGCGGCTATACATAATTAGGCATTAAAACACTCGTGTGATCCTATTATGAAACTCGCCTTCGGCTCGTTTCATAAAACCACAGTCATGCTTTAATGCCTCTTATATACCTTTTATTTACTGTATCGTCACGTCTCATCCTGAGATTATTCCTTTTAATTAAAACCTGACCTAAATAAGGGATGTCAAAGAGAAATGTTTTCAATGTATGTAAATTGAGTCCTTTCGGGGAATGGTTGTTCCCTGACAGTTTAATTTAAAGGCCATCTTCTTTAATTGTTTCCCTTCTGAAATATAGACAACGTAAATTCGCAAGGGTTCATTTGCAGTGGGACGTTTCCTTAAATTTATTTGGACTGCGGTCTTGTAAATAAAGTGTAGGTTAAAAGCTTTTCAGGAAATATTTAGCTACATACAGTTAAAATATTTAAGTTAATATTTGAAATATTTAAATAAATATCAAGCAAGGTACAATCTCACACAAATTGATCTAGTCCCAAACTAAGGTCTAGGCTTGTACTATGGGTACTAGACAATGATATAAATACTTATATAGAGAAATAAATACTTAAATACATAGAAAACATCCAACACTCAGAAACAAATACTCGTGCCCATCACACAAATATCTGTCCTTACCGGGATTTGAACCCAGGACCGCTAGCTTCAAAGGCAGGGTCACTACCAACTAACTAGGCTAGCGCGTCGTCAAATGTATGTAGTTACTAATTTTCTTATTTTTACGAATCACAACGACTTACAGGCCAAAAAAACGAGCCAACTCTTTTCTCAAAGGCCGGCAGCGCACTTGCGAGTCCTGTGCAACGGTCCGGTCCGGTAACCCCTTCAAGGGATTACGAAAGGGTTTTGACAAGGTTTACTAAAAGGGTTAAACTCTTTCAAAAACCTCTTGAAGGGGTTACCGGACCGGTCCCTGGTCCTGTGGTGTTGCGGGTGTTTATGGGTCGGTCCTCCTTCTTCACATAAAAAAAATATTTATTATTTTAGTGGTGGTTCGAACCTTGTGTACGGTCCGTACGGATCGCTGACCACCATCCTCTAACCTACCGCCAAGGAGCATTTGCATTATTGTGTTCAGGTGTGGGGATAATACAACCGGTGAAATTACTAGCATAGAGGCATTCCATTTTAGTCCTCATAGTTGGCAACGTATTTGCGGTCTTAAGTTGCGCACGGATAGCGCGTACCCTGCTACGCGTAGTCGGTTACGCGTGTCCTGGAACGCTCTATCCGTACCTGCAGCTACGCGTAGTCGGTAAGGCGTGTCCTGGAACGCTCTATCCGTACCTGCAGCTACGCGTAGTCGGTTACGCGTGTCCTGGAACGCGTTATCCGTACCTGCAGCTACGCGTACACTTTTGAAGCACTCGTGCCGCGCGAACTGGCTCTGCTGGATCCAATGTACGCGTAAACACACGCGTAACCGACTACGCGTAGCAGGGTACGCGCTATCTGTACGCAGCTTTAGGATTGCGGTCTTAAGATTGTAGTCTTCAGAATGCAAACGTCTCTGAGTCTCAGATCCTACTTACCATCAGGTGGCCTGTGTGCTCGTTTCCTTTCTTCATCCTATAAAAAAAATCTCTTAAAAGGTCTTCGGGTTTATACTTCTCTCACTTGCACTCATACGCTCTTATCGACGTTACTCGAACCTGAAACTTTTCTCAGACCAGAGCACTGTGTGGACATATATAATAGAAAATAAAAAGCACTAAAAAATCCACCGTGGTTGTAATTCAATGGAAAATTATCAAATAGGTATTTCACTTTAAAACAAAACATTGGCATTTAACCTCTCTCGTCAAACACCATCTCGTTAATCAAAATTCCCTAAAACAGCCCACTTACATGCTCCAAACATTTTCCAACCTTTTAATTACCACTCAGAAACTATGTGGATTAGGTAACACATTCTACCTTCCCAAACACCAAAGGACACATGTGTGTTCTACAGCAAATACAATCTTATTTCTAACATGAAAGATTCTTATGTTCTGTGGATAGTGAAATGCATTTGTGATCTTTTGGTTTACAATGGCAGCATTGTTCCCGACAAGTATGCCAACATTCCATCCCCAATTAATGGCAGAACTTGAGGTTATTAGCGAACGATCGTTGGGGTTATTTCCCACTATAGTTTGACGTCGAATAGGGTACCCGGATGACAGGAAAATCAGGTACCTTGCGCAAAGTTCTTCTGAAATGCTACCACTATTTTATCATTTAACCTACCGATTGTGGTAGCGATCGAGACAGACCCTGCACAAGGCCCTACCACCACTACTTGTTGTAGTCGTTGTTGTTCAATATCATAACAGCCGATTGACGACCACTGCTGGATATAGGCCTTCCCAAGGATCTCCACGACGGTCGGTTTTGAGCAACTCGCATCCATCGGCTTTCCGCGATCTTTACCAGAGGCTCTAGCCAAGACTCTTCGTATCATGTCATCTACCAGTGACGCGATTGGTTTAAAAACGAAACGAATAGAAACGCTAGTTAGCGTAATGCATCTTCGCTAGGGCTTCAGATCGTTGATCCACCTTGTGGAAGGCCTGCCGACACTTCGCTTTCCGGTCCGGTGATTGTTGTTAGTTAAAGTTAATTTTTTGACTCCATAGCAACTACTAAAACAACAAAAGGGGACTTAATCGCGTAATAAATTTAAAAAAATCCTCGACGTTTCGACTGTGTAACACAAACGCCGTGGTCACGAGAACATAAAACATCTTTAAAATTCGCCGACGAGCTTGGCAACGACCATTGGACTTTTTATTGCTAAAAACCAGAAAGCTAACCTTAAATTTTGATCTCATATTTTTAACGTTTTTGAATACGATAAAGAATACCACCCAGGTGTAAGCGAGATAAAGTATGCCTTGATTTAAAAAGTTTTAAGCCTCAAATGGCTGTGGTTGAGTGATAACATGGTTGGAGGAACAAGGAAACTGTTTGATAAGCTGAGTAAAGTCTGATGTAGCTTTAGCGGTTTAACTAGCCTGGGCCTCTATTCTGCTCGGTAAAACCAGATTGCCTTTGACGTGTTTTCATATTGTTTTTAATTTGGCCGCCTTTACCGTCATGATAGTAAGATCGAGCAGAATAGATGCCCTGGGCCGAGATTCCAGGGTTGTGATTCTCTCAACAAGCAAAGGTGATCGTTCGCTCGAGTGAAGGTCCAAGCGGCGAGTTTAAGTAGTCCCGACAGAGCGAACAAAACACATTTTAGCGCGTGTGTTCAATTTGGCAGCATGACTTCTCGAACGTATAAGGTTCCCTAATTGACAATGGACGCGCTAAAATGTGTTTTGTTCGGTCGGACGGGACTACTTAAACTCGCCGCTTTTATTCGCTCGTCCGTCCGACCGGCCGCCGTTTTTTGAGAGAATAACACACCAGGCGTTAAAAACCATATCGTCTTCGTTCTGTTATCGTATTGTCAATGTTTTGAAAGCTATTATTTACTTACACAGTAACAGCGGTGGCGGTCGAATTAAAACAATACCATTAACGGTCCAAGGGGATATGGTTTTTAACGCCTAGAATCTCGGCCGTTGGCTGAGATAAACCGAAAAACAAAAAACATGCTGAGCTAAAAAAACATCCCCACGTTACCAACCAATCATTTGGTGTGACTAATATGTTTATTCACGCCAAATTACAGCTTTCTACAACTAAGAGTCTTTGAGCTAAGCTGCGGACGGACGGATGGACGGACGGACATGGCGAAACTATAAGATTTCCTAGTTTGACTAGGGAAACGTTAAAACCTACTGTTTCATAATTACACAACATATTAAAAAGCGTGGAAATGTGTCTTGATTCGGGCAGGTGACAGACGTTTTCGCCGGGAGCTAAAGAATGGAAAAAATTTGACGGTCGGTCGGTTTACAACCCCCTTTATAGTTTGATGAATGAGTCAGTGATGTACAGAGGTCGGAATAGGTAGTGCTTATTAACCTAAACTTGTTGCATCTTCATTCAATAACGTATTCCCATCTCACTCACGCATGAATGAACATGAGTCAAGTTTAGGTTACTAAGCACTACCTATTCCGACCTCTGGGGATGTATGAAAAGCGAATGACTTGTTCAAATTGAAAACTCATCAAATAAAATAAAAAACCGGTGAACTAAATAAAAATATCTAAATAAGCATATATTATTTTATCGTGCTTCGCGTATTTGGTAGAAATAAACTTTTAGAATAATTCAAGGCAAATCAAATATTTCTAGTAGACATTAGTTTATTAACTTGTAACAAAAATGTTATTCCTTTCTAATGCTGAAATTATATATACAATAAATTAATATACAATTAATTATTTTGTACTTATTTGTTATTTACGTACCTATATGTATTTATTTAAATAATATTTATATGTATTTTTTAATTTTTTAATTCAGTTTGCACCGCCTGCCTATGTCTAATGTGTAATTTTAACCATCGATTGTGTGTAAGGTTGTCTGGAAGAGATCGCTATATATTGATAAGACCGCCTGTTGACTCACTATGTAATCTTCATTATATTTTCTTGTATATCCGTTACTTGGTGTAGGCGGTGTTTCAATAAAGTGTTTTGTATTGTATTATATTGAGTATAATTAAAAAAAAATGGTTAGTTCAAGTTGTGTGATATTATCCCCTGATATTTAATATTTATTTATATCCTGAACAACAATTTAATTAGTATTGTCTATGCCACCCCTGTCCGTTACATATTCGACTACCTACTCTCTCTATCAAACTAACAAGTTAATTGTCGTAGTGCGTGTTTTTCGCGTTTTCAGAGTTAACATTTCCTTACCGATGTCACACGTGTTTTTTGCCAAAACGCTTGTAAAGCTCAGGTTATATTTTATTCTGGCAATACTGTGATGATTTATTAGCAACAGAAGTGTTTTAAGATTGAAGTAAAGTGAATTATAGATGAAATAGAGGTTCAATAACGAGTGTTTTGTTCTGTGAACGTTTTTATCATGGATTGTGAACTGCGGGGTATGTATTTGTGTATTTTTAAATGAGTTTAGTACTTTGAGTTTAGTTAAAAATGCAGGCTGAAACAAATTTAGTAAAAAAAAAACGAAATATAATTGACCTTATTCCCAAGACCTTTTTATTTAAAACTTTATTGTAACACTGAAATAAAAATAAGTAGTAAAACGTTTCTAAACCAATTTTTTTTGCGTTTCGTGAACCTTCATTAAATCGCTGCTTAAATACAAAAGCGCCACAAATATAAAACAAATATAAATATAATAGCATTCCGAATTTAAATGCAACAGACATTTTGATTTGTGTCGCTTTTGTATGTAAGCAACGAAATGCTAATTATGTGTATTTCTTATTTTTACACCCATTCTTGAATTTATTATTCAGTTCTAAGTTATTTTTAGTCTCTTAGCACACCGATAAGATAAATAGAAAGAGAGTTAATAAAAACTTTTAAAAAAAACGCTAGTCTGCAACGCGGTTATAGGTGAAAAACGTAAGTAAATGAACTCTTGCATGTAGTTGTGTACAAAACTAAGTCAAATTTCAAATATAGAATGTCAAACGGTCTATACAGATGTGTTACTACTACATGCAACAGGTCATTTACTTAACTTTTTCACCTATACCCCTGTTGGTAGGTACCCTGTTAGGTACACAAAAAATAACATTATGTTGACGGCAATATCAAAAAATACGGTAAGGTTTTTTTAAAACTTGCTTTCAATTATTTATTAACTCTGCCGCCATAACTGTCAAGTAAATAAGAGCTGCCATAACGTGGACAATACCATAACAATAGGTATAAAGTCTATGTAGAATAACTCCCCTGAATACGGATTTTTTTTCAAATCATCGTGAATTATTTGGATGATAATATTGACGAAATGGACGAGCCTTGAATTTAAATTCAAATTTTATTTACGACCCTCTTTGTTTCCTAATTCCTTTGAAAGTGTAACGAGTCGGTTGTTAACTACAATAGATGGAGGTGGTTGATTGTTCCGTACTTTTGAAACGGAAAATTGGGAATCGTGAACGTTTTGGCAATCGTTTGTGAATTTTCAGCAGGGTCTCAACCCTTTCACGGAGATCGAGCTTTTACCTTTAATTTTAAAGGTTTTTTTAAAGACTTTTACTCAAAACGCCATGACGGGAAATTAGCAGTACTTGCCGTGGTAGAAGGATCTTGTATCCTTTATTTATGGATTTCTGATAATTCGTCTGCCTTAACCGGGAATCGAACTGGTCGGATATGACAAAATAATAAAGAAGGGGTTTTTTACGGTCTTTATTTCATTTAAACATAATAAATAAAAATAAATGATCACTATCAATTATCCTTTCGATCTGTATCATTCACACGATATTTTCTTTCATATTCGAACAGTTTGATTCCCGTTTAAGGAAGAGCTTTTTTCTAAAATCCAATAATGCAGTATTTATTGTTTTTAAAAATAAAATTAAGTCTCGTTTTCGTAGAACTTGCTATTTTCAATATTTAAGGTAGTTGCCGTCCATGTGGCGGACGTTTTTTCCATCCTGTATATACTGGAGCATCTCTGAAAGGAGTCATTAGCCCAGCAGTGGGGACATATGTTGTTACGTAAACATTTTACGTCCCCGCATTGAACGTTATTTTGTTTTAATATGGCAATAAAATTGTAGTGTAATAAACATTTCGCGTGGAAATTTATACGCGTTGGTGTAATACCGCAATATTTCAACAAGATAGAGTAACGAATAATTGGTATCGGATGTAAATCGGAATTTATTAGCTGGAGGTTCGTAATTTGGCAATGCCTGCGTTTAGTTGGATTATTAAATTACTTGTTTAATGGCTGAGTTCGAGTCAGTTATTAAAACTAAAAACTAAAACCAGAAATATTATTTGAACATAATAATGTAAAAAAAGTAAAAATAGTTTTTTCACTTCTCATGCTCTTAAAATGTTACTTTAGTCTCTGCATATCGGGACTTAAGCTCCTTATTAGTCTCAAGGGACTAAAGTATTTTTTTAATTTTACTTTGGAAACCCCTAAACAACCAATCACAGTGTTTGTGAATGGAGGATTTTCACCATTTTCAGTGATTGTCTATTAGGTATGTGTATAGACAATTTTAAGGGCGTGGAAATAACCTCAAAATTACAACTGTGCAAAAATATAAAAAAAACGGTCAAGTACAAGTTGGACTCGCGCACTGAGGGTTCCGTATTTAAGATTTTCATACGCTTTAGACTGCCGTTCCTTGCATAAAGACCCCGTTATTTTTGTGATTTTTTAAAAATATATAGTATAAGACGGTATTACTTGCCAAATTTCATAGTTCTAGGTCAACGGAAAATACCCTATAAATTTTGATTCCCTTGGGAGTGTCGAAATAGACGATTTTGCGGCATAAAACACCGTATCTTTTTTTAAGTTAACTTAGAAGTTTCATTTTCTCACAGCTTCAACGGACTATAGACCTGAGTATATAGTTTTAATTTCAACTCGATACCTTCACGCATTCTTGAGATAAATGGTCTTGACAGACAGACGGACAGACAGACAGACAGACGGACAACCAAGTAATCCTATAAGGGTTCCGTTTTTTGCTTTTGAGTTACGGAACCCTAAAAAACTATTTAATTTCGTAAAACACGATAAATGATTACGAATATGAATCTATTTAATTATATTAAGGATGAATTCATTTTATTATGCATGGTCCAGTTAGTTTTAAAATAGTTATCAAGTTTGAATCTGTTGGCTAAATATGCAAGCATATAAAGCGTCACTATTAAAAAAAAATCGTTGAACAAATTTGTAAGAAACTTTGTTATAAACAATATTGAAATTTTGTAAGAAATCCTTAAACCCTGTTAAACGTACAATAGTTTCCAAAATCGAGATACTACACCCGAAATATCATTACTCTCGGGTCTCTCGGGTATACATGGACGCCATTAAAATTTACGGGCGCATGCGTTCTGAGACACTTATTTGACGGCGGTTGCCCTCCTTCGGGATATTTTGCTCATAGTACAGACCATACATCATTCTGTACCTATTTTTTGTATATCTATTCTAGCCAACCTAAAATGTGGCCCGAGTATTTGCACGTAAAATGTTTATTGAAAATAAAAAAAAAAACAAAAAATGAAAATGAAAAATAATTTGTTTAGTAACTTATGCCGATGCCTCTTTTTAAGTATATTCTTGATACTTGTATTAAGATACACCGCTCTTCCGTAAAAGTATTAGGGTACATATATATATATGTATGTCTATGTCATAGGTATGTCTTAAAAATAATAGAAACAAAATTAAAATAGTTAGTTAAATCGAACTTCCTCGTAAGGCCCACCGTACTACAAACAGGGAGTTTTTGTGAGTGGGACTTTGAATCTACCGTCAAGGCAATAAAGTTGAATTACGTTAGTTCGATAATGCCATTTTCAGTTTACCAAGATAGGAAAATAAACCTTACTACCATTGCAACACAGTTCAAATTAAATTGCCTTGATTATTTACATTCTATTGCACACTGGGCCTTACGAGATTAACAATTAAGAAATGTAAGAAGGAAGGTTAATACTGGTTAGTGCTAATGATTAGTCTAGGAGCATGCATGCGAGGTTTGTATGATACTTTCATGATCTCTCCTACAACGTCATCATTATTTCAGCCGAAAGACAACCACTGCGGGCATAGTATTTAGTAAAGATCCTTGGGGAAGGCCTGTCTCTTAAGCACTATTTAGTCTTTAAACGATATTAAATCATGTTCACAGTATTTAAAGTCAATATTACCAAGCCGCGCACAGCACCTTGACCGCGGGCGTCTTCCGCGACACGCGATCGTAGCCGAAAGGATGCTGCGACGCGCGATCGGCTCCGTCATAAATAGACAATAATAATTGTAACAGACGCGATCGGCTGTCGCCGTATCTGTACGTATCCTTTCCGATCCGATGAGATGCGAGCCGTTTGGTGGAAATCATCCTTTAAACTGATATAGTTATTATGTTAAATATTGTATAAAGTACCTGTGAATAACTAAGAGGGTTTATATTGGAATCCCTAATCGTCATTTGTCCTAATGCATCGTTTGTCCGAATTTTCGTTTATCCTAAAGCCATTTCCTCCTGAATTTTGTTTGGTTTTAGTGTTGTTTTAATACGACGCTAACCTAACCTAACCGCAGGTATTTTTGTAAAACTTAAAGAGTTGTCTGACTCAGCTGAAAACCAGTTAATTAGAAACAATAATTAGCACAAACGTTGCGAAGTTAAATACTCGTAAACATTAACCTTCTTATTCATAAACGGACTATAAACCTATTTTAGTTTACGTAGTAATGCCTTGTCACATACTTTCTGTTAGATGCACATGTCACAATAACGGGTAAAGTCAAAGCATATTTTAAGCATATTTTTGCTATTGCGCGGGAAATATTTTGGCAAAAGAAATAATTCATGGATAACTTAATTTAATTTGGAGGGTCTTAAGCACATTTTCTTTTCATTTAAAACAGTAAATGTCTTTTAACCAATTGTAATCAAATTTTGTAAACAAAAGTCCGCTTTTGCTATTGTGATCGATCTCCCAAAAAGTAATGTTTGCGAACTTGTATTGTATGTACCTTATTATGAGAGAGGTTACTCCCGAAATTACCAATTTTCTGAGCGCGTATCAATCATTTTTTTGTGTATTAGATGCAAAAGTTAAGTCGCTTGTGACGGGATATATATCATTGTCGACATTTTCGCTCCACTCGTTTGCAAAGTCTCGCGATGAAAACACATTTGTATCGTATTTTCCCTCAAATGTATTTTGCGATTCGAGGCCACTAGATAAAAATTCACTTAGCACCGTTATTGCATTTTTTGCTCGATGAACCGTGACATAAGATTTTCTATCAAAAATGATAGAAAATGGCTTGTTTTCTGTACAATAGAGTGATGTACAATAGTGGGCAGCGTTCGGGAAGCTTCGTAGCACCTTTTCGTCCAAATTACCGCAGTGTCTGAAGTCAAAAGTCTTTGACCAGTGTGTGTTGCCAGTGATGACTTACGGATCTGAGACGTGGGCGCTAACAATGGGCCTTATAAGGAAGCTCAAAGTCACTCAGAGGGCTATGGAGAGGGCTATGCTCGGGGTTTCTCTGCGTGATAGAATCAGAAATGATGATATCCGCAGTAGAACTAAGGTTACCGACATAGCCCGAAGAATAGCCAAACTTAAGTGGCAGTGGGCGGGGCACATTGCTCGCAGGACTGATGGCCGATGGGGTCAGAAGGTTCTTGAGTGGCGTCCGCGGACCGGGAGACGAGCTGTAGGTAGGCCTCCAACAAGATGGAGTGACGACCTTGTAAAGATCGCGGGAAAGCGGTGGATGCGAAAAGCACAAGATCAGTCTGAGTGGAGAGCCTTGGGGGAGGCCTATGTCCAGCAGTGGACGTCTTTCGGCTGACATGATGATGATGATGATGATGAGAGTGATGTAATGGAATACGGACGAAGTGTTTGCGTTGATACTGTTCATACGCACAAGAAAATATTTGAAACTAAGTCTCCAGCCGCCTGCTATGGTGGTTTTATCCGTTGATATTATGTCATTTTTGGACGTGGCGTGGTAGAAATTCCTGTTCTGAAGTGAATGAATGGCCAACTGTTGTATTTCTATGTTGGTACTTCTTTGCTGGACAATGGATATGGGCGTTCCCATTTGACCGGTTCCTCTTCTGCTAAAGAAGGGTAGTGTCTTAACCTGTATGTATGTGTGTATGTATGTATGTTGTTTCCTTGGGGCCGCTAAACAGATGACCCGATTGCGGGAAACGAGGTGTCATTAGATTCGCCGTAGCATAGCATCGCGAAAAAAAAGGCAAATTTGGAGGATTTAAAATGTATAGGAATTAACTTACGTACTTAGACGAAAATATTGAAACATCGACTCTTTTATTTAATTAAAACTAGCTTTTTGCTATTAATTTATTTTACTTAAACCTATAAGTAAGCCAGAAATAAGTTGTTGTTTGCGTGGATACAATTTCTGAATGACGTCTCCGGACACGACGAGCCATCCAACGAAAACACTGGCCGGTCATAAAATCTAATACTAACGGAAACAAAACACTCGCGACTCAAAATGGCCGCCTATTCGAACAAATTCAAACCTTATTCCTAACCAGTAAGCTTCACGAAAATAACGGTGGACATTTGCGTGGCTAATAGCAAATTAGAACATTGCGGGTGGCGGATTTTTGGTATAAAAATATTGGTAACGGAATTATTATGTCATTTGGTCGACTCGTGGGCGGCTATTCTTAGATGTTGTGTTTTGGTGAGTTGTCACGTTCAAAGATTCGTGGATAAGGCCGTGACACTAGCGATTGATTGGCTTTTGTATCGATTTAACCGCACTATTATATCGATGTTGTCCCTTATGTTATGAAACATGCAGTTGTATCGATGCAAGCGTCCTGTTTAATCGATTCATACAAATGTATCGATGCACAGGAGCGTGGGAAACGCGACAACGTGGTGCAGGCATGGCGAATATCGTTCCGGTAAACCTTTGATACTCACGGTTTCAGAGAAGGATGAATTGTCTACTTACCTATAAGTTGCTATGGAACCCTCAGAATGCGAGGCCTTATCGCTCTTGTCCTGTTTTTCATTCATAATGCATCTGTTGTCTACTGACTTAACTTTTGCTTTAAGTAATCAAAACTTTTTCAGACGAGTCGGTCAAAATTTCCTAACTCTTTTGGGCAACTAATAAGCATACTGGAATATTTCTGAAACTTGAAGTCGGACTTGAAAGAAAACTTGAAGATAGCATAATTCTTCCCTCGGAATAAACGCTACAACTTTAATTAAACTTCCATTGCAAATGCAACCTTATTTTTATCTACGGAGGGTTTAAAATACCTTGCCTTTAGTTTACAGTTGTTTTTTTTTAGCAAGATTAAGGTTTGGCATTCAGGTTTTAAGTTGAAAAAGTATGCGGACGTTTGTATTATAAATTCTTTATAGTCCAATAAACAAAAACCGACAGCAATTACGTTCTCATGAAAACAGACAAGTACAAAGGCGAACTTATCCCTTTACGGGAGAGGGAGGGGAATAGAATAGTATTTAAAAGTTGAAATTTACTATACTATATTTTACTATATTTACTATAATACTACTGTCTCTAAACAGTATTTAGAGACAGTAGTGTGAAGGTTGAAGACCTTCACGTCACCTCTATGGCCCGATATTTTAAAATAAGAACTTCAGAGAATAACATATGGTTGTCATGGTCTTGTACGTCAGAACCTCTCAAGCTTTTGATATAAAAGCATTATAAATAAACAACCACTATAATATTTTTTTAAATAAATGTATGAACGTATGTTTCAAGGTTTAGTTGAATAGCACCCCACCACCCCCACAGTAGTTATGTGGCTAAGGTTGCAGGAAACCGATGGATGCTAGCAGCGCAGGACCGGTCCTTGTAGCAAACCTTGGTCCCCCCAACCTACCAGGTCTACGTAAAATCGGCCAAGAAAGTGGTCTACCAGTATTGACAAAAAATTCTGAGAGATCTAATTATCGCTAAGGTTGACACTTGTCACCGCCATAATATGATTGCAAGGGAAAATCGAACTTGTTGTAACATGACGTGCAAATGAACTTCAACCGTACGGTGGTAGACCACATTTTCGGCCAACTGTACGTACGACAGTAGACGTCTTTCGGATGAAATGATGATGATTATGATGATGATGAATCGGCATAGTGATTTTCTTTGTCCTACTTTCAGATAAAAATATCTCCATATTTGGTTATACGGTAATACTAAAAAAAAAAAATTTTTGCTGCCAAAAATGCACTAACGTTTTTTACTAGCTAAGAAATGTGTTGCTGAAATTGCATTCTCCATATGCAGTTACGTACTTAATGCATGGAGCCATTTTCACTGCAGTGGCGGCAGTTTTATTCTACTTGAAATGAAAAAATATTAACTCCTTCGTGGGGTATGCATCGTACAATTTTTTTTTTTTACAAGTTTCACTTGGGCTTAATTTCATAATATTCTGTTATGAATTCGTCTAGGTCTCAAAACGAGTTTGTATTAAAATGCCTAAACACCAAAATGCCTCAGAGCTCGGAAGTTTCGTAGCATGTTTGAGCTGTCATAGGGACTTCTCGTCTATCGACTTCCGATATACATATTTTATCGATACATTATAGAATACAATATACTAAAGAAGTTTCAAAGTAGAGGTCAACGGGCGGTCTTAACGCTAAAGAGCGATGTCTTTCAGATAACTTTTGAGTACTTGAAAATATGAAATAGAGATTTGCAATGAAAACTTATCGATAGCAATTCTTGTTTCAATTTCTATCGAAAAATGTTTAAAAGGCATAGGAAATCAAGTTTTTATTTTATTTAAATCAATAAAATATAATTCCTATTTATAATTTCCGAAATTTGGCATTCGAAGGTTATCTCGAAGAGATCGCTCATTCGCGATAAGACTGCCTGTTGTTTACTTCTACTCGTAATCATATTTTAAATATTGTATTCGGTTTTTTATCGATATACATATTGTATATCGGAAGTCGATAGACGAGAAGTCCCTATGACAGCTCAAAAGTGCTACGAAAATTCCGGGCTCTGATTATTAAGATACCGGATTCGAAATATGACTAAAACTCTTATCACCTTTGTCCTAAAAAACTTAAATCCAAAATTGCGTAAAACGTCTAAATTAACCTACTTTGCTTTGCAGATGTATTGGATGAAGGTCATTCTTAGATTCAGTCGTATTAGTATTTAGGCATTTTGGGAATTAGACAATTTGGATCAAAGTTATTATGAATTTTCGGTTATTTTAAGACACTTTAAATTTAGGCATTATGGAACCAGGTCAATTTGGGATTTAATTAAATTAATAATGTTATGTTTTTTTGGAAGATGAATTTTATTATCATGTAAAATTACTTTTTACTAGTTTATTGCGTTTTTTTATAGTAAAGAAGTGCTAGTAGATTCAGGTAAATACTGCCGCGTAAACAAGCCGTGATACAGCAATCTTACTGTGTAAATTTAGATTAATATTTGTTCAATATAGTGAATTTAAGAAAAAATACGATTGACCATAATTATGGAATTATGTCCCGTTAAAGACGTTCAAGGCTGAGCAGAAAATTCAAGTTAATATCAAAGAGAAACCGATCAGCTGTTTGTTTGCGCAGCCAGGTCGGCAACCCACTCCGGCGCTGACAACATTAGAGATACACCACCTGTCTCAGATAAAAGGGCATATGTGCGTTCTGTAAATCAAGACATATTTAATCTTCTATTGGTTACGAATAAGGATTCAAATGTATGAGAAGTTGTATGAATAGTTGATTCCTTCTTCAATACAAGTAAGTCAGAAATACATTCGTGAATGAACCTACGGAAAATTTCCGATTTGGATGACGTCAAAGGATTTTGGCGCCTGTTTTCGTCGGGATAGGAAGGAAAATGGGATGGATTTTATTAGGGTACATGTATGGTGTGGATGTTGTGGTTTAAAGGATATAAAATAATATCGAGTTCAGTTCAGGTTCAAAGGTCGGTTTGTTTTTGCTATTTTCTGTAAGGTAAATAAAATATTTTTAAATCAAGCTTTCTTGGCCGACTGCCCTATGAGTTGCACATCCAGACTATCCTAAGGACTCTAACGAGTTGACAATCTTGTTGCCACTAGGTATATGACTCCATCATCAGATCAGCTTTGGGACCCTATAATATTGCATTGTCATCGAGTTAAAATATGTGTGCCAAATTTCATCCTACTTTTAAGTTTTGTAGAACTAAAAGTTCGTAAAACCGAGATAAGATAACGTCTATTCAACAAAGCTTTAATAATTCAACCTTGAGCGGAGGATATTTTAATTAATCCTCACTAATATTATAAATGTGAAAGTGTTGTTTGTCCGTTTTTCACGCTTCAACCACTAAACGGATCGAGATGAAACTTGGCACACATATTGGTTAGGTCCTGGAATAGAACATAGGATAGTTTTTATCCCAGAAAATGGGACAGTTCCCGAGGGATCAGCGATAAACGACTTCTACACGGACGGAGTCGCGGGCGAAACCTAGTATAATATAAAGAAGACAGAGAGAGCGGGTCTATTCAATATGATTTATACACAAAATAATAAAACAAAGAACTATCTCCCATTCCATTAAAATTAGGTAAACTGCCAGCACATTAGCTGAAGCGAAAACGCCTTTACCAAAAACGTTTGCAATAAATGTATATTTTTTCTCCCAGCACCGTTCTACGAATTATGCTCGAAATAATACCCCGTTTGAAACAAAAAACTATTCGGGCTACTAATTTTACGGTACGGGCTCTTTCAAGGGAATTGACTTATAATTACGTCCCAACCCTTTGGTTCCTTCAGTACATAAACTAATTATGTACTAACGCTGGTTCTCAACAGTTAATTATTTAATTTGATCCTCTGAAGCTTTCAAAAGTTGTGGGACGGTTTTCTAAACAGAGTTAACTGGAGAGAAAGAAAACTGGTGCAGTGGCTGTGTGTTCGGAATTTAAATGTTCCGCTGCTGAAATGTTGCCAGATTCAATATATAAGTTTTAGCAGACAAGAAGCCAAAAAATTAGGCGAATGAAATAAACTATACTAATTGCCTTGGAAGTTGGAACATACCTTTTTTTTTTTTGGGTAAGCTATACAGGTGGTTATTCCAAATGGGTCCGTGTGCAAAACTTCTAAACAATTAGAGATAGCGAAATCTGTTCAAGGGAACCATATCCACAATATTCAATTTAAAAAAATGCATTTTATTTTTACCCGACTGCCGAAGGAGGAGGGTAATGTGTTTCACAGCCTATATATGTATGTTTATTCCTTTGTGGCACTATAAAAACTAAACCGGACAACTGGTTTAATGTGTTTCACAGCATTTATATGTATGTTTGTTCCTTTGTGGCACTATGAAAACTAAACCCGACTTTGATGATTCTTATGTCAATCGATTTGTCTGAATCTGGTGAGTGTCACTGAAGATATGACAGTAATCAAAATTCAATATGGCGGCAACCAGACGCCATATTGTGCAAATAAAAAAAAATCGACCAAGTATGACAAGTGGGGTATCATTGAATAGGGATTTAAAAATCATCTATAGGATTTTTTCTTAATTTTTCATTTTTAATGATCATTTAAGATTTATAACGATTTAAAGTTGGTTAACAACTGAACAGTCGGGTTTTGAACTTTTGAAAGCTTTCTTTTTGTTAAAGTTATTTTAGGTGAGATTTCAAGGTATTAGTTCGCCTTTGTAAAAAAAATCTGTAACCCTAATATCGTGTAAAGTTCTTGTTTAAAACAATCATCATCATCATCATGTCAGCCGAAAGAAATATTTTAATTAGTTGCGCTGACTACACCAGTAATTTCTCCTTAGCAATTTAATTCAGCTCAATTTCTATGTGGTATTTTGGGGTAAAACTTTAAAAACTTCTAGATTCTTCGAACTGCACTTGCAAAACTATTGTGGGAAAGTGACTGTCTGAGAATGTATTCAATTTCTACAAAGTATTCAATGTATAGAAGTTTTCGAGACATTCTTCCATTCTGTGGGTATGATCAGACTTTAATACCAATTTTAGAATAGTTTATTACAGCTGTAAAGGTGCACGTACATGGTTAATGTTTATGAACCAAAATTGCCCGTCAACAATAGCTCTTTTACTCTAATTTGGTCTAATAGAATGTGGACGAGCAACTATTTACCCAAAAAATTTCTCGTGTCAGTGCAATTTAAGATAATTTACAGAAATTTCACTCTAAAAAGCGGTAATTTATCAAAAACCAAAAGAAATGATAGTATTTTGGCCACCAAATTTAATATAATGTAAGGTATTTGCAATGTTATTAACGTATATCATCCAACGAGCATCAGAAAACACTTGGCTCGCCTATAGAGGCGCAAAATAAATCACTTAGTGAAGCCAACATTGTACCGACCTGTATCTTACTCATCTAGATTTCTTGGCAGACTCATTGGCTCTGCACTTCTGCAGTAAAACTTAAGACAAAAAACAAAATCGCACGTTCTCTAGGATGTTGCAGACTGACCTACATTCTTAACTCAGTTGCCTCACGTTCGATTCTTTGCCAAAGTATTCCAACAAATTTGTATTGTATTGATTCCTCTGGTTAAAGTTTGCTTTGTTTTGTTTATGTATTTCTGAATTTCAGTGAAACCAATTGATTTTCCATTATTTTAACTTTACTTTTATTTTGGACGACACCGTAGCCTAGTTGGTAGTGAATCTGCCTACGAAGCTAGCGGTCCCGGGTTCGAATCCCATGAAGGAAATATATTTGTGTTGAGCGCGAGCATTTGTTTCTGAGTCTGGGATGTTTTCTATGTATTTCTCTATACCTCGTAAGGCCCACCATACTGCAAACAGGGAGTTTTTTGTAAGTGGGACTTTGAATCTACCATCAATGCAATAAAGATCAATTACATTTGTTCGATAATGCCATTTTCAGTTTATGAACATAGGAAAATAAACCTTATTCTTACTGCACCCCATTCAAATTAAATTGCCTTGATTATTTACATCATATTGCACACTAGGCCTTATGTTTATCGTTATCTAGTACTCATAGTACAAGCCTAGAGCTTAGTTTGAGACTAGGTCAATAAGTGTGAGATTGTCCCTTGATATGTATTATTATTATTTATTATTTACTTTTATCATGCTCTGCAGAACTTGATCATTGTTCGACAACAATATTGGATTTTATTATACTATAAAAACAAAGTTCATTTTTCGGTGCAGTTAATGCGCTTTCGCCACATTTACCTGTCTCAAACAGTTTTGTCACCCGGAATATGGTTAGGAATCCTATTTTTTTCAATTCGAGAAGTTCCGACGTCTTCCTAACTTTGTTGGGAACAATGTAATTTACCGTTTCCAGATACAGGTATAGTTCTGTCGGGAGATATGTTGCGTCAAATGTTTTACGTCATTGCCTGTTCCAATTATGTTTTTCGATTCATGATTTACATCTTACGACTTGCATAGCTTGTAATAAGAGAGATCTAGAGCTTCTTACATTTGGTTTGCTATTATATTTACATTAATTATTATTATTATTAGGGAATACAGGCTTGTAGTACTGTTAGGCGATGGGCTTGCAACCTGTCACTAATCCACCGGTAAACATCTTAGCCTGATTATGCAAAATGTGGTTACAGAATTATCAACAAGCTTTTAGAGTTGTTGGCAATTCTGTAGCTCTGCCTACCCCAAACTGGGAATAAAGGCGTGAGTTTATGTATGTATGTATGTAAATTATAACTTTAGTATTGACGAAAGACTAAGAGTCACCTTTTAGCTAGCAAAGTGAAAAAGCCCTAGCAAGATAGATCAGCAAAACCACAAATTGTGTACTAAAATAACAAAGATAGATATCTGTCTTACGGTTGATCAACAGTTGCGTTATTTATGTTGAAATTTCTTTTGTTACTTTTGAATTATTCTTTGGCTATGAACACAAATGCTAAGAATAATACCTTACATTTCTAATATTATCGTACACTTCACGTCACTTTTTATTCATACCATTTTTATTTCAACGTTATTTATACCGCTCGTGGATCAATTGGCATCCGACAAATTTAGACGTCGGCGAAATCAAATTTTCGACACCATTTTTTCTCTTCGCGACTGTCGTAACATAAATAGATTTAGCGAAAGCTAAATTGAATTCCTGAGAGCGAAGCGCGAACGTCATTAGATAAAACAATCACCTGTAGTACGTGGATGGTCCTCGAAAAGAATTGTCGGAGAAAGCAGTATTCCTTAGCTACTCAAGTTGTGTGTAATATTTTTTTACCTAGTCATACATAAAATAAAATTGTTCGTAAAAAAGAATTGTCTTCCAAAAAGTATTTCGAGGAATATACTCCTAAGTTCACTGGTTAAATTCAATTGTCCGATTTTTGAAATGCGATAACTTCGTCTAGTTATTAATATTTACTTCTTTACATATAAACAAATATACAATAAAAATTAAAAAGAATCACACCAAATTAAATAAACACTAAATTAAGCTTCAGTAAAAATATTAACTTAACTTTTATAATAAAGTAAACAAAAAAAAAGTTGTTTGTTAATATTGTTTATTAAACGAAGACAACCTGACTTTGCTTCACTTATGGTTAAAAGTAGTTTACGTGACGGTTGCGTAATGACAGGCATTAGAACATGAGTGTCGTTTCATAATAGATCTCATGAGTTTTGTAATGCTAATTACGCAGAGTCTCGTACAATACTTTATCTACACACATATGTACTCTAAGATGGGTTCAGAAGCCGAAAGGTAAATGACCAGCATTACCTTACCTGTGGTAGTAGGTGACAGCCATGACAGCTGTAACGTAATTTTGAAATTACATTATCGAATATTGTAAGGTAATGAGATCCAAATTTGGAACATCTTCCAAAATTAACAACTGTCATCGCTGTCACCTACTACCACAGGTAATGCTGGTCATTGCCTACGGATTTTGAACGCATAAGAGTGAGTATGAGTGTAGATAGTTGTTTAAAACACGCGGTGAGGTCACGCAAAGGCAGCTAAGAGCGCGTGTGAAGTCCCAACTGTATGGACCCCCCGTCATAAATAAATATATAAAAAAAACGTTTTTAATATGTGTATAACGCTATACAACAGCTTACCTCATGACCTAAAGTTATTATCGGGAAATATTTTTAAATCCAAATGGACAAAATGGCTTTTGCAAAAATGTTTTTATAATATAAATGAATTTATGAATTATAGTGACCTAAATGGATACTAAGGACATACGACATTTTACTTTTAATAATTAATGATTGTGTTTTTCACGGAATGTTATTTATGAATGCTATTATTTATTGAATTATAATTTGTATGTTTTTATTTGTAATTGATAATTGTATTTTAGATTTATATAAACATTTTAGACTAACTATTAATATTTGCACGCTTGCATGCAAGCTGAACGCAATGGATTTTTAATTATTGAACATCTGCTCTATGTTATACTGTGTTCTGGCAAATAAATATGATTTGATTTGATTTGATAAAATCTGTTACCACCCAATTTTTCGTAAGATGGAAGAGATTTGTTACCAAGGAATCATGAATATAATAGAAATTACCTCTTTGCATTTGATTTAGATCACGGTTCATTTGGATGGATAAGGTAAAAGGCTAAACACAAAAGGTCCCTAACTATAGTTATCTTTTCAACGTTTCAGAGTTTACTTCCCAAATTGTCTCAGCGATTCACAACAAAAGTTCAAAAATTAACGTGATCGAGCCAACAATTGTGTTGAAAGTACAGTATTCGAGAGTACAGTAATATAATCTTTATTATTTATTTATTTATTAAATCTTCATTGCACGAAAATACAAATTTGAGTACAAAAGCTGAACTTAATGCCTATGGCATTCTCTACCAGTCTCGAATTATCAACGAATAGCGACCCGCCCTAGCTTTGCTTCGGTTTATGTGAGTTTTCTGTAACACCCGTACATATACCACTATTTATTATACATAAAAACACTCCTCTTGAATCACTCTATCCATTGCTGAAAACTGCATTAAAAGCCGTTGAGTAGTTTAAAAGATCTAAGCGAACAGACGGCGGAAGCTACTTCATTTTATACTATGTAATAAAGAAGAAAAAGAAAAAGATTTTATCTCCACTCATCATAATTATCATAAGTCCTCTATTATGCGTTCAAAACCCGTAGGCAATGACCAGCATTACCTGTGGTAGTAGGTGACAGCGATGACAGTTGTTAATTTTGGAAGATGTTCCAAATTTGGATCTCATTACCTTACAATATTCGATAATGTAATTTCAAAATTACGTTACAGCCGTCATCGCTGTCACCTACTACCACAGGTAAGGTAATGCTGTTCATTTACCTTTCGGCTTCTGAACCCATCTTAGAGTACATATGTGTGTAGATAAAGTATTGTACGAGACTCTGCGTAATTTGCATAACGCAACCGTCACGTAAACTACTATTATTTCATAGTCAGTTGCGTTCTTTAATATAAACCAAATGATAGATGAATCACTCCGTAAATTCTTTCTAATTGTGTGTTGTGACTTATTTTATATGTATCGTGAGTGGATTTTCTTTTCAACATGAACTGAACCGGAGATCTTGTAAATATTAAATTCAAGCACAAAAGGCGAGCTTGACGTCTTATGGAATTTATTACCCGTTTGTGAAAATTGTCCATGATATTGTTTGAGATAAATCTTGCAAAATAATTGGGGTCCTAGTGAAAAAGGGTATAAGTCTTCTGAAGATCAAGTGAAAAAGGGTTTAAGTCTAGTATACCCCGTTCATGTATACTCTCTTTCATTACGAGTTAAGTCGACTTGTACCCTTTTTCACTAGGCCCCAGTACTGCCCTCCTACAGAGAAAAGGCACAAGTGCAATTAATTCATAGAAGCATATTAAACTCTCAGAGATTATAATAAGGTTGGAAGTGCAATACAATTCATATGGTAGATGTGCCTTTTTTTCCGTAGAAGGAAAGAGTACTTGTATTGTTAAAGTTATTATAACTACAGTGGAATAGGAGTAAGACAAAGAAGAATAGAGGGCGAGGGATGAGATTGTACACGGTTTTTTTTTTATTGTTTTAGACGTGTTTCGGTATTGTCAACGTTTTGATAGCTCTTATTTACTTGACAGTAATGGCGTCCGAGTTTACAATACCATAATACTTCAAAAGCAATAAGCTTTAGCCGTGTTGAACAGAGGGCCTGACACTGTTTTTTTTCTAAGCGTGAGGTATAGTTTAAACTTTTTGAACTGAGCTCTTCCCTGTAAACACAATGGTCACTGTATCTATACAACCCTATTATCTGCTTTTGTTCTCGAAACAGCCAACAAATTACTTTACGAAAAAGTTTAGAAGTACATTGTATGAATGTTGAATTTTCAACTTTATTCCTTGTTGAGTAGGTTTAAAATGGCCTAAAAGGAAAATAGCGTATTCAACACTTCTGTATTATCTACAGAGTAAGTTCTTGTCGAGTGTCGGGCAGTAGTAAAATGCAAAAAAATATGCTTGCCATTATTCTATTACTGTAATTTGTAGTCTATTGTTAAAAGAAATAGAGTCGATAATCCATGTTAACCTTCGAAGGCGGTTATAATCTGCTTTTACTGCGAGCTCGTTATCCTAATTTTTGGCTACACAATGGCTTTGTATTCATAAGTGTTATTAATTCTGATTTTGAATACTACGGTATAGCTTAGCTAGTAAATTTAACCTCGTCAGGCCCAGTGTGCAATAAATAGGATGTACATAATCAAGGCAATTTAATTTGAACTGTGTTGCTATAAGAATAAGGTTAATTTTCCTATGTTCATAAACTGAAAATGGCATTATCGGTCAATCGTAATTGAACTTTATTGTCTTGATGTTAGGTTCAAAGTCCCACTGACAAAATACTCCCTGTTTGCAGTATGGTGGGCCTTACAAGGATAAAATGCTGTGTTATAACTGTTATAAAATATCTGGCCAAGCGCGAGTCGGACTGTCACACGAAGGGTTCAGCACCCTTCTTGTATGCTGCCCCGTTAAATGTTTGATTAAATAGAATTTTTAGTAACTATTTGTTGTTAGACCGGCACTAAAAAGTACACACTATATGAAAATTTCAGCTGTCTACAATTCTACATGCATATAACGGTTCAGCGTGTTTATCGATGTGGATTGACATGGACAAAACATCTGTCACTTTCTGACCAGTTTGTAAGCGCGAAAGTGACGGATGCTTTATCCACCGCGATAAAGGCGACCATAATACGGGCCCAGGAGATTCAGCCTGCTTACAGACGGACACGAGAACTCTCATAAAGGTTCCGTGTTTTCATTTGGATGTACGGAACCCTACAAAAGTCAAGACAAAGATAAGAGGGCTGTCGTCTATCTCAGCGATCTCAGTTTGGAGCCTTCCCAAACTGAAGTGTCGACGGCCATGTAAGGTTTTGTCAGCTTTTCCGATAAGTGCAAGCCAAGTCCCTGTGGAAATTTTCAGTCAGATATCAGAACAAAGTAATTTTACGTTGGACACGTGAATATACATTGATCTAGCTTCAATCTAAAATTAACCTGACACCACAAAAGAAGAATGAAATAACTTTAACAAAAAGCAAGCTTTCAAAACCCGCCTGTTGCTAATCAACTTTAAATCGTTATAAATCCTAAATGATCATTCAAAATGATGAAAGAAACCTAAAGATGATTTTTAAATCCCTATTCAATGATACCCCATCATACTTGGTTGACTTTTTTTTTTAATTTGCACATTATGGCGTCTGGTTGCCGCCATATTGAATTTAAATTACTGTTATATCTTCAGGGACACTCACCAGATTAAGACAAATCGATTGACATAAGAATCATCAAAGTCGGGTTTAGTTTTCATAGTGCCACAAAGGAACAAACATACATATAAATGCTGTGAAACACATTACCCTCCTCCTTCGGCAGTCGGGTAAAAAGGTAAGTTAAGAATATAGGGTTCGGCCATTAGCGTACATACAGAGGGTGGGAAGCGACTTTGTAAAAATAAGCTGTCAAAACGTGACAAGTTCCATTCCGTTAAAGAGATAAATATAATGGAATTTGGCAGGTTTTAATTAGATAATACGGTCTCTTTAGTTTATGAATTGCCGTACAACGCAAAAATGTACCTAACCCTCAACAACTTACGTCTAAAATTGTAATAGTAAGCCATGTATCAAACAAGGTAAACTAGTGTAACTTATTTCAATACACGAACGGATCTCCAAAGGGATGTTGGCGCGCAGATATCTCATGTCTTTTATCGGGGAAACAGACAAACCTGTTTGTTCTTTTTACGGAACTTGGCCCCTTTTTCACATTAGTTATCTTAAAATTCAGATTTCGTAAAGGAATTATTGAGCGAGTTATTCTTATAGTTTCTGGTATTTTTATTTATTTTTGCCATCGTTTAAACTTTCAGCACGGGTAGCACAAGTTGTATTTTCTCGCTTGTCGCTCAGTGCGTCTCTATCGTTACGGACTAGATAGGAAGGGAGATCCGAGCGACAAAGAAGTCGCGGGCAACTTGTGCTAGCCGTGCAGAACAAGTTATTTATTGTCTAATATTGTATACGTACTGTCAAAATTATAGAAGACGTGCTTTCGCCCGCGACTCCGTCCGCGTAGAAGTCGTTTGTCGCTGCTCCCTCGGGAACTGTCCAATTTTCCGGGATAAAAACTATCCTATGTTCTAGGACCTAACCAATATGTGTGCCAAGTTTCATATCGATCCGTTCAGTGGATGAAGCGTGAAAGATGGACAAACATACACACATTCACATTTATAATATTAGTATGGATTTTTATTTGTTTAATAAATATTTTACCTGCAAATGTTATTATAACTACTTAATTAAATTTAGCTAAGATTTTTACTTATTAGTAAGGAGCGCAAGCAATAGTTTATTTATTTTTAAAATGAAAAGTTTTGGGACTGGAATGTCCATTGGGATCCAAATGGCGTATAAAAATATATAATTTGAGATCGTTAAAAACCTTTTTAGATATTATTTTGTTAATTACTCAAAATTATATCCTTTTCAAAGTAAGAATTATTTTTCTATTGACAATATCGACTTCAAGAAACTAAACTGAGGAAGCAGCTTGTCTCATGTTTTTATTTTTTTTAATTTTACTTTGGATATTTTTTATTATTTCAGTCTATTGTGTTTATGAATGTATTTATTAATATTTTTAGTTTAAACTCGGTTTAGTATATAAACTTTTTTAGTATTAAGTATAAGTATACTTATTTAGATTTTCGTAGTTCATAATTATTTCTTAATCCCATCCCAAGGTCAACAAGGAGACCCTTGAAGGGATAAGTGCGCCTTTATAGATTCTTTCAGTTGCTATATAATTTTTTAAATTTCTATTTCATTTTTTTATTTTACGAAACGTATTTTGCGTAACATATTTATATAACGAAGGTTTAAAAAAAAAGGATAATAAAATCCCATAAGTTATAAATGCGTTGTATGGTTGTTTATGCGTTATAAAATTATTCCGAAAAATAAACTACCAAACAAAGGGGACCCTAAATACATACAAGATAGTCCTCTAAGACAAGATCCACACAAAGCGAAGTCCACAAGTTTCTGACCGTTCTATCCCTGATTGTGTATTCTTTTCTATTATTTTCCCTCGTCACGCATCATTCATTACGCAGAATCTATTGAGAGGAACAATTCCAATCGAGAAAATGATATTTGAACCGTACTCCGATTCAGGTCGATGAACTTTACCTAAGCTTTGTAACGCGTAGACTAGCTTCTTTAAACGGGGGCAACCTTTTCTACATTATAAATAACTTTAATGATCTATAGTAGTTTTACTGTCTCTTTTTATTATAAAGACAGTTATTTTGAAACATCATTTCATAGACTAAAATTAGTATTGATTTTTTTGTATTGTTTTTAATCAGGCGCGGATCCAGCTTTCAGATTAGGGGGTGGTCATTAACCGCTGAACGCAGAAGTTCGGTCAAGTGCCACACGACTATTTACTTTCTGACCCGCATCTACGAGTGCCGAAGGGGGTGGTCATGACGTACTTGACCACCCCCGTGGATCCGCCACTGTTTTTAATATTAATAAACTTTAAGTTTAGATATTTTCCTCTCCTGTTTGTGAAAAATGTGGTTATAATTAACTTTTATATACCACGTGTCCCAAAACTCAACGATAAGCCGGCACCAGAGGATGGAGCTGCTTATGATTAGTCGAGAAAAAATAAGGAAAAAAATATATCTTTTCCTTATTGGTATTGGTATTGGTAGTATCTTGACGTGTAAAAGTGCCCGAGCGGCCTACTTACTAAATAAATTTCTTTTATCTTTTTTATCTTTTTTATTTTTTCTCGACTAATCATAAGCAGCTCCATCCTCTGGTGCCGGCTTATCGTTGAGTTTTGGGACACGTTGTATAAGAGTTCTCTTCGCGCGCTATTTATCTGGATTTGGATATTTATTTTTAATTTTTTTTCTGTGATGTTTTCTTTTGTTGTTTTTATTTTTGTTTATCTTTTGTTAACTTTTCAACAGTTTTCATTTCAGGTAACTTCCAAAGAATTCCTGAATTCGATTTATGTGAGTACTCTTCTTCTTTATTATTTTGCCTTTTGTGACTTTCTGTTTGTACCTGCGGTATTAACATGACAACATCCAGCATTTCCCTTGTTTTCAACATCTTAGTATTACTAATCATATTATCATTATCAACACTAATTAGAACGGCAAAACAACAAACAAGTTCAATATATTTCGATTTTGTATCATTGGCTTGATTAGATAAATCGATTACAATCATTGATCAATAGAAAAACAATTGCTTGCTTAGATTTGTTTCTTGATCGATTGTTCGAATTTGAATTCGGCTTATTGATTTGGATTATTTGTCAGCATCATTTGAGGGTTATCACAATTGTGTAAAAAGTCGATAAGTGCCTTTACGTTCACCATATCGCACCTTTAGAACAATAATGACCTAATTCAAAATTTGTGCTTTCAAACTTCGAATCATAAATTTATTATCATAGAGACCTAACTCGAGATTTAAAATTTCTCAATTAGGTCACTATTGTTCTGAAGGTGCGTTGATTATCATCGACCTCATTGCAATGTAATTTTAATCTGGTGCGTCGTGAGTGTGTTACTGTATTGTAATCTTATGTCATTAAAATGAATACATTGCAAGTCGCTTATGCAGTTATATACCTTTAACTTGTTAATAGTCTTAAGTAACATCGACGTCAATTATTGATTGGAGATCATGAATTGTTTCGATCCCTACATCTTCAATTAGTTCATTCATTCGTGTCTGTTCGTCTATGGCGTCTGCTGTGTTTATTATAACTAGCATAAGTTTTAAATCGACTCTACTTTTTTAGTCATAAGGTTGTGCTTCGTTTGCCAGAAAACTGTGAGTTATGCTTTTTAGTGAGCGTAGTCGCGGTTCCTCGAGGAGTGCGTAGTGCGTCTGGTACATGTTTATTAGGTTTGTATATGCAATTGCAGCGTGTGTGTTGTTTATGCTGTTTATCAGTTGGTGGTTGTGTGCGTGTGTGCGGCTGTGTGGGTGTTCCTGTGAGCGCGTCGCGCGGTCGCCGGCAGCGTTAGTCTACTCTCGACCGCCGGGGGGCCAACGCGTTTTTGCCGCGTCAACCCGCACCGCGATCCCTATAACTTTGTGCTCTGGAAACTTTTCAAAGCGGATTCTAGTGTGTTATCGAAACCCGTGCACCGCCGTCGCACTGTTTCTGGGTTATTTTAAGTTGTGTTAGTTGAGCACGCACTTTCGCACGTGTATCGTTCGGTCTATTTTTGATTCTGTAGCTCCGCGAAGTTTTCGAAACGCAGCCGTGAGCGGGTTAACGTCCGCTGCAGTGCAGCCCGACCGCTCCGCCAGTGTTTTTGTTGACGGATAACATTTTGTGTTCTTAACCTCCGACGAATCTGTCTCGTTATCTGTAAGTATGACCCCGGTTACGATACTGGCTGTTTGTTTAATCTATTACGCTGTGTTCATTTATACATCTATGACGTAGTTAAAAAACAATTAGTTTTCACATAATAAAAAACCTGTTGAATGCCGAGTTAAAACATTTATCACAACATTCTTACAATCGTTACAAAAAATACAAACAAACAGAATTTATACAATGTCGACGTAATCGTGTCGGTGTCTTGTGTGTGTAGGCATTTGTTTGTGTGTGTGTACTAACACATGTATACAAACAAATGAGCGAACGTTCCGAGCTCGCCCGTATAAGTACGTAGCTATAGTATAGTATAGATGTTGTTTCGCGTAGTTACCAATTCGTTGGCCTCAGTTTACTATTGCACACTGTACGTACTGTGATACAGAGGTTATATTATAACATAAGGATTGTTTCGACGTGATATCGAATAGGTATTCGACTATCTTAATTAATATTGGATTTTGTATAACCGCACGGCGAAACTAACTGAAATTATATGATCAAATGCAAATGCATATTAATTTGCGGGTGGGATACATAAATGCAGTGTTCAATAATGAACTATTCTAATAGTAGTTTACGTGACGGTTGCGTAATGCTAATTACGCAGAGTTGCGTACAATACTTTATCTACACACATATTATAAGTACTCTTAGATGGGTTCAGAAGCCGAAAGGCAAATGACCAGCATTACCTTACCTGTGGTAGTAGGTGACAGCGATGACAGCTGTAACGTAATTTTGAAATTACGTTATCGAATATTGTAAGGTAATGAGATCCAAGTTTGTAACATCTTCCAAAATTAACAGCTGTCATCGCTGTCACCTACTACCACAGGTAATGCCGGTCATTGCCTACGGGTTTTGAATGCATAATAGAGGACTATGATATGAGTGTAGATAAATTATATGTATATCTGCTTGACACTCGTCTTGTCTTTTAGTGTAACCGAGCGTCAGTTAAGTTTATTTTAACGATCAGATATTGGAATACTGATTTTTTTCGCATAGTAGTCTAGGCATTCAGGTTGATTTGGTAAGGCTTAAAATTAAATTAAATTTGAATTTGAAGCGTAGAATATATTTTACAGATCGCTTATAGAAGTTGAAATGAATACAACGAACGAAACTGATGTCCCTTTATAACCAGAGATAGGCAAGATTTATTCGAATGACGAATAACGAATAAGAATAACCAAATTATTCGCGAATAACGAATGAAATTTTCGAATGATTATTCTTATTCGAATAAATTATTCGTCGAATAATCTATTCGCGAATAATTTATTCGTTGAATGAATTGCCACGAATAATTATTATGTACTACTTATTATACCTTATTTTTTTCGTTATTTGAAAAGCAGTCGAATGATTCATTCGTGGATAAACTATTCGCGAATTAATCATTCGCAAATAAATTATTCGACGAATAAATTATTCGCGAATAAAAATATTACGAATTATTTTTTATTCGAATGATTATTCGAATAATGCCCATCTCTTTTTATAACGTAGTTCGAATTTCAAATCGAAAACCTATATTTAGTAAACACACATTCATAGCGTTCGTTCAAGTTTTTGTGGACCTGAATGTGTAAACCAATTTCTAACTAACATGCAGAAGGTAAAAAAAAAATAACAGGGTACAATCTCTACAAAGTGACCTAGCCTCACACTAAACTTTAGGCTTAAATTGAAGGTAGGCACAAAGGGATTTTGTTGGTTGTTTATTTCGAAAAAAAAACTATATTCATCACTCATCAGATACCTACCTTGTACACCGTAAAATAATGAAATAAAAACTTATTAGGTAGGTACGTAGGTATGGTCGCGAGCGTTAATTTGGGACCCATTTCAAGAAAAATATGCTTGAAGTCGTCAATGTAATTAGAGATGTCAAAGTCATTTCTGCCCTCCTTAGAAAAAAGGGCGTATGTCTCGTAGAACCACGCATGTATTAGTGACCTTATTTAATTACAATTAAGGTTTAATTTACTTTGACTAACAAATTATGCATGCGTCCTTTTTATTTAGGAGGGCAGATTTGTAACTTTGAGGAAACTACTTGATTGTTGTAGAATGTCAGATTGACTTTTGAGCTAAGGTGGGCACCAAATTAAATCTTGTGACTGTACCAACGTACATTCAAATTTCATTTTACAAATGGTTTCAACCTTTATTTCAACGTTGAGGGTCAACACCCGAGGAATAAACCCATTAAATTATCCTTGCTTCAAAGTCGAATCCGATTATTCGATCGAACGTTCCTTGAAATCACTTAATTTCACTCCTAATCCATTATTGGGCAATCCATCGCTGTAATGCTGTTTTAGCTAATGGGAACATCGACCTGGGTTTCTACAATTTAAAGAAAACAGTACATTTCGTGCTTAGTAAGTTCTTAAAAAGTTCATAAATTTGACCATACATTGGTATGACATGCAACTAAACCAGACGAAAGTTTTGTTTGCCATTATTTTTATATTTCTTTCTATTTGCTGTGAGCCTAGTATTAGCTGTGTTTTCTCGCTTATCAGAAACGGATTCCAAACGACAAAAAATTCCAATAAGCATTTTTTTTTCACTTGACTGTAAGAGCTGTCATAACGTAACAGTTTGATAACGACATCAAACCAAGATGGGTGAATTTGAAAACGAAAGTAAAATATATTGGTTTTATTTGACCTGTCACTCAATCCCATGGGAGAGAGTTCGGTGACTTCGGTCTCCGTCAGTTTTCTATTTTCCACCACAAAACAGTCGCAAACTCTATAATTAATCAGAATAGCCAAGTTTTCCAATTATGCTGACCTTGAGGGCTATTCGTCGCGGGTATCACGATTTACCACGCTTTTACACGTGTACAATTGATATGATGTTTATTCGTTATTTATAGGGTTGGGTGAATAATCGGGCGTTTCAACCGCCGTCATTGTTGTCTTCAATATATTGACGAAAATCATGGTATCTACCAGCGACTTTTGATGTCAAAATCAGCGGACCTGGGGGTAGTATCCATTCCATTTAAAAAAAACCAAAAAATATTGAGTTTATCTTAAATAATATGCGAAAACAATAACGACGGCGGTTGAAGCGCCGAATATTCACCCGGTTCCGTATTTCATGGCTAAATCCATTTCTCGTACAGGCCATTTCCAAAACAGCTGCTTGTTTAAGTACTAAATTATTATTATTATTATTATCAACGGTTAAGCTGTTACAATTAAAAAAGATAAAAAGCGACTCTATTTCTTAAAGTTGTAACTTCTTCTTTGTTATAAAGTAACTTGTTCTTAATTGTACTGCTTTTGTGGCAGTGAGATAATTACACATGATGTTTCTAGACATGCCTAAAAGGGGTGATCGACGGGCGATTAAGTACGCCGTACTTGGGCATTTTCACGAAAAAGGGTAACCAGTTAAGGAACTTTAACTTTGTCATTTTTGTGACGAAAATTAGCTATACATCGACGGCCGCCAAAACTGACAAAGTTAAAGTTCCTTAATTTAAGTCCTTAATTGGGTACACTTTTTCGTGAAAATGCCCAAGTACGGCGTACTTACTCGCCCGTAGATCACCCCTTTATTGAAGTAAGCAACATTGCGATTCTTCGCCAGGCGACGCAAACAAATATCCCGCGATGTGTTTAGCAGATGAGCGATGTTTAAAAACGTTGCGCCACTTTGTTTAACTTCACTACCGACACATGTCGCGGGACATTTGTGCCATATAGTGATAAAGATAAAGATAAAGATAATTTTACTTGCTAAACATGAGTTACAATTTTATAAAGATGTCAGAATTCATTTTAACGATCGTCATGTTTTGCCTTTCGGCATACAAATTAAAGTTGGTATAAATCAATATGCTACAGTAGTGTAGTGTGTAGTGAATAATGTTTTGCCATTGTTTTTTGTCGGATAAGGTCCTATCGATCTTGCTTTCTTAATTAGCTTACCGGTGGGTACTAAAGATGACTGAGACAGTACGATAAAAACTAACTTTTCCGACAAAAAACGATGGCAAAACATTATTCACTACATCCGTAAATAGTTATCTTATAGTACAAATCCACAGAAATGACATTTATAAATTCGCTAACACTGTAACATTTTGTTACCAACAATTTAATTAGTTCTTTTTTTTTTCCTTTTATTTAGTGAATACAGGCTTTGGAATTTAACGGTGGTTGACATTAATGGTTGTCATTGTTGCCATATATCGTTAATAATTTCGGAGAAGAACATTCTAACAGTCTGTTACCGATAGATCTCTTTAGGTTTGTAATATGACAAACTAGGGTCCTAGTGAAAAAGGGTATGTCTTCTGAAGATCAAGTGAAAAAGGGTTTAAGTCTAGTATACTCCGTTCATGTATATACCCTTTTTTATTACGAGTTAAGTCGACTTGTAACCTTTTTTCACTAGGACCCCAGTGTGTTATAAAATACGAGTATTGTAGTTTTTGCGTCTAAAGTCGTGTTGTTTTTGCTATCATATGCAATGACACAAGAGGGTTTAAATTCTTTTGTCTCTTTAGGGATTTATGTCCTTTTGATTTAGAGCAGTTTTGGTGAGGCAGATGCCCAATTTGAATTTTAGATATTTCACACCTTTGTCAGGACGAGACAATTCTGTTCGGATACTGTTGTTGCCCGGTTACTACTCTTTATTTAATAAAAGGCATTGAGATAGAAACAAGATAGAGAGGCTGTTGTGAATTTCTTGATACAATACAAAAAGGTCCGGTCCTCAGGTACTTTCTTTTTGCAAAATTTTATGTGGTACTGGTTGTTTTAAACCTTAATGTTTCGTACTGGATTTCATATGAAATACCTACAATTTTCAAAACCTCTATGTCTTATTAGTTTTCACAACCTACGCCTTATCCGAGGCCGAAAGCTTCGATTAACGAAAAACTACCTTTAGAAAATCTTTTTCGAGAACAAAGCCCTAATTATACCCTGAGGATTAACATCAAACACATAATTTTGCTCAGAAATTCTTGTAACCTGAAAAACGTAGCTTAATTTGCGAATATATTCACCCTTGTCGCTTATTTTCTCAAAATACTGAGCAATCAGTATAATTCGATGAAATAGCGTTCAGTGGATATATATTTATTAATCTTATTATCAGGCCAGGTCATGAACCCGTCATTAGGGATCTATTTACTGAGTCTAAGGGATCAATAGACTTACGTCCTCGTTTCTTGGGTTGAATTTTCCAGCTAACCAATTCCCGAAACTGCTACACAAATATTGGCTCGCTAATTTGGTTCTTATTTCTAAATAATGTACATAATATATTAATCAGTTACAAAGTAAATAAGAGGATTACTATTTGGAAGAAGGGAGGAAGGTATAAAATGTATATGTAGTACTGTTTTGGGTTCCATTCTTGCTGTAATGGGAGGAATAGTGCATTAAAACGAATTATTTCATAATCAAGATATTTTTAAAGCAATATTGTCAATAGATTTTATAGGGTACGATGCCTAAGAATTATACATATTTGTACTATTCACTAGATAAAAAAACTCTCATTTGGGAGCTGGTACCTATCTATTCTCTTGAACTGATTTTCTTCGGTTAAACTTTTTTTAAATAAACCACGTCCGAATCAGTCTATTCGTTTAAAAGTGGTACACAAACACACAGATACACACGATAAACTTAACACCCCCTTTTTTGCGTCAGGGGTTCAATTGGGTACCTACTTATTCTGCCGTCCTATCAAAGAAGGCGGCTAACGATGTAGTGGAACCATTCTATACCTTATTGGTAACCACATTAAATTTAAAATGCTTGTACTATTTACTATGCAGTTAGCAGACGGCAGTATTCTCTTCCAGACTATCCCCTATCATCCCCAAAGCTTTTGAAGAATTTATTAAACCTTTAAAATCATCATTCTTAGTTAAATTTCACAGAATTATTTTAATTAAGGTACCACGTAATATTTCCTTATAATTACAAGTAGACTATGAATTGTAATCGGATGGTTCGTTATATAACTTCCAGACGTTCAAACAATGCTTTAGTATTATTTACTCTTATATGATTATGAATAGTACTTAGGACTTCGTGATCTCTCGATTGAAGGATCTTAAGTTTTTTAATATAACATCAAAAATAAGTTTCCGTCCGAAATTCCCCTCCTCCTTTGTTTAGAAGTTGGTAGAAAACCAAAATGTTTTTGAATTTCTGGGGAGGTTTGAGATAACGTATGAGTATATTACTCAAACAAACAAAGCAGGAGAGAGAGAAGAGTGTCTTTGGCATTGAATTTGTTAAAATGGTCAGAAAATAACAAGCATAACGAAATAATGAACACTAACGAATACATGTTTCTGCCTTTTATTGTGTCTGTTGCTTTTATAATTAGCAAGGAGTCGGCAAGAGTTATTAGAACCAGACAACGATGCCTAATCGGGAAAATTAAATATATCAGTTTACTCATACAGTTCAACGTGCGATCTGTACTCGTCCACGTTTTTTTAATCAGTTAACCTAAATGGCGTCCCACCATCTACCACCTAACTACTTAGGTAACTTGGAACTGCATCTGTCCATCTGTGGTCGTAGATACAGGAGACCCATAACAAGGTGGAAAGAGTGCTGAAGTACATGATAGAGTGTCAGACATTCAAGACGATTTCAAGAATAGAAGTGAAGCAATATGATAAGGAGAGAGAGAATCTTAATGACGTAGAAGTAAAAACAAAATACAAATTCAAGAGATGAGCAGCCTGTTTTCTCATAATTATGTCGTCAGTAGTGCATGTGCGGTTCCTCTTTAGTTCTCCAGGTGTTCCATCAGGTGACCAGGACCTCGACCGCCATTACTGTCAAGTAAACAAGAGCTATAGTAACGTTGAAAATACGATAACATTTCAAAGACAATATGGTTTTTTCGAATTGATTAGAGGCCCTGCTGGTTCTTGACTCTATCTAGACTAGCATAAAAATAAACAAAATACTAACTTTTCTGAAGTAGCGAAACATTAATTTGCCTCGTTTACGTATGCGAACGCAAAGCTGTTTA